>OX463243.1:2774797-3381464 GCA_949820135.1 Sylvilagus floridanus
TATCTGACTGCATCAACTATTCCAAAGAGCCAACATATTTAATACAAGCTGGGGCTGTGGATTGCAATCCAATCCTTCGATCTGCACGTGTTTTTCTTGGAGCCAGAATCAGAGCAACATCGTCTTCCAATTGCACGTGTCTAGAATCAGAGAGCAGAGGTGACACAGCCAATCCATTACCTGTCAGCAAATCACTGGACTGATCTTAAGAAAGCAAGAGTAGGGCAAAAGCCGAAAAATCAAACCATCGATAGCTGTGCCCTCCCACCCCACCCCCACCGGGCACTGTGTTGCTTCTGGATAATTGGACTTTTGTCAGTGGCATTGGATTCTTCATTACACTTCTTAGAAAAATATCACTTTGCATTCTCCAGTTTGTTACCACTTAAAATTTCTGGTTTCCTGTTTCCTGTTCCCTAAAGTCATCTGTTCCTCATTCATTCATTCTCCTATATCTTTGTACATGTATTGAGTAAGTGTTTATGGGTTGTATATTTTCTTCGAGTGTTATGCTTGCCACCCTTATCAATTCTTCTCCTAATATATGTGAAGGGATACTTCACAGGAATAAAATTCTGAAATGCTCTTACCTCTTGACATTTGACATTTGACAAGCCTTGGCAATTAAGTGGAGATATATATATATATATTAATTAAGTGGATATATTATATATAACATATAACATATATATAACATATTATATATAGTTATATATATTATATATATAATTATATATATAATTATATATAATTAAGTGGATATACATATTATCACTGATATATATATGAATAATAATGATAATGAATTAGGTATAATGAATGTGATAATGAATTAGGTATTTTAATTTGATTTTTTAATTTATTAGAAAGGTGGACACATACATGTGCACACACAGAGAAAGGAAGGCAGAGAGAGGGATTATATCCAGTGGGCAACTCTCCAAATGCCTGCAACAGCTGGGACTGGGTCAGACCAACAGCCAGGAGCTAGGAGCTCCATCCAGGTCTCAGTCACTAGTAGCGGGGACCCAAGCACTTGAGCCATCACTTGCTCCCTCCCATGGTGCTCATTAGTAGGAAGCTTGGACCAAGAGAAGAGCCAGGGCCTGAATCCAGGAGCTCCAAATAGAATGGATCATCCAAAGTGGCTGCTTACCTGCTGAATTGAACAGTCACACATCAATTTTTTTCAGGAACTCTTTAACAACAGAGCTTAACATATTTTAACAACCTACTCAGTAAATCATGCAGAATTTTTGACCCATAACTTAGAAACTGTCATTGTCCATTTTGTGTTGCTTTAAGAGAATACCACAGAGTAATTTATAGAGAAAATAAATTTATTTCTCACAATTCTGAAAGTTTTGAAGTCTAATAGCAAGTTACTGACATCTGGTGAGGACTTCTTGCTACATCATTCCATTGTGGAAGGCAGGAGTGAGAGTGAGAGAAGGAGCAAGAGAATGAGTTGAATTTCCTTTTATTACAAACCCACTCTTGCCATGCGGAACCTACTCCCGAGACAGTAATTCATTTGTGAGAGCAAAGCCCTCCTGACCCAATCCCCGCTCAACACTATTGAGTTGGGGTTAAGTTCATATCACATGAACTTGGTTAACACATTCAAGCCAGAGCAGAAGTGATCTGGCTCAGTGTTGGCCTGGTTTTCCAAAAGCTGTGAAGCAGAACCAGGCCACTGACCTCCCAACTCCTTGTCCAGTGTTGCCCCTACCTCATCAAGCCATTGCTTTGATAGTGGCTTCTTTGTGTTTTCCTTTGAAAGAGAAGCCAATGTTATTTCTGAATAAAATGTCCCCACTTTCAAAAGTGTCTTTGAAGACTGACTGCTTTCATCTCCTGAGAAGTTCTTCAAACCCAGGCAGCCTTGTGCCCCCTGTCTACAGAGAGCATGCAACATTAGCACCTACATCTCCCCCAGCTTTGTGACGGGAGTTGGTGAGGACAACATCCCCACATCGGTGGCATCTTTAGTTGAGGATTTCCTGCCATTCGCTGTTTGTTCCAGCAAGGTGGGCTTTGTCTACATGCTGCCGTTGCTAATCTTGAGGATTAAACCAAAGTATTGGCAGGTACTTTGGAAACCGGAAGTGGTCTGTAGGTGCAAAGAACCTTGAAAAGTCACACATTGGAACATTCGTCTTTGTATCCCTGGCACCCAGCAGCATTTTTACTTTTTGTTTTTTGGAAGATTTTATTTATTTGAGAGGCAGAATTACATATAGACAGTGAGAGAGAGGGAGAGAGGCAGCATTTTTCCAATACAGACTTATGGAGAAGAAACAGTATGAAAGATTCTTCACATGGCATTTTGAGAGGTAGGGCTTGGGGAGTCAAGCACGTTACCCAGTCTTTGTGTGAAAACTGACATCAGAGGGAGAAGGGTGACTGTGACATTGTTGTGTGCCTTACGGGATCAGGCTCTCCCTTGCGCTGATTGCTCCATCTGCAAACCAACTGCCCCTGTTTGTGTGGTTTTGCATTCATCCTCCAAGCCCAGCCACTCTCTTGCTCTCAGGATTTCCTGACTTGGATCTCAAGTGAGCTCCCAGCCCCGGGCTTGTTTCTGTGAGTTGTCAAGCTCAGATAAAGGCCGGGTGGCGTTTGCCCATTTCCTTTGAGTGAAGGGGACTCTCAGAAACGTTGTGGTCAGCTTTTAGAAACTCTCCCACGTTGGTCCCAAAGAGAACATTTGTGTGTGTGGGGGGGTGTGTGTTTGCTTTGGTTTGGGGAACTAAACACTCTTTTTGACATTACGTGCGCCAACTACTTGACACCTTGGGGTGTTTCAGAAATGATGCCATGAGCTCATGACGCAAACAAAGCACTGCCTTGCTTTAGAAACAGAGAATAAAGAGACCTTTGGAGGGCAGTCTTCAAGAGCAGAGGGGACTGCATTCATACCCTTGCAGAAAGGGTACCATGAGCCGGCATCCCGGAATTGGAGGGGACCACCCTACCCCACTGTCCGCTGCTGTTTTTCCTCTTGAAGAGGACACACTGGAGGTGCCCCACGCTGTCGGGTGGGCATCTTTCCCTGTAGCCACAGCACCAAAGCTTGGATCATGTTGGGCTGGGGCAGGCTGCCTCTAAGCAAATTGGCCTGCACACACACACCGGGGACAGATTCCGCTGCAGCCGTGTAGCACGGAAACACACATGCTATACTGAATCTTTTTCTCCGCTTTTTGAAGGAGGTCTAATTATATTTCCAATGTGATTTCCTACCAAAACACTCCCGATGACAAAGTATACATTTCGAGCACAGAGCACAGTCATTCGCTAATAAATTCCATGGAGTACTCAGGTGGCATCTGATTAACTGACAAGGACGTAGCAGACGTGTTGCTGCCCCGAGTGTTTCTGTGCTGGGCACCCTGTGGACGAGGTGATGACGTGACCGCACAGCGCCAAGCGCTGACTGTTCTAACCCGGGTCTTCGCAATGAGAGTTTCTGTGTCTGGAGGCACAGTTTCATTGTGCCCCGCAACCCCCCACCCCCTACCCTCCACCGTCTGTCAGTCCTCAGCCTGAGAACTGCATCGTTCCCCAAACCATCTTGAGCCCCCTCCCCCTCCTGTCCGTGCCTTTGTGCCCTTCTTCTTTGGAAATTCAACGGTGGCATTTTTCTCCCCACATCGCCATGGTGAGTTTTCCCAGCTTTGGAAAGCTCTGTTGCCATGGTAGCCAGCCTCCTCCGCCTGGCGCTGGGCGATTTCGGAAGAGGGCGGTGTTGCGGTGGGAGGCGGGGAATGAGAAGCCATTAGAGTGGGCCATTTAGTATGCAGGACCCTTCCAGCTTCTCTCACAGGAGGGGCAACCTGTGCTCTTAAATCCCTGGCTGAGACTGGAGGGAGCAAGGAGAGGGAGACCTCCCAGCAGTGCACCTGTTTGGACAAGTCCTACCCCAGCCCCAGCCCTACCAGGGTCCCTGTCCTGCTACATAACCACCAGAGCCTCTTCCTCATTTAACCTCCTCTCCCATGCCTCCTGCCATCTTGAAAACAGAGCTTCATGGAAGAAAGAGTAAGGAGGTGGAGCAGTGGTGAAATGTATCTTTCAGGCTAGCGCCGTGGCTCACTTGGCAAATCTTCCACCTGCAGCACCAGCACCCCGGGTTCTAGTCCCGGTTGGGGCGCTGGGTACTAGTCCCAGTTGCTCCTCTTCCAGGCCAGCTCTCTGCTGTGGCCCGGGAAGGCAGTGGAGGATGGTCCAAGTGCTTGGGCCCTGCACCCGCATGGGAGACCGGGAGGAAGCACCCGGCTGCTGGCTTCAGATGGGCACAGCGCTGGCCTTAGCGGCCATTAGGGGAGTGAACCAACGGAAGGAAGACCTTTCTCTCTGTCTCTCTCTTATCGTCTATAACTCTCTCTGTCTCTCCCTCTCACTGTCTAACTCTGCCTGTCAAAAATAAAAAAATCAATTAAAAAAAAAAGAAATGTATCTTTCAAGGGTTCATATATGTGCTGTTTGGGGGCTTGTCAGCCACCCCCAGTTGGGACAAGGGGCAAATACAACACATGTTCTCTGATACCGTTAGCTGCTCGATCCCCTGGGTTGGCCAACTTGGGTGATGTTGGAAAGAAGAAAGCGGGCAAGCGTTCACAGGGAGCAGCAAGTATTGACATGGGCCAATAGGATGTGATTTTTGAGCACAGGAGCAGGGACCTCAAAGGGATAATGCAAATGTCAACCAGTCACAGTTCTGAGTTCCAAGGGGGACCTTGCTATGTACAGAGAGATGTGAGTTTTCCCCAGAGCTTGTGGTTCAGTGTCTCCACCTGCAAAATGGGCTCCCTAAGGTCTTAGAGGTTGCGCCAACCCCATTGCTAGTCTGCGATTAGAACTTTGGAAATATAGTTAGAAAATGCAGCTGTTGAAAATGAGGTTGTCACTGTGAAATGGTTTGGGATCCACTGAATCAAAGTTCTCTGCTATTCACAAGTCAAAATCTGAGAGGTGTTGGAATGACAAACTCTCCCCAAACAACCCTGTCCTTCAACAAGAGTCCTGATGTTTCTATCAGCATACACCTGTATTTTCTCCTGCGATTGCTGGTTGAGGATGGCCTCAATGACCACACCACTGGAGTCCCTGGTCCCCAGACATCTCTGGCCTCTGATGCTCATGTCCAATACCAGAGTGGCCTTATACTCTCAGCTTCCATTCCCTTGGTTTCTTTATTCAGGTCCCTTGCTGTTGGAGACGTCCCCTCATGCTCCATGCTGGCCTTGTGCCTACCACAGAGCAGAACACACTAAATATTTACTATCTATGCTGTCTGTCTCGCTACTGCCTGCCCAGCCTGCTCTGGGCCTAGGGCTCCATTCAAGGAATCTGATTTGGGTCTGTAGTCAAGTTAATTGCAATGCACCAGTGCCAATTTCCTGTGCTTTATGCAAATGGGTGTCGGTGCACCATTGGGGGAGTTGGGTGGAGGGAGCACTATATTTCTCTGAATGCTATTGGCAACTACCGGTGAGTCCATAATTAAAGTAAAAGTTAAGAAAAGTCATAGCAGTTCTCACTAAACCCTTGGTGAAATGCCTCTGGAGATAAAGTCATTGAGCCAACAACTATCATCTGCTTCTTCCCTGAACTCTTCTTTCCTCTGTTTCCTTGGTACCATAGTATCCCTGATGGCCCTTGTCCACACCATTCACTCTGCTTGGTCTCCTTCACAGGCAAAGATCTGGTCACTAGCTGTCGGGATTTCTCAAGGCCCCAGGAGCCAGGAGCTTCTTTCCTGTCTCCCATGCGGGTACAGGGGCCCAAGGACTTGGGCCATCTTCTACCGCTTTCCCAGGCATAGCAGAGAGCTGGATCAGAAGTGGAACAGCCAGGACTAGAACCATATGGGATGCTGGTACCTCAGGCAGAGGATTAACCTACTGCACCACAGTGCTGACCCTGAGAGCATTCTTTATAAAATGCAAATCTAGCCCTGATGTTCTTAGATTAAAATCTTTAATGGCTCCCATTGTTCTTAGGGGAAGAAATTGGAAATTTCAGTGGCCTGAAAAATCCTGCATATTTTGGTCTTTATCTAGCCCCTCTACCTCATTCCTGTAATGTGTCCATTGCTTAATGCACTTGACTTCCTTAAGATCCTGGAACATTTTTCTTCCTCCTGTCACAGGATCTTTGCACATGCCTTGCTCGTCTCTTTCCTAGAATGATTTTCCTCCTACATTCATCTAGTTAATTCTTATTGTCCTTTAGGTCTTTGCTAGGGTGTCACCCCTACATGATGCCCTTCAACCAGCCTTCTAAGCCATAGCAATTTCTTCTATTATAAGCCCATCTGCAAAGACAATATTTAATCAGAACACTGTTTTTGCAAAACAAGAAATATTTTTGCTTACATTGGGAAATAACTCCCGCACTGCATCTACTTCCTTTAACCCTTGAAGTGTTAGCTCCAGAAACTACGGGACACCTCAGTCGCTGAGACCCATGCAGAGTCTGGTTGGTCAGCACCTGTTAAGTCTTCTGAATATCTCCCCTGATCTTATGCGTGTTTTACCTCTCATTTGTGGCATTTTTCATGCTTGTAACTTCAGAATTCTTTTGCAGTTTGTTCGTCATATCTCCCCCATCTCCCTCGCTGTCAGTCCTAAGAGGCTGAGCACTCTACTCACTATCATATTCCCCAAACCGAACACAAAGCAGACTGCTGGGGAAAAAAAATGTGCCTCCAATTAGTGCATTAAGTAGATGGATGGACCTTTCTCAGTTGCTATATAATTTGACTCTTGCACCCCACCAAGGTCCACAAAGCTGGGTAGACGGTCGCGCCTGCACCCTGGTCATGATGCCAGCATCAGGTTCCTCTCCACCGATTTTTCTGCTCCCTTACCCATTTGCCCTGGGGAAGCCGAGCAGCAGACACGTTCCCTTAGTGCCATGCCCAGGTCACTGCGTGGCTTCTGGGCTCTTTGGCATCGCTTTTCCCTCCATCCTATCACCATGACCTACTTTTTCAGACTTTGAAATTCAAGCCTTGCTGACAGAACTGTGCTGTGTGGGGCTCCCCACCCCTCCCTTCTCTAAATAAAAGATGAAATCCGAATGGCCCTGGATCTGCCGTCTCAAAATAGTGCTGGATTAGAGAGAGAAGGTGTTAGTTATTACTGGCATTTAACATTTGGCGAGTGAACAGAATCTGCGGAACTTCGAAAAGAACATGGAATGAAAGAATTGCTGCCCCGTGTGTGGTGTGGCCTAAATTAGACCCAGACAAGTCCCTAACGTGCAGAAAGGGTGGGTCTGTGCAGGTGCCTACTGCCGTGCACAACAAACCCCCCTCAGCCAAGGGCGTGTGGCGGTCAGGGCTCACGGGTAACCCTTCGACCACTTTAAAAATAGCATAAATGAGCTAAAAGCTCCGTGTGAGTCCTCAGAAGCAGAAAAGCCTTGGGAAAAATAGTTTTTTGTGGTTTTTTTTTCCCCTAAGAGAAATGCAGCCTCTGGGTTCCTACTGAGACATTGCCTGGCTTGGGTGTGCCGTCATGCTGCAGGAAGCCCGCTGGGCTTCAAAAGCAACCCCCGGTAAAGGATCTCATTTCCAGGAAGAAAGACGACAGGCTCTTTGCCCCCTGACAGCAGCAGTAACCTTGGTAGAATTTAAGGAAAGAATGCTCTCTATGCCTTCCCTACCCAGTCCCCCCGCTTTTCTTTTTCTGTGCACGGCATGGACTGCGAGTCTTGCTGCGTCCACCAGATCATGCAAACACCCACTTGCTCTTGGGAAGACCATGTATGCACTTTAGTAGGTTTGGAACCGAATCCAGAGCACCACCATAAACTCCTGCACATTGCAGCCAGCTCTGGCCTGCAAGTGGACAAATCATTTATCCCCTCTGAGCACTGGCTTCTTGCCTGAGAATGGACAATGCCTAGCTTGCTTGGTTTAGTTTATTTTTTTAAAGGTTGATTTTTATTCATTTGAGAGGCAGAGAGAGAGAGAATATCTTCCATCAGTTGGTTCACTCTCCCCAAATGACCAGAATGTCTGGGGACTCTGAATGCAGGAGCCTGGAGCTTCATCCAGGTCTCTCCCATGGGAAGCAGGGGACCAAGCACCTGAGCCATCCTCTGCTGCTTTCCCAGGCTCACTAGCAAGGAGCTGCATAAGAAGCAGAGCTCAGATGTGGGATGCCGGCATTGCAAGTGGTGGCTTAACGCACTGTACTATGGCACTGGCGCCTGCTTGGTTGTTTTACGAACTGAATACGTGAAGGTCCATCAAGAAGCAGCACATGACATGCAACACGTGTTAACTATGTCTCCAGCACTGGAGGATACCACCTTAATCTCAGCAGGTGAACAGAAGCCAGAAGTGAGGTCCAGATCTAGATGGTAATTCCAGACTCTTCAGGTGTTTGATTCCATTGATCACATTCATTTGCCTAAAGGTAATTGATCCCTATTAAGGATAAGAAACACACAGATCCTTGCGATTCTCAGATACATCAACAGTCTCTTTCTGTGCTTTCCAAACAGTACAAGGCTGGGAAAATAGGAAAGAGAGATCTTATAAAGGAAAACATCTGATTGGCCACAAGTCCCAAATGTAACCAGATACTTCACGAAAGACACTGTTCATGCTGTGACATTGTCAACGTGCTGTTTCAGCTGGAACGTTATTGTGAACACACAAGAGACGGCTGTACAGAGGTCCTAAAAATGTCAAAAGAGTGCATAGATTTAGCATGAAATATTAACCTTGGGGAAAAGCATTTCTAGGGAGGTAAACCCCCTTGCCATTAAGATGAGTGATGAGGCAGTCTGGAGGTTATTAATGCAGCATGAAAGGCGTCAATCTGAAAGGCTCGGCAATGACCTCCACCCCGGTGTCTCAGCCCCAGCCACGCTTACAAAGGAAGGCTTGAGAGCTTCTCAGAAGAGGGAGGCAGTAGGACGACACAGCAGCTCTGCCACAGGGAACTGTGGGCTGCAGGCAGAGCACAGAGGCCCAGGGGCAAGAGCTAGAAAACTCAGCTTTGCAAAACACAAAGTGGAGCTGTTTGCCGACATCACCTGAGTGGAGAAGAGCCTGTGTTGGGGCCTAGGAGTTGGCCCTGACTATGTGATCCCCAGGCAGGGACACGGGCTGGTGTCAGGAGACCATGCAGTGGAGGAGAGTAGCCACAGACTGAGATCTGCAGAGTCTATGGCCTGGAAGATGCTGGTATCGGGCAGGCGTTTCAGCACCAGCCTGCTGCCTGGGTCATGGTATTATAGAATGGATGAGAGAGAGAGAGAGAGAGAGAGAGAGAGAGAGAAATGGGCTACAGCCTGCCACTTGCTCCTGTGCCAAGCATCAGGAGGTGCTCACAGTCTTAGCTCAACTCGCTAGCGCCTCCCACTGGTTAACCCCTTTCCTTTTCGTGCCCGTTATAAGGTTGGTGAGTGCAGTCTTGGCTATGTGCAAAGTCGCCTGTGGCTTCATTCATGTTCAGCTCAGTGTATGTCTTTCTCTCTAGCAGGCCAGGGAGTTGAACTGCTGGTGTCCTTTCACCCAGTGAGAGACCTGCAGAACTGGGCAGGGAGCTGACAGAGGGCCATGTGTCCATCAGCTCCTGATGTGGTGCTGTTTCCATACTGCAGGATTCATAGGGGGTGTGGCAGCCACACGTGGTAGGTGTGGGACTGGCCTGTACCTGCAGATTCCACGGCTATGGATTCAACCAACCATGGCTCCAAAATATTTTTAACAATTGCATCCATACTGAGCATATACAGGCTGTTCTTCTTATTGCTATTACCTAAGCAATACACTGTAACAACTGCTTACTTCACATTCATATTGTACGAGGTATGATAAATCATCTTAGAGGTGATTCAAAGTGTGTGGGAGCATTGTCAGGGCTATACACAAATACTATGCTATGTGATTTGTTTTAAAGGTCTATTTATTTTATTTGAAAGTCAGAATTACACAGAGAGAGATGAGGCAGAGAGAGAGGTCTCCCATCCTATGGTTCACTTCCCAAATGGCCGCAACAGCTGGAGCTGCACTGATACAAAGCCAGGAGCCTGGAGCTTCTTCCGGGTCTCCCACATGGGTGCAGGGGCCCAAGCACCTGGGCCATCTTCTACTGCTTTCCCAGGCCATAGCAGAGAGCTGTATTGGAAATGGAGCAGCCAAGACTTGAACCGATGCCCATATGGGATGCCAGCACTGCAGGCAGCGGCTCTACCTGCTACGCCACAGCACCAGCCCCATATGCTATGTTATTTTAGGTAAGAGGCTTGAGCATCCATGGAGTTTGGTATCCATGCAGGGGTCCTGGAACCAACCCCCTGGGAACAGAGGAACAACTATATCAACTGTACCAGGAGAGGGCTGCCTTGAGAAATTCCCAAGCTGTGAGTGTTGAACCATGTGGGTCAGGGAAGACGTTTGCCCCTCGCCCCCAACTCAGGGGCAGGTAAAACAGAACGTGACTCCAGGCATCTGGCCAGCAGCCTGCCCTACGGCTACTCCTGTACTGAGTAGAGCAAATTTGGGAAGGCGGGGGCAGTAGCATTAAGCTGAGGCTACTTCAGTAATGATGGATCTGAAAACCAGGTGAGTGCAGCCATGGCAAAGGACTTGATATAGGGGGGGGCTTGTGTCCCCTGCTCCTTCTCTAGCCGATGTCTCCAGTCTCTGTTGCAGTGACCAGCTCTGCACGGTTTCCTAGCTAATACCCAGCACCTTGCATCTCGTATCTGGCCCAGTGTCTCCCTGTTGGTGCTGAGATACGAAGCTCCCCTGACTCGTCTGAAGTCTGCACATGTTCTAGTTGGCCTTGCATGGAAGCCAGCACCCCGTGTTGGCAATCTCTACACCACAGAAGGTGGGGACCTGGAGGCAAACTTATTCCCCAGTCTTCCCATCAAACCGGAAATGCTAAGAGCCCGTATTTCCTGTTGCCTGTCTGCAAGCAGTGAGTCACAGGCACAGGGAAGGGAGGCTGGCGCAGTCACACCTCCCCTTAGGTTTCTTGCTCCCCTGCCTCACTCTCTCTGCCCCTCATTGTTGCTTCCCTAGAGTTGTACTTCCCAGGACACTCGTAGCAGTTGAGCCTTGGCCTTGAGCTCTGCTCCATGGAATTTGCTAGAAAATGATTTCATTAAAAAGAACAGGAATTCGCTAGTGAAAGGACCACACGGACACTGGAAACAGTGTCGCTATGATGTGGTTCTGCAAATCCAGTCTCTGACGATAGCATTTTAGTGAAAAGGCTTCCACGTGGATCCTCTTCTGCAGTTGAGCTTGTCAGAGTCTCTTCCTGGAGTCTGCCATGCAGGCTTCTCGTCTCTCAACAAGAGACACTAGTCTGTTGTCTTCCGACCGGGATGGTCCCAGTCCATCTCTTGCCCACTTTCTGTAGTGCCTTCTGCAGCTGCCCCCTTGACTCACACGAGAACCCAGCCACTAACTCCTGGGTATAGGAGACTAAGATTGCAGACCCAGCTCTCGGTAACACCCATTTTAGCCAGTTATTTTTCTCTCTATCTCCCACGGAGCACCTTTTTGGTAGCCCAGGATGGAGTGAGTGAAAGATTGAACTTTTCTCTGTTACAAATGCCCAAGCCCTCCAGGCTTGTGACAGTGAGGCATTGTGGGTAAAACCCAGTGTTCCCAATCACGCATCCTTCTCATCCATGAGTTGTAGGGCCTTTCCATTTGTACTGTCTTTGATGAGTCTAATATCTTCACGAGAGACTAGTTAGGGTGAAAATCAGACTCTACTAGCGTTAGCTACGAGAAGGCCAACATATTGAGAGGTAAGGCACAAATCATTATTATCAAAAGCCCTTCTCACTAATACACGATTCTCCCTCCTTTTAATTTATTCTAGATCAACATTATTTCTTTTTTTTTTAATTTGACAGAGTTATAGACAGTTAGAGACAAAGACAGAGAGAAAGGTCTTCCTTCCTTTGGTTCACTCCCCAAATGGCCCATACGGCTGGCACTGCGCCAATCCGAAGCCAGGAGCCAGGTGCTTCTCCTGGTTTCCCATGGGGTGCAGGGCCCAAGCACTTGGGCCATCCTCCACTGCACTCCCGGGCCATAGCAGAGAGCTGGCCTGGAAGAGGAGCAACCAGGACTAGAACCCAGTGCCCAAATGGGGTGCTGGCACCACAGGCGGAGGATTAACCAAGTGAGCCACGGACTGGCCCTGCTCAACATTATTTCTGTAGTATCGCTATTTCTATGGTGATTATCCCAATATTCCTGTAATACGACTCTTTGACAGGTACAGCTCTTGCATTTTCAAAATTGAAGCTAGAAAAAAGTCTGTTTTTTTAAAATAAAAGAAAAAAAGTTGGGGGCCAGCACTGTGGCCTAGAAGGCTAGGCCTCTGCCTGTGGCACCATCATCCTGTACGGGCACTGGTTCGAGTCCTGGCTGCTCCACTTCTGATCCAGCTCTCTGCTATGGCCTGGGAAAATAGCAGAAGATGGCCCAAGTCCTTGGGCCCCTGCACCCACGTGGGAGACCTGGAAGAAGCTCCTGGCTCCTGGCTTCAGAATGGCTCCACTCCAGCCATCGCAGCCATTTGGGAGTGAACCAGAGGATGGAAGACCTCTCACTCTGCCTGTCCCTCTCTACTTGTAACTCTGCCTGTCAAATAAATAAATAAACAGAATCTTTTTTTAGAAAAAGGAAAAAAGTCATATGCAGGAGGAAATGGTGTATACCTTTTATGGGAAAATAATTTCATCTAGTTGAGGATGGTCCTGCCCCAAATTCCCTTTTTTTTTTTTTAAGATTTATTTTATTTATTTGAAAAACAGAGTCACAGAGAGAGGATCAGGGGAGAGAGATCTTCCATCCACTGGCTCATTTCTCAAATGGCTGAAATGGCCAGAGCTGAGCCATTCTGAAGCCAGGAGTCAGGAGATTCTTCTGGGTCTCCCACATGGGTGCAGGGGCCCAAGCACCTGGGCCATCTTCTACTGTTTTCCCAGGCCATATCAGAGAGCTGGATTGCAAGTGGAGCAGCCAGGACTCGAACTGACACCTATATGGGATGCCAGCACTGCAGACAGTGGCTTTACCTGCTATGCCACAGCACAGGCCCCAGCTGACTTCTTTTTTAAAGTGTTGACTAAAATCCCATTGTCTGGATGCGCCACAGTGTGTTTATTCATTCACTTATCGCAGGAATCTTGGTTGCTACCAAGATTTGGCGTTATGAATGAAGTTGTTATACCCATCCAAGAGCAGGTTTCTGCATGGACGTAATTTTTCAACTCCTTTTGTTTAAATACCAACGAGAGCTATTGCTAGTCACATGGTAGGAGGGTGCTTTATCCTGTTTTTTAAGCTTTATTTATCAGAAATTCAGAGTTACAGAGAGAGAGAGAGAGAGAGAGAGAGAGAGAGAGAGAGAGAGAGAAGATCTTCCATCCACTGGTTCACTTCTCAGATGGCCACAACTGCCAGAGCTGTGCCAGGTAGAAGCCAAGAGCCAGGAGCTTCATCCGGATCTCCCTCCTGGATGGCAGGGGCCCAAGCACTTGGGCCGTCCTCCACTTCTCTTCCCAGGCCAGCAGCAGGAAGCTAGATCAGAAGTGGAGTAGCTGGGACACAAACTGGCACCCCTGCTGTATGCCGCTGTCGCAGGCACCAGATTTACCCTCTACACCGCAACACCATCCCCCGTGGATCAGGTTTTGTAAGAAACTGCCGAGCCATCTTGCAAAGGGGTCTTCATTCCCGTCGGCATGGGCGTGGTCTCGGCCTCTTCCTCAGTTTGGTGTTGCCAGTGTTTGCTTTTTGGATTTTCACCGATTGAGTTAGGTGTGTAGCACTGTGCCTTGCAGCACTTTTGAAAGATTTATTTTGTTTGTCTTATTTATGTGAAAGAGGGAGAGACCGAGAGAGGAAGAGATCTTCCACCTGAATGGTTCGCTTTCCAAATGGCCACGATGGCTGTGGCTGGGCCAGGTGGAAGGCAGGAGCCTGGTCTCCCACACGGAACTTGGGTGCAAGTTTTTGGCCCAAATCCACTGCCTTTCCAGGCACATTAGCGGGACCTAAGTTGGAAGCAGAGCAGCTGGGAGTGGAACCAGACTCCAATATGGGACGCCAGCCTTGCAAAAGTGGTGGCTTAACATGCCACTTAACGTTTCCCACCACTCAGCAGTATCTCTGATAGATCCACAGGGTTTCCATGCATCTTCAAAACGGCTTTCTCATAGGAGAATAAAATCTTTCCCTTCCAGGGTCTCAGCCAGGCTGTCTCCCTGCTCTCTCTTCTAGTTCTGAGGATGTTAGGGTCTGAGAGGAGGGCCTGAGGATGAAGGGCACACTTCACAGTTGTCATCTTGTCCTGTGTGACCCCCGTTTCTCTGCCTGTACCTGTCGGGGTCACCCTTGGACAGCTGGGTTCAGGCAGGAAGGCTCAAATGCGGACCACTGCACAGAGCCCAGGCATTCATGAGGATCTCACACATCCTAGCCCTCCAGGATGGAGGGACAGGCTCTATCTTCTTCCTTCATCCCCTTCCCACAACCTTGGCCTAAACAAAAAACAAAAACCCAGATGCAAAATGAGATCTTCCTCTCCCTTTCGTAGGCCACCCCCACCCCTCCACCCCTGTCTCACGAGAGCTTCTTTTAAAGTCCCTTCCTTGGTTTCGGGTTCAGGATGGGGAAAGTGAAGAGGGAGAGAAGGGGAGGGAACCGTCTGTCTTCCAGAACATTCCACAGGAAGATGGATGGGCCATTTGCCTTGTTCATCCCTCTTCCCACTGCCCCCCCTAGACACAGTGAGATAGAAGGATCTAGGTGTGCTGATGGCTGCAGGGCCTGTGCTACAATGGGGAAGAAGAGTCTATCCATCTATCAGATGCTCTGTTGGACCCTGATGGAGGATTCTCTAGAATATGGAGTGCACAGCTCCTTTTTCTCTCCACGGATGTCTGGAATTTCTCTTTCAGAGAGGACAACTGGGAAAGTCCCTGAGTGTCCTATGATAGAGCCCCAGGGGTGTATGGGAGTGGGGTTGGGGAGTCCAAAGCTGACCTCACAGAGTCATTGAGCACTAATGACCTAATGGCCAGGAGCATCCGAGAGCAGATGGCGTTAGAGGCGAAATCCTGCTGCGACAATCCACCTGCCCCTGGAGAGGAGGAGCCGGAAGTCTCCTCTTGTTCATGACAACAGGACCACCTCCTCCGTTTGGTGGTTTGCAGGCCAGCCCATGACTGTGTACCTCCAGCTAAATAAAGGCTTGTGCCTACATTTCCCAGCAGCTAAATCCACTGCACGTGGCTGAAATAAATGCAAGGCGAACTTGGTTGTACCCCAGGAGGATAACTCCGAGAATGCGGCCAGTTCTGATTGACTGAGTTTTCATTAGTGGAGGCCATGAAACACCTGGCCCAGGAAGGCTCATGTCCATGAGCGCAGGTGTGTGGCCGCGTGGCTTGTCCCAGGAACTGTCAGCCTCTCTCTCTCTGTGATGTTACGATCTAATGAGTCTCATTTTTTCCTCTGGGAGTAACCACTTTCCCCACTTTAAAATAAGGGACTGACTTCGGGGATTTAACTTAGAGAGGTGATGAAGTGTTTGGCAAGTGGCTAAAAGCTTTTCACAGTTATTCAAAATAATAATAATAATAATTGGGGCCGGTGCCGTGGTGTAGTGGGTAAAGCCGTTGCCTGCAGTGCCAGCATCCCCTGTGGGCGCCAGTTCTAGTCCCGGCTGCTCCACTTCTGATCCAGCTCTCTGCTATGGCCTGGAAAGGCAGTGGAAGATGGCCCAAGTCCTTGGGCCCCTGCACCTGCGTGGGAGACGCAGAAGCTCCTGGCTCCTAGCTTCGGATCAGTGCAGCTCTGGCTGTTGCGGCCAGTTGGGGAGTGAACCAGCAAATGGAAGACTTCTCCCTCTCTCTCTCTCTGCTTCTCCTTCTCTCTCTGTGTAACTCTTTCAAATAAATAAATAAATAAATCTTTTTAAAAAATTAGACAGGGATTGCAGATTGTAGAGAGCTAGCCACGTGACCTCGCATCTCTTGTCGTGGCACTGCCTTCCCACTAGATCTTGTCACATCTGACCTTGACTGTGAGCAAAGCCACATCTGGCTCCTGGGGCACAGGCTGGTTGTTCAGCAGATCCGTCCTCTGGGACAGGGACTGTGGGAACAGAGGGAAGATCTGACCCCCACATCCTGACCCTGGCCGTTGCACAGTGTTCAGAGAGAGATGCTGGGGCTGGGTGGGGCTTTCGTCCCATGGCACCTGTGTGAGGTCAGGCCATGCTCAGCGGACCTCAGCCAGGGGGCCTGCTGCTCCAGGGAAGCCCGTGGGGGTCAGCTCGATGACTCAGTGGTCCGAGGAGCCCTCTGTCTGGTCTGCCATGGCCTGCCTTCGGAGTTCAGCAGAGCCTTCCAACTCACCTTCAGCTGTGCCGAGGTGAGACCAGGAAAGCTGGTTTTCTGCATCTGTGAAATTATTGTAAGGGATGCAGTACATTGGGGGCAGCATGGAGGCAGCAGCTCTAAGGAAACTGAGAGAAAACAAATGGGAGAGGAGGTTGGGGGCCTAGGATAAGGCAAGCGACTTACCCCCACTCAGGGTGCTAACTGGTGCTGAACTGTGGCTCTCAGTTGACATTCGTATAGTTATATTATATATGATATTATATTTTATAGTATAATACATATACTATTATAATTACATATATATAATTACATAATATATATTATACTATAGATTATGTACTATAATGCTAAATTGTGCTAAACTGTGGTTCTCAGTTTATAGTTATATGTTTCTATTAATTATATATTATATTTCTACATTATAATATATTATGCATACATATTATATATTTGCATATAAATTATATATTTTAACATAATATATGCTGTATATAATAAAATATATAATTATGCATATGCTCTGTAAATATAAATATATAAATAATACATATTTATGTATAAATATATATAAATATATAATATGTATAATGCATATTATAATGTATAAATAATATAGCATAATATATTATAATATATAAATATAATATATTATATATTATATAATAATATATAATATATTACATATCACATATTATATATTATATATCATTATATAATTCTATGTCATTATAGAATTATAATATATTATATTAATTATAATTATATGATTAATGTAATTATATAATTATAATATCAATATTATATATAATAATATTTATATATCATATATGAATATATTATCATGTTATGAATTATAATATTATTTTGTATGGTATACTATATAATAAATATAATATATAATAATATATTATAATACATAGATTATATTTATTATATATTATATATTGTATATTATATAACATTGTATATTTTATAATATGTTATATATTATATAATATATATGATTATTTGATATATTTATATATTGTAATATATTATATTTACATAATATGTATTTATATATTGTAGTATATTATGTTGTAATACATAGATGTATTATGTAATATAATATACAAATGTAAGATATTACATTTATATAAGGGAAAGTTTACTTTTCTCTTTCCCCCCTCCTTCCCATCCCTATTCTCTGCTTCTCTTATCTCCCCTTCCTTCTCTCTCTTCTTCCCTTCCCTCCCTCCCTCTCCTTCCTCCT
Organism: Sylvilagus floridanus; assembly: GCA_949820135.1. Lineage (NCBI taxonomy): Eukaryota > Metazoa > Chordata > Mammalia > Lagomorpha > Leporidae > Sylvilagus > Sylvilagus floridanus. The sequence goes on from OX463243.1 coordinate 2,792,463, forward strand.
ACCCTGTCAATCATCTATCTTCTTTTTAAAAAGATTTATTTATTTGAGAGGCAGAGTTACAGTCTGAGAGAGAGTGAGAGACTGAGAGAGAGGTCTTCCATCTTCTGGTTCACTTCCCAAATGGCTATAACAACTGTGGCTGGGCCAGGCCAAACCCAGGAGCCAGGAGCTTCTTCCGTGTCTCCCACATGGCTGCAGGGGCCCAAGCACTTGGGTCGTCTTCCACTGGTTTCCCAAGGCATCAACAGGGAGCTGGATCAGAAGTGGAGCAGCCAGGACTCGAACTGGCTCCCATATGGGTTGCTGGTGCTGTAGGTGGAGGCTTAACCCACCACGCCACAGCACTGGCCCCCAGTCATCTATCTTCTATCTTTATTTCTATAATCTATCGTGTGTGTGTGTGTGTGTGTGTGTGTCCCTTCTGCAAGACTGTTTTGTGGTCCAAATGCCTCAAGATACGAATCCCAGGAGCATATATCTCCTGACATGAGACAAGTACAACATCTCCTTCTCTTTACTGCACACCTGCCAATAGAGAGGTAGAGATGAGGGCAGGGCAGGTGACTTGAGCCAAGTCACTAGAAACTTCCAGCACCACTCGAAAGCAGGAAAAGGTGGGATAATAGTGGTGGGGGAATCTTCCAGAGATTGCTTGTCCTGGAAGAACCGTGGCTTGTTGGAAGGTGAGGAATTCATTCAGTCATCCATTGCGACTATTTAGCCACCATACTGTGTGTTCAGCACCACACTCCGTGTGGCCAGCACTTGATGAACCAAGGGAGAGGAGGACCGAGGGGGAACTGCACCCAGCTCGGGTAGGAAGTTAAGGGTCTTGTTCCACTGTTTGGGTTTTATTCTAAATACAGTGGAAGCCAGGGAGAAATTGTAAGCAAGGGAAGTGACTAGAGGGTAAATTTACATTTTTAAGAGGACACTCCAGTTGCTGTGTGGGGAGTAGATGACAGGGAGCAAGGGTGGAAGCAGGCACACTGGTTAGGGGGCACTGCAGCTGGCTGGGGGAAGGGATGCAGGGACTTGGACGACCTGGTGGGGACAGAGCAAATGGGGAAGTCCTTGCCCTTAGGTCGGGCTGAAAGAGTCTGATGACAGCACGGGTAGAGGCATAGGGGAAATTTCCAAAAGCATCAACGATGATCCTGAGGGCTTTAGACTGGGCAAAACTGTAGTGGTTGGCAGAGTTGAGGGGGGGTATTTAAGGGGTTAGGACAGAGGAAGGGAGGGACAGAAACTCAAAAGGAGGATGACATTTGAGGACATTTACTCCTTGAGTAAGCAGAGGCCAGCCCACCATTGGAAAAGGGGAGAAACTGTTGAAAAGCCAAAGATTCTTGAGATGGGAATCGTCTCTGCCTTCCCCTATAGTTTTCCATTAATTCGTCTGTTCGTTTCGTTTAAGCCGGCCATTTTCTCTGGAGTGTTCTTGTCTGTATCTCCAAAGACAAATTCAGAGCTAAAGAGAATTATGAGCCCCGAGTCTGTGTTCAGAGGATGGATTCTGGTGCTTAAAGAGCTTTTTGTGTTTCAGGAAAGCTATTTCCATAAATGGATTCAAGTAGATATTAACCAGTAAATAGAGTATCCTAAATGCCAATTATCTGTACCTAAGTAGATGCTTTGGTATAAACAAAATGTGATTATAAGGAATAGAGACCTCGGAATGGAATTTGTAGAAAAATGATGATAGGGGTTGACAGAGGGATTGGAACTCAGGAAGGAAGATGCACAGAGAATGTTAACTGCTCATCACTGAGCACTTGGGGGTTTGGAAATTTTTTCTCCCCTGGGATAGTGCACGCATTGCTTCCTTCCTCAAAGACAGCCTAAACTGACTGGTAGTCAAAGTGCGACCTCAGTAGAGATGCGGTGCAATAACTGATGGAATATTGGGGAAGTGATCAGAAAAAACAAGGGAATGTACTGGGAGTTTCCTACCCAAGAACTAACTGAGGGAAGTTAGGTGTGGAGACCATCAGAACAAAGCCTAAAGCCGAAGTCCCAGAGGGATGTAACTAAACACCCTGGACATCCAAGCTCCAAGAAACCCAGATGTACCTGGGTTATGGAAGGCACTAGGCATAGTAGGAACCCTCTTCTGCCCCTTCCTCTTTTTCCAGTTGCTATAGCACTCCTGTGCTGTCAAATTCCATTTACTTCCTAGGGCTCATCACGTCCTGCAAAGAAAGCATTGGGTAATGATGTGGTGCAATGCTGCCATCATCAGATAGATGTTCTGGGTCAGAGAAGGGGGCACTTTTTCCCAAACAGGGTTCAGAAGGAGTGGCTGGTGATTGATTGAGGTGGCTTATGCCAGGCCACCAGGTAGGTTTGGGGAAGAGGCAAAACTCAGACAGGAAAAAGTGAGGTTGGAGGATTAGAAACATCTGCCTCCCATTGCTGTGTTGGACTTTGGTTCTGACTATGGCTGGGTTTCTGTACTCAGTAATATGGAGCTAGGTCCCAGACTATGTGTTTGTTGGAAAACCTCATAATAGTGAGTAGCTTGCTTTAAAATACTATCTAGTTGTAGCAAATTATTTAGCTATAGGAGTAAAGATATAAATAAAACATAGAGGGGCCAGCACTGTGGTGCAGTGGGTTAAAGCCCAGCCTGAAGCACCGGCATCCCATGTGGGTGGTGGTTCGAGTCCTGGCTGCTCCACTTCTGATCCAGCTCCCTGCTAATGCACCTGGGAAAGCAGCAGAAGATGGACCAAGTGCTTGGTACCTTGCTCTCATGTAGGAGACCTGGAAGAAGCTTCTGGCTCTTGACTTCAGATCCGCTCAGCTTTGGCTGATGTGGTCATTTGGGGAGTGAATCAGCGGATGGACGATTCTCTCTCTCTCTCTCTCCCTCTCTCCTTCTTTCCCTCTCTCCCTCTCCCTCTCCCTCTGTAATTCTTTCAAATAAATAAAATAAATGAAAAAATGGCTATGAATCAGATACAGATATATAGCTATATGTGCCCTTAATGTAGCTATGTCTATGACATAACACCCTACCAATGAGGGCTCCAGGTAAACCTCACCTCATTGCTACCCAAACTGACTGAGCCTGTTCCTACCTCAGAGCCTTTGCACTATTGATCCCAGTGGTTAGAATGCACTTCTCCCTGAAGATTGTATGAGTTGTTCTTTTACCTTTTCAAATATCTGCTTAGATATCAGAAAAGACTTTGCCAATCTTCCTATCTAAATTTGTACCATCCTCCATCCTTTCCATTGACTGAATGTTTTCTTGTACTGATTCCCAGCCACAGAGCCGTTCTGTTTAGAGTTTAGCCTGCTGGGGGAAGCGTTTAGGCTTATGGGTTGTATTCCCATTTAGATGCAAGCTATTAAGTAATCTATTTGCACCCACTTAGTAAATGGCTGAACTAGGACAGGAAACTGGTTCTGCTGCCTCCAATGCCATTCTCCTATGCCCCCAGTGATCCTTAACCTGGAGTCTGGTGGCCTTGGGTCACCAGACTCCATTCCCATAACTGGGAATCCTGAAAGAGCAAAATAAGCATGGTCCATGGATCCAGAACAACAATTTTAATAACTTACCGGGGAACACAGCATTGCTTTTTTATAATGTTTTTGATATCTAATGCAATACTCACTTGTTAAAGATGATATATAAGACTTTGAAATAATTTCACACTTGCTGTAAACACCCGGAGTTAGTCTCCAGACGTGGCTCAGTTACTCGCAACTCCTTTAACCGTTTTCTTGGTTCTGCAGTATGAGGGCATTTTGTTGGAAAGTCTGAGAAGCACAGGATGGCACTGAATGATTTTGCATAGCACTGAGCCTCAGTGTTCACCGGAGGGCCGAGTTGCTGGTCAAAAACTGAATTCCAGTCTCAGAACTGCAGAACAGTTGCTTCTTATGAATGTGTGCACTTTCCAAGGGTGGATGTTGCCTGCAGGTCTATCTGAAGAGCTCCAAGAATGATGTTGGCATGTAAATCATGTGTTTAGCACACAGCATGTCGTGGCCACATGGGTGTTCAGTAACTTAGCGTTGCTCTTATTTCTTAACTCTCGAGATAATCCTGAGAACTCATGAGGTCTTTTACAGCCAAGGGGACCATTTCTACAACTGCATACATCACAAGAAACAGTAGAAAAGGGCCACGATGGAGTGAGATTGGGACTTCCCAGAGAAAGTGGTAGTCCTTCTGGTATTAAGCTCATGGGGACAAAGTCATCAGTTTCTGAACTCCCAAGTTGGGAGGAAAGAGGCCTTCATCCATTTCTAACTTGCTTAAGTCCTCCTCTCTGGTTAATGGTGGAATGTAGGCTCCAGCAGGGTCTGGACTTGTCCTCTTGTTGGACAGGGCACACCCAGGGTAGTAGCAGCTGCAACTGATCCTGGAATCTGTTTCAACTACAGAGATGCTTTTTTTCTTGTTTCTTTTCCCATGTAGTTGACAAACTGCTGTTTTCCTTTCCTAAAAGCTACCTGGAATACTGACACACCTGTGCTATTTTCATAGGCACAATTGCACTTGGAATTTGGTACTAAGTCAATATAATGCAATCACTGTAGCATAGACAATGGCCTGACTTTGCTCCTGCGTTCTGGGTTACTTTTCTCAGTAGCTTTTCAATCCCTGTGACTTCTCGGACCTGAAAGGGTACAATACTTTGAGCTCCAATGAATGCCGAAAGTCAGATAGTCTCTTAGGTTAAAAAGCATAATGCCCAAGTGGCCATTGAAAACACAGTACCACTGAACACTTAGGAATAGCAACCAGATGATGGGTGCATCACTGGACCATGCCACTTCCCACTGCTGAGTGGGACATAAGCCACATACCCACTTGTAGGGCCGCTTAGTGGACCGGTCCTTTCAAAGGCTGTGTCCTTCCCTTAATCCATTCAAGAAGCTCCCTGTTGCCACTGGAAAGAGTTACAGGGGCACGGATTGGAAGGAGGCAAAGAGGAAGGGTGTATTGCTATTGTCTAGTTTCACTTTCTCACTTTATTATGATGATGACCAATTCTGACACCTAGACCTTACCGTGACTCTCAAACTTTATGGGGAGTAGGCTCAAATGTTCCTGATTAGAGGCAAATGTAAATTAAGATGGAACCACAAAAGACCAAGGGGTCTCTGGCTCCTTTAACTGTACATAGCGCATAAGCAGGGGGACCTTCCCACTGTCACTGGACAATGGGAGCCACAAAAGAGGTACCTTGAGGGGACCCATGGACTTGGAAGCAATCCTACCTCTGTCTGCCTCACTGAGGGAGTTTGAGGGGCTCCTCACTCTCCCTGGGCTGCTCAATGAGTGAGGGATAGAGAGAGATTCCTCACCCTCAGGCTTCTGTTGGGGAGGAACTGCTTCTGGGGGTTACTATGGAACAATAGCAGGTGTGAGTTATTTGCTAAGGTCAGTAGGGAAACCATTGAGAGTTACTGAAGGAAGAGGGGGCAGGGCCCCTGAGCTCACTTGAGGCTATGAAGGTCTAAGGAAGGTCTGTGTATTAGGAATATGGACTAGAATGGGCCCCTCCTCGGGTTCAGAGCTACTCTTGCTCCCCTGGATCCCATCAGAATCTAAAAGGGAGCACTGACAAAGAGTATGTTAGAGAAAATGTTTGTGCTCCGTCAAAATCTGCAGCCAAAACTCCCCAGTGTGACTGTATTTGCAAATGAGGCCTCCCAGGAGAATGCAGGTTAGGTGAGGTCATAAGAGTGGGTTCCTGTTACAATCAGATTACAGGAAAATCACTCCCTTACCTTGCATGCACTTTGAGGGAAAATGTGAGGACAGAGCAAGCCAGCAAGAGAGCTCTCACCCAAACCTGAACAGAACTGTGGTCTTGGACTTCTAACCTCTAGAACCATGATAAAGTAAATGGCTGTTGTTTAAGACAATCTATAGTACTGTGTTCACAGCAGCCCATGAACACATCTGCTTCTGTCCCCATGTCAGACTCAGAACAGGATGAAAAGAGGGCCAAGTATTCCAGAGTTGGGATCCCGATGTGGACTCTACCACTTCCTAGCTGTGTGGTCTTGGGTCCACCACTGTACTGACTGGGCCTACAGCTTCCTCATGTCTTTAGTTGTGGTAATAGAATATGCCTGACCTACCCTACGGGATAAGTGCAGAATCAAATATGGCGAGGAACAGCATCTAATATTCATCGCATATTTGCTGTATGCCAGGCGTTCTTCTGAGAGCTTTATTTATTTGTGTCATGTTCATTGTGATAGGTAGTATAGCTGTAGTAGAATTTGCCTTTTTTCCTGTACAGACACTTATCTGCCTCCACAATCAAGATGCACAACCTTCTACCACCCCCGAATTCCCTGATGCTCTGTTGAAACAAGCCCTTCCCCTCCCCCCAGCGGGGGATGACCCTTGATTTTCTAGACCTGGAGATTGTCTCTTTTCAAGAGCATCACCTAAATGGTATCATGTAAGGCTACTGGGCCTGGCTTCTCTCTAAGAGAATTTTTAATATCAACTCATTGCATCTTTACAACCGTATTTTGAGGTAGGCATAATTGTAGAGTGAGTATATGCAGACATACTGTGAAAAAGCAAATAGTGCTGCAAAAACATGAGACTATATTATGATGAATTTTATTACTTGTGTTATAGTTTGTTATTATTCTCCCTCAGTGGAATAAAGACAAACTCCATCTCAGTGGAAGCCTGAAGTTGAATTTGCCTGATCTGCTTACCTGGAAGCCCAGTGTCAGGGGAGAGCAAGGCCGGCTCTTTGATCTTTCCCTTCAAAACAGACGATCATTTTCCTTCTTTATGTCTAGATGGAGATTGAACGATGAAAAAAGTAGCTGCAAAAATACCGTTAGCAACAAAGGCTCATCTTTGACTATCCTCCCTTGGCCTTGAAGTAAAAAGCCATTATTCTCACATCCATGACTGTAAATGGCCAAGGGGCAGGTGTCTGGCCTAGCAATTAAGATGCTGATTAAGGACTGCCTGGGTTTGATATCCAGCTCTGGCTTCTGCATCCAGCTTCCTGCTAATGTGACCCTGGGAGGCAGCCATGATGGCATCAGTCACTGAATTCCTGCCACCCATGTAGGAGACCTGCATTGAGTGCCTTGTTTCTGGCTTCAATTATGCACCCAATCAGGGGCTACCACAGGCCTCGGGGGAGTGGATCAGCACATGGGAGCTCTCCCCCTCCCCAAATAAATACATTTGGAAAAATGTCTTCATTTAAAAAAATGATGAAAAAAGTTCTAGGCTACAAATAGCAACGAGTTCAGGGGAGCAATAATTAATCGCAAGTGTATGAGAAAGGACGCTGAGGCTGGCGCCAGCATTCCTCCTGTTCCCACTGAGATGCATTTCACTCGGGGGTGAGAGGGAGGCAGAAGCAGCTGGACTCTGCCATGGAGTCTCCCCCCTGGTTCAGCAGCCACACATCCCAGAGGAGAATTCCCATCTTCCTCCATGGAGTCGTTGAGCGCCCACGATCTAACCACAGTGGTTCCAGAATCTTCTGCATGGAGAAGAGCTCACAGGCATTGTTTCTTTTCTTTCTTTCTTTCTTTCTTTCTTTCTTTCTTTCTTTCTTTCTTTCTTTCTTTCTTTCTTTCTTTCTTTTACCTCCTGCTACAGATGCAACACACAACAAATAAAGACCTATGGTCTAGCTATTCCTTAAAGTTTCTCCTTTCATCAATTGTTAAGGAACAGATGAGGAGAAACTGCTGAAACAAAGCGAACAGTGTGCGGTGTGGTGAAGAGGCCTGGGAGCCCCTTCAATATTTAATGCCACCAAAAGCCTCGGACAACTAACCACCTCTTAATGGGCCTTGCCCTTTGGCCTGTGTGTTTCCAAGGGAGTAAAATGTTTGGCTTCTGAACAAGCTATCACTCATTCCCCCAGTAAATACCACAAGCTGAAGTGGCCTCCCAGGCACCATCGGTCTTTGTGACTTGCGTTTAGAAGGCCCAAGATTTGCATTACTTGACTTTAAATCACCCGTGGTCTCAGGACCCGCTGGGCATTGGTGTGGGTTCAGGAGAAAGGCTCCTGCCTGCCCCTGTGCCTCTTGGAAATGCAGAAGAGGGGACTGGACAGTGAGCTGTGCTCATCTGGAGATGCAAGTAATGAATACTGAAGGCAGCACTGGTGTTTGAACTGGAGCAGGGGTGAGGCGAGAGGAGCATTACTGAGAAGAGTGAATGCTGTGTTAAGAGGTAGAGAGGATGCGATGAGGTCTCAGAGGGACCGTAGATCCTCCAGGGAAGGGAGTGGGGGGAAGCGCCTTCATCTCGGGGTCCACTTGGAATATGAGCTGGGAATTCCTCATTCTCTTGTCCCACGGATAAAGATGCTTTGCAGTCTTTAAAACGAACAAACGTCAACAACAGCACATGAGGAAAGAACCTGCGATCTAAGCATGAACAGCTGTGGGATCGAGGGCTGTCCTCCACGCTAATGGGTATTCATTCTTGCTCCCCAAGTTCTTTAACCCCCCTAAATCCTAGTTTCCCACTGCAGGAGAAGAACTTGTTTGTTAAGCCACAGGGAAATTTGCACAGTTTACAACCTGACGAGCAGAGAGTGTTGCACTCTGAATTTCTTACTAAAGAAATACACTTTGTAGTTATGCTGATTCGATGGGTCCACTTGGACTTTAAAATAATAAAACCAGGGGCCAGCACTGTGGTGTAGCAGGTGAAGCCGCCGCCTGCAGTGCCAGCATCCCATATGGGCGCCAGTTCCAGTCCCAGGTGCTCAGCGGTTCTGATACTGCTCTCTGCCAAAGCCTAAGAATGCAGAAGAAGACGGCCCAACTCCTTGGGGGCCCCTGTGCCCACATGGAAGACCTGGAGGCATCTCTTGTCTCCTGACTTCAGATGGGCACAGCTCCGGCCTTTGTGGCCAATTGGGGAGTGAACCAGCGGATGTCTCTCTCTCTCTCTCTCTCTCTCTCCCTCTCTCTCTCTCTCTCTCCTCTCTTTCTCTCTGCCTCTCCTTCTCTCTGTGTGTAACTCTGACTTTCAAATAAATAAATCTTTAAAAAAATCATTTTTTTAAATGCCAGATAATTTCATCAAGGGCCTGTTAGTATTTTCCCCAGGACTCATTGTCTTGAAACCTTTCAAACACACAGATTTAAAGGATAGTCAGTCCTGGGTAACACAGGTTTTTTGTTTTGTGGGTTTTTTTGTGTTTCTGTTTGTGTTTTTAACCAGATTATCCCATACAGGTCATTACTGAAATTATGAGATGTCATGGAAGTTAGCATGGGAAGCTAAAGAGACAGTTCTTTCCCTGATGTATTTTTAAAACAGAATGCGCTCCACTTATTTTAGGTCCTGCAGAATTTCTCTCTGGCCTTGGGCTTCAGTGGTTTAACCAAGTTGTGCTGATTAGCAGCCCTGACGGCCGTGCAGTTCTGATTGCTGTTCTCTTTTTATCCCGGTTTCCTTTCCTTCTTTAGTCTGTCTCCTTTTCCACTGGAGATGGGGGGCTAGTTGCCACCTTCAGAACAATGCCCCTGCAATGCATTCACAATGAAGTCTCCCCTGGCTTCATTCTGGATTGAGTAATTCCATGTCTGCGCCATGAGCGCTTCCCTTGTCTACGGCAGATGACAAACCAGGGAGTGGGCTTCTGACCTAAGTAGAGAGCCCTTGTGCTACATGTGGATCCTAGTAGTTTGTGTTTTTTAAAGATGTATTTATTTGAAAGGTGGGGGTGGAAGGGGAGAAGAAAGAGAAAAAGAGAAAGAGAGAGAGAAAGAGAGAGAGAGGGAGGGAGAGAGAATAGTCTATCCATTCATTCCCAAAATGCTCCCAACAGCTGGGCCTGGGCCAGATCAAATCCAAGAGCCAAGAACTCCATCTAGGTCTCCCACGTGAGTGGCAAGAATAACTGATTAAGTGGTTCCTTTCTGTAGTGTCAACTAGGTAATGTTGTTGCCATCTACCTAATGTAATGCTTGATTCTATCAAGAGTTTGAGAGAAGTGATTGGAGGAGGACAGGAAGAAAGACTGATCTCTTTGAAAGAAACACATTGCAAATTTCCCCCAATAGCAGCAGCACTCACAAGAAGTCCACTGAAGACATGGGGTACTTCCTAGCCAACCCCCTCTGCCCTACTGGACATAACTGACTAGCATGCTCCCTGGGGAACGTGCAGTCCATTAGTAGGGGAAAGCCGTGTCTGCTGTTTTCCCACAGGTACAGTAAGAGGCGCTAGAACAGTCACTGAGCTGCCCAGGGAGAGGGAGTTCTTTGAAATGGGCCATGAGCTTGCCTTACCAAGACCTTTTGGGAAGTAGGAGAGAAACTTTCTTTTTTTATTTTTTATTTATTTTTATTATTTTGAGAGAGAGAGAGAGAGAGAGAAAGAAAGGTCTTCCTTCTGTTGGTTCACTCCCCAAATGGCCGCTGCGGCTGGCGCACTGCACTGATCTGAAGGCAGGAGCCAGGTGTTTCTCCTGGTCTCCCATGGGGGTGCAGGGCCCAAGCACTTGGGCCATCCTCCACTGCCTTCCTGGGCCACAGCAGAGAGCTGGACTGGAAGAGGAGCAACAGGGACTAGAACCCAGCACCCATATGGGATGCCGGTGCTGCAGGCAGAGGATTAACCAAGTGAGCCACAGCACCAGCCCCTTGAAACTTTCCAAGAAGCAGGAGTTCACTCACCCTGGATGGGGAGCCTCGAGTAGGCTTGCTGGCTGAACACAGAGCCTGTGTTGAAGACTGGAGCAATGGGAAATGTGGGAGGACCCACCAAAATGAACACATGACGTCCAATGGGGAAGGTTGCATTGGCCTCTAGAGGCATTATTGATAATATCTCAGTGAGCCAACGTCTCCTTTGGGTGCAAGTGAGATAACTGGAAATTCTTTGCAAATGGTGCCGAAGTGTGGTGTTAACGGCTAATTTTGAGCGCTATGGTGGTGATGGCTAACTTCAGAACCATAGCCTTGCACACTAGAAGTCACCGAGAACTGGCCTAACTCCTTACCCTAACCTGGAGTTAGGGGACTTGCCCAAGATGGTTCATAGCACAACAGGGACTAGAGCTGTAGTCTCTTGGGTAGAGGAAAATACAACATTTTACTGAATCAACTCCCCAGCTAATGGAATTTCCAGTCTTGCACCAGTTCAGTTTGGGGGGTTCCGTGGACAGCCTGGGACCTGACCCGATTTGACTAGTGGAGATTTCTTGCGGCACCACGGCCTCCTGGGTGGGCAGGAGCAGAGATCTTGACTCCCAATGTCCTACTTAGGATCACATTCCAGCTCACAAATATTTAAGCAAGGGTGTAAGGGCAAGTTGCCAAGTAGCATAATAACAAAACAAATGTCGCATTGTTTGTTGTTTCACAGTGTGTAGTTTTGTGCTGCCCCCAAACCACCGAGTGACTGTCACAAGAATGCGACAGTAATTTGCAACAATGGCAGCGTCTTGTCTGCTTTTGTGACATGCTCCGAGATCCTGAGAAAGGGCTGCGAAAGAAATGTTCTAAATGGGTTTAGAAAAACTTGTGAACCCTGTCTGAACTTTTATTAGATTGTCCCACTCCTTACCCGCTTGCCATCCGAACAAGGAAACCATTATTTATAACAGCATGCATGAAATCCCAGAAGGAATTCCTGAAAGAATTAAAGTGAAAAATCTTTCCTGAAAAAAAAAAAAAAACTACAAGCAGGAAATAAATGATCAGATGGGGTAACATGTAAATCAAAATGCGAATCTTTGTTTTCTCTCCTGTAAAGGAAAGGGGAGTTTTGCTTTGCCCATTAGCAACGCACGGTAGGGGGCCTGGTGCAGAGGGTGGGGCTGTCAAAGGCGCCACTTGGTCACTGCCAGCTGAGGGATGGGAGAGTCACCTGTCTTGAGTCTTCTCCTTTGGGTCTGCAGAACAGCTGCTTCCCATGGAGGAGCCAAGCTAGCTGAGGTTCTAGAGAAGAAAACAACACCTGGAAGGGACCTAAGAATTTCTAGAACACTTTCCCAAACATCTGCTGGAGTGTGTACCTGTCGACAACCTTGGGAAGCATGAGGCTACTTCAGAAAGTTTATAGAGGGGCCGGTGCTGTGGCACAGCAGGTTAAGCTGCGGCTGTTGTAATGCTTGTATCCCTTATCCCAGTGCCAGTCTGTGTCCCAGTTGCTCCACTTCTGATCCAGCGTCCTGCTAATGTGCCTGGGAAAGCAGCAGGAGATGGGCCACGTAGTAGGGGCCTTGCCATCCATGTGGGAGACCAGGCTGGAGTTTCTGGTGCCTGGTTTTGGCCTATCCCACATGTGGCTGCTGCAGCCATTTGGGGAGTGAACCAGCAGTTGGAAACTCTGTCATCTCTATCTCCTCCTTTCTCTCTGATGCTCTTTCAAGTAAATAAAGAAATAGGAAAATAAATATTAAAAAAAAAAGTTTGCAGACAATTGAATTAAAAGATAGATTTGCTTTCGTCCAAAAAATAAAATTGAAAACCTGGTGTAGTTTTTCCATGAGCATGAGCTCTTTGGAGACCTTTATCTCTATTATTACCTGTACTTTCTAGTTAGAAGAAATAGGACACAGAGAGTTTTGGCAACTCATCAAACTTGCTTGACTAGGGAATAGCCAAGGGCACTACTGAGACACAGAATTTCCAACATCATGCCTTGGGTGTCATCCACTGCATTGCAACTTCAAATGCCCAAGGGGATACAGAAAGTCTGACGGCCAGTTAGGTCAACACATCAACAAAGAATGTTTTTTAGCTAACTGACACTAAGAGACATATGTAAGTGGTTCTCTCTCTCTTTCCCACAGATAAATTAAGACTAGTTGAATTCACCAAATTAAGGCTGTACTCCTTTTCTGTACTCCTTTCCTGCTGTACTCCTCAGAAACTTCACTGAAACTCAGTATATTATGAATCTGTAAGGAGTGAAGAGAATTACAGATTATCTTATAGTAGACACATTGGATGTAGGAACTCTTGGGGGAAGATAGCTCTTAACATTTTGAGGGACTGGTATCCAAAGGGCTATCACGTTGGGTCGTAATATTCTGCTCTTTTGTTACACGCTCACCCCTACACACACACACAGACCAATGGTGCTTTATTACCTTACTCCCACACATGAACTATACGAAAAGTCTTTCAAAAGTTCATGGAAATGTGAAAAAAAAAAACTATGCATGGATTTCAAAACCTTTTACATCAAAATATGCTTATAAATTTTTAAAATATTTATTTATTTATATTTATTTGAAAGGCAGACAGAGAAAGAGAGAGACAGAGAGATAGATCTTCCATCCACTGGTTTACTCCCCAGATAGCCACAACAGCCAGGACTGGGCCAGGCCAAAGCCAAGCAAGCACCAGAAACTCCAAACTGGTCTCCCACATTCTTGGTAGGGGCCCAAGTACTTGAGCTGTCCATCTGTTGCCTTCCCAGTTGCGTTAGCAGGAAGCTGGGTTGGAAGCAGAGTAGGCAGGACACAAACATGGTGCTTCAATCCAAGCTGTTGGCATTGCAAGCCATGGCTCCATCTACTGTGCCAAAATACCAGCCCCTAAATGTATCACAAATTCCACTTTTCCACCAATGTTGAAACAGTCTTATATATGGACCATAAATCTGGATTCTGATTTCAGTAGTCAACAACAAAAATGTATATTTTTATTAAAAACCTGGCCCTCTTGCTCCATATAACTGCGTTGAAAACTCTCTGGGCCATGTAGTTGCCTATCCTTTTATGCCTTTTGTCTCTGAGAATTTCTGTACAGTTCAAGGCCTTCCACTTGTAAACAGCTACTACAGAATGGCTTTTTGCAAGAACTAATCTGTTCCTTCCCTAAGAACACCACTATTAACTCCTGTTCTTTCCAGAAAGATTAGCAGAGCTTGCACCTGTTGTCCAAGGTACTCTCCTTTCATGAGTGAGTAAATAACCCAATTGAGACTGCACAACATGAGGACAAAGACTCTGTCTTCACTATATATCTCACTTTTCTAAATGGCCAGGCGTTTATTTTATCAAGTGATAGCTGAAGTGCACAGTTGAAAAGATGGCACCACTGCCGTAGGCTGTGTTCAACATTGACGACTTGAGCTCTTCTTTCTAAGGTAAGAAAGAGGGTTAAAATGGGCAAGAGAAGAATAAGACTCATAGGGACAGGGGTTACTTTTCTCTTTGATTCTGCTCCATCCCTATTTTTGCATGGTAGTTTAGTTGAGCAACGCCATGTCTTATATTCAAGGAAGTCCTCGGTCAATGCTTGCTTTGTGGATGAAAACATTCTGTTGGGTCATCTAGACCCCCAGTCCTATTGGTGCCATGTGCTGGGAGCATTGCCTTGGGTAAGATCCTGCAACTGCATGGACCAAAGTCATCAGCTCTAGACTAGGGATGTGCTGTGAGTTCTGGGTTCTTTGTGGCATGCCCATCAAGTTGCACGGGGCCAATGCACACGTTTTGCACAGGAGCTTTGCAAGTACAGTTGCTGAGAGTAGCAAGCAGGCAGGAAATGGGTTAAGGATCTTTGGAAGTGTGTATGCTCACGTTCCCAGCCTCTCCTGCTACGTGGACAGGGGCGGGTGTGGCCAGTTCTGTAGGGTCACAGAACCAGTCCCTGCCTGGCCACAGGGCATTCCCCTCTGCTTGGTACTGATGGTTCCACCCATACGCCATGGGTTACTTTGAGTATCCAGAAGTGTCATGTCCTGTATGTATGCTAACAGATTCGCTTTCCTGAAGTCCTGGGGAGAAAGGGGCCACAGGGCCATGCTGGGGTGACAGTTTGCCTGCCCAGAAAGGTGCCCATGTTACTGCATCCTGGTTACTACCGTGTCCCTTAGGGTTGATCAGTGCAAGGAGCCTGCTGGTCATGGTTTGAGTGTTGATCCTGAGTCACTGTGGCCACAATCTTCAGACCTGCCAAGTGGGTCCAAGAGAGCAGTGTGTGCTTGTGGCCACTGATGGCCTGTCCCTGCTAAGGGACAGGGAGTGAGGACATTTCATGCTGATTGGAGTAAAAGCTAAATAGTGACAACACGGGGGCCTCTTAACCCTAACCCAGAAGGTTGAATCTGTACTTGTCAGATCTAAATTCACTGTACAGAGAACAATGGGAAGAGGGAAAACAAAACAAAAATCCCCAACCCTCCTACTTGGACACCCTTGGAACCTACTGGCTTCAGAACTACTGGGCAAAAATGTGTTCATGCTTTCTTTTGGTTGTGTGTTGCTTTGCGTCTTTGTTGGTTGGTTGGATTTTAAGAAGCAGAAAGACAGAAGAAGACACACACACACACACACACACACACACAGTTCTCATCTGCTGGTTTACCCAAGGGCTGGACCAAGGCCAGAGTCAAGAGCCAGGAACTCAATTCAGGTCTCCCACATGAATGGCAGGAACTTAATCCCTGGAGACATTGCTACTGCCTCCAAGGGTCTGCATGAGCAGGAAGCTGGAATCAGGAGCCAGAGCTACATATCAAACCCAAGCACTCCTATGCCAGACATGAGCATCTCAATCAGTAGAAGTCGAGCACCCATCCCTGTACATGGTTCTAAGCCAGACATCCCTGATGTCCTACAAATCTGAAAAGGAAATCATTAATTTTTCTCCATGAAGCAAAGAATCACAAACAAGTCTCGTATGTCAGACAAAGTTCTCTTTACTTAAACAGGCAGTGCCAATGCTGTTATCGTGTGATATGTCAGCCACAGAACTTTCGTTAAAATGGGCATTTAAAAAATATACATTATATATTTATAGGAGTTGGCATTGTGGCATAGCAAGTTAAGCTGCTGCCTGTGACACCTGCATCCATGTGAGCACCAGTTCAAGTTCCAGCTGCTCCACTTCCATTCCAGCCCTCTGCTAATGCTCCCGGTAATGCAGCAGAAGGTGGCCCAAGTACTTGGGCCCAAGAGTTCCTGGCTCCTGGCTTCAGCTTTGCTATTGTGGCCTTTTGAGAGTGAACCAGCGGATGGAGGATCTCTCTCTCTCTCTCTCTCTCTCTCTCTCTCTCCTCACCCGCCCCCATAACTACATTTTGGGTACCTAAATGAATCTTTAAATACAAGGAGAAATCCTGACCCAGGAGTACAAAGACCAACATTCTCTGCACCTGTAAACAACTTGAGCCTCAGTTGCCCTGTGTGTGTCATGGGAATAGTGACTGCTCCGCCCACTACTGCCCTGTGATAATGCTGCTGGAATCTGCACTGTAGCTTCAGGTCCTGAAGCAAAAGGAACCTCAGCCCTTGTCAAGAAAGTAGTCACTGGTACATTGTTTGTTACGAATACAGCACTCCCTACTATCAGTTATTTTGTTAGAGTGCAGAGTCTTCTTCCAACCAAGAAGTATGGGTAAGGGTTTCTATCTATCTATCTGGTTATATATAGGTATATATAGATATATAGTATAGATGTAGATAGATGATATATGGTAATACATAAGGTAAGAATCTACCTAATCAATTATAATCTTTGTTCCTCTCTCATTCTGAGAGAAAGAGAATTTCAAATAATATTTTTAAAGTATTTTTGACGATGGGATCAGCATTGGGAAGGGGGGAGGTTAAACCACTTCTTGTGACACTGATGTCCCAGGCGCTCCACTTATGATCCAGCTGCCTGCTCATGTGCCTGGGAAAGCAGTGGAAGATGGCCCAAGTGCTTGGGTCCTTGTGTCTATGTGGGAGACTTGGATGGAGTTCTTCAATCCTGGCTTCATTCTGGCCCAGACTTTGCTGTTGCACTAGGGAATGAACCAGTGGATGGAAGATGTTTTGTTCTCTTTCCTTCTCCTCTTTTCTCTGCCACTCTGCATTTCAAATATATAAGCAAATAAATAAACCTTTAATAAAAATAGTTTCACCTTCCTCTGCACTCAGTATCAGTTGATTGTGAATGGGAAGAAATCATAGATTCTTTAATGTGTTTATAATCAATTAAAATGTATCAATACAAATAAGGAAAGACCCTCCCTGCCTGGGGTGACTGATGTCTCCTTGTTGACCCCTTTGCCTCCAGGTCGGTGGCCACACAATGCTGCCCATTCGCTGGATGCCTCCGGAGAGCATCATGTACAGGAAGTTCACCACCGAGAGTGACGTCTGGAGCCTGGGGGTCGTGTTGTGGGAGATCTTCACCTATGGCAAACAGCCCTGGTACCAGCTGTCAAACAACGAGGTGCGTGATGGGTTCCCCGGGAGGAGTCCCAGAGGGCTGGGACCCCAGAGGAAGCCCTGAGCTGGGGCCTTCTCCAGGGTGAGAAGTCAGAACCTGATCTCATGTGTGCATGAGATCAATTCTCTTCCCAAATAGCATGCTGTGCCCCTCAGCTTCATAGCCAGGGTACAGCCCTCCTAGAGTTAAGATGTGGGGAGGAAAACGAGCCCCATGGTTGCTGATGCGTCCTTGCGCCTAATGAATTACCAGAAGGTGTATCTGCTAGCACCCAGCTTATCTAGGGTGGACTCTTCCAATGACATTTCAGGGTTATTTCATTCTTGCACAACTCACTGGAACATTTACTTCTGGTGGAAAAACTCAAGCATTTTGATCTTATATCCTAAACCTTTTGCAAATACAGTTATCCTGTGTTATTTATGGGGAGTTGGCTCCAGTCCCCCCAGGGTATACCCAAATCCACGGATGCCCAAATCCCTCCTTTAAAGTGGCACAAGACCTGCAAATAGCTACCTATGTAATCTTCCTACATACTTCAAATCACCTCCAGCTTCCTTATCATACCTACCAGAATGTAAACACGTTACATAAATGTGCATGTTTTTGTCCTGAATATTTTTGATCTGCAGTTAGTCAAAACTACAGATATGAGCCCTGTGGAGCAGAGAGCTGAGCGTTTATCGATTTGAGGCACAGCTTCTCAGTCAGGCATCTCACACCTTTTATAAACTCATGTCTGTCTTTCATCCAATTCTACTTTATCCAGAATGAGTGCTCATTTCTTTGAGCCAGAAGTGATTCAGATCCGTCTCAGTCCTATAAAACACTTGAGGTTTCCAGTGGGAGGTTCAGGAACCTTTCATATAAATATTCCTCTACCGCTGTCGTGAAACCAAAGTAGCTTGAAAAACCAATCAAGTTCACCTCGATGCCAACAACCTATACTAATTGTTCTGTTCCTTCTGAGAAAATCAGACAGTAAGTGGGCTTCTTAGGAATAAAAAGCCCTCTCTCGGGCAGGAGTGGGGAATTTCCTGCCAGTAGACCATCTGAAGCCTGCAAAATCATTTGGTCTGGCCCTGCCAAGGTACCCAAAGGCGGGACTTGAAATTCAGTAAATCGATCGCAGGCTAATATTTAGGTTGATGATTTTGTGTTTTTCACAAGTGATGAAACACCCAAAATGAAATGAAATGAAATATCCAAATGGTCTTTGGCAGAAAGAAGTTTTCCCACCCCTGCAGACGAAGGGTAGGGGAGAAGAGGTAGAGGACTGAGGGGTTGGATAACAGGGAGTACCATTCGGTTATACCCAAGGACTAGGTTCTCATGCTCTTTAGCATAGCTGAGTAGTTCTTGTCCCAACAATTGAATGTGTGTTTTATGAAGGCCTAGAAGAGCAAAATGATCAACACAGAGCAATGGTCACTCAACACAGAGCAATGGTCACTCAACACAGCAATGATAACTCTTCATTCTGATTGGATCATGGCATGTCATCTATGAGTACCTGCTGATCACAACGTCCTCCAAAGACCTGTGTGTGTGTTATGCATCAGTTGTTAGAAGCCCCATCTCCTGCCCCACCCCCACCCCTTTGCACTGTGTTTGCATTGTTTCTGTGGCTGACCTGTCTCTGCTCTCTGTCCAGGTGATAGAATGCATCACTCAGGGCCGGGTCCTGCAGCGGCCTCGCACCTGTCCCCAGGAGGTGTACGAGCTGATGCTGGGGTGCTGGCAACGAGAGCCCCACATGAGGAAGAGCATTAAGGACATCCACACCCTCCTTCAGAACTTGGCCAAGGCGTCTCCAGTCTACCTGGACATTCTAGGCTAGGGCCCTCTCCCCAAGACCGACCGTTCCCGACACACTCCTCAGACGGGCCAAGAGGATGAACATCTTTCAACTGCCGCTGGATGCCATCCGACTGCTCCCCTTCATGCTGCCAGTGCTCACAGCAAAGACCCCAAGAAGCTTTCAGAGGGAAGCAATGTGGACTTCTCCACCCATAAACACAATATCGACTTCTTTTTAGCTCATGTGCTCTCTCTTTCTCTCTCCCCCCGCCTTGGTTTATTACTTTCTTTGTTCTTTTTTCTTCTCACCTCCCAGTTTTGGGATCTTCCCTGCTTCACAGTCCATACCCTTTCTTTTAATCAATCTGGCTTCTGCATTCCTATTAACTCTGCCTTAACAAACCTGATTTGTGATATCAAAAGATACTCCAGTTTGCCCACCACAACTAACAATGCCTTGTTGTATTCCTGCCTTTGATGTGGATGAAAAAAAGGGAAAACAAATAATTGACTTACACTTTGTCACTTCTGCTGTACAGACATCGAGAGTTTCTATGGATTCACTTCTATTTATTTATTATTATTACTGTTCTTCTTGGTTTTGGATGGCTTACGCCTGTGTGTGAAAAGGAAGACTTGTGTTCAATCTGGGATGCCTTTTGCTACGTGAGATTTAAAAGCAGAGAGAAAGGAGATTTGGGCCAAACTGCAGTATGGGAGCAACAAACACAACCATTGGCATCAGCTGGCATCAGTTCCGACCTAGGAGAAAACCCAGCAGCCGTTCCCTGGGAGGGATGTACCCGGCACGGTCCTCTGAGGACCTCTCTGAGGAGTAATAGACGGTTGAACTCTGTGCCATGGACTACTCTTTTCCCGTCACCAGAAATCCTAGTGTGCGGTCCACAGACCGGGCGGCTTCCACGAGACACAAGACAGCGCGTCATATGCTCAGACATTGTCCTGTCCTTATTGGTCTCGGTGATCGCACTGGTTTGTTCCTCAAGTGCTATCCACTGAGCCTTTGTCAAGTTCAGTTGAAAACAGGTGGATTCTTGTCCAGAGATCATTTCAGGGTCAGGTGGGAAAGCCAAGGACTTGGAAAAAAAAATAAGACAATCTCTCAATTCGGAGGCAAGTTTCTCTAACATTGAACTTCTCAGATAGTACTTCTCCCTGACCCCAACCCCTCACTCTCACCCACCCTTTTAACTGTGCAAGCAAAATTGTGCATGGTCTTCGTCAATTAATATCTTGTGTGCAGGAACTACAGCTCCAGATGTGGTGCCCCAGCTAGGGAGAGCACAGGTGTGTAAAAGGCATGACTGGTATCATTCAGGGACGCTGCTGGCGTCCATGCGCTGAGGATCCATGTCTCTGCGTTGTGTAGTGGTGATGGGCTTGAATGACTATGGACCCCGAAAGGGATCTCCTCCTTCAATCAAACCCATGGGACTGTGGGAAGGGCAGATCCATCCCCGAGGGAAAGGAACCCTCATGCGGGGCCATCACGTGCGTTCACGTTCTGTGTCCACGGATCGGGTCCCTTGTTCTGGACTCTGGTTGGCAGAGGGCTCTCATTCCACGTGTACCATTGTCAGTTGTGTGGTTATGTTTCCCTCACTCCATCACGAAAGCAAAAACAACAAAATCTGGCACAGCAGCCCGACCGCTGCAGGTGTGCGTCCGGGCACAGTCGATGGGTTTGCAAAAAGAGGTATACATTTAAATAGAAATGTAGAGTGATTGGGATGGTGAGTCCTACCAAGGAAGACAAACATTTCTGTTCCTCAAGAAAACTTGATACCCTCTGTGAGGGGAATTTTGCTAAACTTGATATCTTTCTAACTCGAGCCAGATTGAAAGGGAGTGATTTTCATTCATCCGAGGTCATTTTATTTGGCATTGGTTTCAGAAGGTTCAGGGGCTCTGTTTCGGTTTTGCTTGTGCCAGTTCATGGCTAGAGCACTTTGTTTTCCACTGCAGGTTTGTAGCCAGTTCTCCATAACCCAGAAGTGTAAATTCACAAAGAACAAAAAGAAACCCAGTAGCATCAACTGAGAGGGCTGGACAAGACGACCGGGCTGGTCCCTGAAGGGTCTGTGCTGGCCTTTATGGGAACTGAGTCACTTGCTCTCTGCCAGTGACAACAACCCCTCTGGAAATCACATCATAATATAATGAAAGCCATACTCCATGATATATGCGTGTATGTATATATCATACCAAGGGCCCATGGCACTGCTAACACACTGTGGAACACTGGGAAGCGGGAAGGCAGGGGCAGATTTGTATAAAACCTTTTCTAGATTCCAACAGCAATGACCTGGAAATCCACACAGGTTAGTCACTCTGTGTGTCGGGCTGGCTGGCTGCTCTGGGGCAAGACGCTGCAAGTGACGGGTTTTAGTTTATCCAAGAGCAAAGGGATGGAGTTCAAGGTGGGCTGTGCATTTTGAGAGCAAAGGCTTGTTGAACGGCAGACAAGAAGATGAGAGTGTTCCATTCCAGTTTTGTGTTTTCCTCTGAAGGCAAAAAAAAAAAAAAAAGCAAAAAGAAAAAAAATGAAAAAAAAAAAACAAACAAAACACAAAAACAAAAACTCTCCTTAAACCTTCTGACAAGTCCCTCTAGGTCTTGAAAGGTAAGGTTCTATGCAAGGGCAAAGTTTTATAGTAGTTTATATTGCTGATTATACTTATCATTCCCTCTGTTGTCTAGAGAGTGTGTGCTGATTTCAGAGACGTCGCACATTGGAAGACTTTGCGATTACTTTGAAAGTAGCTGAATGAGCCACAGAATAGCCTGGAATATGCATCACGGTTCTCCACCACCCCCTTTCCCAAAGGAGCCTCCTATTCTAAAATGTTAAGGATCTCCGAACATGGCCTGCCATCAATATGTTAGAAACGACGCTAGTAGCAGTGACAAATCCAATTCTCCAGCTCCAATCCAGTCTGATGGTCATTGCCATTTACAGATTGTAAATGGAAGTGGTTTTCCAAACACTTTTGGCATGGGTTAGCAACTTATTCCTATAGCGGGGAAACTAAGACTTGGAGAGGCTCAGAGGAATGTGTTAAATCTCCAGTCTGGTTTCCAGCACACTGAGACTTAACCCAAGTCCTCTGGCTCTGAAATCCATGGTTCTGTCCACTGGAGACCCTAACATACAAGCAAGCGGTTCAGGAAAGAAAGCATGCTAACAAATGCATGGCACAGGACGTGAAGCTGAAAGCAAGAGGAAACACGTGCGAAGCCAAGCAGCTGAGATACACTCTTAGCTACAGCTCAATTCTTGTACACTGAACCAATGTCATAATCAGGCTTACTTAGAATACTCCTTGAACTACACTATAAAGGATTGTACCCGAATTCATGTTATCCATGTGTTCACATCAGCGCTACCTATAGTATTTCCATGTATTTATATATGTGTTATAAATACTTGATTTATACATATGCAAATGCACATATATAGTGTGTGTGTTTATGTATAAATTTATAGGCACACATTAGTAGAGATAATTATAAGTAGGGTGCACTAATGAGTAAGTTGCTTAAAATCTGCTGACTAACCAAAACCTTTCAATGTCATGTTGTGGTAAGTGCTCCCATCCTCCACGTGGGTAGGCCCCGTTCCTGCTTTCCAACTCTGTGCATTCCTGCATTGGAAGACATATGGAAGACAATGTGCTTCCCAAAACAACTGAATAAAAGCCATCCCACCACACCGAGTCCTTTCTCTGGGTCCTTGCACAAGCCAATGTGGACTGAAGAGATCTCCTTATGTGAAGACCCGGGAAAGGAAATGCATTTTTTTGTTGTTGTTGTCTCTTGGACACGTTTATGTTACTCTCACTTGTCCCACTGTGAACACCCTTTACACTTGCATTCAGAGTCCAAGCATTCCAAATTGAATGTTGGGAGACCAGTGAAGGTCACTGGAAGGTCAATGGGAGAATCCAGGGTGCCACAGCAAAATGTGAAGAAGCTCTTAGGAATCCCCATGTCAGAGTGTGGCTAACAGGACCTGACAGTGGAAAATGTTGACCTTTTACAATGTGTTATGACAACAGGGTTCCCTGAGTAAGAATGGACTTCTTTTTCCCACCTTGACTTTTGCTGATTGGGCAAGCCAGAATACCAATAGCATAAATGAATCTCATTTCAAAGTGACTGCGTGGACACACCTGCCCTCTTCCTGCACCTCTGTGGTATTTTCTTCTCCCCTGGTTTGAGGGTTTATATTTTCAATGTTTGCATTTATTTTGCCCATATCTCACTGTTGGGGAAGTCTCATGGGAGGAATGGGTAGTGACCTAACTCCACAGGCATCTAGGGTAGCAGTTAAAGCCAGTTCTTCACAACACATAACTGGGACGTGGAGACCTGGAGGTGGTGATGGCCTGTATGTGAATTTCAAACGCCCTTTTCAAGGATTGGGGCGGGAGGTATTTCTAGTTAAAATGATGGTTCAGGAAGGGGTATTCTCTGGCTGTCAGGGCTGAGATGAATCGAGTACTGCTGAAGTCAGAGGTTCTTGAATATCTTGGTGTTTGCATCCTCTTCCTCTTCTTTTGACCTTTATTTATTTAATTATGTATTTATTTATTTATTGTTGCTCCATTCATTACAAACAAAGCAAAAAATTATATATATATATATATATATAAATGTATATGTGTTGCAGGCAAAACACTGTGAATCTCACAGCCACCGCCCAGCAACTGTGTTGCCATCCTAACACATGTCTCAGGAGACCAAACAGGAAAGGATGGGATGTCATTTGTCAGTCTGTGTGTTCTAGGCCAGGTCCATGTTTATTTTATTTCTTTGGTCTGTGCATTCACAAAAATGATTCCGAGTGAAGGTTGGCTGAACACTCAACGTACTAGAGCACGCGGAATAAAAGCTGCCAGTGGTCGTGGGTCCGAACAGGAGAAAAATGAAAATAATTGGGGAGAATTGCAATGCAATGTAAAAGCCTACATCTTGCAGCTTGTGTAACTTACCCTTGCTTTAAAAACGTATAAACCAGCTGGAAATGTTTTCAATCTAAGGTCTCTGAATTAAATGTGGACTTTATGTAATCCCGTAACCGATGACCAAATTATGGTGAAATATTAACTCCCTGTGCTCCTTGATCATTCCCTAGGACTTACAAATCTGCCTAGAGATGAGGAACAGCGTTTACTTCTGTGTCTGGAGAAATGTCTGTATATATCCAGGCTGTAGACACACACATTTCAATATCTCTCTGCAGATACACTTCCCCGCCCATCGTGACCTGGTATTTCGAGCTATCTTTTCACTTGGTTCACTTTCCTTTGAACGTGACGTCTCTGTGCCACTACTTACCAGTTCTCGTTTTGCAATCTGTTTTGAGGTCCATTGCTTTACTAAGACCCACTGCATCTTGGCTGATTTCAAAGTGACACCTGAAAACAGTGTTAAAAAAAATTAGTTCTGTTTGTTTATCATGTGACCAGCTTCTCTCAACCTGACATGGAAAGTCTCTTGTACTACAGTGTATTTAATAAAAATGATGTCTTACAATAAATAACATCCTCCAAAAAAAAAAAAAAGAGATGAGAAGTGACATGATTACTTTTTGGAAAACAGGTAGAATTTCCATGGTGTGTGGTATTTCCATGGGTATTGGTGTCTATATTTTCAGATCTGGTCATTGCTGATGCCTGTAGTGTTTGTAGCTCGAAAGTAATGAGGATAAGTGGACTTACATATCATAGCAGCTTCCCACATGAGGCTAATGCAAACGAGGTGATGGAAACTTTACAGATTTGAATTTTTATTAATTTTCAGTTACTTTGCATGTAAATATCCACATGTAGGGACAGACATTTGGCATAGAGATCAAGATGTCCACATCCCATATTGGAGCACCTGGTTTTTTGTTTGTTTGTTTGTTTGTTTTGTTTGTTTGTTTGTTTTTTGACAGACAGGGTGGACAGTGAGAGAGAGACAGAGAGAAAGGTCTACCTTTTGCTGTTGGTTCACCCTCCAATGGCCGCCGCGGCCAGTGCACTGCGGCCTGCGCACCGTGCTGATCCGATGGCAGGAGCCAGGTGCTTCTCCTGGTCTCCCATGGGGTGCAGGGCCCAAGCACTTGAGCCATCCTCCACTGCACTCCCGGGCCACAGCAGAGAGCTGGCCTGGAAGAGGGGCAACCGGGACAGAATCCAGCGCCCCGACTGGGACTAGAACCCGGTGTGCTGGTGCCGCAAGGCGGAGGATTAGCCTAGTGAGCCACGGTGACCGAACCTGGGTTTGATCCTCTGACTCCTCATGCAGCTTCCTGTTACTGCAGACCAGGGAGGTAGCAGTGATGGTTCAACTGATTGGATTCCTGCTACCCAAGTGGAGGACTTGGATGGCATTCCCGGTGTCCCCAGGCTGTTGCACACATTTGAGGAGTGAGCCAGAGCATGGGAATTCTTGGTCTTCCTCACTTTCTGCCTCTCAAATAAGTACACACACACACACACACACACACATGGCTAATGGCTATCATATTCAACAACATGGAACAAGAAAACAAAATCAGCATGATTTCTAAAAGATCAGATCTCACTGATCAAGAGAAGTGTGATGTATTGTGGCATCTCAGGGTAGGGGAAGCTTTGAGGATCTGGATGACTCAGAGCCAAAATGTGTCAAACTCTTGGCCTCTCTGTGCAATGGTGTTAAAATCATGAATGTGGTTGCTGGTGGTTTGTCAGGGGTGTGGGAGCCCCTGAGAGATCTACCTATACTTTGGTTTCCCGGGATCTCACAGCCCTGTTTCCCAGTGCCTGGCCTCTACTCCTCAACCCTCTGAGAGGCCCAGTAGTATCTGGGCCTGGCCTTGGCTTCAGGACCACAGGTTTGATTGTGGAGGATCAGAAGCTCAGAATCCTCAGGGACTTTGTGTGTTGAATGTTTCTTGATGGTGTGAACATGTTTTTCCTTGAGCTAAAAACAAATGGGACCAGGTTCAAACACAGCAGGCACTTGGGGAATTCAAAGCTATGTGCATATAAGGAGAGAAACCATTGTCCAGAAAATCTAAATAGGATTATGTGTCCCTATGAGATTAAAGTGTATATCCCACTCAAAAAAAAACAATCAAAGGAGAGAAGTTGAACCAGTCATGCCTTGACCAGCCAAAACCCAATTTGGATGATTAAATATTCTAAGTCTTGACCCAATTTGGACAATTAAAGATTCTAAGTCTTATCAGACTATGTTTGCTAGACTTTGCTTTTATAAGTCTAGTATTGGTTCTATTACAGTGCTGTCAATTTAAATTCCAAACTTGGAGTCCAATGTTCCAGAGCCCTCACCTGCTTCCTTCCACGGGCCTTTCCTCTACAAAACACCCCTTTTGTGCACTCCTAACGATGCCTAATTTCCTAGATGGGAGAAATATGTCCAATACTTACTAATAATCTCATCAAAACAGAGCTACTCACTTCCAGACAAACTGAATAATACAATGAAGGTTTGTTGTGTGCCAGATATATGCATTAGTGTCCAGTGGCTGCTGTTGGAAGCAGTCACAAGTTAGGGGCTTCGGAGCACAGAAATATATCCTCTCTCAGTTTGGGGTTGGGAGTCAGAGATGAAGGAGCTGGCAGAGATGCTTTCCCTCTGAAGGCTCTTGGTAGCTCTAGACAGTCCTTGGTTTCTGGCCCCACCACCCCAATTGTGCCCCCGCTGCCTTCCATTTCCCTTCATGGGTCTTCTGTTATGATTAATCTCATGAGAGTACCTGTGACTGCATTTCAAGCTGCCCAGATAACCCAGAATAAAATCCTCCTCTCCAGATATTAAATCGTATCACACATCTTGTCATATAAGGTCATAGTCACTATAGATAGGATCTGAGCCTATCTTTTGAGGAACTACTACACCCACTAGGATACACTAACTTACTCAACCCTTCCATCTATCCCAGGAGGTAGGTGATACAATTGTTATCCCCAGTGTACAGATGAGAAAACTGGGGCACTAAGACTTAAGAAACTCGCCAAAATACCAAGTCAAAAGAAATCAACCAAAATTTGGTGTGTACAATGTGCCGAGTATTATGTGTGATGTATTAACTCATCTAACCCTCCAACAGCCCTAGAACTTTGGTTTAGGAATGCTAGATAGAGCGCTAGATAGATTTGAAAAGCCAGTCTTTAGTATCCAAGGAGTTCTGAACCAAATACGTGTCCTACAGAGCTCCATGGAAACCAGTTACAGCCCTGTGCTTAAGGAAATTAATCCACCAATCATGATCACCTAAGAACTGGAACTCCAGCACCCTGTTATGCCAGAAGAACAGCTGGTGGGTTTCCAACCATACATTCTCACGAGGCTTATTTTGCTGCCACTTGCTATAACAGGCGAGGCTGAGATCCAGCCAGTGACAGAGAAAAGGGAGCTGTCAGGATGCAGCAGAGAGTGGGGCTTCAGCAACTTCATTACGAAATCTTAGCTGCCTGTCATTGTCACTGCAGGGATGTGGTTAGTACTTTCCTCATCACACAACTTAAAAGACCCACAGCCCCACGGTCAAGGTCCCCTGGAGAAGCCTAAATTCAGTCCTGCCAGACTGCTGTGTGCAATCCCAGAGTCATGGGAGTCACACGTGCCAGCAACTGATCCTTGTCCCTGACGAGACTTCCTCAAAATCAAGCCATTCTGGAATCAACCCTGCAGGTGTGCTATGTGTATGCCTAGGCATCTGTTGTTGCTTGAGTGATAACGCTGCCTTTTTAAAATTTCTTACACTTTTATTGGAAATTTCTGACAAGTGAAATGTGAACTTGATATAGGCTGGTATTCTAGTGTCTTTGGCTCACTAAGATGGTTCCTCAGAGGAAAATGGTGCTGGAGGAATAGATGGGTGAATGGATGGGTTTGAGATATGAGGCTGTGAAACTAGGCAGCTCGTTATGATAGAATGGTGTCTCTACTATATTTAGAAACAAGGAGTGGATAGCTTTAGGACAAGTCATTCTAATCCTCCCTCATAAGCCTTAGATTCCTCACTTATCAACTGTTCAACAGAAGGATTTTCTCTGGATTCAAATGAGCTCATCCATGCTTTGCAACCATAAAGCAAAATATTAGTATTATTTATTAGTAGTATTAAGGACTTCAAATGCTCCTACAGGTCTGACTCAGTTTGGGGATCTCAGAAAACCCCCAGAAGAAGCAGGGTATCATGTGTGAGAAAACAAAGAGCTGGGCCTTAGCTCTCAGGTGGACAGTTGAGTAACCACAGTGGCTTCCTATTGGAGAAGAACCTATTGTTTTCAGAATTAGGAGGTTAAGCATAACTTGGAGAGCACCACCTCTCTCTCCACACTTGCTGGAACTGAGATCATTATGGCCAAATAAGAAATCATTAAAATAACTCCGTGGCATCTTGGCTATGATGGTTATTTTTTTTTTCAATTCAGCTTGAACGGGGGACTTTTCTATAGTGAACTATTTAAAAGCACTTTTCAAAGTTTCCTTATTTGAGAGGACAGGACTTGTTTGGAGACAAATAGTGACCTTGGCTTTGGGGATTCAATGAAGCTTGAGAATGAGAACATGGACTGAGGTAGAGGTGCGGGAGGATCCAGAGGGTCCCCCCTTGGATCTCCTGGAGTGTCTCTGACTGCTGAGACTGGGTGGGTGTGTGTGGGGGGGGGGAGAAATCTCATGGATTTCCTTGCTGGGGATGAAGCCCCACTGAGAGATTTATTTGAACACCTCCCCCCAAACACCCAGACCTACCAGTCCATTTGCATTTCACAGTCCTTCCTTAGCAAGGACTTCCTGCTGCTGAACCAACATCTGCCTTCTCAGAACTACTGCCCATGGGCTCGGGTCTCCTGGGAGTGCACAGAATGACTCTTATTCATGATGAGTTGGCATCCTTTTATGACTCTCTTGTGCCCTTCCTCTCTCATCCCCCCTCCTCCCCACCGAACACTCTGGAGAGCTTACCAAGTGCCCAGAAGAAAGGGCAAAGACCCAAGCTCCGCCTGGTAAAGCTGCCGCCCAGCCCACAGCACCCTGTTCCTCACCTGTTCCCCAGCCATCTCATGCTTGGCACAAGAGGAAAAGAACTTTCTAAGGAGTCAGAGAGATTAACGGTGAGGTGGGTCTCCTCTTCTGCAGAAAACATACGTCATCAATGGGCTCAACACAATGAATGGAGCCCCTCACTGCTGTGATCCGTAGAATCTCTCTGGGTGCTGTGAAAAAAAACAAACAAACAAACAAAAAAAAACGGGAAGTTAGGGCAGCTGGGTGGTCCAAGGGACAGAGAACATTGCCAACAGCCAATGGTGGGGCTGGGGCTAGTGTTCACTAACCTAAAGATAGCCTTAATTTTTTTTTCCTAAGGCAATATGCTTATACAATGATGAGGCGCTGGCATTCATTAACACAGATGTTAAGTGTCTGAGGTTGGTGTCACTGGGGATGTTCAAGAACAAAACAAGACAGACACTCGTGGGAGTGCTTAGAGAGCATTTTTCTCACCATGCAAAGGTTCGTCCTGGGAGACCACATAGCATTCAGAGGACATAGCCATTGGGAAAGCACTTTTCCAGAGTGATAGGGGGCCATTTTCCCTAGAGTTTAGACACGGGGTGGAGGACAGAGGACAAGGACCCCATGCACCTGCAGGTGTGGATCAATGCCTACCAAGGGCTGGTGGCACAACATCTCAAAATCACTTGTGGAACAAATGAATACATTTCTCAGGCATGCAGTGAAAAGAATACAGTATGTTCTGTGCATCCTTTTCACATTCCAAAGCACATTAACATACATTACAGCATCCTCTTTCCTAGTTTTCTTAGGAGGGTAGAGGACCGGCCTCCCTCCTTTCTCCTTAGCAAGTTAAGTGTGAGGTCCCCCAGAGTTAGTGACAGAGCTGCACCTAGAAGGCGAGTTTCCCAACTCTTGATAGAATTGCAGGGCCCTCAACCATCTGGCCAGTGCTTTAAAAGATGGCTTCCCTGATTCTATTATTTTTAGTATCAGCATACAGTGTCTGTTTTTTTGATTTTGTTTTTTGACAGGCAGAGTGGACAGTGAGAGAGAGAGAGAGAGAAAGGTCTACCTTTTGCTGTTGGTTCACCCTCCAATGGCCACCGCGGCCAGTGCGCTGCGGCCTGCGCATCACGCAGATCCGAAGCCAGGAGCCAGGTGATTCTCCAGGTCTCCCATGGGGTGCAGGGCCCAAGCACTTGAGCCATCCTCCACTGCACTCCCGGGCCACAGCAGAGAGCTGGCCTGGAAGGGGGCAATGCGGACAGAATCCGGCGCCCCGACCGGGACTAGAACCCGGTGTGCTGGTGCCGCAAGGCAGAGGATTAGCCTGTTGAGCCACGGCGCCAGCCACCATACAGTGTCACATATCCTAAATGTCCTGCCTGCCTTCCTTAGTTAAAAGAAAGCCACATTATTAAAATATGGATTTTTGAAAAGGCTAAGTATTGCATGACAAGTGTGACTAAAAGGAAAGTGTGAAGAAGATTTATTTATTTGAAAGGCAGAGTGAGAGTAAGAGAGAGAGAGACAGAGAGAGAGAGAGAGAGAGAGAGAGAGAGGAATTTCTTCCATCTGCTGGTTCACTCCCCCAAATGGCTGCACTGGTGGGGACTGGGCCAAGCAGAAGCCAGGAGGAGTAAGGGACTCCCTGAATTAGAAGTGGAGTAGTGGGGACTTGAACCAGAATTCTGGTATACAATACAAGTGTTGTAAGCACCGGATTCACCTTCTGGGTCACAACATCGGCCCTGAAAATAACAAATTTAAAAGTAAGTTGCTCCATTTCCCAATCTATTCTTCAAGACTTTCAGCAATAAGTATCTGAGTAGGTACTTTTTTCTTTCTTTTTTTTTTTTTTTTTTTTTTGACAGGCAGAGTGGACAGTGAGAGAGAGAGACAGAGAGAAAGGTCTTCCTTTGCCGTTGGTTCACCCTCCAATGGCTGCCGCGGACAGCGCCCTGCGGCCGGCGCACCGCGCTGATCCGATGGCAGGAGCCAGGTGCTAGGTGCTTCTCCTGGTCTCCCATGGGGTGCAGGGCCCAAGCACTTGGGCCATCCTCCACTGCACTCCCGGGCCACAGCAGAGGGCTGGCCTGGAAGAGGGGCAACCGGGACAGAATCTGGCGCCCCGACCGGGACTAGAACCCGGTGTGCCGGCGCCGCAAGGTAGAGGATTAGCCTGTTGAGCCACGGCGCCGGCCCTGAGTAGGTACTTTTAAAAGTGTAAAATGTAGGAGCCAATGCTGTGGCACAGTGGATAAAGCCGCCACCTGCGACACTGGCATCCTGTGTGGGCACAGACCAGTCCATGTCCTGGCTGCTCCACCTCCAGTCCAGCCCCCTGCTAATGGCTTTGGAAAAGCAGCAGAAGATGTCCCAAGCGCTTGGACCTTTGCCACACACATGGGAGACCTGGATGAAGCTCCTGGTTCCTGGCTTTAACCTGGCACAGCCCTGGCTGTTGCAACCATCTGGGGAGTGAACCAACAGACAGAAGACATCTCTCTCTCTCTCTTTCTCCCTCCCCCTCCCTCCCTCTCTCCCTCCCTTCCTCTCTGTAACACTGAATCCCAAAGAAATAAATGTTTTTTTTTTATATAAAAGTGTAAAATGAACATCTTGCTTGTTAATAAAAAGAGGGAATTGAATACCTACACAAAGAAATGATCTGGCATTGCCCCTTCACTACAAGAAGAAAGATCCCAAGAAAATTGGAGACCGGAGAGTATAGCTTAGGGATATACAAGCTCAACCCTGTCAGGTTACTGAGACACAAAAGGGTCCGTGAAGAGTTGCGTAGCTGTTGGAGGCGGGGCTGTGTCTCATCCCCAGCTCCCTAACTTTCAAAAGCCTGCAGCTGCGGGCCTGACTGCGATTTTCACTGGCTCCCTGCAGCGGAAGCAGGCATGTTCATCACCGTGGCGTATGTGAACACGTGTGTATCTCTTCAAGTGCGTGTGTGTGTGTGTGTGTGTGTGTGTGTGCAGGCACGCTCTATTTTCTCATCTGTACCTATCCCAAAACAAGATTTGACCCCATCACCAAGTACTATAAAGGACATGCACTGGCATTTAAAAAAAATGTACAAAGAAGAATGTAAAAGTCTTTTCCCTAGCCTTGCTGTATCTCCACAGTAAGAACGGAAAACCATGTTAAGCTGCTTCCTAAATGCTATTGTCCCACTCCTTTCTAGATCCCACTCGGTAAATCAGTCTCAACTAGCAAGGTGGAGAACGAGAAAAAAACTCGGGAAAACTGTAAACAGGTCCCCAGCCCTATACCTCCCTTGGGACCCCCACCCCCTCCTCAGCTGCATTCCTGGCTCTCAAACCCGCTGCCCTCATGGGACACGGCTCAGCCCTTCATCATCCTACCTACCCTCTCTCGTCTTTGGAAAGAGATATTTTGGGAACCAGCACACGCACATCCAGACACCAATTACTCAACCTCACAGCAAGGATGGAGATGATGGAAGTGTGGCTCCCCGGTCTCCTAGCAACGGCGTAGGGGGAGGCTGCGCCGCCTGGTTGCCGGGCACCGCCCTGCGTAGCAGGCTTTTACGTATTTCACTTGTGCTGTCTTTGTCGGCCATTTCTAAAACGGGCTCTGTGTTGGAGGCTCTTAAGCTATTCTCTTAAAAGAGCTCTGCTGACATCCACAGGTCCTATAATTAACAAATCAAGCCTTCACAGGCCGGAAGTATTCCGTCACCCCTAAAAATACAGAGCCCCCTTTTTTGGTCTTCCTCTGGGGGTGTTAGTAGGAAACCATGCACCCTGTCCCTTGCTTCCTACACGTGTTCACCAAAGACGTGGACAGTCAAGCACTTCTTTTTTAATCCCTAATCATGAACTCTGTCCTTTAAATAATAATGATAAAAATAATAAAAAGAGAGTACAGTGATTGAAAATCTTAGCTTACTTCTTAACCCAAGAAAAAGCTATGGCCAAACTCCACACCTGCTGTCCCAGTTCTCCAGAATCCCCAACTCTGCCCTTAGCCCACCCCTGCACACATACATGACAAAGGGAACGTTTGACAAACTGGAGTAAGAATTGATTAAATGAGGCGAGGGACGTGAGAGCGAGCACAGTAGCCGACCTCCCCAACTGGAAATGCCCAGGAGCCCAGGAAAGAAGGCTGCTGAATGGGAAGGCAGCTGTGGCTGTCATTTATGGCAGAGGGGTGTTTGGGAAAAGAGAAACAGAGGTGGGGCCAGAAACAGAGGGGAGACTTCTACCGCCCAGAACAGAAAACTCTCCAAGTACCAGCAGTAAGAAACGATGGCTGAGACAAGAGGCTCTGGTCTCAATCTTACAAATTTTATTTGAGCCCGAATCAGAGGTGATTCCTCCAACAGACAGGGAGCCTTCATTCTTCCCCTGCCTGTCTGTGCCCTGGTTTGCCCTTCCTTGGGCCAGGAGCTTTGCAGGGCAGAACTCTTTCTGTCGGCCGCCTCTTGCCCCGCCCCTGGCATATCACACGGAGTCTTCTAGGCTGCTCCTTTCTAATCCTTCCAAGGAGGCTCCTGAGAAGTGGTGGCCATCTTGCTTCCACATGGAGTCGAAGCCTGGACTCTTTAGCTCATGAATCTTTATAAGCAGGACCAAATTCTCCTTGGAAAGGAAGGATGGGGCGATTTTTCACCCTGGCTCTGAATCACAGGACAAGTTATACGGTGAGGCCCACAGCCACTTCTGGTCACTTCTGGGCCTGACTCAGAGACCAGACCAAGTGCAGGCCATTAAGGTAAACCCAGAGATGGCAAGAAGAAAGGTGGGCAGAAAGCCGAAGAAAACAGAGGAGATTCTGGTCTGCCTGTGCTTATTGGTTACTTTCAAGAAGTGAGGAATTGAGTAGAAATGATGTGACTGTTTTGTTTTGTTTTGTTTTAAGAAAAATCCAAAAGAAATTCCTACAGGAAAAAGAAGTTTAGCTTCTGCAGGTCTCTTCGCACTTTCCATCTCTACAGACAGGGACTCCAGAAAGCCTCCTGGTTTAGCTGTCCACTCTCTGTTGGGGACACTGGACTCTGCTGGTTTGACAGGGAAGGGTGGACCACACCTCCTGTCACATGTCCCCTGTAGCTCTTATTCACCTGTGTTCTCTGAGAGCACCCACATGGGTAGTCAGGGACCAAGATCCCAATGTAGGGAAGCCCCTCAGGCCAGAGGCAGAGCCAGGCAGGACTTTGCCCAGGGCTCTGGAATCAAGGACAATTCTAAAGTCACTCTGGTTGTCTGAAGGCTAAAATCAGCTTGTCTTTCTGTGAGTGTGACCCACAGGTTCAAATCCAACAAGGGCCAGGGCCACAGGTGCCAACCAAGGGCGCAAAGTGACCTTAAAAATGATCTGTCTTCTACCATTTTGCTGAGGCCTGGTACTGTGTTAAGTTCTGTGAACAGCCCCTTAGGACTTCCAATTTCATGGAGAAATAGAGCGAAGAGCAGAGCATGGTCCTCCACACTGTTATTTCTGATCCTTATGTCGTCATTTGTCTGAAGTTCTGCATGTTCAAGTTTTGCTCTGACACAGGCCTTTATCAGGAGCCCAGTTACCATGGCAGTGCCCCCAAAATAGAACAAGCCCAGCGCACAGCAATAGACGGTACGAGAAATAGAATAAATACTACCTACGATGCATTATTTGGTTTACACTGGGTAGTAATTTGTGCAGAGAGTTGAAAATAACTACACCTCCTCCCCCCTTCATTTAATTAAAGGGAAACAATTCCACAAACGGAAATGCTCCGTGTTTGTCTCAAAACGGAACTCAAGTTGCCATGCGATTAAGAGGCCAGGATCATGGCTGAATTTGCCAGGGAAGAATCAGCACGTTAAAGCAAGGACCACACAGAGAACTGCTCCAAAGCACCCTCTCCCCCTCTTCATCTTGCAGTATAGTTTGGTTGGAAGCAGCAGCTTGGCACACACCAACCATAGCCCCTAAGAAATCACCATTTTTTCCCATGAGCAAGTCGAGCATTCCTCTCTGTTTGTCCATGACCATCCTGGTTTACCCCTAATGAGCCATGATGCTCTCAGCTCTCATGCATTGGATCAAAAGTCACACAGACACTCTCATTACAGGTAGCCATGGGGTGGGAAGGACACCTCTGGAAAAAAAAATGTCCAAAACCCACTCTGAGAAAGAAGATACGCATAGATAGTTC
This sequence comes from Sylvilagus floridanus, assembly GCA_949820135.1. NCBI lineage: Eukaryota > Metazoa > Chordata > Mammalia > Lagomorpha > Leporidae > Sylvilagus > Sylvilagus floridanus. The sequence goes on from OX463243.1 coordinate 2,827,654, forward strand.
ACAACTGCTGCATAGTGTGAGCTATTTGTAAATGTTCAACTTGGGGTCTCCAGTCTCTTTCCTTCCAGAAGGCCCCCAATCTCAGACCCAGTAAACAACTGACCCACTGCTCCACTCACTGCCTGTCTTCCAGAAGGAACTTTGCTTCCGACCCTCTGAAAGTCCCTTAGCCTCAGCCTCACAGTTACATGCGTAAAGGTAGGAATAATGTTCTCTACTTTAACTTTCTTGCTGTGAAAATTGAATAATGTTATGTAGGCACAAGTGCCCAACACATCATGCAACTCTCTGATGGGACTGATTTTAGTGTCTGTTTCTTTTTTTTTTTTTTCCTACAATAGTTGAAGCTATTATGGCAGACTGAAGAGAGACAGTCTGTGGAATCAGTCAGACCTATAAGAGATGACTCTGGACAAGCTACTTAACCTCGGAGTCTCCCCAGCCCAAGTTTTAAAAGTAAGCATCAGTCAAAACATCTCACAAGGTGTTGCAAGGAATAACAGATGGCAAATGTAAGTCTCCTGGCATAGATGCTGGTGCTTAGTAGACATCTGCCACAGGGTAGAGTCTCTGGGAAGCATACCCTGGGAGGACGATCAGAACATAGAATGTTTACTATTGGGAGCAAGACTTGAAGAGAAGAGAATGAAGCAGGATGGAGCAGAAGGAGAAATTAAACTGCAATGGAGCTGAATGACAGTGTCAGGCGACCCTGAAGATGATCTCTGACATTGCAATGCCCTTTCAACAGCTTCCTGAATTTGGCCAAGACACCTAATGGTTGGATGGGGGTTGTCCCTGGAAGGTACATGAACTTGGGCAGGGTGGCTATATGAGGCTGAAGCCATCTGTGAAGGTTCTGACAGCTACAGACTAGCTGTTACACTTCCAGGAGCCAGAGGGGTGAGTCCTTCAATGAAGGGGTATTGGGGGAGGCCACATCTCTGTGTCCACCACAGTGCACATTTTTCACTACTTGAGCCACTGTTTCAGACATATTCACAGAATCACTGGCTGGGATTCCAGCGGGCCTCTTTTCCTGGGAAAAGCCCAGGAGGGAAAGATTTATGGGTCAATATATGGTCATTGCCACCCTAGTAGGTCTCAGCGGTACAATCACACACATCACCTTCCTTCTCTGTCGACTGTCCCAGATGCCCCTTTTGCCTGGTTGCTCTCTCTGCTGGTGCCATGTCACTCCTCTTTCGTGGTCACCATGCCCTGCTTGGCATGTACTTGTTTATTAATAATCAAAATTGGGTAAGGAAGAATCCAAAGCACCCAATAGATCAACCGATTACTAGACAAATTTCCCCCTGCCCCATTGTTTAAGATCGAGCTACCTCTTCTTGAAAATTGTGGCACACTTTCTGTCGACACAAGATATTCCAAGTGCCTAGGTAGAAGCTCTAGCTTATAATTTATTGAGGCTCTTCCCGTGTAGCCCTAATGAAACGGCTATCCTTTTTGGAACTGAAACCTCTAACCCTACAGAAGCTAATGTTGCAAAACTAATGTTGCAGATGATTGGAAGCATGAATTATCAGAGTCACCGAGAGCAATGATAATAACAGCCTCTCTTGTTCCCACCTTTCACTCCTCCAGACTCAGTATTCTTTGTGTTGTAAACACAGAAGGACTTAACAGTTTTTGAATTAAAGTAGATGCTACCTCTTGAAGAATAGCAGTATGATCTTGTCACAGATCACTGGCACTCCCACTCAGTCTTTGCTAGGCATTTCCAGGACTAAGAGGTCAGGTGCTTCTGGATGGTCAGTTCAGGTCCAGGCTGGGTACTTCTGGATATAATGAATGAATCTCATAATCACAGCTGCTTTGCTGAAAGTGGGTCCTCTGATTGACTGCAATGCTGTTTGGGATTAACCAGGCAGGTGGGTCAGACTTGGAAGGATTTTTTTGGAAAGTGGTGATGTTTGATGCCCTTCGGGCATGAAAAGTACACTCCTATCAGGAATGTGTGACTAATCCTATCAGAATGAGTCAGTAAGCCTTCGAGGCTGTAGGGGACCCAGTGAAGCAAACTTGACACCAAGTGGTGCTTTGTCTTCTTGAAGAATGGTATCACATCAAGGATTCAGGATTGGCCTCTGGAACTGGCAGTTTGGAGGTCTATTAGGTGATGGAGGTGACATATCAGCCTTGGCGAGTTGGAGGGCATGTAGATGGCGCAAGCAGAGTCTCCATGCCTGTCACAAAGGACATTTCACTCATGTGTCCTTTAGGCCAACACTGAGATGGCTGATGATACAGCCTGGCTGGGGAGAGGGGACCGGAGTTTTTTGTCAGCTTGCTAGTTCCGTGCCTCTTTGGGGATGGATGGTCTCCAAAGGGCACTGAGACGTACTCATTATCCAAGGACTGCCTCTCAAATCCATCCTTTCTTCAAATCTACTTTTACTTAAGAGAAGTTTTTAATTTAAGGAATAATTGTGAAGGTATTACAGAAAACTCCTATTTACCCATCGCCCAAACACCTCTGTAATAAATCTCTACATTATTATAGTGTGTTTGTCACAATTAATGAACCAACTTTGATACATTATGATTAACATTATGGGGTTTTGTGAAGTGCACACTGTATTCAGTTTTCCTTGTTTGCTGCTGATGTCCTATTCTGTTCACTGATCCCACCCAGAACATTTTGTGACATTCAGTCCTTGTGTCTCCTTAAGAAGTCTTGGTTGTGACAGTTATTCAGACTTTCCAGTTTTTGCTGATTTTGCCAGTCTTGGGAGTTGCGGTCAGCTATTGTGTAGAATCATCCTCAGTTGGATTTGTTATTATCATGATTAAACTGGGATGCCATACTTTTGGGAGGAATATCACAGAAGTAAAGGGTCATCTTCATCACGTTTGTAAGGGTAAGCTCCTTGCACACAACTTACTTTTGTTGCCCTCAGTTTGGGCCCTCTGACTTGAGGGGGAGTTTGTCAGTTTTCTCCATAGGAAAGTTACCATTATTTGCTTCTGTTTTCTTCCCATTCTCAATCTCCTGGAGAGTGGAAATTTAAAATTATGCAGAGTTATTCTGTGTAGGAGATCTGTATCTCTCCTCCTATTTATTTATATACTCATTCATTTATATCATGAATCTGTCAATGTTTATACTTTGGCTAATAGTCCAAGAGAACTTTGCTTATTTTGCTACTCATATTGTACTAACACTGTTCATTTGGAACCCATTAAGTTATTATCCATATCTCTCCTTTTTTAAAAAAAGATTTTATTTATTTATTTGAGAGGTAGAGTTAGACAGTGAGAGGGAGAGACAGAGAGAAAGGCCCTCCGTCCATTGGTTCAGTCCTGCAACAGCCGGAGTTGCGCTGATCCGAAGCCAGGAGCCTCCCAGTCTCTCATGTGGGAGCAGGGGCCCAAGGACCTGGGCTATCTTCTACTGCCTTCCCAGGCCACAGCAGAGATCTGGATGGGAAGAGGAGCAGCCGGGACTGGAACCAGTGCCCATACGGGATGCCAGTGTCGCAGGCGGAGGATTAACCTACTGCACCACGGCGCTGGCCCCTATCCATATCTCTTTGCCATATCCACTTCATAGTGCACTTTCTGGGTATTAGACACTGCTGATGCTCCAGGATATCCTGTGCTCAAGTATTTCCTGCTCTGGCCCTGGAATCATTCATCTGTCCACGGCTATTGGAGAATGGTTAATAATAAGATTATGTAAGGAGTTCTACTTGATAGCAAAAAAAAGGTGAATAATCCAATTTAAGCTTGGTGGTAGATTCAAATAGATATTTCTCAAAAGAAGACATATGATGCTCAACATCACTGATAATCAGGGAGTTACAAAGCAAAACCCCAATGAGATATCAACTCACTTCAGTAAGATTAGCTATTATCCATAAGACCAAAGATGACAAGTGCCGACCAACATGTGGAGAAGAGGGAACTTTGTACCCTGTTGGTGGAAATGTAAATTAGTACAGTCATCAGATGGAGTTTACTCCAAAAACTAAAAATAGAATTGCTATATGATCCAACAATGCCACTAGTGAATATATACCCAAGGGAAGTGAGATCATTCTGTCAAACATGTATGCTCTCATGTTCATTGCAGCACTGTTTACAATGGCCAAAACCTGGAAGCAATCTAAGCACCCATCAACCAAGGAATGAATAAAGGAAATGTGGAATATTACTCAACTGTTCAAAGGGATGGTATCTTATCATTTACAACTACATAGATGATGCTGAAAGTCATTATGCTAAATGTACTAAGCCAAGCGCAAGAAGTCAAGTACACATTATCTCACTCATATGTGGAATCTAAAAATGTTGATCTCATGCATGTCAAAAGCACAATGGTGCTTATCAGAGGCAGAAGAGAGTAGAGGGGCTGGAGGGATGGAAAAGGTTAATTAATGGGTACAAAGGGCCAGCGCCACAGCTCACTAGGCTAATTCTGTTCCTGCGGTGCCTGCAACCCTGGTTCTAGTCCTGGTTGGGGCGCCGGTTCTGTCCCGGTTGCTCCTCTTCCAGTTCAGCTGTCTGCTGTGGCCCAGGAAGGCAGTGGAGGATGGCCCAGGTCCTTGGATACTGCACCCGCATGGGAGACTAGCAGGAAGCACTTGGCTCCTGGCTTCAGATTGACGCTGGCCGTAGTGGCCATTTGAGGGATGAACCAATGGAAGGAAGACCTTTCTCTCTGTCTCTTTCTGTCTAACTCTGCCTGTCAAAACTAACTAAATAAATAAATAAAAATAATGGGTACAAAGTTGTAGTTAGGTAAGAAGAAGTTCGGGTTTTCTTTTGCAGAGGAGGAGGACTATAGATAATAAAAATGCCCTGCACATTTCTCTTAAAGATCAAAAGAGAGGATTCTATTTATTTTTTTACTATAAGTATGAATAATCTTAGCTGTCTATTTTAAAATTAAATATTTATTTATTGAAAAGGAAGAAAGAGGAGAGAGAGATCTTTAATCCCCTGGTTGAGTCCCCAAAGGGCTTCCACATTCAGATATTGGTTCAGACTGAAGTCAGGAGCCAGGGAGAACCCCCATCTTGATCTCTTGAGTGGGTGGCAGAAACTCAAGTACTTGGATCATCATCTATTGCTTCCCAGGCACATTAACAGGTGGCTGGATCAGAAGTGGAGTAGCGGGACTCCAATCAGCACTCCAGTAAGGGATGCTGATGTCCCAAGTGGAGGCTTAACCCAGTGCACCACAACACCTACTCCTAAAAAATGTTTTTAATTGGGGCTGGGGTCATGGCTCAGTAGGTTAATCTGCCTGTGGCACCGGCATCCCATATGGGCGCCAGTTCAAGTTCCAGCTGCTCCTCTTCCGATCCAGCTCTGTGCTGTGGCCTGGGGAAGCAGTGGAAGATGACCCAAGTCCTTGGGACCCTGCAGCCAGTTGGGAGACCTGGAGGAAGCACCTGGCTCCTGGCTTCGGATTAGTGCAGTTCCGGCTGTTGCGGCCATTTGGAGAGTGAACCAATGGAAACTGAAAATTTAAGTAAACAGCAACAACAAAATGTGAGTGCTAGGTGTTCTTGTAGCAATCAAAAGGTCATTGTGTGTAGCTCTTCTAGCTAACAGATCAAGGAAATCCATGCATGTGTATATATGCATATTTATATCTACATCTGCCTGAATAAACCATCTGTTTTCATCATAAGCCAAACATGAGTTCATAACGATGCCCTGACTCTAATCTATTAACACATGGAACATTCTAGTCTCCTCCCCTTATTCAACCATAACCTCTTACATAACATTGAGTGCTCTGGCTCCCACCATCCTTTGACTTAATTATTTAGCTCTAGCGTGTATGTAATCGTGTTTCAGAGTTGTTAACCCAGTTCCTTATGGAAAACAGCTTTGTCAACTAGCATGTCGTGCTCATGAGCAGTTGATTTCCTTTAGTTTTGCAGACTTTGCTCATTTCCAAAGTGGCTAAAGGTTGCACCTTAACCTTCCAAACCCATTCTTCTTTATCCTGCCTCTGATACTAGACCTGGGCTCTCCAGACGTTTTCTTTTCACCAAGGTGGGGCACCTTGTCAGTGGAAGGTTCTAGAACACTGGAGTGCTGCTGAGAGAGAAAGGGGTTTCTCTTCCTACTTCTGGGGCACTCTTCCCTGCCTGCTCCTCTGACAGGCAGGCAACCGGGAGCACCCAGGGTGTCCAGCAATGCCCACCTTCCCAGGGAAGGGTCTGCCTCGTGGGCACTCGGAAACAGTCACACAGAACTTTGCTGTTAGAAGGAACCCTTTGCTTGGTTTAATGCTCAGAAATTCTTCACAATTTTATAATTTTGCCTGTGTCCTCTAAGTGAAGCCCAGCAGGACAGTGGGGTGTGTATGTGGGCAAAAGGGAAGAGTAGATGAGGACGCACAGGCACACACGGGCTGCAGACACAGCAGGCAGTGCCAAGCGTAAGCACTAAGCCCTTGGCCTGGTCACCCAGAACACACAGGCCTCCCTGGGGCAGGTGGGTACAGACTCTGTGAATCCTGAGAGGGTGGCCTGGGCTGGGGCAGCAGGTGCAGTAGTGGTGGTCTCGCAGCCTTGAGAGAGAAAGGAGATGCAATCTTGGCAGCCTGCTCCAGCCCCTGAGCCTGGCCTCTGCCATCAGTGCAGGTAGCAGCTCTTTGATTGGAGCATCAGGCTACGACTTTCCAATGCTTAGCCAGCACATTTCATCAGGAAATAAAAGCATCCACATGGACATGGCAATAAAAATATATGGGACCCTTAGTAAAAATATTTAAAGAATTCAGAATAAAAAAATGAAGAATTGAGAATCTCTAGTTGAAGTCTTTGCAATATTGTAAAGCAAATATCCACGGGTTTAAAAATATATATATTAGGGGCCAGCACTGTGGCATAGTGGGTAAAGCAGTCGCCTGCAGTGCTGGCATACCATATGGGTGCCAGTTCAAATCCCGGCTGCTCCACTTCTGATCCAGCTCTCTGCTATGGCCTGGGAAAGCAGCAGAGGACAGCCCAAGTCCGTGGGCCCCCGCACCCACATGGGAAGCCTTGAAGAAGCTCCTGGTTCCTGGTTTCAGATCAGCCCAGCTCTGGCCATTGCAGCCACCTGCAGAGTGAACCAACGGATGGAAGACCTCTCTCTCTCTCTCTCTCTCTCTCTCTCTCTCTCTCTCTCTCTCTTTCTCTGCCTCTATCGCTCTGTAACTCTGCCTTTCAAACAAATAAATAAAACTTTAAAATATATATTATATATTAAATATGACTATCATTGCAGCCAGTAGGGGGAAAAGAGTATTTTCATATGAACTTTCCAAACAAAACAATTATTAACAAGAAAGGAATCTTTTAAATTAATACTTTGTTGTTGAAGATACAGTAATAGAATGCATAACAAGCATTTTGAATTATATATAAATCATGCAGTCATTTTCGGTTACTTGTACAAACTACAAATTACAGGAAATGTCAGAGGAAGCATTAAAATGCCATTGTATAAATTTACATTTAAAATTAAATAAAGACAAACAAAATGATTTATATAAAGAGTTAAATCTTTTAGAAAAACAGATCCATACTCTAGATGTGCTAAAGTTTATATCTCAAAATAATTTGTCAGAAATTTAAGTCAATGTCACAATCATATAATTTTTTAAAAAGTTTTATTTATTTGAAAGACAGAAAGAGAGAGGGAGAGACAGAAACAGATATTCCACCTGCTGGTTCACTCCCAAAATGACCACAACATCCAGGGCTGGGCCAGCTGAAGCCAGGAACCTAGAACTCCGTCCAGGTATCCCACATCGGGGGCAGAGGCCCATGCACTTAAGCTGTTATCCAGGTTCATGAGCAGGAGGTGGACTGGAAGTGGAGCAGCCAGGGCTCGAATCTGTGCTCATATGGGATGCCACACTTCCGAGTGGCAGCTTAACATATGTGCCACAACTCCAGCCCCCATCACATACTCATAGCCTGTCCATGAATACTTGCATCAGTGAACAGGTACTCCCAAAATTGAAAAGTAGGTGCTGGTGTTTAGAATAGTGGTTAAGACTCCACTTGGGAGGCCTGTAACCTATCTAGCAGAACCTGGGTTCAAGTCCTGGCTCTGCTGTAGGTTCCTGCTAATTATGTACCCTGGGAAACAACACATGATGGTTTAAACACTTGGGTCTCTGCCACCGTGTGGGAGTCCTGGGTGGATTCCTGGCTCTTGGCTTTAGTCTGGCCCAGCTCTGGCTGTTGAGGGCATTTGGGGAGTTAATCAGCAAATGGAAAATCTCTCTCTCTCTCTTTTTCTCTCTCTCTCTCTGCCCCCAACCCCCATACTTCCCCTTGCCTCTCCAACAAAAACATATACATAAAATTTTAAAAAATTATTTGTGATTTTATATTGCTAGGCAATTGATATGGTATTTAATTATAGCATGGAAAATAAATTGGCTTCACGTTTTATGGATTTACATAAAAGGGAGTCAGAAAAATCTCATAATCACTATGCCACAATGCCAGCCCCCATAAAATCCACTTTTATAGCATTCTCAAGACAACCTGAAGGAATCAGGCACTTAAAGAAGGTGCTGGCTACTGTTTGAAATTCAGTGGTCAGTGGGAAGTGGGGATTTACTTATTATTTATTTAATTATTTTATTTAAGTAATTAATTTATTATTTATTTATTCTGTGAACCAAGCAAGATGTGGACACCTGGCATGGACTCTGAGGTGGGCATTTCCACACCCAGAGATATAGCAGCACCAGCCAAGCCCACATCATCTCTCCCCCAACAGCCTACATCTAAGTTCCCCTTGTGCAAGACAGGGACACTGTCCACCTTTCAGGGACCTGAGGAGGTGTTGGGAAGAAGTGAGTTTACACAAGGTCACTTTTGCTGCAGACATTTGCCCAGTTGCCATGAGTTTGAGCTTTGGTTTTGTGTGTCCTGCTCCCACCTGATGAGGTTTTGTTGTTGTTTTAATAAATCAGACAAGTTCTCCTTGATGGGTAGGTGGGCAGCAGTAAGATTTAGAAGGCAGGCACCTTTTGGTTTAAATTCCAGCTGTGTGCCCGAAATTCTAAGACTCAAGGCAGCTCCTAAGCCTCTGAGAAGCGGATCCTGCTTCAAGACAGGTGCAGTTCTCAAGGGTTCGATTCCCCTTTTGGTCTTTCCTCTAGGGTGGGTGGGTGCGAAAAATGCCCGTCACTGCAAGGAGTCAGCAGTGCAAACTCTGACAGATTGGCCAAAGCTCAGGCCAAGTGAGGAGAGTGCAAGGAGTGAGGCCTCTATGTTCCCTCTCCGTCTTCACTACTTTATAAATCTTCACCTTGTGGCACTTTCCTTTTCCCAGGATTCTCAGTTCGGGGCTCTTTTCTTGCTATTGCAACTTACTCATGGTTACAGTAAATGGATATTGAAGGTTGACCAGATGCCTGATGCTTTCACTTATTGGTGCTTAGAGGAAATTATTGTGAGGTTTACCAGTTGTCCACTAACCTGCGGGCAGGAGTGGTGTTGTGTTTGCTTCTGGAAATGAGAAGGTAAACATATTCATTGTGTGCCTGGAGGCTCTGGGGATGATAGAAATGCTGCACCACTTTATTTGAGAACATAAGGAATGAATCGCATGCCTTGCTGAGGCGAAAAGGCACATTGTGTATTCTGAGTATCACGATCTTTCTTTTAGGACTGGAATATGGAGTGGACATGGAGGAAATACTTTCAAGATGTTGTTTAAAAAATTCATAAGACCAGCTCCTCAGCATCTGCTTGATTTCCTATCTCCGTGGGATAAGAGCATCTATGGTTTCCCAGAGACCATAACCCAGACATCCCCCAATCCATAATCCAACAGGAATTCTGAAAATACAGACAGAAAGCAGGCGAAGATGATAGAGGGGGCTCTTCCCAAGAGTTTCAAAGTATTTCCAGGTGTGAGAGACTGAAAGAACAATTTTCTGGGGCAGCTGCTGTAGCTCAGTCACTGGCATTCCCTATGAGTGCTGGTTCGAGTCCTGGCTGCTCCATTTCAGATCCAGATCCCTGCTAATGTGCCCGGGACAGCAGCAGAAAATGCCCCAAGTGCTTGAGTCCCTGCCATCTAGATGGGGGATGGGAGCCCCAGAAGGAGTTCTGGGCTCTGAGCATCAGCCTGGCATCAGCCTGCCCAACCCTAGCAGTCATGGCCATTCAGGGAGTGAACCAGCAGACTGTGGAAGTTTCTCTCTCTCTCTCTCTCTCTCTCTCTCTCTCTCTCTCTCTCTTCCTCTACCACTTTACTTTTAAAATAAATAAATAAATAATGTTTTTTTAAAAAGAACAATTTTCTTCTTTGAGGATTTCCAACCATCTCAGTGTGAAAGGCAGGGGCCTTGCTCTGCATTCCTCATTCCCACTGGACTCCAGTCTACACCAGATACAGAGACAGGGCCTTCTCGGCCCATGCAACAATGAGCAGGGATGAATGGGCAGGACATTTGCAGTCACGGCCGGGTTTCTAGCTGTGCCTGACTCTTACTTAGAAGCATACTCTCCCTGGGCTTCAATTTCCTCATTTGTATAAGGGGGGCTGGCAATATCTATTCCAAATAGCCAGCATGATAAACTGTGCAAAGGAACTGCAGCAAATCCAGGGTGGTTAGCTCTAGGAGGCCAGCTGTCTCGTCAGCCTTGGCACTCTGTGCAGTGCCAGGCATGTAGCAGGTGCACAATAATAATCATGGGATGAACGAGTCGTATGAATTCTTCCCCAGTGGCCACCACAGTCCCTGCCTGTGAAATGCCCCTTTCCTTGTCAAAGAAGCACTATATGGCATTATCATCAGGAAGAGCCAGAGCAGGGTCTCGGTTTCCAGGTTCATGGGCTCCATGTTGCACCAGCAGAAATGGAAATGGACACAACCACTTTGAAAAACAATGTGGAAAATTGTTCTAGCCGAGTTGAAAATGCACGCATACCTTGAGATGCAGCAATTTCTTTTTTAAATAATTTTTAGATTTATTTATTTGAAAGCCAGAATTACAGAGAGACAGAGGCAGAGAAAGAGAGAGGTCTTCCATCTGCCGGTTCATTCCCCAGATGGCCACAACGGCTGGATCTGTGCTTATCTGAAGTCAGGAACTAGGAGCTTCTTCCAAGTTTCACACAAAGGGGTGCAGGGGCCCAAGGACTTGGGCCATGTTCTAATGCTTTCCCAGGCCATAGCTGAGAGCTGGATCAGAAGTGGAGCAGCCTGGACTGGAACCATCGCCCATATGGGATGCTGGCACTGTGGGCAGCAGCTTTACCTGCTATACCACAGTGCCAGCCGCAAGATGCAGCAATTTCACTCCCAGTCCATACCCTCAAGAATATTATGGTCACACGTGCAGAAATGGAAAACAACAACCTCAAAGTGAGGTAACTGGAGAATTAACATATGAGGAAACACCACAAAGTTCATAGAAAACACTATGTCGTGGAAGAACTCTGCATGGATTCCCATGGGTGCTTTTTGCACCAAAGTAAGCTTGTCTTTCCATTCTGTTTCCCAAAACTTCTTGATGTAACCTCATATTCTATATATTCTTTTTAAAAAATATTTATTTATCTGAAAGAGCGAGATAGAGAGAGACACACAGAACGAAAAACAGACCACTCACCTATTGGTTCACTTCCCAAAATGCCCACAACCTTCAAAGCTGGATCAGGTTGAAGCCAGGAGCTCAGAATGCAATCACCATCGCCCAGGTGGGGTGCAAGGACCCAAGTACTTGAGCAGCCATCTGATGCCTCCTAGAGTGTAAATTAGCAGGAAGCTGGAATGGGATCTGGGATGTGAATCCAGGGACTGTGATATGGGATGTGACTTCCCAAGCAGTGTCTTCATTGTTATGCCAAACAACTGTCCCCTGGAATTTTCTTTGTATGATATTTAGATGCCAGTGCATGTGATTCTCAAGTACATGATTTTGAGCAAAAGAAGTTCCTTTTGCAAAAGAATGCACATTGCAAACATACATGATGGAAGTAAAGGAAAATTGCAAGGCAGGATGGATATGACAGGCAGAAAATGTCACCTTTGAGGCAAGGAAGTAGGTAGAAATCAGACAAGACAATGCAGGGGAATTTCCTAGGGCGAAGTATAAGGGTGTTTAATATCTTTTTTTAATTGCATTTTATTTATTTGTTTTTTGTTGACCTTTTAAGTGCATATATTTAGTAATCAAATATTAAATATACTTAATATAAATATATTTATGCATGATTTGAATCTTTTAAATATTTATATAAGTGAATGATTATTATTTCATAATGATCAGGCATCCTATGTTGGTCAAATATTTTCATTTTAATTAAAAAAATTTCTTTTTACTTTTTCTTTCATAAGTACAACTTTAGGAACACAGGGATGAAGGCAGAGTTACAGACAGAGAGAGAGAGAGGTCTTCCTTCTGCTGATTCGCTTCCTAAATAACCAGCACAGCTGGGGTTGGGCCAGGTGGAAGCCAAGAACTCCATCCAGGTCTCTCTTGTGCGTAACAGGGGCCAAGCATTTTGGCCATCTTCTGCTGCCTTTCCCAGATGCACTAGCAGGAACCTGGATCAGAAGCAGAGAAGCCGGGACTCGAACTGGTGCTGTGATGCGGGATGCCAGCATTGTCCAGCTCAACCCGCTGGACCCAAACACTAGTCCCTGTGGAATGTCTCCAAAGGTGGTAAATATGATGCTTGATGAATGTAAATTTCATATATATATATGAAGAATTTTATTATGGAAGAACTAGAGGAATCCTACAGAACTCAACCTTTTGCTCCATTTTAAAGAAAAACAGCCCAAGGCCAAGAAAAGTGAAATACTTTTGCCTTAGGGGAGCATGATGAGTTGGTGACTCCAGATTTTCCAGGTTGTGAGCTGAAGGTTCTCCCACTTCTCTTTCTAATTGCTTTGGGCCCAGTTCCTTTAACCTTTTTATAGGAAGGAAACTGAACACAGGTGTGAGCAGGAGCATCCGAAGTGTTGAGACGTATGGCAGGTGAACCACTCACCCAGGAGGTGTGGAGAAAGGGAGAGAGGTCTCAGTGAAGTCAGGTGGACAGAATGTTCTCAATTTGTAGGCACAGTTTCTTCAACATTCTGCTCTCCTCCTTGGAAAGTCTATGGGGCACTCCCTGGAAGGGCGATGTTGATTTGCTCACATTTTTATGCTACTGCTTACAAGCTGAACCACACCGGGCACATCTGAGGTTCACCATCAAGGCGTTCAGATGGGCAGGGCGTTTTAAAGGTTTATGCTCCCCAAGTAGGAGAATTCACAGATTTCAGGATTCCCTGGGACTAGCAGCCTCATGGCAACAGGCTTATTAACAAACCCAAGAAGCCCCTGGAGGTATTATCTCACATACAAAAAATCAGAACAAAAATGGCACCCTGAATAAATGTTGTATCCATGCCACCTAACATATCTTGCATCAATATTCAATGAATTTCCACTTGACACTCCACGTTCTACCTCCCACTAAGTCCCAGTGCAGATCTGATTCGATTTCAATGTCAATGCACTGACTGTCACAGCAGGGCTAGTGACAGGTTCATGGGATTCATTGTTTGTAAAATCCCAAGGAAATTCTCATGGGTTTTCAGTTGGTAATTAACACTTTCAGCTTTTCCTTATCTTTTCCATTAGTAATAGCAACCAAAATACATTGCCTTGAAGTTAATACTTTCTCCAAATTCTCATAGATCTTACCAGGTAATGTCATCCAAATTTATCATCAGTGAAATTTTGTTAACAGCTTCCTAGCAGCCTAGTTCCAGGAGTTAACATGAACTAACATAACGAACCCTGGGTTTTCAAAGCACACCTCACTGTACCAGGTTTATCCTAGAAGCACAGAAAAACTTAGTCACTTGACACAGAAGTTGGGTTGCCCTCGGAGCGAATCCTCTGCCCTCTCTTCCCAATCCATGAGTTATGTGTCTGGTCCTTCACCTTGGCAACACCATGCCACAGCTCTTCAGTACAAGGCACCATCTCTGACTCCACACCTCTGCACCCTCCCTTCGCCACACTGAGAGTTCATCAGGAGGCCCAGGAACACCTGACTCCCTCTTCCTTATCTCACCTTCCAACCATGTTAAATATCACCATGTCATTCAGACTGGCATCTTATTTCATTTGTCAGTGCCCATGCTGACCTTGGCCATGGAAAAGAAGAGATGGATTTCTTTTAGAATGTTGCTCAAGAAAGCTTCCCAGGTGGGGTTTGTTACCAAGTCCACTTCTCAGCCTGCAGCATTTTTTACCAAGCTGTTGAAACATTACCACGTCTTCCAGTGCCTGTGCTGGTGCCACAGGAAATGGGGGAGTTCTGGGGGCTGTTTTTCAAGCTCAGGAGAAGTTCATGCCATTCCACGCCCTTGTCTCTCCTTGGCTGGGGCTCGTGTGCCTGTGTTAGTTTCCATGCCACATTGGTGTGTCTGCACACACTCGTGAGGAGCAGAACACATCATGGTGTGATCCACAACAGCTGGAGGAAGGCCTGCTGGGATCTTCAGGTCAGTGGACAAAATGGGTACCAGGATCCAGAGGCGCCTTTCCAAGAAGGAGAAGTGGCTGAGGGGAAAATCATGCACTCTGCCGGCAGCTCACTAGGCTAATCCTCTGCCTGTGGCGCTGGCACACTGGGTTCTAGTCCCGGTTGGGGCGCCGGATTCTGTCCCGGTTGCCCCTCTTCCAGGCCAGCTCTCTGCTGTGGCCCGGGAGTGCAGTGGAGGATAGCCCAAGTGCCTGGGCCCTGCACCCCATGGGAGACCAGGAGAAGCACCTGGCTCCTGGCTTTGGATCAGCGTGGTGCACCAGCCACAGTGGCCATTGGAGGGTGAACCAATGGCAAAGGAAGACCTTTCTCTCTGTCTCTCTCTCTCTCACTGTCCACTCTGCCTGTCAAAAAAAGAAAAAGAAAAACATGCAATTCTATTCTCTTGGCCATTTTGCACACGCACAGATCTGCCCCGAAGGCAGGACAGAGCGAGACTAGCCAATCAGGAGCGGTGCCCACATGATGGGCCAAGTCACTTGCGTGGAGTTCCATGTCTGCAAAAGATCTCAGCTTGCATTTTGATGTTGTCCCCAGATGAGGTGAGACAAAGAATCCCCAAAAGAGAACAAAAAGAATTGAAAGGAGAAGCTCCTCTTATAGATCTGGTCTTAGGTCTTGTTGCAGACTTCATTTCTCTTAATAAACTACTATGTTTGGTAATTTTTTATAATTTCTTGAGTAATATAAATGCACTATCACAGTAAATTTTCTGTTTGTGGGAACAGTGCAGTGGTTAAGTCACTACTTGGGATGCTCTCATTGCATATCAGGGTACATGCATTCAAATCCTGCCTCTGCTTCCAATCCCAGCTTCCTGCTAACACACACCCTGGGAGGCAGCACATGAGAGCCCAGGTAGTGGGGTTTCTGTCAATCACATTGTGGCCCAGTTTCACCTGTTGTGGGCATTTAGACAGTGATCTCTGTTCCTATCTCTCTGTATCTAAATATTTCTCTCTTTCTCTCTCTCTCCCTCCCCTTTCCCAGCAAGTAAATAAAATAAGCTTTTTTAAAAAAGTTCGATGTAGGAGGGGGGCATTTGGCACAGCAGTTAAGGTTCTGCTTGGGTTGCCCACATCCCAGATTGGAGTGTATGGGTTCAAGGCCTGTCTCCCTCCTGACTCCTGCTTCTTGCACACCCTGAGAGATAGCAGGTGCTGGCTCAAGTGCTTTGGTCTCTGCCACCCACTTGGGAGAGTGGAGGGAATTCCCAGGTCCTGGCTTTGGCCTACGGCCCAGCCCTGCCTGTTGCAGGTGTTTAGGGAGTGAACTAGCAGATGGGAGATCTTTGCTTCTCTATCTACGTTTGTCTATCTCCCTGCATTCCAAAATGAATAAATGAAGATTTCTATTTGTGGAATGTAACAGATAAAATATGCCTTGCTTGCCCCCTGTCCCCTGGAGAGACCAGAGGCTACTGCACAAACATTGACTCAATACCTCCTGGGCGAGACTGGGGTCCCCCATGGTGTGGGCTACTGTCTTGATCTCTGTGGGGTCCATGGCAGAGTGCAGGCATTTATGAAATTTTATTCCTTTTATGCCTGAAGCTGCTAGTGCTGGAGTTACTCAATCTGGTGAACTTACGGTCCCATAGAGACTTTGAGCCAGTTGGGCTTTAGTTTTGGAGTGACTTTTTTTTAAAATTTATTTGACAGGTAGAGTTATAGACAGAGAGACAGAGAGAAAGGTCTTCCTTCCGTTGGCTCACTCCCCAAATGGCCACTACAGTTGATGCTGTGCCAATCCGAAGCCAGGAGCCAGGTGCTTCCTCCTGGTCTCCCATGCACTCCCGAGCATTTGGGCCATCCTCCACTGCACTCCCAGGCCACAGCAGAGAGCTGGACTGGAAGAGGAGCAACCGGGACTAGAACCGGCACCATATGGGATGCCGGCGCCACAGGCGGAGGATTAACCAAGTGAGCCACGGTGCTGGCCCTTGGGGTAACTTCTAATAGCATACTTTTCTCATAGGCCACGACAGAATTGTACTGCAATCAATCCGACCCTCCAGCCGATGCTCCAAATGTGTGTGCTTTCAAATTCTACCAGGAAACCCCTTGGGATCCCTTGCAAATTGATCCCAGCCCCCCACAGACCTCAGCACAGTCCCTCACCCTCCCATAACAGCCTGAGCTCTGCCATGGACCCGTGAGATTCAGACGGGAGCATGCCTCACCAAGGAGGCATTTCATAAGTATTTGTATTTGTAAAATAAACATCTGAGTTACATGGAACTTGGACTGTCTGGTTAACGTTTCACTTACTGTCAGCCCAAAGGGTGTGCCCCTTGCATCCAGGTTGGAAATAGCAGGGACTGGCCAGACAGGCTGGCAGGAGTCAGTCCTGGTCTTTTGCGTCTCCAAGGGGAGATTCGTTGGGTTGCTGTGCTGGGCCATGGCTGTTAGTGCACTCAGGGTTCGAGGATCCCCTGGGGAACTCACAAAACCACAGACTCCCGAGTCCCACTTCCCAAAATCCATTTCCATGAGTCTGGGGTCCACAGCCCAGGTTGTTCTTGGAGCTCCCAAGGTGACCTGATGCACCTGGGGTCTCTCAGAACCACTTCAGAGCAAACACAAAAACACAGGGATCATTGCTATACAGTAATACATTAGTGGTTATATATCAATCATTACTAGTGGTAATAGTAATAGTACTATACTTATATTACTATTATTACTATCATTTTTACCAATAACAATTTTCAACTCATCAATATTTCAATGTTGAGCTTTTCAGTGTTCTTTGTAGTTTTTCAAATAATAAAGATGTACATAGCAGTGAGATGTTATTAATGTCCCTCCTGTAAACCCACCCCTCAATCAGGAATGCATACTTTAAATGTAGTGCTTATTCATTCAAACTTTTCTCATAGATACAAATACTGCTGACTACAACACTGAAATGCAGTGTTGGGGCCAGCGCTGTGGCATAGTGGGTAAAGCTGCCACCTGCAGTGCTGGCATCCCATAAGGGCATAGGTTCAAGTACAGGCTGCTCCACTTCTAGTCCAGCTCTCTGCTATGGCCTGGGAAAGAAGTATGCCCCTGCACCCACGTGGGAGACCGGGAAGACGCTCCTGGCTCCTGGCTTCAGATTGGTGCATCTCTGGCCGTTGCAAGCAATTGGGGATTAAACCAACAGATGAAAGACCTCTCTCTCTCTCTCTGCTTCTGCCTCTCTGTAACACTGCCTTTCAAATAAATAAATAAATCTTTAAAAAGAAAGAAAGAAAGAAATGCAGTGTCTTTCTCTCCAGCATTGCCTTGAACATAGCCATTCTCCTGTTATCTGGAGACGGAAGATTGCCTTGGTTCTGGGTTAGTCTGCTGGGAAGAAGAAAATTCCAACCAGGGATGAACGATACACTTAGAGGCCTATGGCCTGGCACAGGCGTGGGGCTGAAAAGGTAGTGTTAGGAAAAGAGGCACAGAACAGAGAGGAGGCAGGGTACAAATCGACAGCCAGATTGAATTTATTTAGAGGAAATAAACCCACCGAGGTGGGCAACCAGCTGCTGGCACAAACTGGACCCGAAGGGCCAGGCCTTTTTATGTCTTAGGTGGGCCAGGGGTGGGGGTGGAGGTAGGGGTGGAGGTGAATTCCTACATACTGGCCTTTCAAGTGGCCACAGGGCCTCTGAACCTGGGGAAGAAAGTAGGGGTGGGGTGTAAAGACAATAGACTGTGAGACCCAGCTGAGATTCAGGGACAAGGGATAAATTCTGATATTTATCTATCTTTTGGGCAATGAGCGAGGAATGGCTTGAGGCTTATGTCTGTGTTCCATCAGGCAGGCCATCAAGTTGGCAGTCATTCATTAAGAACTCATTTTTATGTACCTATTGTGGGCCTGGCATCATTCCAAGTGCTGGAGAAGCAGCAGCGGACCAGAACACCTGTCTCTAACAGCTTTCCTTTGAGCAGGGTCTGCATTCAGGGAACAAGTGTTTCTCAGAAATACGTTAGACTGGAGCAGGCAGTAGGTGCAGGGGTTAAGAATTTGCCTAGGGCCTGGCACCGTGGGGCAGTAGGTTAATCCTCCGCCTGTGGCAGCAGCATCCCATATGGGCACCAGTTCGAGTCCTGGCTGCTCCACTTCCAATCCAGTTCTCTTTGTGGCTTGGGAAAGCAGTAGAAAATGGCCCAAGTGCTTGGGCCCCTGCACCCGCATGGGAGACCCAGAAGAAGTTCCTGGCTCCTGGCTTCGGATCTGCTCAGCTCTGGCCGTAGTGGCCATTTGGGGAGTGAACCAATGGATGGAATACTTTTCTCTCTGTCTCTCCCTCTCACTGTCTGTAACTCTACCTCTCAAATAAATAAATAAAATGGTTTAAAAAAAGAATTTGCTTACATGCATTATTGGAGTGTCTTACCTTCAGTCCTTGTTCTGCTTCTGATTCCAGCTTCCTGCTAATGTGAACTTTGGGAAGTAGCAGCTGATATTCAAATAGTTGGGTCCCTGCCACACATGTGGACGACATGGATAGAGTTCCAGACTCCCGGCTTTGGCCTCTTCCAGCCCTGAATGTTGACGGTATTTAGGGAGTGAACCAATCTCTTTCCATCTGTGTCTTTGTCTCTTTCTGGGTGTTTTCTTTCTTTTACATAAATAATTGAATATTTTAAAGGTGAAGAAAGAAATTGGACAAAAGTTTTCACTCAGAGACCAATGGAGAAGGCCCGCCCCTTGGTCAGACCACCCTGGCCATCGTTAACGGCTTTTCATCAGAGCCCCCAGTCATAACCTCACTAGACACTATCTTGGGAGGAGGAAGAGGAAGAGGAAGAAATGAAACAGTTCACAGCCTCCTTACCCCCAAGGAAATGATTCTAAACTTGGGAGGATGGGTGTGTTATAGGCAAGAAGTCATTGGTAGATCAAAAATCCACTAACTGACAAGTTTTAAGTTTCCCACTCAAAGGTTCAGGAATTCAGGAGGAGAGGTTTGATCCCTTATAGGAGATAAGTACATCCTAGTAATAATACCTAAAATTCACTCCTTCTGGGAGGAGTGTTTGGTGCAGTGGTTAAAAGATGCTCATTAATATACTTTCATTCTATATCAAGATGCATAAGTCCTGGGGCTGAGACTGCGGTATAGCAGGTAAAGCCGCTGCCTACAGTGCCAGCATCCCTTATGGGCACCAGTTCAAGTTCCAGCTGTTCCTCTTCCGATCCAGCTCTCTGCTGTGGCCTGGGAAAGCTGTGGAAGATGGCTCAAGTCCTCTAGTCCCTGCCACCTGGAGTGAATTTCTGGCTCCTGGCTTTGTCGTGGACTTATCCTAGGAGTTACAGGCATTTGGAGTGTGACAGCAGATAGAAAATCTCTCTCTTTCAAATAAATATAATTAATTAATTAATTTTTAAAAATTTTCCCATTTGGCCGGCATCATGGCTCACTAGGCTAATCCTCTGCCTGTGGCGCCTGTACCCCGGGTTCTAGTCCCAGTTGGGGCGCCAGATTCTGTCCCAGTTGCTCCTCTTCCAGGCCAGCACTCTTCTGTGGCCTGAGAAGGCAGTGGAGGATGGCCCAAGTACTTGGGCCCTGCACCTGCATGGGAGACCAGGAGGAAGCACTTGACTCCTGGCTTTGGATCGTAGTGGCCATTTGGGGGGTGAACCAACAGAAGGAAGACCTTTCTCTCTGTCTCTCTCTCACTGTCTAACTCTGCCTGTCAAAATAAAATAAAATAAAATAAAATAAAATAAAATAAAATAAAATAAAATGACTGGGACAGACTTCCCGAGGGAAGAACATACGGTAATTTTGGTCACTATTGTAGTGATCCTGAATGAATGGGGACTTGTTCATTGAATGACCTCTCAGGAGCCTTGTACTTCAAGTTCACCTACTTTGATTCTAAAGGGGACAACACAGTTCAGAACTGTGTCAGGAAAGCCACCACTCTACCTCAGCTTTAAGCTGTGACACTGAAAAGTAGAACAAATATGGGCTGATTAAAAGGGGAGGAGAAGTCCCTGAGGGTCACTGCAAAGCGGTAAGAATCTGAAGAATGGATTGTTTTTTACAATGAAGTTTTATTACAGTCAAGTTCAAACATTAACTAACAATAAGACATTTCCTTGGAGGAGATCGAATGAGCTTATAAGGAGAATGCAAAGAACAAATGAGTTACGTGAATGAGTCCAATTCGCTGAGTTTCTTTAAAGTGAGGAAAGCTTACATTGGTGGTATGAAAGATTACTCAGGGCTTTAGTGTTATAATGTATTAAATAATATTCACTTGTACAACAAAAAATTATTGCATTTGTGAACCCCTTTATACACCACGATCCCTGAAAGAGGAAGGCTCAATGTAGGGCTATTATTTGGTGAAGGTTTTACTAGCCCTTGCCCACTGCTATGGTTTGGAGGTGGCATGAGTGTGTTCCCCATGGGCTCCCATGCTGAAAGCTGGGTCCCCAGTGGGTGGTGTGGATCTGGGAGAACTTCTAAGAGGAGGGGCTCGGTGGAAGGGATGTGGGTCACTGGGGGTGCAGCCTTAGGGGGCATCAATGCCATTCTCTCAGTTCAGGTTGTTATGAAAAGAGCAAGCCTGACCTCTGAACCTCCCCGGCTTCTCTGAGACCCCTGCTGGCAGGAGGCCACTCCCTGTCTGTTTCTCTGCCTCGCGGTGATGCAGCCAGGGCCACAGGCACCACGCTTATCAAACCCTCCTGCTACCAGCATCAGGAACCAAATAAACCTCTTCACGGCACAAAGTACCAACCACCTGTATTTGGTTATAACAACACAATATTTACTAAGCCACCAGTCTCCCTTAACAAAATAAGAAAGAAGAAAGGAAGGGAGGGAGAGAAGGAAGAAGGGAGAGAGATAAAGATGATAGCTAGAGATAGAAATAGAGAGAGAGAGAGAGAGAAATAGAGAGAGAGAGAGATAGAGAGAGAGAGATAGAGATAGAGATAGAGATAGAGATAGAGATAGAGATAGAGATAGAGATGGGGGGGAGAGGGAGAGAGAGAGAGAGAGAGAGGGAAGGAGATGGAGAGGGAGAGAGAGGGAAGGAAGGAAAGAAGGGAAGGAGGGGCCGGCGCCGAGGCTCAACAGGCTAATCCTCCGCCATGCGGCGCCGGCACACCGGGTTCTAGTCCTGGTCGGGGCGCCGGATTCTATCCCGGTTGCCCCTCTTCCAGGCCAGCCCTCTGCTGTGGCCCAGGAGTGCAGTGGAGGATGGCCCAAGTGCTTGGGCCCTGCACCCCATGGGAGACCAGGAGAAGCACCTGGCTCCTGCCATTGGATCAGCGCGGTGTGCCGGCCGCGGCGGCCATTGGAGGGTGAACCAACGGCAAAGGAAGACCTTTCTCTCTGTCTCTCTCTCACTGTCCACTCTGCCTGTCAAAAAAAAAAAAAATAGAGGGAAGTTGTGTGGGGGGGGATCCATTGTAATCCATAAGCTGTACTTTGGAAATTTATATTCTTTAAATAAAAGCTTTATATATATATATATATATATATATATATATATATATATATATATATGAAGGGAAGGAGGGAGGGAGGAAGAAGGGAGAGAAAGATGATATATATATATATATAGAGAGAGAGAGAGAGAGAGAGAGAGAGAGAGAGAGGGAAGAAAGGAAGGAAGGAAGGAAAGAAGGGAGGGAGGGAGGGAGGGAAGAAGAAGGGAGGGAGGAGCGAGAGACAGAAAGAGAAGAGAAAAAGGAAAGAACCCCACTATGCCTGGAAGTCATCCGTGTTGAACACTGAGCCTGATAACTTGTATTATTTCTTTGAAGTTAATCTTTACTACTGGCTTTTATTATGGACTGAGTCTTTTTTTTCATATTTCTAGTGATAGTTTCCTTTAAAATATATTTATTTCTGGAAAATGGAGAAGACAGATTGACAAAAGTACTCATGGAGCAGTACATGTTATTTATGACATGGCAAAACCCGAGCATGCTCCCTGAGTGACAGATGTTTCTTGCACACTGTGTTAGCAAATAAACTATTCATCTACCACAGCTCTTTAAATATTTGTTCCTTCAAGTAGGTCAGACGTGTCCCTGGTTTACATTTTCTTAGCATGTTAGTTCTTGAGAGATGCTTTAAAACATAATTTCTCCCAATGCAAGGGCCTTTGTGCAGCTTTCCAATTACTTGAGTCAAACTTAATGAGACTTTATGGTAGTAGAAGCCTTACATGGCGTACTTGTTTTTGAAAAGAGTAATGTCCCCTCAGGAAGTCAGGAAATTGTTTTATGACTCGCAAATTCAGACAAGGGCACTTGTTTGGAGAACTCCTGGGATCCTGTACTATTGGGTGCAGGTGATGGAGAGGAAAGATTATGCTGTTTACATGTCAGCTCACTCTTTGATCGCTTCTTCTTCTTTGGTTGTTTCTGTCTTTGCAAAATAGGGATGCAAGAACAAACACAAATGTGCAGGTTGGATAGTACACGGCTGGCTGCAATCAAAGCAGAAGGAAAACACAAAGAGGATTGGCTCTGGGTATAGAAACGATGTTACAGAGAACCAACTCCAGGAGATTGCTAAACGCGTAGTCTTCAGAGCTGGACTAACAGAGTTTAATCATTGGCTTCCCAATTTGCTGGCCACAAGCCTCAGTTTCTCCATCAGTGTAATGTGGGTGATTAACCCTCACTGGTCACCTGGAAGAAGGCACATGGCAAAGACACTGTAGGAGGAAGTCACAGAATGGCTCTGCTTCAAACGTTTTCCCCTCACTGAGAGCATTTGGAAGTCAGTTTTCTTTTTTTTTTTTTTTAATTTTTTTGACAGGCAGAGTGGACAGCGAGAGAGAGAGACAGAGAGAAAGGTCTTCCTTTACCATTGGTTCACCCCCTAAGGGCCACTGCGGCCGGTGCGCTGTGGCCAGATCACCGCGCTGATCTGAAGCCAGGAGCTGAGTGCTTCCTCCTGGTTTCCCATGCGGATGTAGGGCCCAAGCACTTGGGCCCTCCTCCACTGCCTTCCAGGGCCACAGCAGAGAGCTGGCCTGGAAGAGGAGCAACCGGGACAGAATCCAGCGCCCTGACCGGGACTAGAACCCGGGGTGCCTGCGCTGTGGCTCAATAGGCTAATCCTCCACCTGCGGCGCCGGCACCGGCCAGGAAATCAGTTTTCTATTTTCATTTTCTTTTTTTTTTTTCAGATTATCTTTTTTTATAATGCTTTTATTTAAAGAATATAAATTTCCAAATACAGCTTATAGATTACAATGGCTTCCCCCCATAACTTCCCTCCCACCTGCAACCCTCCCCTTTCCCACTCCCTCTCCCCTTGCATTCACATCAAGATTCATTTTCAATTCTCTTTATATACAGAAGATCAGTTTAGTATATATTAAGTAAAGATTTCAACAGTTTGCCCTCACATAGCAACACAAAGTGAAAAATACTGTTGGAGTACTAGTTATAGTATTAATTCACAATGTATAGCACATTAAGGACAAAGATCCTACATGACATATTTTTTTTAAATTGATTAATTTTCTATGCAATGTCCAATTTAACACCAAGATTTTATTTTTCATTTTTAATTATCTTTATATACAGAAGATTGATTCAGTATATACTAAGTAAAGATTTCATCAGGAAATCAGTTTTCAACCAGAGCATTTAGCATCTATATAACTTCTCAGGAAGCTCAACCAAGCACAGCAGTCACAGACAGAAAAGTCCCTGAGTGGAGCTATAGAGCAAAAGAATTGTCTCCAGATAACACAGGATTGGTGATATTTTTCAAGACTCTGTCAAATACTTAATTGAGATTTAGAAGGAAAACCACTGTGGGGTGGGTGTTTGGCCTGGCTGTCGAGTTGTCAATTAAGATGCTACTAGCTCTCACTTCCTGCCACGTGTGTTCTGTGAGACAGTCACTCAAGTGATCAGGTTCTTGTCACTCATGTGGGAGACCTGAAGGCTCCCACTTTCTATTTGACTCAGCCTTGGCTGTTGTGGGTATTTGGGGAGTGAACCAGCAGATGGGAAGGGAACGATCTCTCTCTCTCTCTCTCTCTCTCTCTCTCTCTCCTTCTCCCTCTCCCTCTCTTTCTGTCTCTGTCTCTCTCTCCCTCTCTCTCTCCCCCTCCGCCTCCCTCTCTCCCTCTCTTTCTCTTCCCCTCCCCCCATACCCCTCTCTCCCTTTCAAATAAGATCAATAACCAATCTTAAAAGCATCCCCATTGTGATCACTGCCTCTGAAGTCTGGGCACAGGTTTCTATCACAGCCTCGGAATTGGGCCTCCTGCTGAGCATCTTAGGGATACTTTAGGGCTACAGGATCCAGACCCTGCTCCCCATCCACTTCATCAGGGCAAGATGATGCTGGCCAAATTGCCCACATTAGAGTCACAAGTCATATTTACAACATAAAATACGTTCTTCTGCAACAGATGATCAGCTCTAATCTCCCTTAATTTCTTACAGATTCTGGACTAAGCTAATTTGCATGTCTGTCATAAGGGGCTGACGTTATGCTATCAATCTGGTGCCAGCATGTGAGGAAGTGCACTATAAACAATGTCATCTCAACTCCACTGGGACACTCCCCGAGATCTGAAAGCCAGCGATGACGCATAAGGGAAAAAGGAAAAAGGCAGAGTGGTGACCCCCATTGTGGGTCACATGGGGTTTCTGCCCGGGGTCCTGCATGCATGGCAGATAATGGATTTGATGAACGCAGTGGGAAAGCACAAAGGTGGAGGCCAGACCCAGTAGGATGGGGAACCCAGTCTCATTCCACAGATGTCATCCGGGAAATGCTGGGAAAGTACCATGAGAACAGGGCATCTCATACAACAGTCGATCAAAGAAACCTCTCTGACCACAGTAGAACTGGGCTAGGCTGGGAGGCCCACAGGAAAACCAGCCTCAGCTCATCACAGGTGAAGTTTAGGAAGCTGTTGCTGGAGCCAGAAATTCCAGCCTTGGACATCACCGATGGTCTCATCCTTGAGCCTTACGTAGCTTACACCTAAGTGTCTTAGCTGACTTCCATGCCATCCTAATGTCAGTCTTGAAACAGGATATAATCGGGGGTCACTAACTCAGCGAGAATTACGAATGGAATGTCAGTTGTAACCAGAACTGTCCACGCACCACAAAAGTAGTATTATTAATAGAAGATGACCTGGTCTCGGGTTTGCTGGGTGACGTGTGGAGGAAGGGACAGGGAGCTCAGGGTTTATGAGACGCCTACTCTTGACTCAGCCAGAGCAACCGCACAGTTAACACATGCTCATATGGGGATCCCAAGTCAGGAGCTTTTCAAATTAGACACTGCTGAAGCAAAAACAATCACCCTAAGAACCCCTAACACGGCCCCATCACCCCATTTTCCAGGTGATGAGCTGAGGCTCATGTGCACATTCAACAAGTGTTGTGTCCCAGCTTTTGCATCAGGAACGCCAGACAGGCGTGATCAGGAGGGATGGGTCCCTCCCGGCTCTTCCGGAAGTTACATGCCGCTGGGCCGGAAGTGGCAGACACAGAGGTAGCAACCACGTCCTTGCTAAATCACACAATGGGACCAGCTCCAGATGAGCCTTCGGTGCTTCCTGAGTGCCTAGCTAGACTCTGAAAAAGCCTGAGTCCCCATCAGGGCTCCAAATGCCCCCCTTAGGCTTGCAAATCTGGATCTCTCCCCAGATGGGCCATGGAAACTGAGCTTGCATGAAGCCTGCCTAGTGGGCTTGCTCTCACCCAGGGGTACCTGTCAGTGACTTCCTAACTCCTCCTGACAGCACATCTACTCCATGGCAACCAACCTCCATCTGGCCCAGCCTCTACCCATCCTCACCCCAGCCCTCCTGCATGTGTTCTGAGAGCCCACCTTCAACCTCTCAATATTTCATCTCATCCAGTAGCACCTCGCTTTCCCATCAGGGAAACCTGCAGACCCTGTTAGAACTGCTCCCAAACCATTTCCAACAAAACACCTGTTTTCTTCTCTCAAGGGTAGGTTGTTCTGGGTCACACAACTGCCTGGGCTGAAAAGGGTGGAAAGAGTATGGGGGAGAAGGAAGTTTTCACAGTCACCTGGAGAGAGTGCATCACTCAAGGGTAAAATGACCTTGCAACAAATACACAGGAAAAAAAAGATGGGAGAAACACAGTATGTCTCTATTAATGATGTATTAAATATCAAAATACTAAGACACTGCTACCATTCCACATGTGCTAAGAGGTTTAACAGAGAAATCTGGAGTGAGTTGAGACCCCATAGCAAAGGGGTTCTAACCTGAGGGAAGCCATCCTTAAAACTTATTTTTTTTTAAGATTTATTTTATTTATTTCAAAGGCAGAACCAGAGAGGGGTGGGGGTCTCATCTGTTAGTTCAGTTCCCAAATGACCACGACAGCCTGGGCTGGGCCAGGCCAAAACCAGAAACCAGAAACTCTATCTGGGTAACCCTTGGACCAGGGACTTTGGCCATATTCCACTAATTTCCCAGGTGCATTAGCAGGGAGCTGGATCAGAAATGGAGCAGCTGAGACTTAGACCGGCACTCATATGGATGCCAGCATTGCGGGCATTGGCTTAACCCATTGCACCACAATGCTGGCCCCAGAGAAGGCACCCTTAGGGGGATGCCATGGCTGGGACACACAGTGTCCCCCAAAGGTCTGTGTCCTGGAAGCCTGGTCTCTAATGAATAATGATGAGAGTGGCAGGTTCCTTAAGACGCAGAGCCTCCTAAGATGGTTAGGCCACGGGGCACCACTTTAGGACTGGACTAATGCCTCTGTATGTCTCATGGGAGTGGTTTGGGTCTCCAGGGCCTGGACTGATTCCCTAGAGAGGGGCTTGTTATAAACTACATTTGCCTGCCTTGACTCACTCTCTTGCGTCTTCTTTCATCGTGGGAAACCTCCCCCACCCCATGTGCTCTCTTTCTGCACACAGCCATCTTCCCTTCTACTCTGCTATGCTGTGGTATAACTGTGAACCAAGTAAGGCCTCTTTTCTCTATAAAGTACGTAACCTCAGGTCATTTGTTGCAGTAATACACAATGGGTGAAGCAGAGGTCAAGGACAAGAAAGAGAGAGTGTTCTTGCCAAAGAGAACAGGAGAGGAAAAGGCCCTGGCTAAGCACAGATCCTAGGATAATCAAGGGAAGGAAGAGCATTGCAATTGGCAATGGGTGCACAAAGGAGAATTATTATGGGGAATGCCCTTGGAGAAATAGGAGGGTACAAGTTACCCAGGACTGGTGGGCCATGTTGTAGACCGACTTCATTGTAGATTGACTTCACTCTGAGGGGCCAGGGAGCAAATGGAAGTTTATATATTTAGGTTTATCAAAACTGGAAGAAAGTAAGAATTGATGTGAGTAGATTAGGAACAACAACGTTGTTCAAAACATAAATTTTTGTTGTTGTTGATAGCTAAGAGAGAGACTGGGGAAGAATGGATGGATTCACAGAAGAGTTCGGTGGTGAGATTGCAGGGGCTGGGCTCGGTTGCCCCATAAGAGAGAGAAGGGCACTCTAGAACTGACCCCCAGTTTCATCATAGAAAGCAGGTGCTATGGGTGAGATGAAGACAAGGAGGAAAGCGTCGTTCTCAGTGCTGGGTGTGCAGCTGCTGTGGTTGTCATGAGCCCAGGACCCAGGCTGCTGTGTCAGTCCTAACAGGTGCACAGCACAAATCCAGGTGATTTTTACCAAGAGCAGCCCTGAAAGGTGGAGCTTCAGGTTTCGGGTCTCTACTTTCAAGCTTCCAAAATCCCATGACCATACCTGGTCATTTTTGATAGGTAATTTTCTCTCGAATTCCTTTAAGGAAGGTCCCACTGTTGGCCTATGACTTTGATCTCAGGTGTTAATGGCACCCAGACTCCAAGCGAAACATAAAATCAATATCAAAGGAAAAGCAAAATGCCCCTTGGGATACCCTTAAATTATTATTTCAGGAAAGAAAGGAGGTGGGGGATGTTAATGTTTCTCAATGCTCAATAAGGCTTTAAGATTCCATTGACAACTGAGCAACCTGGAGAGATTTTCCTCACAACTATTGGCACGTTACAGGAAGTGATGATCCACCACGGCTTCTCACAAGTGCAGGTGGCTGTTTGGGCCAGCGGTTAGCAGGTTCACACCCCACATCAGAGCGCCTGGGCTTGATCCTGGCTCTGGCTCCCGATTCCAGCTTTCTACTGATGCATACCTAAGAGGCAGCAGCGAAGGCTCCCGGGGTTGGGTCTCTGCCACCCATGTGGGTGACTGGATTGAGATCCTGATTCCCAGTCACTACAGGCACTCAGAGAGATGCTACTTCTTTCTCTCCATCTCTCTGCCTCCCCAATAAACAAATATTTTAAATGAAGGTATGCTAAAACAGCTGCAAAAATCGTGTCATATTTTAAAGGTTTACATTGAAGAACTTGATGCACTTAACAAATGCACACAGCCATATCATCGGGCCAATCCTGACTATCGCAAGATTTAGAGATAGTAATAGATCTTAGCATGGACAGTGTGATTTGGTAACAAGATTGAAAACATAATACTCAAAAATCTTTAAAAATGATTTCACATAATATCTGGTCAACACGGGCCAAAGCTTTGTTTGGCTCATTAATGAGAAAATACAAAGCTGAAAAACACTAATTCCAAAAGAGAATATGAAAAAAATGGGATTTTTTTTTTTCTCAGCGGACTATGCAGGAATACAGAAATACAATTGTTAAAGTACATGCTAACTGGTGAATTGCTACAGCATTGGAACCTTTGGCTTATCTGGTGTCGGAGTTCGGAGAGAAATCCATCACTCTTCAGCAGTTTCACAGCATTGGAAATATCTGAGCCCCAATCACTTGGGCAAGTTAAGATACGTCCCCCATAGGGTCAGGGGACCACACAGCAGGCCTGCGAGGACACTGCTTTGTCAGGATATTGAAGGACACAAAGCTGTCCTTTTCCACCTTGCTAATTTGTGGCTAGCTTGTTTTAACAGGATGCAAGCTTAAAGTATGTGATAGATGTCTTCTACTTCCAGTCCCCTAAGTGCACATGTAATGACTCCCTGTTCTGTCACTTGTCCACAACACCAAGGAACATGGTCCTTCCTGTCCCTGCTCCATTCCAGCAACATTCTGCACTTTGACCTTCAACTTCATGGGCACCTGTCAGTGGCATCAACAGCAGCTTCCTAGTGATCCGAACATTCCTGGGGTGCATCGTTCCTGTTGAAAAGCAATGCCTGGGGCTAGCACTGTGGTGCAGCAGGTTAAGCCACTGCCTGTGAGACCAGCGTCTCATATGGGCACTGTAGAGTCCCAGTTGCTCCACTTCCAGCTCTCTGCTATGGCCTGGGAAAGCAGCAGAAGATGGCTCAAGGGCTTGGGCCCCTGCACCCATGTGGGACACCCGGAAGAAGCTCCTTGGTCCTGGCTTCAGATCAGCCCAGCTCCACCGTTGTGGCCATTTGGGGAATGGACCTGTGAAAAGATGATAGCTCTCTCTCCCTCCCTTCCCCCCTTCCTTCCTTCCTTCCTTCCTTCCTTCCTTCCTTCCTTTCTTTCTTTCTTTCTTTCTTTCTTTCTTTCTTTCTTTCTTTCTTTCTTTCTTTCTTTCTTTTTCTTTCCCTCTCTCCCTCTCTCTCTCTTTCTCCACCCGTTTCTTTGTGTGTGTGTGTGTGTCTCCTCTTTCTGTAACTCATCCTTTCACATAAATAAATAAATCTCTAGGAAACAAAAAAGCATTGCCACTTCCCCCTTCTTGGGTATGAAGGTGTGAAGGACTCATTGGGAAAAGCTGTTGACAAGGTGAGAAGAGGCAGAACAGGAGGAGGAGGGAAGCTGGAGGCAGTGTGGGAAGAGTGACACTCAGGGAGAGAATTGAGGATTTCATAGGACAGAGGGGACGCTCTCATAATAAGTTGTTTCTAGAAGCTAAAATGCTGTGAGTATGACCAAGATGCCTCCATCCCAATGCTAAAATCTCTTCCCTGGTAGATAGCATTTGGGGTTTATTTGGGTGTATGCTTTCATGTTTAAAGCCTCCATGTAAAATTTATTATTTTATGGAGTTCTGTTAAGTCTGTGAACCCTTTGCTATCATGTATTCATTGACTTCAAGAAATTCCAAAACTAATGTAAAATTCACTTTGAAAAGAGCTAACAGAGGATTGCCAAGAGCCACATTAATTGTCTTCCTTGTCAATACGGTGCAGGAGCCCTACCTGGGAGCAACGGACATTTCAGTAATCTTTGTAACAGGAACAGGTTACATTTTTCAATTCAGTTGGATTTTAGGGGGATCCTGGGACTTTAATCAAGCACTTGTTATACAGTAACTGTGTGCTAAGAAGGTCAGTAGACCCTGAAGTCAGAAGTCGTGGCCTCAGAAGTCCTCTGTTCATGTAACAGGCCAATTCTCTCAGCCAGGCTTCTGTATCAGGCTTACCTGAGAACACGTCAGCCAGAACCATCATCTTGGCCTTCAAAGAGCTCCTGGGTGCTGGCTGAAAAGCCCATGAGAGCATTTCAAACATGGAAAGCCAAGACATTGTGGCAAAAAATGTCCTACATGAAGGATCTCTGAGACCCCATTGGAAAGAAGGGGCCATCAAAGAAGAAGGTACTTGTCTCTGAATGGAAGAGAAAACTTCAACTTTGCTTATGGCCTTGTCTAAATAATGATGGAGTTTGGGGACTCAGACAGCTTCCATAGCCTTGACAGCTCATGGCAAGAGCCTCAGGTGATTACTGACGTCATAAATAAGAGAGTCAATTGTTAAATCAACACCAGGAGTCACTGTGCACCTGCTCCCCATGTAGGACCTCTGTCCTTAATGAGTTGTACTATGAGGATTAACTGTAACACTTGTCTTCAAACAGTGCTTTATATGTTGTGTGTCTGGGGGCAAATTGTTGAAATCTTTACTTAGTATAGAGTTGGTCTTCTGTATATAAAGTTAATTAAAATCTTTTTAAAAATGAATCTTAATGAAGAATGGGATGGGAGAGGGAGTAGGAGGAAGGACAGGAGTAGGAGTAGAAGGGCAGGTATGTGGGGAAGAACCACTATATTCCAAAGTCGTGCCTATGAAATAAAAGCTTTAAAAAAATCTCCCAGGTGCGTGGTGGGCAGGGAA
This sequence comes from Sylvilagus floridanus, assembly GCA_949820135.1. Taxonomy (NCBI): domain Eukaryota; kingdom Metazoa; phylum Chordata; class Mammalia; order Lagomorpha; family Leporidae; genus Sylvilagus; species Sylvilagus floridanus. The sequence goes on from OX463243.1 coordinate 2,859,309, forward strand.
GCAAGCAATCACTTATCGGGCAATGGGTGTTGAGAGGAGACAGAGGCGGCCCCAGGGAACCTCATGGGTGCTCTCAGGCCCTGGAAAGAGGTCAGCAGGTGTGGCAGGAAGGTCTTCCCAGCTTAGTGATAGCAGAGCAGCAGGTGGCAGTGTTAGGACTGTCTGCCAGCCCCTGTGTGCAGCCTGCAGGTGTCAAGGTGTCAGGGTGTCAGGGTGTCAGGTGCAGGTCACTTCCTCCTTCCTCCACGCCTCCCTCAGGCAGATGCTGCAGCCACCTTGGGAGCAGTGCCATGCAGCTGACACACTGAGTTCACGGAATCCTCATGGTAACAACCAAGATGCTGTTTTTACCCTGATTTCCCCAACAAATAAACTGGAGCCTGGAATGAGTGAGTGACTTACCTGGGCTCTTGTGGTTACTAAGGGGCCGGGTTGCTGAGAAAATGAAATCCAGTCTTCATCCACTGTTGACCATCCTTGAAGTAGGTACTGTTTTCTTTTATCAGCTGTGGACTGCTTAACCCAGTGAGGCAAAATGTAATGGTGTTGGGGCTGGCGCTGTGGCATAGTGAGTGAAGCCATCACCCACAGTGCCAGCATCCCATATGGGTGCTGGTTTGAGTCCTGGCTATTCCACTTCTAATCCAGCTCTCTGCTATGGCCTGGGAAAGCAGTAGATGACCCAAGCCCTTGGACCTTTGCACCTGTGTGGGAGACCTGGAAGAAGCGCCAGGCTCTTGGCTTCAGATCAGTGCAGCTCTGACCATTGCAGTCAATTGGGGAGTGAACCAGCAGATGGAAGACCTCTCTCTCTCTTTCTCTCTCTCTGCCTCTCCTCTCTCCGTGTAACTCTGACTTTCAAATAAATAAATAAACCATTAAAAATGTAATGGTGTTGTTTATTTCTCCATCACAAAATGTGACGTTGCTCCTGGCCTCTATCTCTGTGAATATGACACAGAAACTTAACCTTGATATTCGCCCACGTTTGGATTCAATCTAGCAGCTTTTAGACTCCATGGATTGCATTTTGTTGGTCCAGGCACCTCAGGTCGCCTGTGTCCTCTGTCTCCTGGAAGACATCTGAGTACAGAGATCCTTATTAAACACCATGGCTTTGGCCTGTGGCATCCAGACAGGGGACCTCTTCTGGTTCTCAGAGCCAGGTCTGCTCTTGGTGTCTTCAGAGGCCACCAAGATCCAGTCCATGAGTTTGCTGTCCTCCTTAGCTACCTTCTAAGGTGCTTCACCCTTTGGATTGTCCTCACTTCCATTCCCAAATCAGCGAAGGCCCTCTCTCTGCACCAATGTTTCTCCTCCAGGGTTCAAACCTAACTGAATTCTATCATCTGGGGCATGGTACTTAGCCTGCTGTGCCTCAACATTCTCATCCATTGTGTGAGGGCTTTGTGACGTGTTAGCCTGGCTACACAGAACCACATACCCAGAACTCCTATCCTGTGCGTTGCTGGTTATGGTGGGAGACAAGATGCTGTGGAGACTTGGAGGGCGGCAGGGATGGAGGGAAGCCAGAGATATTGGCCCATGGGAGGAACATGCCATCGCTCATGGGTGTCACCACTTACCTGCCGGGTCACCTCAATGGTAAAAGGCCACAGTCAGGCCTAGACTACTCCATCTGCCTCTGCACTCTTCCTCAGCCCCTTGGAGTCTGGGTCCCTGGAGAAGTCCCTTGTCTTCTTCCAGACACTCACATCATCAAGGTCAAAGGCAGCAAGAACCGATACTGAGTCTGGCCCCTCTGGACTCCACAAGCTCCAGCTCATCCTATGGGTCCTAGCTTGTCTATGCACTCCCTCAGCTTACACCATCTTCCCTTCTGCACAGCAGGCTTTGAGCTCAGGGACAGATGCAAAGACAGCAGGTGCAAAATGCAGTGCAGAAGTTGCTGAACCAGTTTGTGCAGTTGCATCAGGTCAAATCTGTAGCATTAATTATTCCTCCCGTAGTCCCACGTCTCTGGCTTCCCTCGCTCCCAGTGCAGTTGTAAGATTCATGAAGGCAATGGATGTAAGGTCATTAACGCACACAGTAAGCTCTCAGAAATGGTGGTCGTTGTCATCCAGGAAAGCAGCATGGTCTTTGGTTGTGGCACAAACTTTGATGCACTTGTTAGCTTTGCCAGTGTGTATGTTGGGCCATCATGTGCTGCCTTCCAGAGTGCACATTAGCAGGAAGCCGGATTGGAAGCAGAGGCAGGACTCAAAACCAGGCACTCCAACATGGGATACAGGTAGCCCAAGCCGTGGCTTAACCTGCTCCAAGAGACAGAAACTTTTAGAAAACTTCACAAGCCAAGTTCCACCAGTTACTTTCTGCCACTGACTATCAAATACCAATAATCAAATCAGGTTTTCAACAGATTGCTGATAAACCACATTTTCTGTCTTTGTTAGCATGAGATCTTTCCCCCTTCCCCATTCTCATTTCTGAATTGAGAAATATTATCAGCACTTAAAATTTTTTTTGGTCAACCTTGGAAAGAAATCATCAAATATTTTATAATTCTCCAGTGATCAACATGGGCCTCACCACTGTGATTTTGATATACACAAAATCTGGAGAGATAGGGAAAGTAATAGATCCTCTGAAAGAATTCCCCAAGGAAATGTGAACAGGGCAAGTCCAAATGTCTCCAGCAAAAGGACACTCAACGACAGTGGATGGCACGGACAACGGTGTGGAAGCCCGAAGGCGAATGGCAAAATGATTCATCTCAAATTTTTAGTAAGTGGTGCCAGTGTTGTGGCACAGCAGATTAAGCTACTGCTTGCAGTGCAGGCATCCCCTATGGATGCTGGTTCAAGTCCTGGCTGCTCCACTTCCAATCAAGCTCCCTGTTAAGGTGCCTGGGAAAGCAGCAGAAGAGCCCCAAGTGTTTGGGAACAAGGTGGGGATTTGTTTTCTTTTTTAATTTATATTACAAATGACAGATGCCACTTTATGAAGGTGTATTGAATAAATTAATCACTGAATGAATAAAAGAATGAATGGTAAAGAATCATCTGGAATAGCAGCCACTGGAGCAACTGAGCCAACAGCTTTGCATGTGAGGAAATTATGTGAGGTGGCAGGAAGTATCTATGGAGGAGTGTGAAGTTCCTGAAGGATTTACTGTAGATGTTGATGATCACATTTCTCTTTGAAGACAAAAGATCCTGACCATTGGTATATGCACACACACATATGCACACACGCATACACATATGCATACATATGCACACACATGCACACATATACACATGCATGCATGCACACACAGGATGTCAAAAATAGAATCAAAGACACTTATTTTGGTGCAAAAATTTTGAAAAACCATGTATATTTTTCATATGCATTTTCACAAACATATTTGAGATATGTTAAGTATACATTATATATTAAGTATTAATGCTAATATATAATATATACTATATATACATATATTAAAGACTATACATATATGTGTGTATATCTGCACATGAATATATACATATATGTATATGTGTGTGTATATATATATATATATATGTATATATATACACAGAGCAGAGCAGGTGAGGGGGGCTATATTGTGTCTGCCACACACATCCAGTACCTTCCCCTCAAGAAGTGGTGCATAGGGGCAGGCGTTCAGCCGAGCCATTGAGATGTTTGTTTGGACATTTAAATCCCACATTGGAGTGCTTGGGCTCCTGCTTTCTACGAATGAACATGCTGGAAGGCAACAGATGATGGCTACCCAAGTGCCAGACTGAGTTTCTAGCTCCTGGGTTCAACCTGGCCCAGCCCTACTGCCTGTGGCCATTTGGGTAGTGAACCCAAGGACCCAAGATCTCTCTCCCCTTCCCTCTTTTCAATTAAATGAAACTCTTTAAAAAAATAAAAAGAAGATGTAAGCCAATCCTAGTGCTTCCAAGGAGCAAGGGGAGCATGAGTCTTGTTTACTAACGTCAGAGCTGCCTTGGGAAGGTGTTTTGCACTGAAAGCTTGTGCCTTCCCAGATGTATTCACAGAAGCCCTAATCTCCAGTGTGATAGCTTAAGAGGTGAGCCCTGTAGGAGGGTCAATGATATTAGTGCCTTTACAACCTGGCCCTGGGAGATCCGATGAGAACCCAGATCTCTAAAACAACTGGAAGGGGGCCCTCCACAGACCCAAACTGACAGCTTTCATGACCTTGGACTACCACCCTTCAGAACCGTGAAAATTAGATTACTGTTGTTCAAGTTCTATCGCAACTCTGGTTGATCATGGCCAAAGGGGACCACGTTTGTAGGGTTTAAAGACTTGTCAATCATAGAATAATCTCCTGTCTTCCTTAAAGAAGAAAAACATAAGGGACATGGCCATTGGGGGGACACAAGGACCCTCACTACAGGCTCAATCCAGGCAGCTTCAGAGACTGGGGTGCTTCTCACGTAGCCATTTTGGTGCTGTGGGCAGACTTTGCATATCCCTGCCAAGTTCTTCTTGGAAGCTGCATGTGCTTAAGATCCTATGAATAAGGACTTACTTTTTTTTTCTTTAGAAGCAGGAGTGATGACAATGATGGGAGGGAGGTGTGCAGAGGGGAGTCCCTTAACACCAACCTTCTCCCAAACTCAAGGTCTAAAAAGTCAGCAATAGGCATTTGGAAGTGGAAACTTGACCATGTCCACGGTCAACGGGCTTCTATCCGTTTCTTATCAGCTCTAAGTTATCGGTGAAATCAAGGACAATCAATAAGAAAAAGAAAAAGGAAGCTGCAGCAAATGCAAAACCTTTCTTTTTGGAGAAACACAATCAGTAGGGATCATTTCGTGCCCTCTGAGCAGAACCAGCGTGGAGGGACCTGATGGGGAGAAAACCATTAAGAGACTAAGCATAATTAACCATTAGAATTCATTAGTGAAAACGATCAGGGTGCTTTGCTAATTCTGCAAAAGCATTTAAGGATTTAAAATTAGGCTTCGTTTCTAGAAATAGACCCGCCGGCGAGGATTCGCAGCTGAAGCCGTCAGAGACAGCTGAAAACTCTCCCTGCGCTTGCAGGATGATCTTCAGTTCTGTTTGGGAACCTTGCCCTCTCCGCAGCTCACTCTTCCTTGTCCCTGGGCCTGACCCTGCTCTTGGCAGAGAGCATTTGGACGGGGAGAGATTCCCAGCATTCAAAGCGTTCATTTGCCCACTCATTCATTCATTCTGTAAACATTTTGCAAGCTTACTATGTGCAGGGACTATTGAAAGTGCTGGGAATAGACTCAGAACAGTCCAACCTCTACTCCCAGCAACTCACACTCTAAAACAGAAAACTGTCTCCATAAGTGGGCAAGATCATAAACATGACTTCACAAAACTCATGAAAATGGACTTTTAAAGCTTGATGTATCTCTTGATAAGGTTACTGTGATGCTAAAATGTTTGAGGCTCACTCATAGCTTTGTTCATGGTATGCATTTTCCAAGACGTTTCTAAAGACCCCTTGCATTTCTGGTTCCCTGGACCATCTGCTGTCTGTTGCAACTTCTCTCTGCTCTTGTAGCGCAAAAGCAGCAGGGGGAACTGGCAGATGAATGTCTGCACTGGATTCAGTGTCCAGTTCCTACTTCCATCCTGGCCAAGCCTCTGCTTGTTGCAAGCATTTGAGGAATGAATCAACAGAGATCTCTCTCTCTCATCCTCCCTCCTTCCCTCCTTCCCTCCCTCTCTCCCTCTCTCTCTCTCCTCTGTTTCTCTCTCAAATACATAAAGAAATAAATATGACAATCCATAGTTACTGACCACTTTCTGGTCTTGAATTTTGAAGTCATCCTTCATTAACCCTATATGATAATACTGCTATCATCTTCATTTTCTTTTTCCAAGACATGGAGATGGAGATGTAGAGAAGATAAACAAGTTGCCATAAATAACAGAGGCAGTCAGTATGGATCCAATATTGGAACCCAAACAGTCCACTTCTTTTTTTTGGACAAGCAGAGTGGACAGTGAGAGAGAGAGACAGAGAGAAAGGTCTTCCTTTGCCGCTGGTTCACCCTCCAATGGCCACTGCGGCCGGCGCACCGCGCTCATCCCATGGCAGGAGCCAGGTGCCAGGTGCTTTTCCTGGTCTCCCACGGGGTGCAGGGCCCAAGCACTTGGGCCATCCTCCACTGCACTCCCTGGCCACAGCAGAGAGCTGGCCTGGAAGAGGGGCAACCGGGACACAATCTGGCGCCCCGACCGGGACTAGAACCCGGTGTGCCGGCGCCACAAGGTGGAGGATTAGCCTGTTGAGCCACGGCGCTGGCCCCAAACAGACCACTTTTAACCCTTGTATGAACCTTGCTCTCAAAAGCTGTGAATCTATAAAAAAGAGGCTTGGCTTCATCCATCAGTGAATTGCAAACTAAACAATGATATGTTATTTGCACCTGCCACGTTTCTAATGATGAGGCACAATGTTGAGGAGGATGCTGGGGGGAGGAAAGGACCTCCCCTTACTGTGGGGAGGGTCCAGGTTGGGTGCAGGTTGTCACTGTCCCAGTCCAGTACTCATGGACTGTTTAACTAGGCAGGGCTACACCTAGGAGCCTGCCCTGTGCTCACAGTCATGGCACAGAGCTCTAAGCCATCAAGATCAGAAAGTATTATTTGTAATATACAAAAACACTGGGCTTTTACAGTAAGGGACATTTACTTCAAGTATGTTTCATGTCATCAGGAGGAGCCCTCGTTGTATTTTCTCATGTGCAAAGATCATCTCTTGATGTAACTAATTTTAATAAAGCAAGAAGACAAGAGATAGGAGCAAATGTCACTTGTTTTCATTTGCATAAAGTATAAGGAGGTACACACACTGACACACACACATAAGTAAGGTTGCAATAATTTTTAATTTATTCAAGAAGCATGGAGGGAGATAAAAGGAGACACAGAGAGAGATCAGGACAGGAGATCTTTCATCCACAGGTTCACTCCCCAAGCACCTGCAACAACCAGGATTGGGTCAGACTGAAGTCAAGAACTGGAGACTCCAATCCAGGTTTCCCACATGTGTGTCAGGTAGGAGCCCAAGCTCTTAGGTCATCACCGTTGCCTCCTTGCATTGGTACCAGAGGCCAGGACTCAAACTTTAAGCACTTTGTGCTATGACACAAGAGCATTTTAACCATTAGGCTAATCCCTGCCCCCGTAGTCCGATCACAATCATTATCCTCTTGAATTGGGTTCCTGGGGTGGAAGGAAGGTTCTTTGTCATTGTATAACTTCTCCTTTTAAAAAAGGAGTCCATGTGCACACTCGTCTTTCAGTTAAGAAATACGGTTTAATTTTAAAAATACCTCCTGAGTATGTGGAATATTTATAAGGCTTATCTTAAAATAACCCTGAGGTTCCCATGAGGTGATGCCAAGGAAGAAGATTCCCATGGAACCAGGGCTGCTGCTTGCTCAGCCATGGGGAACCCATGCTGAGGCCACCAACGCAGCCCCATAAACGGAAATAGCTTCCACGTCCTCACCAACACAGTGCCTCTCCGAGTGGTCCCAAGAGCCTGGGGGTGGGGGGTAGGGGTGGTGGAAGACAGACATTTTAGCTTGGGGCAGGGATTGGGATCGGAGTTGGGGAATAGGGGAGTCACATACAATCTTGGTCACATTTTTTTTTCAAACTTCCTTTTAAATAAGTAAAAAGCCATTCTTAGCTCTCCAGCCATACAAAAACGGGTGACAGGTCAGGTGTAGCCATCCGATGATCATTGGCTGGGCTCTGCTCCACAGCAACCACTACAGACCAAGTAATGGCTTTGCTACTTCCCTCGGAGACCCTCGCCCTGGGATATGCTCCTGAATTTTGTCCTGTGTTCCTGTAGTCTCTGTGTCTGGTGTGGTAAATGGGAACTTCATTCCAGATCAGAGTTCTCAACTCTCTCCTAAAACTTCTCTTCCTTCTGCATACCCCAAACTGCTCTAAAAAATAAAGGCTACGGAAAGACTTGAAAGGCTTCATGGAAAATAGAATTAAAAGATGTTTATTTCTGTGCCAAGACATTTGAAACCCATACGTAGTCTTCTGATGACGCAGGTTTTTCATGAACTTTCTAATTAGAGATCTATGCATGGGTTGCAAAATTGCTTTGCTTCATAATGAACACCTTTTGATTCTAGCTTCCCATGGACTCTTTGAAATCCTCTTGAATTAAACAAAAAGTGCCCACAAGGTATTTGGCACAGCGGTTAAGACACCTGTGGGGTCTCCTGCTTCTCGTACTGGAGTGCCTGGGTCTGAGTGCTCTGGCTCCACCCCCTGATTCCAGCTTCCTGCTCATCCTGGGGGGCAACAGGTGTGTTGACTCAAGTCATTGGGTCCTTGCCCCCCACCATGTGAGAGCTCCAGGTTGAGTTCTTGGCTCCTGGTTTCCCACTGGCCATGCCCAGGCTGCTATAGGCATTTGGGAAGTGAACCAGTAGTTAGGGCTAGTTCTCTATGTGTCTCTGTGCTCCTTCTTCTTATACATGAATGAAATACATATTGTAAAAGTTGTAGTTTACGCACAAAGACATGATACTATTTTTTCTTAAGAAAGTGCTCACTCAGTTTCTCTCTGCCTCCAATCCTCTACCCCTTTACTCGATCCAAACCCTGCCCTGTAGCACAGGCTCTACCCATTCCCTGGGGAGTCTCAACCACTTGTCACTCACATAAGGTGGAATGATAGAGCTGATGTCATCCATCTCTTTCAGGAGTACAGGTAGGCTTTCTCTTCCTTTCCATATCTCTTCCCCAGAATTTAGTGCCTGCTCATAAGGCTGACAAAAACAGTTCTGTGCCAGCACAGCTTTGAGTAGCTTTTTCTTCTATGCCTCCAACAGTGTGTGTGTGTGTGTGTGTGTGTGTGTTCTAAAATTTCTGTCCCTAGAGCAGTGGTGAGCACTTTTGGTTCTATTTGGTTTGGAGACTACTTGGAAGGGCAACATCTACACATGAACATTCTATGGAAGAACCATCTGATAATCGTAAACAGGCATCTGTTTACAGAACATCAGTTTACAAAACAAATAAACAAACAAGCAAAAACTAGCCACAGACTCAGATCAGGGAAAGGAGATTTTTTTTTGCATTAGATTTTGGCACAAAAAGATGGGAGACTTTCAAATCTGATAGCTGACCATATTGTCTTTTTTGGGAAAAATGACAGAATATTCGAGGCAGACTAATTGATTTCATCTGTGAGTTGTCCCATCCTGGGTAGTCTGAGTTCCATGCAGGTCCCAGATGGGGTACAAGATGTGAGCAGTGGTGGTAGCTGTGGGTTCCACAGGGTGGACATGTCTGCTGTGTGTCCAGGCTAACTTCCTGCTCAGATCTGGAGCCTGGTACCCTTTGTGGCTGTAGGAAGAACCAGGAGACCTTGCGAAACCTCATTGTGTTCAACCATCACTTGGCTCCCAAAGACCTTACTGCTCACTTAGTTCCACTGAAGATTTAGACAACGTACAGGTCATTTCTCCAATGAGGGCGCTGGGCAGTGGTGATATCTGATGGCCTTTTCTACTCAAACGTGCCATGTGTCACTAACACCAGGTTGGAATTTTCCAATTCTCAGCCAGAATTCCAAGGCCAGGGATTTTTCTCACACTGGAGTTTTCTTATCTCCATGGAATCTTCTTGCTCTGTATGATAGTTTCAGGGGTTAGAATCTCAATTCCTCAAGCAACAGGGTTAGCAGGTGTTAGCTCATGCATGGATTAGGGTCTTTCCCATAGAAATCAGTGCTCATTCTCAGAGCAGTGACCTTGAGTGTGGGCTGGCACAAGGCAAACCTACTCATCCTATTTTGCTTGTGTCTCACATAGCCACTTGCCCAATGATTTTCCCCACCACACTAGGAAGCAGCATGAGGTGAGGGTCCCAGCATATACTTGGTGACATATACTACATGGTAGCCTGTGACATGCTTGGATGCTGATAGGTACTGTATGATTGTAACAGACGTGATGTCATGGTATACACCGTATGAGGGATGTGTTGGTTCATGTGATGGGATTTGCAGCGGTGTGCACATGGTGTCAGTCCTGTATCACAGTGTGTGAGACGCTTGCATGGCAGTGTGCACCCCGTGAGTGTGAGAAGTGTGATGTGACTGTATGTGGTGTGTGTTTTGTGATGCGTGATATACAGTGACATATGATACGATTGCGTAGTAGCACATGGTATGGCGGTGGCTGCAGTACGGAAAGATTTAGACAGCATGTGCACATCCTGCAGGCAGCTCAAACTCAAAAGCCAGAGCCAAGGCAATGGTCTCTCTCCACAACCTCCCTTGCCTCCAGCTCCCTTTCACAAGTGGTGTCACAGTCCAAGTACCCGGGCAGGAGCCTCTGAGTGCCCTGTCCCCATTTTTTCCCACCCTTCTGTCCATGCCATCTAATTGGCCACCAAGAGCTGTGTCCATGTTGGACGGTTTCTGATTCCCAGCTCTGCTCTGCTCCCTCAGCACAGGTCCTGGGAGCTGCTGCTGCTGCCAAGGACAGAGAAAGTCAAGGGCATATCCTTGGTGACTCATCAGAAACAGAAGGAGGGAGACCAGAAACAGAAACCAAGGAACTAGGGCAGGCATTTGACCTAGGGGCTAAGATGCTGGTTAGCATGTCTGCATTGGAGAGGATGGCTTCAATTTCTGTCACTGTCTCCCAATTCCTGCTTCCTGCTAAAGCAAAATCCTGGGAGGCAGCAGGTGATGGTTCAGAGAGTTGGGTTCCTACATGGGAGACCAGGATTGCCTTGGTCCAAGGACAGCCCCAGGCATTGTGAGCATTCGAGGAATGAATCTGTGGATGGGAGTCTCTCTCTCTCTCTCTCTCTCTCTCTCTTTCTCTCTTCCTGTCTGTGTATATGTGTGTGTGCATCTGTCTGTCTGTCTCTCTCTGTCACTCAAACAAATTTAGAAAAAGAAGGAATGCCAAAGTGTAAAAGAGGCTTGTCAGCACTACTCAGCCCTACAACAAGGGCAAGGGTGAGGGCAAGGGGGCAAAACTTGTCCGTAATTAAACCTGAAGCTTCCTTCCCTGCCACAGGACAAGGAAGGGAAAGGCCATGTTTCTGTAATGCAGATCCAGGAGGAAAGCCATCAATTCACACAAACCCTTTTCTCACACTCACGGGGTGCACACTGCCATTCAGCAGGCATTCGGCAGATCAGAAACAAGGGGTGTGTCGCTGAAATCCAACTTCGGGAGGGAGGGAGGGAGAGCAGACCCCACGATTTAGACCACTACAGCAGGTCCACATGTCTCTCGTTGACAAACACAGGTGTGGAAAACAAATGTAATTTCCTTTGTTTTCCTACAACTGAACATAGCGTCTGCCTTGAGTTTCCTTCTACCTGAAAAGCTGAATCTAAAATGATCCATGAAAAACGATGCAGCCACTCTGGAAAACAATATGGCAGCTCCTTAGAACATTTAAAATACAATTGTCATATGAATCGACAAGAGACACCTAAAGCACAGAGTCCAATGCATAGAGACAGAAAGCATTGGGGGTGCAACAGGAGTTGTTTGATACGGACAGAGTTTGAGTCACTCAATCACACCCCGAGCACAGATTAAGACAATAGAATTTGTTCTGTGTTACTATACCACAACTTCAAAAAGAAAATAAATCAGAAGAAAATAAGTTTGGATCACAACTGGAACTGGGACTGGAACCCAGGCACTCTGAGGTGGGAGGCAGATATCCCAAGACTCTTCTTAACTGCTGTGCCAAACACTCGCCCCTCCATTGTGATTCTGTGTTTGCATTTCCCTGACGACTACTGAGGGTGAGAACCTTTTCATATTTGCTTACCATTTGCAAATCTTCTGTGTCTATTCAAGCCTTTTAATTTTTCTTACCTCTTTATTGACTATTAGGTTTCATAATCTGTATGTATAGCAAATAAATCTGTTACGTTGCATAATCCTTAGTTGGATATATGTATTGCAAATATATAACTCTGTGGCTTGCCTTTCCACTCCCTTAATAGTATCTTTCCACGAACAAAAGCTTGTTTTATTAATGTCGTCCAGTATATCCATTTTTTCCAACCATCGCATTCTTTTTGGTTAAGAAATCTCAGTCTATACTCATGAAGACATTCTTCTACAAGTTTTAATGCTTAATGGTTCATATTTTCATCTGCAACCCATCTGGAATTCATTTGTGTGTACAGGTTGAAACAGAAGTCAGGATATATTTTTTTCCCATGTGGACATTCAGTTGACCAAATACCATTTATTTAAAAGATCATCCTGGGGGGCGCCTTGGCTCACTAGGCTAATCCTCCACCTGTGGTGACAGCACACCGGGTTCTAGTTCTGGTTGGGGCTACAAATTCTGTCCCGATTGCTCCTCTTCCAGCCCAGCTCTCTGCTGTGGTGCAGGAGTGCAGCGGAGAATGGCCCAAGTGCTTGGGCCCTGCACCCACATGGGAGACTGGGGGAAGCACCTGGTTCCTGGCTTCAGACTAGTACAGCGCTGGCCGTAGTGGTCACTTGGGGGGTGAACCAATGGAAAAAGGAAGACCTTTCTCTTTGTCTCTCTCACTAACTCTGCCTGTCAAAAAAAAAAGACCATCCTTTCCTCAAAGCATTGCAATGCCATTGTCATAAACAATCAGGTCATTTATGTGCAGGTCTGTCTAGAGGTCTCTCTCCAGCTGCACTGGCTGGTATGTCTGTCTTTGTGTTAATGTCACACTGTCTTAATCATGAATTTTACCATGGTTCTTGGTGCATGGCAGTATATATGCTCCTGTTCTGTCACTATCCTTCAAAGGTGTTGGATTATCCTTCTGTACACACACACACACACACACACACACACACAAACTCTGTGAGATTTTGATTAGCTTTGTATTGACTCTGTAGATGAGTTTGGGGGAAATCCACAAGCAGGCATGAGTGCAGTATTGAGTGATCCAACCCAGGAACACAGCACACCTTCCATCGTTAATTTCCTTCAACAATGTTGTGTAGTTAACAGTGTGGAGGTCTTCATACATTTTGTTACATGTGCTCCTGAGTATTTTAATGTTATGAAAATTTTTTTAGTTCATGGTTTTCCATTAGTTTTTATCTTGCTAAGTACAAGAATTAATTCTAATTAATTTTGTGTTTGTTTCTGCTATGGAAGTAAAGTAGATTTTTTAAATATTGAACTCTCTTTGCTAAGTTCAATCGTGAATTATAATTGTTCGTACTATGTTTTGAATTTCTTGTAGATGTAATCATAGTATCTTCAAATATTGAGTATTTTCTCCTTTGCCAATTCCTAAGTCTTTATCTAGTTTTCTTGCCTTATTGTACTTCTAGAATCCCCAGTACAAGTTAAATAACAGAAAAGTTTTGAAGTGGGCATTGTTGTTTCATTCCCAATCACAGGGACAAAGTTATTTTTCATATTTCATTCTATAGTATGACTTCGCTGTAAGATTCAGTAGGAAGTCTTTCGTTTTTTAATTAAAAGAGCACTTCCCAATTTCTAGTTTGATAAGAGAATTTTTTTCATAACAGATATTGGAACTTTTCCATTATTTTCTTTTTCTCCATAAGAACTATGAAATAATTTTCTGCTGTATTCTGTTTATGCAGTGAGTTATACCTATTGATCTTTTGATGTTAAATCACATTTAATTTGACTTCCAAGTATTTTGTTGAAGATTTTTCGTATCCATGTACACAAGAAGCTTTGTTCTATAACATTTCTTCTTCTATTCCTTCTCCTGTTACCCTTGTCAGGGCTTGGTATCCAGATTAAACCATCCTCTGAAAACAAATTTGTATGGTTTCTATCTTTTCTTTGACTCTGGGAGAGCTGTGTTAACATTATATCTTCCTTATATATTTGGAAAAATTTACATATGAAACCATCTGGCCCTGGAATTTTCCTTCTGATAGGGATATCATTCAATTTAATTTATAAATGGAATAGATTTTCTATAAATAAATTGATCATTTTATTCTTCTTTGTTCAGGCTTGATACCTTCTATAGGTTGAAGAATTTATCCGTGGCATCCGAATTTTTAAATTTCTTGGTGTAAGCTTCCTTGTATTATACTCTTACATTGTTTTATATATCTGTTGGGTATATACTATGTCCTCATTATAGTCCTGTTAGTAGTAGTTTTCTGCCTTCTTTCCTTCTTCACTATTGCTAGGAGTTCATCTTTTCAAAGAATCAACTTTGGTTCCATGGATTTTCTTTGTTGAACAATTTCATTGATATCTTTTTTTAATTATTTCTTTCCTTTCACTTTTCTTTAGCTATTCTTTTCATTGTTGATTTCTGTATTGTAAACCCATAGGTATCTATTCTTTTCTTAGATATTTTGGTAAACACTCCATGTGACTTGAAAATAAAATATATTTATATTCAGTTGTTTTGAAACCAGAACAATGTGTGCCTGATGTGTTCGCACTTGTTATTAGTGTTTTTAAGATCTTTATTATTATATATTTTGTATCTATTTTATTAGCTATTGAGAGAAGTTTGTTAAAGTTTCCTATCATGACTATTATTTATCTCTCTTTTTTGATTGTGTCAAATTTTTCTCCATATATGTTGAAGCCATGGTTTTGGGTGCTTACATATTTAAATGTATTCTATTTTCCTGGAGGATTGACATGACTTGCCTCTAAAACTTCTTCTTTCCTTAAATTCTAACTTTTTAATATCAGCATGTCTACCTCAGCGTTCTTTTGGTTAGTGTTTAAATGGTGTATTTTTAAATACAGACTTACACTTAAAGTGCATGTTTTGTGAGCAGCTTTCAAATGGCTTTATATTTTCATTCTAAGTGAAAGTCTGAGATTTTTAATTTTGAAATTTAGTCCATTTATCCGTGATTTACTTACTATGATATTTGAGCTTATTATCATCACCTTGCTCTTGATTTTCCATGCCTTGGCTTTCTATTTCTCAACTTCTTTTGGATTACTAAAATATTTTCCTTCTATGTCTCATTTTCTATACATTTTATGTTTTTCTTTTTAAAAGTGACTATTCTATAATATACATGTGTCAGATAGGTTATTGCTACTTATTACTAGCATAATACTTGTTGCTAACTGACTGATGCAGGTCATTCTCTACTACATCTCTGACAATGCTCTGAGTACGTCTACCCTCCACTATTGCTTGTGGCTGGTCATCGTGCATTTGATTGTAAGTAAGCACAGGCAGCCACAGTCACTACCATGTTATCTAGTTAATATTCATGGTCAGTTGCTTCCTCTGCTCCTCATTTCTTCCGGGAACTTTTCTGTTTCCCTCTGAGCATATTTTGCCTTTTTCTAAGGAGCTCCCTTTAGGGTACCTTGTTACCTAAGTCGGTGGGCAGCAAAGTCCCTGGCTTTCACTTCCCTGCAAACACACTTACTTTGTCTTTGTTTTTGAAGGTTATTTTCACTGTGAAGAGCATCCTTCCCAGCTATCTGTCTCATCCTTTCATTACGCTAAAAATGGCATCCTGCTGGCCTTCCTTCCAGGACCTCTGAAAGGTTCGAATCCCGGCTGCTCCTCTTTTGACCCAGCTCTCTGCTATGGCCTGGGATAGCAGCAGAAGATGGCCCAAGTCCTTGGGCCCCTGCACCTTCGTGGGAGACCAAGAAGCAGCTCCTGGCTCCTGGCTTAGGATCAGCACAGCTCCAGCTGTTGCAGCCATCTGGGGAGTGAACCGGCGGATGGAAGACCTCTCTCTCTGTCTCTACCTCTCTCTATAACTATGTCTTTCAAATAAATAAAATAAATCTTTTTAAAAAAGAAAAAAAAGAAAAGAAAGATTAGCTGTTGACCTAATGGCTTCTTCACTGAAGACAAAGTTGGCCACCCCTTGGGGTTATTTCTGGACATGAGATTCACATATGTTAGACTGTATCTACTGTTTTCCAAATAGCTCTCACACTTTCTTCACCATTACTCCTTACTTTTTCTCTTCTCTCTGAACTTTAGTTTGGATTATTATAATTGATTCAGTTTATCAATATTGTCTGAACTTATTGAATCTGCTTTTGGAAATGCCATTGAATTCTGACTACCCAATATTTACTTCTCAGTGTTAGAGCTGCTATTTATTCTTTTTTACTGCTTTCCCAGGCCATAGCAGAGAGCTGGATAGAAAGTGGAGCAGCCAGGATCAAACCAACGCCCATACGGGATGCCAGCACTGCAGGTGGAGGCTTTATCCGCTATGCCACAGAACCAGCCCCTATTTATTCTTTTTTTTTTAAAGATATGTTTATTTATTTTGAAAGTCAGAGTTACAGAGAGAGGGGGAGACAGGGAGAGACACAGAAAGATATCCTCCATCCATTGGTTCACTCCCCAGATGACCACAATGGCCAGTGCTGTGCCAGGCTAAAGCCAGAAGCTGGGAGCAGGAGCTTCTTCCAGGTCTCCCACACAGGTGCAGAGGACCAAACCTTTGGTCCATCTTCCTTAGCTTTTCCCAGGGAGCTGGATCAGAAGCGGTGCAGCCGGAACTCGAACCGGTGTCCATATGGAATGCCAGTGAGTGTTGCAGGTGGTGGCTTCACCCTCTCCACCACACCCAGCCCCTTGATTCTTTTATGCAGATGCAGGCATCCCAAGACCACTGTGGGCCTCAAACACCACATACTTAAGTCCCTTACATAAAATGGCAAAGTACTGTATGTAACACATGCATATGCTCCCACTTATTCTACATCAACTGTGGGTTACTTATAATACATGACACAGGGTAAATGCTACTTAAAAAGTCCTTACGCTATATAATTTAGGGAATGACTAGGGGAAAAGTCTGCACATGTTCAGTACAGAGGCAAGTTTTTCCAAATGTTTTCAATCTGCAGTTGATTGTATTCACAGATGCACAACCTGTGTGCAGAGAGGCCTGACCTGATTGTACTCTATCTCTGTTGAAGTGCCATCTGTCCCGTTAATTTCTTGAACGTATTAATTGTCATTATTCCAAAGTCTTTTTTTTAGTTCCAAGGTCCAAATGATCCAGAAGTCTGTTTGTAAATGATTTTATTTTTTTAATGATTTATTTATTTAGTTGAAAGGCTGAGTTCAACTGAGTTGAAAGGGGGAGGGGGGAGAGGTCTTCCATCCACTGGTTCACTCCCCAAACGACTGCAGCAGCCAGGGCTGGGACAGGTTGAAACCAGGAGCCAGAAGCTTCGTCCAGGTCTCCCATGTGGATGCAGGAGCCCAAGCACTTGGTCCATCTTCTATTGCTTTTCCAGGCAAATTAGCAGAGAGCTGGATAGACGTAGAGCAGCTGGGACTCAAATTGGTGCCTATATGGGATTCCTGCACTGCAGGCAATAGCTTAATCCACTGTGCCCCACTGCCCACCCAAGTTGTCCTTTTATAACCATATCCACTCCCCACCACGTATGGCCCTAAATAATTACTGATATGTTCTGTATTTTAACAATGTTTATATTTTGTGATTAGCCTACAAATGGAATGAAACAGTATGTGACATTTTGGAATTCATTTTCCCTCAGCATAATTTTAGCTCAGCATAATTCTCTGGAGATTAGCTTAGGTGACTATATACACTGACAATTTTCTTTTTTATTCCTTAATATGGATGAACCACTTTATGTTTACTCATTGAACGATATCTCAGTTGTTTTCTATTTTGTGTTATTACAAGTAAAATTTCTATGCATATTCATATATTCCCATCAGAATATGTGGGTGACCTAATTTCTCCATATCCTTGTGAGCACTTATATTATCACCTTTAATTTTAGCCATTCTAACGTTGCCTAGTGATAGCTCATTGGATTTTAACTTGCATTTCCCTAATAACAAATGATACTGAAAAATCTTAGCATATGCATGTTCTGTTAGGTTAAAGATCTGTTTCTAACACTTGCTCATATTCTAGTTGGATATTTTAGGGATTTTTACAATTGAGTTTTGGAGCTATGTATACCTTCTAGAGCCCACTCCTTGTTTTGGACATATATTTTGCATTTTGTATCCATTAACGTAGCTTTTCCTCATTTTAATAGTCTTTCATAGAACACTTTTCATTTTCATGAGGTCCAGTAAATCAATTTTTCTCATGAATCTGGCCTTTAGTGTCAAAGCTAGGAAGCCTTTGTCTGGCCTAGGATCCAGAAGATATTTTCTTGTATTTTATTTATTTTTTAAGATTTATTTATTTATTTGAAAGTCAGAGTTACCCAGAGTGAGGAGGAGAGGCAGAGAGAGAGAGAGAGAAGTCTTCCATCCGCTGGTTCACTCTCCAGTAAGCCGCAATGGCCAGAGCTGAGCTGGTCTAAAGCCAGGAGCCAGGAGCTTCCTCTGGGTCTCCCACGCAGTGCAGGGGCCCAAGGACTTGGAGCATGTTCTACTGCTTTCCCGGGCCATAGCAGGGAGCTGGAATGGAAGTGGAGCAGCTGGGACCCAAACCGGCTTCCATATGGGATGCCAGCACTGCAGGCAGCGGCTTTACCCACTATGCCACAGTGCCGGCCCCATATATTTTATTTCTAAATTCTATAGTTTTGCATTTTACATTTAGAGTTGTGGCCCAGTTTGAGTTAATTTTCACATAAGGTGCGAAGCTTAGGTTGTGGTTTATTTTGTAACAGGATGTGCAACTGCTGCAGCACCATATGTATAGAAGACTATTCTTCAAAAAGCAGTTCAGCATATTTGTATAGGGCTATTTCTGGGATCTCTCTTCCATTCCATCAATTTGCATGGAACTATCCTTCTAATGAAACACTTGCTTTATTGCTTAGCATCATAGTAGTTCTTTTTTAAAAGACTTATTTATTTATTTGAAAGGCAGAGTTAAAGAGAGGCAGAGGCAGAGAGAGAGAGAGAGGTCTTCCATCTGCTGGTTCACTCCTCAGTTGGCCATAAAGGCCAGAGCTGCTCTGATCCAAAGCCAGGAGCCAGGAGCTTCTTCCAGATCTCCCATGTGGGTGCAGGGGCCCAAGGACTTGGGCTATCTTCTACTGCTTTCCCAGGCCATAGCAGAGAGCTGGATCAGAAGTGGAGCAGCCAGGACTTGAACCGGTGACCATATGGGATACTGGCACTGCAGGCAGTGGCTTTACCTGCAACGCCACAGAGCTGGCCCCATAGTAAGTCTTAATTTAGAAAGAGTTCTCTCTCCTATGCTATTCCTATTTTTCAAGATTGATTTAGGTCTTCTACGGTGTGTACCATATAAATTTTATAAGCTAGCCTATGTCTCCAAATACCCCAATAAAAACTGTGTTACATATGTAGAGTATAATCTATTAGAGACAACATCGTCAGCATTTCAAGACTTCAAATAAATGAATGTGGGGTGAGACATAATTATTTAGATTTTTAAAAATTTGTTAAGATGGTATTTTGTAATATTCCCCATACATGTTTATATGAGGAGACTTCAAAAAGTTCGTAGAAAATGGAACTAAAAAATAAATTTATTTTTGGTGCAAAAAAAAATTGAAATATATGGGGCTGACAGTGTGGCTGAGTATGTTAAGCTGCTCCCTGCAATGCTGGCATCACATATGAGCACTGGTTCGAGTCCCAACTGTTCCACTTCTGTTTCAGCTCCCCTTTAATGCAACTAGGAAAGCAGCAGGATCAGTCCAGCAGAAGTACTTGGGCCCCTGCCACCCATGTAAGAAACCCCAATGGAGTTCAAGGCTCTAGGCTTCAACCTGGACCCAGCCCGGCCCACCACTGGCTGTTGCGGCCATTTGGAGAGTGAACAAGTGGATAGAAGGTCGGTCGGTCTCTCTCTCTCTCTCTCTCTCTCTCTCTCTCTCTCTCTCTCTCCCAATACATATTTTCCATGAGCTTTTGAATACCTCCCATAGATATTTTATTAGATGTGCACTCATGTATTTTGTTTTCTTTGGAGCAATTGTAAATTATATTATGCCTTTTATGTTAAACTCTACTTGCTAGTTGGTAGTACATAGAAATGAATTTGAATTTTTTTGCTCATTTTTTTATTTGTGTGTGTGTGTGTGTATGTGTGAGAGAGAGATCTTTCATTCACTAGTTCATTCCTCAAATGTCTGAAGAGTTAGGCCAGGTCAAAGCCAAGAGCTGGAAACTCAAACCAGTTCTCCTCTGTGGGTGGTATGGATCCAAGCACTTGAACCATCATCCGCTGCCTCCCAGGGCGCACATTAGCAGACGTGGCCCAAACAAAGACACTCTGACACAGCATGTGGGTGTCTTCAGCTTAGCTGCACCAAATGCTTGCTCCTGCATTGGGTTTTTCCCATGTTGATCCCTGCCATCTTGTTGCACACACTTCATTAATTCTAGGAATTTTGCGGATTGGAGGTTTTTGTTTCTGTAGGTTTCTCAGGATTTTTCTATGTAAGCAGTCATGTCATCTGCAAACAGAGACGCTTATTTCTTCCTTTCCTAGCTATATGCCTTTTGTTTTCTTGCCCTGAGTCCCAGCTAGACTTCTAGTGCTACGTCAAAAAGAGTGGTGGGAATAGGCATCCTTAGCTTCCTGCTGACCTAAGAGGTAAAAAAAGTATTGAGTCTGTTGCTGTTTAAGTGTGATGCTAGTTGTAAGTTTTTGTAGATGTGCTTAACTGTCTTGAAGAAGTCCCTCTCCACCTTTCCTGATTCCCTGGGTGTTGGTTTTTGTCAAATGTTTTTCCTGTACCACTTAATAGGATCATATATTTTTCTTTCCTAGCCTGTTGGATTGCACAGACTGATTTTTGACAGCTGAACCAGACTTACATGCCTAAAAGAAAGGTCTCCTCACTTTTATGTATTCCTGGATTCAATTGTTTAAAATTTTGCAGAGGATTTTTTATGTCTAAGACCATGAGGGATATTATTGGGTTGTAGTTTGCTTTTATTTTTTCCATGCTGTCTTTATCTGGTTTTGGTTTTAGGGTCATTCTAGCCTAATGAAATGAGTGGGAAGTATTCCCTCCTCTTGTAGTTTCTGAAAGAGATTATGGAAAACTCATGTCCGTTCTTCCAAAAGCTAGGTAAAATTTTCCAGCAATGCAATATTATTCGAAAGATTTTGGGGAGAGACAGCTTTTTAATTACAGATTCAGTTTGTTTAGTGGTAACAGGAATGTTCAGGTTTATCTATTCCACCTCAAACATCTACGGAGCTTTGTGGTTTTTTAAACAATCGGTACAATCTGTGCTCAGTGGCTAATTTCATAGACACAAAGTGGATTGTTGCATGCCTTTAGGATGGCTGCAGGAGCTGTCGTATTCCTGATAATGGTGATTCCTGTCAAATTTCCTTTTATGTTCAGCAGACGCACTAGGAGTCTGTCAACTTAATTGATTTCTTTTTTCAAAGAGCCAGTTTTCTGGTTCATTGATTTTCTCCATTGTTTTCTTAGTCTCAGTTTGATTGACCTCACACTTGCGTTTACTAGTGCTTTCCTTCTTCTTACATTTGGTTTACTTCTCTCTTCTCTTCCTGTTTTCCTGAGGGAGGAGTTTTGTTCATTTGAGAAGTTTTATCTTTTCTGGTGCTATTTGCTGCTCTAAATTTCCCTCCCAGGGACCCGTGCTGTGGCACAGCGGTTTAAAACTCTGGCCTGAAGCGCCCACATCCCATATGGGCACCGGTGCGAGTCCTACCTGTTCCACTTCTGATCCAGCTCTCTGCTGTGGCCTGGGAAAGCAGTAGAAGATGGCCCAAGTCCTTGGGTCCCTGCACCCACATGGGAGACCCAGAGGAAGCTCCTGGCTCCTGGCTTGGGATCAGCCTAGCTTCAGCCGTTGCAGCCATCTGTGGAGTGAACCAGCAGATGGAAGACTCCTCTCTCTCTCTCTCTCTCTACTTCTCTCTGTAGCTCTGTCTTTCAAATAAATAAAATAAATATTTAAAAAAATTTCCCTCCCAGTATTGCTTATTGCATCCTGCATACTTTCGTGTGGTCTATGTCCATGTGCATTCTGTTCTGTCTTTAAAGGTTCTTTCTCTTGAGACTCTACTTGACTCACAGCTTGGTGAGAAGTGTTATCATCGAATTTCCCAGTATTCAGAGATGTTTCTGCTGATTTTCTGTTATTGATTTCATTATCAGCAGAGAACACACTGTTTATGATTGCAGTTCTTAGGTTCAGGTCCTTTTATAGCTTTGGGCTGATGTACCTTGGTGAGTACTCCATGGGTGCTGGAAAAAAATGTATATTCTGGTATTATTGAGGGCCTTGATGTTTCCAATGAGGTCTGTTGGTTGACAGTGTCATTGTTTTGCTAATTCTTTGTCTAATAGTACTATAAATAGTTGAGAGGGAAGCCCCAACTACCTTTGTGGTTTTGTCTATTTTCCTTTTAGCTCCACGAGTTTTGTTTCTGAATTTTGAGGCTCTATTTTTTTGGTACATGTACAGTTAGGATCTTAATTTCTTCCCCATGGGCAAGTTCTTTTATCATTATGTACTATACCTCTTTGTCTCTAGCAATTTTCTTGGTTCTGAACACTCTCCAATATTAATGTAGTCACTCCTGTTTTTAAATAATGTTCCCATGAGTATATTTCCCACGCTTGTGTTTCCAACTTGACCATGGGACTATTTCCAAAAATTTGTAACAAATGTACATCTCTTTTCATTCCATTTTTTCCACAAACCTTTGGAAGGGCTCTTGTATTTCATTACATTCAGAGTGAAAGTCCTATAGATAGAGTATTGTTTGTATCCATTCTGTTGGCATCTGTTTTTAATCGGTACGTTGGAACCATTTACATATAAGGTAATTATTGAAAGTCAGATCTCCATTCCTCATTTTATGATTTGTTTCTGTGTGTTCCCTCTGATTCTCAATCCTGTGTTCCCTGTTCTTACCCTATGGTGGATTACTTAAAGTATATTTTTAGGATTCCATCTCGATCTACGGGTTCTGTTTTTGAGTAGACCCTTTTCTATGGTTTTCTTAGTGATCATTCTAGACATTGCAATGAGTCTCTGGTACTGTGCTTCCCTACTTGAAGTGAAGTGCTGAAACCTTGTTTTCATTTAGTTTTTAAAATCTAATTACCTTGCATTTTCCTCTACATACATTAAACACTGCATCAGAAGGTGTTAGAAGTTCTGCTTCAGTAGTTCATGCAAGTTAAGAAACTCATGATAAGAGGGCTCTTTTATTACATCTATATCTCTATTTTTCACCTGTTCCAATGTTCTTTCCTTTCTGAAATTCTGAATCTTCCATTACCATCTGCTTTTGGAGTTTACTTTAGTCATCCTTAAAGGGTTGATTTATTAGCAATAAATTATCAAAGTCTTCCCTTGCCTGAGAATATCTTTATTTCTGCTTTGTTCCTGAGAGTATTTTCACCAGACATAGAATTCAAGGTGGGAAAATTTTTTTCTTTCCAAATCTGAAAACTGTGTATCTTCCTCTGGTATTCATGGTTTCAAGTGAGAAATTTATTATTCAAATCGGTGTCCCCTGTAAATCAGGTGTCCTTCACTGGCTGCTCTAAAAGCTTTTCCCCCATGTTTGTTTGATGTGTCTTGTGCATTTCTTTGGGTTTATTTTATTTCCAGTTCTTACAGCATCTTCAATCTGTAGGCTTATGACTTTCACCAAATTAGGGATACTTTCAGCCATATTTCTTTGAAACCCCTTTTCATCTCATTTTCTCTGTGTCTGAGATTCCAGTGATATGAATATTTAGATCTTTTCTTGTCCCACAGATCGCTGATGTTATGTTCCCTTTAACCAATTTTCTCCTAATTGCCCAGAATGAATAAAATCTATCAATCTGTTCTCAAAATCACTGATCCTATCCTATGTCATCCCAACACTATAATGAGCTCATTCAAAAGTAGCTTTTTTTGTTTGTTTGTTTTTTGGTTATTCTAGGTTTCAAATTCTATAACTATAACTTCTACTAGGTTTTGTTTTTATAAAGCCTACTTAATTGTTTAAAACTTCTATATTTTTCACTAACTCAGGACAATTTATAAATTGCTTTTCAAAACATTGTTATGATAGCTTCTTTCTACTCTTACAGACGGCACTGGATTCATCTCTTGTTGGCACCTGTTGATTGTCTTTGCTTATTCATATTGTGGTCTCCCTGATTCTTTTTTTAAAGATTTATTTTATTTATTATTTCAAAGTCAGAGTTCTACAGAGAGAGGAGAGGCAGAGATAGAGAGGTCTTCCACCCGATGGTTCACTCCCCAATTGGCCGCAAAGGCTGGAGCTGCGCCGATCCAAAGCCAGGAGCTTCCTCCGGGTCTCCCATGCAGGTGCAGGGGCCCAAGGACTTGGGCCACCTTCTACTGCTTTCCCAGGCCATAGCAGAGAGCTGGATAGGAAGTGGAGCAGCCGGGTCTTGAACCGGAGCCCATATGGGATGCTGGCGCTTCAAGCCAGGGTGTTAACCTGTTGCGCCACAGTGCCGGCCCCGTGGTCTCCACGATTCTAGGCATGACTAGTGATTTTTTTAATTGTGTCTTAGATAACATATTTAGAGAGTCGGGCTCTTATTTAGCAGAGCCCCTGTTTAGGCTAATCTGGCGGCTTGAGTAGCTGTATTCAGTTTCCCGCTGAGCAGTGCCGACTCCACTCCTGCATAGGTGGGCTTTTGCTCCCACCCACCTGTTGGTTGGGAGTTCAGTCTCCCCTGATTCCTTCGAATCATCACTTTCTCTTCCAGTGGGACAAGTTCGTCTCCCTGCTGAGATGCCTTCATTGCCAATGAGGGAGGGAGGAAGCAGAGACCTTTGCAAGGTGTGAGCAAGATCTCAGCTCCCCACTCACCCTAGCCAAAGGGTTCCAACAGGGTGCCCTCCACCCTGCCTTCCCCAAGCTCATTCACCTTTGCTGATTCTGGGTTGAAGTGGATGTTCAGCTCTCTACTGGGCCATGCTGATGGTTGGGGAAGTGGAAGCAGAGTGCTGATTTCCCTGTGGACACCACATTGTCTTGCTGATACTGGATGGGGTAAAGATACAGCCCCCTGCTGGTCCTGCTCACACAGGCAGGAGTGGAGGGGAGAAGGAATGTGATGACTAACCTTGCTGTCTACCCTTTTGTGGAGCCCTATTTTGCCAGTTTCTAATAATGACCCACCTCTGTGCCCTGCTGACACTGAGGGATGACAATGAAACCAGATGGTAACCAACTTTATATGATGATCTCCTCAACACCTCCCATGGCTGCTGGGTATGGAGTGCAGGCTCTGCTTCTCAGCTGATCCTACAGACATTGCTGTGACCAGAGATTTGGAGCCCTACCTGTGTTTGCTGAGCAGGGGATTAGATAGTAGCTACCCATGCGCCAGTTGTGTGGCCACTATCTGCTTCTAAGTGAGGGAGTGGAAGATCAGCCCCATGTTCAGCCCTGATGACACCTTGGTGGGGAATCAGAACGTGCTTTGGTGGAGGGTGAGAGTTTAGCAAGGTTAAGTATCCTACATAACCCCATTGGAACCTCAGAGAGGAAAGTACAATTTTTCCATTGGGTTTTAATAGAAAGAGTTGGGTATTATCCAAAATGTGTCTGCTGGTAGTACACCCTTTCCCACAATCCTTTGGCTACTGTATGCACCTGCTAGTGGTTTTGGGTTGGAGCCTTTTGCAATATCCTACCAGGGATGCATAGGCAATAACAAGGAAACCCGTGGAATTTTCCACCACAGTTGCCCGCTTCCTGCCTTGCAGAAACTCTGTGTGCTTATCTGCTGATGGATGCATAGAGTATTTTATCTGTGATGAGGACTTCCTGAAAGAACCAGAAGTCCAAGTTCAGTCAGTTTTGATTCTGTGTTGACATAGATTCAACACGTTTTGATACTTTATTTCTATTCTATTACGACCACGCTTTTTCTTTTTTTAAGGAGTTATTTATTTATTTTGAAAGTCAGAGTTACAGAGAGAGAGGGAGAAACAGAGGAAAAGAGAAATCTCTGATCTGCTGGTTCACAGCTTAGATGGTTGGGCCAGGTTGAACCCAGGTGCCAGGACTTTCATCCAGGTCTTCCACTTGGGTGGCAGGGGCCCAAACACTTGGACTACCTTCCACTGCTTTCCCAGGCCATTAACAGGGAGCTGGCTCAGAAGTGGAGCAGCCGGGATATGGTGGCGGCTTTACCCGCCATGCCACAGTGCTGGTACTAAGATTGGGGGGGGGGGCACTGTGGTGCAGCGGGTTAACGCCCTGGCCTACAGTGCTGGCATCCCATATGGGCAGCCCCTGCTGCTCCACTTCCCATCCAGCTCCCTGCTGTGGCCTGGGAAAGCAGTGGAAGATAGCCCAAGTCCTTGGGCCCCTGCACCCGTGTGGGAGACCCAGAAGAAGCTCCTGGCTCCTGGCTTCGGATCGGTGCAGTTCCGGCTGCTGCAGCCATCTGGGGAGTGAACCAGAGGCTGGAAGACCTCTCTATCTCTCTGCCTCTCCTCTCTCTGTGTAGCTCTTACTTTCAAATAAATAAATAAATCTTAAAAAAAGATTTTTCTTTTTTGCTCAAACTTATCAAGTTGTTTCCTTACAAGCTAGGTACTCAAAGTGAGGTTTTATAATTGTTTGCTGCCATCTCTTCTATCAGGAGTTCTATATATTGGTAAATCATCTCAATGGGAAAAAATAAAAGACTGGGAGTGTTGTGATTCCTATGATATAAGCACCTGCCAACACAGTTCCTTTTTGTCTTAAAGACTTATGTATTCATTCATTCATTCATTCATTTATTTAAAAGGCAGAGCTACAGAGAGGCACACACACACAAAGAGAGAGAGAGAGAGAGAGAGAGAGAGAGAGAGAGATTGAGAGAGAGCTTGCTTCCATCTGCTGGTCCACTCTCCAGATGGCCATAATGGCTAGAGCTGTGTTAGTCCGAAGCTAGGAGCCAGGAGCTCCCTCCAGGTTTCCCACATGAGTGCAGGGGCACAAGCACCTAGACCATCTTCTACTGCTTTCCCAGGCCATAGCAGAGAGCTAGATGGGAAGTGGAGCAGCCAGGACTCGAACCGGTGACCATATGGGATGCCAGCACTGCAGCAGCTGCTTTACCCGCTATGCCACAGAGCTGGCCCCACCCCCAACACAGTTGCTTTCAAGTACAAGGTAGCATGGAGTGTGAACTTAGGAAGCCTTGTGCAGGAAGTGCTCCACTGGACCTGTGTGATCTGGCTCTGGGACGCCTCTAATAAGGACTCCCCACCTCTCTGTTTCCAGAAGAAATTTTCCTGTTTTTGATGGGATTACATAAATCTGCAAACTTCTTTTTGTTACAACATATGGAAATGGCATTTTTTTTAGCAGTAGCATCCCCAATCCAAGAAAAGATCTGTGTTTGCAGGGTTAATGCTTTAATAAACTGCTTGGAATCGAGGATTAGAACTTGCCTTCATGCTTGAATAACAATAGCATTTGATTGCCGCTGCCTCTGAAGAGCAGCAGGAGAGCCACCTAGCTTTTTAACCTTTGAATCTCCAAGGGTTTTAAGTAGAGAGCCAGAGCTTAACTCTTCCAAACAGTCAAGGACCCAGCATTAGGGTAGGGTCAGGATACAGAGTAAGGATGAAGAAGATTGTATTTGGACACTGATCAACAGAAAAAAAAATTAAGAACTGTTTAGGATTTGTGCATGAGATATAACCACTGTTCCTTGCATACCCTGGCAGGCAGCCATGATGGCTCCAGTCGTGCGTCCTTGCTGCCCGCTGCCCACGTGGAACAGGTGGATTGAGTTTCCAGTTCCCAGTTTCAGCCTGGTCCAGTTTAAATTGTCTATCACTGCTCTTGATTCTAATTAGTGTGTGAGCTCTGTGAGGACATATCTTTTACCTCCACCTTCTAAAGCACGCCTACCTCCATGCCCAGCACACAAGCAGTCCTGATCTGCTCTTGTGTGGTTCTTTGTGGTGGCCTCCTACCTGTTCTCTGCTGCCCTAGGGGTGCAGCTGTCATCTAATCCCTGGACAGCCCCTGAGCGGTCCTCATCAACAGCAGGATCTTATTCTCTGCTCAAAACCTTTCTGTGTTATCCCATCTCTTTAGAGTAAATATCAAAATCCCCTCTCTTTCACCTCTTTTGTTCCCCAGCTGACAAGGGCTCCATTGAGATCTTTAGATTTACAATGGTGAGCAAGTGACCCACACTCAGTAGAAACCATCCTCAGGATGTTGAGCTTGGGTCTTTCCCTGGCTCCTGCTGTTTGGCGCCATTCCCTTATTCATTGGGGGGTAACAGTTTGATCTTCCCACTAGGATGCAAGAACTCTTCAAAACATTGCCTGGAAAATGTGTATTATGAAAAAAACGACCCTTGGTTGGAAAATTTTTGTACCCACATAACCAAATCTAGTTCCCAGGAACTTTTAGAAGTCCCCTTGTATCATCTCCAAGTTTCAGAGATGCTTTTAAATTTGTTTCCCACTTTTTATTGAGGTAGAACACACTTAAAAGTGAGCATTTTCTAGTGTACAAAGAAGAGGTATTGAATGCCTTCTACACTGTTGCACAATCATCACCATCCATTTCCTGAGCATTTCCATCTTGTAAAACTGAAACTCTGCTCCCACTAAATAAGGTCTTCCCATTACGTGGCCCTCCGGCCCTGGCACTCACTCTTCTACTCTATCCACTGATATATCCCCACCGCCTTGTTCAGTGCCAGGTGTGCATGGACGGTCCTTCATTACTTGTGGAATTCATGAATGAACACTTACAGATAGCAACTAAAGCTGTAATAGAGGAAAAGGAAGAAGCACGACCACATGTGTTTATGCTCAAGACTTTCATGAACTCTATCGCTGAACTCTTCCCTTGCTTGTTTGCCAGAGAAGAAACCATAACCTTGACTCTTAACACCCACATTATCATTCTCAAGAGCAAAACTGTTAAATTGTGGCCAAGATCTTTTATTTGCTAGATTTTCTCCCCAGGATCTGATTTGCTTACCTTGGCTCATCACAGCGTTGACTATTCAAACCCAAATAATTGCAGTTTAATTGAAAACATCAAGCCTTTATTTTTTTCTCTCCCTCTCCCTGCTCCCCCCAAATCATAGAATGGACTTGTTTCCGGCATGAGAAACAGGAAGGAGAGAGGAAGAAGAAAGAAGAACGGAATCACACGCAATTCCCCTTGTCTCAAAGACATGAATGCACCTGGGATTACAAACCACACAGCTTTGTTCCCACTTTCTCCCTTTGATTCCATGCAAAGCCCCAAGAGTGTCAGCCTAACCTTAGATAAACTCGTTTTTTTTTTTTTAAGGATTGCTTCAATATAACTTCTTCCTAATAAAATACTTTTAGTCTGCCATAGTTTTGCAATAAAGCATAATAAAAAGATTTTGAAAACTCAGAGACTTTTGCATCATTATCATATGAGTGTCAGGAAGAAAAAAAAACGTAATACTTCCCAGAGACACATTCTAGGAGCCGTGATAAAAGCCAGTGAAATACCTTGCTTGGGTTTTTCATCATCAGTGTATTGCCGCCTGTGTCTGTAAGATGCTGTAGTGGACTGTGCCTTTCAGGACTGTGGAGCATGGTAGCTGACCCACCTGGTTGACTCTGATGCAAGGTGCATGAGGTGACAACCACCAGGACGAATTCTGAGGCTGTCTCTCAGTTTCACTGACTTCCAGGTGCGTGTACAGCCCCAGTCTTGTCTACAGGGAAGAATCATGGTGATGACTCAACACCTTCCAGCTGCCAAGATCTGCTCACCTCCTTGAAAGGCCTTCACCTTCACCCTGCTCTAGTCTCTGCCTTCCTCGTTAGAGTCGGCCAGATACACCTTTCCCACGAGGTTGTCCCTGATGCTTTGCACTAAACGTGTGTATGAATGTTGCAGCTCCATCAATAATAATAACTACTAATAAACCCCGTCTCTGCTATTTCCTGTATTCCTTGTAGTGCCTCGGACACCTGAGACAGACTAACCTTCTTCCACTCATGGCACGCCTCAAGAGAGGCCATCTTGGATTGTGGTCATTCTGAAGAGAGAGAGACCCCAAGACCAGAGTAGAGGAAACATCACAGTATATAGGTCCACACACTATTGCTGCTGCCTGTGGGTCTGGCATTGGCCTCCGGTTCTAGCTTCTAAGAGGCTCAGACCTGCCACAGCTCCTTCTCTTGGGTTTCTGTGGGGCTCCTTGTTGAGTCAGATCAGTTGCACTGCTGTTGCTGGCAACATGAACTAATTTGCTGGCCTGTTTGGGAGTCAGCTAGGTAACTTTCCTCCCACCTATGGACCCCAGCAGTGCTACCCAAACTGTCAGCTCACCAGAATGGGAAGGAATACACAGCTCCTGGCATAGAGAATCGGGAATTTCAGCGGGCTTGGCATGGTTTACATTCCCTTGGGAGTTCTTTGTTGTAAATATCAACAGTTCATTCCATTTTGTTCCATTTGTGGGTGTATCACCCTTGGTTACCCACTAGAACATTGATGAAAGTGGGCTCAAAAGCCACTCCATTTTCTAAGTAACTCCTTTTTAGTACTGAGAGGGACCCCTCCCCAACTTTGCTCTCTTCTCAGAAACACGCCTAGACCGGGTTCAATCCATTACCAAAAAAAATCACCTCATGAATAAAGCTAATATGAACATTGACCAAGAAAGCAAGCATACTACTACTACTACTACTACTACTACTAATGCTACTAATACTAATACTACTAATACTACCAAATACTAATACTACTAATACTAATACTACCAAAAAAGCATACTGCTGCTACTACTACTACTAATAATAATACTAATAATAAGGCAACACTGGCAAGGGAGCGAGGACTCAGTGGGTTGTTGACCTCACTGTTCTTCTGTTATTTCACAGAAGGCAGAAACAGAAGGAGAGAGAGGAAAGTTTTTTTGGACCAGAACGACGCTGCTGGTCTGGATAAAATATACCATCTTCTTTTTAATCATAAGGGAATAATTTTCCCCCACTTAACCATCACTCTTTCCCTTTGAAGTCAAATCTTGTGCTAAGTCCAATTTGGACAGAGCGGTCCTCTAGGACAAATTCTAACCACTCATGAGGCCCGCCTGTTTCCCATGCAGAGCAGCCTTGGTCTCTGAAGTGAACCACACACATTTATTTGCCCACTGACCAGAGGAAGACTTGAAAAACTAATTGCAAATCGGATGAATAAGACTTTAAGCAGAAACATGGCAGAGCTACGCTGCGTTCCCTCTTCCTGGGGATGGGCAGTGGCTGTGTCAGAGAGTACTTCTGAGACAGGGCAGACATGTTAGGTAGATGGAAGGAACCTTCAGCTGACTTGGAAGACCACAGTGGCCTCACGCGGTGGTGTCTCTCAAAGCATCTGCTAAAGACAGGAGGGTGTTTTTGTGTAACCAGGGATGGAATGACAGTGAGTTAACTAGAAAATATTGCGTTTCATCCTGGGCACATATGCATCAGAGGTTAAATTCATTACAGGAGGAAGAAAGAGGGAGAAGTTCCAGAAAAAAATGAGACCAAAACTATGTAAAGGCCAACAATATATTTTCTGCCAAATCTGGAAATAAACGTGTGGATGTCTCTAGGAAACATTGCTTTTAAACCATTGGAAAATATAAAAGCAAACCTTAAAGCAATAAGGGGGCATGTGTTAGAAATGAATAACAAAGCTCTTTCCCCAGTGATTATAAAATAGCTCTTTGCTTCCAAGTGTTCCATTAGTCGCCACTATTAATTAAAACCAAACATGTACCCTGAAGTAGGCCAAAGGGGAACCCACAAATTCCCCAAATATACCTCAAGAAGCTTTGGGTGTTGCGTCTCTCTGCTCTGGACAGCCTTGGGTTCTCCTGACTTCCCGTGTCCCTAACTAGATCTTGTTTACCCGGTGTCTGCTTTCTTCAAAGACAACAAGCAATGAACTTCAAAGATGAAGACATCTACTCATGTATTTTCTTATGAAAGTTTGTAATGGGCCAGTTAACACTACATAACGGATATCATGTACCCTTTTTGTAAGATTTACATATTTACTTATTCATTTGAAAGACAGTGGTGGGGGGAGAGAAAGAGAGAGAGAGAGAGAGAGAGAGAGAGAGAATCTTTTACCTGCCCCCAAATGGTTGCAACAAACAAGGCTGGGTTAGATGGAAGCCAGGAGCCAGAAATTCAATCTGGTCTCCCACGCAGGTGGCAGGGGCCCAAGCATGTGGGCCACCATGTGCTGCCTTCCCATAGACATTAGGAGGAACCTGGGTCAGAAACAGAATAGCCGGGGCTGTGATACGAGATGCTGAAAGCGGCAGCTAAACCAGCGGCATCACAGCACGGACACCCATAAATACCTGAGCGCACAGGTAGACCCGGTTACAGCTCCCGGGAGCCGCTGGTGTTTTCTAAGGTGCGACCTTTGCTGCATGGGGACAAAACAAGACAATCAAAAAGAAAGCTGTCTGTTCTCACATCATTCTAACCATGGCTGCCTACCTTCTACCTGGCCTAGGTGTCCCACTCAGATTGCCTCCTGCAACCTTACCTACTGATTTATTTATTTATTTTTTGGCCATTATGCACCCATTCCCAGTGTGGCAGCCAGCGCCAGCCAAGCACCTTGCATGGACACACAAGCTAGGCCTTGGCTGTTCCTAAAGCGTCCTTCCAAGAACCATTTCCATAGTCAACCACTTTGTGTTCAGGTTGTCTTCCTCCCCTTCCCCATACACTCTCATTCTTCACTCTCTAGAATTTCACTGTGATATTACTGAGTTTGACCCTTTCATCATTTATTAAGTTGGGGCATTTCTTGGGCTGTTCCAACCATGAGACATGTGTCTGAGGTCTTGAAATTTTCCTGGTATGGTTTGTTCAATAAATACCTTCCCTTGGTTGGGTATTGGTCTTTATATTTTTTCTTCTGGAATTTGTAATAACCTGATGTTAGACTTTTCTGGTCTGATTCTCAATTTTGGAAAAAATACTGTAGAGACCAGCACTGTGGTATAGTAGATTAAGCATCTGCCTGTGGTGCCGGCAACCCATATGGATGACGGTTCGAGTCCCTGCTGCTCTTCTTCTGATCCAGCTCCCTGCTGGTGGCCGGGGAAAACAGTAGAAGATAGACCAAGTGCTTGGGCCCCTGCACCCATGTAGGAGACCTGGAAGAAGCTCCTGGGTCCTGGCTTCAGATCAATGCTGCTCTGGCCATTGCAGCCATTTGGGGAGTGAACCAGTGGATAGAAGATCTCTCTCTCTGTGTCCCTCCATCTGTCTGTAACTCTGCCTCTCAAGTAAATAAAAAAAATTTTAAATACTTTAATATTTTTATGTCATTGGTTTTGATTTTATCTGTTTCGGAGATTGTCTAGATTTTTACCTCTCAGGTCTTTCACTAAACTTGGTTCAACTTAATTCCTTTTTTTTTTTTTTAAAGATTTATTCATTTATTCCAAAGGTAGAGTTATAGAGAGAGACAGACAGACAGATAGACAGAAGGACAGAGATTTTTTTTAAAGATTGGTTTATTTATTTGAAAGGCAGAAGTACAGAGAGAGAAAGAGAGAAAGAGAGAGAGAGAGAGTGAAATCTTCCATCTGCTAGTTCACTCCTCAAATGACCTCAACAGCCAAGGCTGGACCAGGGTGAAGCCAAGATCCAGGAGCTTTCCTCATGGGTGCAGGGGCCCAAGTAATTGGGCCATCCTCTGCTGCCTTCTCAGGCAAATTGACAGGAAGCTGAATGGATGTGGAGCAGCTGAAACTCAAATTGGTACCCATATTCTATGCTAGCACTGCAGGTGGAGACTTAACCTATACCACAGAGCCATCCCCAGGAGAGAGATCTTATATCTGTTGGTTCACTCCCCAGATAGCTGCAATGGCCAGAGTTGAATCAGACCAAAGTCAGAAGCCAGGAGCTTCATTTGGGTCTCCCACAAGGGTGGCAGGAGCTCAAATACTTGAGCCAATATCTGCTGACTTCCCAGGCTCATTAGCAGAGAGTTGGATCAGAAATGGAGTAGCCAGGACTCAAACTGATACTCATATGGGGTGTCAGTATGACAGGTGGTGGCTTAACCCACTGCACAACAATGCTGGCCCCAGTTCAATTTCATTTCATTTCAGGGATCACATTATCAGGTTTCTTGTTTCTTTCTTTTGGTATCCTATCTTATTTTATTAACATATAAAAGACAAGCTAGTTTGCAGTAACCAGTGGACAAGAGGCCCAAATGTGGCAATGTCTAATTTAAGGTGGCACCAGAAAAATTCGACAATCAAGATGAGTACCATCCTCATGTTTCAAATATTTTTATATTTCAGTCAAAATTGTTTCCTTATGACTTTGACTCTACTGTGGCTCAATATGTCACCATCACTAGCATGATCTTTATTAAATGTTCATATTTTGTTCAGCATGTACCTTTGTATTAATTTTGATTTTTAAAATATTGCATTCAATAATCTCGGCATCCTTTTAAATTTAACTCATTGCCTTTTCCTGTTTCCAGTCCTAAATGATGCAAAAACACAAGAACTGAGCCCAGAAGCTTGTCTTTCACACAGCAGCTGAGCCAGAATATGACACAAGCATTTAAAAAATTAAGTATTGATGTAGTCTCCTCGTGAATGAACCTGGAAATAGATACACTGAGTGAAAGGAGCCAGGCATAAAATTATATGATTCCAACGATAGAAATATCAGGAATAGGCAAGCTCACACAGTCAGAAAGAAGATTAGTGGCTTCCAGGGACTAAAGAAAGGAGGAATGAAATGTGAATGCCTAGCAGGTGCAGGGTTTCCTTTGGGGATGATGAAAATGTGCTAGAACTGGG
Organism: Sylvilagus floridanus; assembly: GCA_949820135.1. Lineage (NCBI taxonomy): Eukaryota > Metazoa > Chordata > Mammalia > Lagomorpha > Leporidae > Sylvilagus > Sylvilagus floridanus. Next base: position 2,894,049 of record OX463243.1, read on the forward strand.
TCATGGAACAGCTGTACACTATTGTGGATGCATGGAGTGTAATAATGATAACTTTAAATATTGCACAGGGTAGATGGAGGGAAGATGTCTACATTTCACTTGAGGTGTTGAAACACAGATATTGGCAGACTATAAGACACATAGGAAACTACATGAAATATTGTATTCAAGAAGAGGTTCATGTTCAGTATAAAAATTACTTAAAATATTCTACCATATGTAAATGTTCTACCATATGTAAATGTTCAAGTAGTCTACAGAAAGATAAGAAAAGAGAGGGACAACAAGTAAACAAATGGGAGAAACAAAGGGAAAATAAATAATAAGATGACAAAATGAAGTCCTAACTATCAACGATTATCTTAAATATAAATGGCCTAAATACATCAGTGAAAAAAGCAGAGATTAACAGAATTGATAAGACAACAAGATCTAACAACATAATTTGTGTAAGAAACTCCAAATCTGTAATAAATAAATCTCCATTCTTTATGAATTACCCAGTCTGGGGTATTCTGCTATAGCAATACAATATAGACTATGGCTGGCGCCATGGCTAAATAGGCTAATCCTCCACCTTGCGGCGCCGGCACACCGGGTTTGAGTCCAGGTCAGGGCACCGGATTCTGTCCCGGTTGCCCCTCTTCCAGGCCAGCTCTCTGCTATGGCCCGGGAGTGCAGCGGAGGATGGCCCAAGTCCTTGGGCCTTGCACCCCATGGGAGACCAGGAGAAGCACCTGGCTCCTGCCTTCGGATCAGCGCAGTGTGCCGGCCACAGCGTGCTGGCCGCAGTGGCCATTGGAGGGTGAACCAACGGCAAAGGAAGACCTTTCTCTCTGTCTCTCTCTCTCTCACTGTCCACTCTGCCTGTAAAAAAAAAAATACAATATAAACTAAGACAACTACATAATGATTAGAGGATCAATCAATCCATCATGTAAATGAAAACAAACCAAAAAAACAGAGCTTTAAAATACAAGAAAAACTGGAGCTGGTGCCATGACTCACTTGGTTAATCCTCCGCCTGTGGCACCAGTATCCCATATGGGTGCCGGTTCTAATCTTGGTTGCTTCTCTTCCAGTTCAGCTCTCTGCTATGGCCCTGGAGGGCAATGGAAGATGGCCCAAGTCCTTGGGCCCCTGCACCTGCATGGGAGACCAGGAAGAAGCACCCCTGGCTCCTGGTTTTGGATCAGCGTAGCACCAGCTGTAGCAACCATTTGGGGAGTGAACCAACAGAAGGAAGACCTTTCTTTCTGTCTCTGTCTCTCACTGTCTATTACTCTACCTGCCAAAAAAAAAAAAAAATACTAGAAAAACTGATCTGATAAAGATGAAAGAAGAAATAGAAAAATCTTTAATTGTGTTTGGGAACTTCATCCCACACTGGTGATTGCTAGAACAGTAAGAAATCCAGCAAGGATGTAAAAGAATTGAACATCATTATCAAACATGGTCTAATTGATCTAAGCAGGACACACTGCTCAATAACAGCAAATTACACATTTTCTTAGAGACCCCACAGGAAACTCACCAAGGCAGATCTTACTCTGGGCTTTTTATAGGAGAAAACAAAAAGGCTGAATCTAAAAATTGAAATAGAGACAGCATATTCTCTGAGTGTAGGAATGTCAAAATAGAAATAAACAACAGAAAATGACAGTAACATCTCCAATCAGGGGTGACAGTGTGACCCGGTGAGTAAGAAGCTGCAGAACGTGCCTTATCTCACATCAGAGTGTCTGGCTTGAGTTGAAGATACTCCACTTCCAGTCCTTAAAGCACACCCTGGAAGGCAGCAGGATGGCTCAAGTGGTTGGGCACCTGCGGCCCACATGGGAGGTGTGGATTGAGTTCTGGGTTCCTGGCTTCAGCCTGGCCTAACCCTGGATGTTGTAAGTATTTAGGGAGTGAATGAGCAATTGGAGATCTTCTCCCATCGCTTGGTGTCTCTCTTTCTACCTTTCAAAAAAGTCAAGTAGAAGAGGGACCACTTTCCAAATCATTTTGTTAAGCTAGAATTATCCTGGCACAAAAGTCAAATAAATGCAGGTAACAAAAGGAAAGAGAAAGAGGTAGGAGGGAACAGGGGGAAAGAGACTGAGACTATAACCCAGTAGTTCTCAGAACTTAAACACAAAAGCCCTCAATAAAATACTCAAATCAAATCTAGTGGTGTGTAAGAAGAATGCCCTAACCTGACCACGTGTGATTTATTGCATGAGCAAGCCTGATTCAACATTCAAGAGTAATCAATGCAGCCATCATAGCAACAAGTTAAAGAAATCATATAAATTAATGTGCAAAAAGCATGCAATAGAATCCAAGATTCACTAATATAAAATAACTAAACAAATTAGAAATAGAAATAAGTCCTCAGTTTAATTAAGAAAAACTCCAAAAAACTTTTAAAAAGCAACCTATAGGGAATATCATTCTGAGTGTTTTCTTGCTATTGTTGGAAATACAGCAAAAATGATAACCCTCAGCATTCTTATTCAACTTAGTTCTAGCTACTACACTAAAACAAGGAGAAAAAAAAATGTGTCCAGGTAAGAAAGGGCCAATGAAACTGTTTTTACTTATCAATGACACAATTGCTTACATGGAAAATAACAAGAAACTTACCAAAAAACAAAAAGGAACATACATGTAGATTTAATATGCAAGCGCAATAAGTCTTAGAATAAAAGATCAAAACACAAAAATTAATGATAATTTTATAGACTAAAAATAAGCAAAAGGAAACTAGAATAAAAATTGAAACATAGAAGGGGCAAGGATTTTCTAGATCAGACTCAGGAAATAAAATAAAAAATCAATTGGATTTGCACTGCAAAGGGTCCCACCAACAGAATAAAAACCCAACCTACAGAGAGGGAGAAAGCTACACATATGACAAGAGATTAATATCCACAATACACGGGGAACTCATACAAATCAATACCAAAAGAATAAACAACCTAAAAAATAGATCTTAAAAGCCATTTCTCAAAGAAATACATACAAATGGACAACAGATACATTAAAAAATGTGTAACATCAATAATCATCAGGGAAATGCAAATCAAAACCACAGTGAGAGATCATCTCCCTACAATAGACTGGCTATTTTCAAAATAAGACACAAGATAGCAAGTCTTGGCGAGGGAGTAGAGAAAAGGGAACCATTGTCCAATGTTGCTGGGAAAGTAAATTAGCACAGCTACTGTGGAAAACAGTATGGAGGTTCTTAAAAAAAAAAAAAAAAAAAAAAAAAAAACTTGAGATAGACTTACCATTAGTCGATCCAGCAATCTCACTCCTGGGTAGATAGCCAAGGGAAATGAACTCCATCTGTTGAAGAGACATCCCCATGTTTATTGCAGCACTATTCACAAGAGCCAAGAAATGGAAACAATGTAAGTGTTCATCCACCAGTGAGTGAATAAAGAAAATGTGTGTGTGTGTATACACACTACAGAAATCTATTCAGCCATAAAAAGAAAAAAAAATCTCATCATGTGCAGTACCATGGATGAAACTAAAGGTTGTTATATCAAGTGAAACAAGCCAGGCACAGAAATGCAAATCCCACATGGTCTCACTACTATGTGGAGCTTGAAAAATAGCAGATCTTATAGAAGTCAAAAACACGGTGATTGCCGACAGCTTAGGAGGGAAGTGAGGATGGAGGACTGGAGAAAGGCTGGTTGATGAGTACTGTGATACAGCTGGATAGGAATAAGAAGTCTGGGGTGTCTACTGCACAGTACTGTTCATTTAGTGTATATTTATTTTTTAAAAAATAGAAGATAGGATTTTGGATGCTTTCAACTATACGTAAGTATTAAATGCCTTGAAGAACAAATGGATTTACCGTGATTGGATATTACACAATATATTCATGTAATGAAATATCACACAATGCTTTTTTATGTATCTGCAATTTTATGTATCTGTTAATACTTCTTTAAAAATGCAATACTATTTATTGTTGTTTTCCCTGATATGAAATACCTGTGTATTATATGCGTCTGACCGAACCTATATTAGATCTATTTACAGAAAGTTTCAAAACACTAACAAAAGAAATAGAAGACCTAAATAACTGGACAGACATACAACATTCCTGGATTAGAAGACTTGGTGTACTGATAATGTCAGTTCTCCCCCAAGCAAGTCTAAGGTTTCACACAATTCCCATCAGAATTCCAGAAAGATGCTTGTGGAAAAACACCAGCTTGCTCTAAAATTAATTTCCATAGGCACAGACAGTAAGACAGCTGCAACGTTGTTTGGAAAAGAACAAAGCAGAAAGAGTCCATCTTCCTGATTTTAGATCTTACAATGGGGCTGAGCGTTTGCCATGGTGGCTGCACTGTCCACGTTCCGTGTCTGGTTCAAGTCCCAGCTCCAATCTCCATTCTCGCTTCTTCTTAACGCAGACCCTGGAGGCAGCAGGTGAAGGCCTAAGTACTTGTATCCCTATCACGCACATTGATGCAGATTGCGTTCCTGGCTCCTGGCTTTGTTCGGGCCCAGCCCTGGATGTTGCAAGCATTTGGGCTGTGAAACAGCTGATGGCAAATCTCTCTGTGTTTCTCTGTCTCTCTGCTATTCAAATAAATAAAAATTCAAAAATATTGAGATTGACTGTACAGCTTTAGTACTAGAGACTGATTCTGGCAGAGATGCAGATCCTGCAGACAACGGTGGAGAATGGGAACCCAGCAAGAGACCCACAAAGACATGCTCAATTGCCTGTTGAGAAAAATAGAAAAGTGAATTCAAAGGAAAAGCAGACCTTTGAACAAATTATCCTGGGGAGATTGGACATCAATGGGAAAAAATTGTTTTAATCAATCCAAACTTTTACACATTATTTTAAAATCTCAAAACATAATGATCTTAAGTGTGCAATGTGACTCTATGAAAGTTTTAGCAAAAAGGGAGCAAATGTTCAAGATCTTAGGATTAGGCAAAGGCTTCTCAGATTTGAGATCAAAAGCATGGTCCATTAAAGGAAAAATTAAACCACTCCAAAATTTAAAAAAAAGAAAAGTTGCTCCACCAAAGCATATTACGGGGATTAAAAGGCAAATTACACCATGAGAGAAAATATTTGGAAAGCATGTATCCAACATATCTCTCTATAGCAGGATTTGTAAATGCGTAAATGAGAACATAGGAAAAATTGTATCTAGAATGCTTACAACTCAACAAAAAAATCCAAATGGAAATAAGGAGAGGATATCAACAGATATTTTTGTTCTTTTTTAAAATTTTTTATTCTTAAAAATTCTCTTCCCAGACATATAAAAATCATACACATGTATGGGGTACTTTGTGATGCTTCAATAATTGTGTACAATTGAAGTAAATATATCTACTCAAGCATTTAATATTTATTTCGAAAGCATTCAAATCCTATCTTTAGGTTTTTTGTTTTGTTTTGTTTTTTGTTTTTTGTTTTTTGACAGGCAGAGTTAGACAGTGAGAGAGAGACAAAGAGAAAGGTCTTCCTTCGGTTGGTTCACCCACCAAATGGCTGTTAGGGCCAGCTCGCTGCGCCGATCTGAAGCCCGGAGCCAAGTGCTTACCCTGGTCTCCCATGGGGTGCAGGGCCCAAGCACTTGGGCTATCCTCCACTGCCTTCCTGGGCCACAGCAGAGAGCTGGACTGGAAGAGGAGCAAGCAGGACTAGAACTGGTGCCCCAACTGGGACTAGAACCCGGGGTGCTGGTGCTGCAGGTGGAGGATTAGCCTAGTGAGCCGCGGCGCTGGCCTATCTTTAGTTTTTTTTAATAGAAATATATAATATATCAACATCATCTGTAGGCACCCTACTGTGCAGTAGAACCCAGAGCCCTTTGTTCCTGTCTAGATATAACCTAGTACCCATTAATCAAGCTTTGCTCATCCCTCCTTCCTCACTCCTCCCCTGTCTCTCAGAACCACCACTCCGCTTTTAAACGCCTGTATCATTACCATTGTTTCAAACTCCTCACATGAAAGAGCTCATGGGATACTTAGACTTCTGTGTTTTGCTTACCTCACTTAACAGGACTACCTCCTGTCTCATCCATGTGGTTTCAGATTAACAACATTTTATTCTTGTAGCCAGTTTCATGGTGCAGTGGGTTAAGCCACTGCTTGCAACAATGGCATCCCATGTCTGAATGCTGGTTCAAGACCCAGCTGTTCCACTTCCAGTCCAGCTTCCTGATAATGTGTCTGAAAAGGTGGCGCCCAAGTGCTTGAGCCCCTGTCACCCACATGGGAGATCCAGTTGGAGTTCCAGGCTCCTAGCTTTGGCCTGGCCCAACACAGGCCTTTGCAGCCGTATGGGGAGTGAACTAGTGGATGGAAGATATTTCTCTTTCTCTCTCTCTCTCTCTCTCTCTCTCTCTCTCTTTCTCTCTCTATCTCTCCCTCCCTCTAAGTCAAACTTTAATTAAAAATTAAAAATGAATGAATGAATTTTTATTCTTTTAATGAATGTACATGCGTATACATTTTCTGTATTCATTTATCAGTGGGTGGACTCTTACGTTGCTTCTGCTTGGCATGAGTAATCACCAAGAAAATGCAAACCAAAACCACAATGAGGTATCACCTTACTCCAGTCAGATTGGCTATAATTAGAAACGCCAAAGATAACAAATTCGGGTGAGGATGTGGCAAAAAAGAATTCTTTGCACACTTTTGGTGGGAACGCAAATTAGTACAGCCATTGTGGAAACACAGTATGGAGTTTCCTTAAAAAACTGAAAGTAGAGCTACCATATGATCCAGCAACCCCATTCCTGGGTATAGATCCAAGGGAAATGGAATCCATCTGTCGAAGAGATACCTACATTCCCATGTTTATTGCAGCACCGTTCACAATAGCCAAGCAATGAACAGACATTCACCCACATAGGACACACAGGTGGTAAGTAAGCACACAGACTAAAGGTTCATCATTAGCCATTAGAGGATTGCAAATTTCAGCCACAAAGAGAGATCACAACATACCTCTCAGAATGGCTAAAATGCAAAAAATAAAATAATTATAGCACCAAATTCTGGCAAGGATTCGGAGAAACTGGATCTCTTATACATTGCTGGTAGGAATAGAAATGGTACAGACGTTCTGAGACATAGTTTGGCAGCCTTTTAAAACTAAAAATTGACTTCTCCCATGGTCCCTAATTAGACACTTGGTCATTTTTCCCAGATAAATGAAAGTTCATATTCGCCTTTCAAAACTCGTACATGAATGTCATAGACCCAAACCTGGGAAGGACACAGATGTTCTTATTCAACTTATGAATGTGACTGGTCAAACGAAGGGGTCACTGTCACACCACAAAATGCTGGGAACCAACTGTCCTACACTCAGTTTGTAGAATCCTCAAGGTGAGTGGACATCGCCACTCTTCCACAGGCTGTATGATTTTACATATGGCATTCCCAAAGCAAGCCTGCAGAGAGGAAGAGCAGATTTGTTAACTTCCAGAGGTTAAGGATGAGGTGGGGCATGGGGGAATAAGAGTGGGTGGGGTGTGGAAGGGTTAGTAAAACTCCATGCGCACTCACAGTAAGCAGAGCATGTGGAACTGGCAAAGCCAGCCTAGCCTCTGTGGGTGGTATTAGTTTTACGATACACCATACTTTGCAAAAGCTGTGACCACTGGGGAAGGCAGGGGAAGGGTTCCCTGCCTCTTCCTGTACATTTCTGTGTAACTTCCTATGCGTCTGAGACTCCCTCAAACTTTTAAAAGGTTATATTTAAAAAAATGAACAGACGTTCAGGCAAGGTAGCATATATCCTACAGTTGCAACCTGCCACAATAACAATGAAACACATTGCAACAATACTATTGATAAAAAAAAAAAAAAGTGGAATTCCAGGTACAAAATTCAGGTCACTTCATTAAGCAGAAGAGAGCCATCTGGAAGGATGCCATCACAATTATGAATGTCCACCCTCTAAATAGCATAGAATCTGCATTTACTAATGTAAAAAACACAGAGAAAAAGAAACACATGTAGTTTGAACTCTGATTCACCATTACTAGTCAGTGATGAGCAAAGACAAAAAAATAAGAAAATAGGGGCCGGTGCTATGGAGTTAACGTGGGTTAACGCCCTGGCCTGAAGTGCCAACATTCCATATGGGCACCCGTTCCAGACCCGACTGCTCCACTTCCGATCCAGTTATCTGCTGTGGCCTGGGAAAGCAGTAGAAGATGGCCCAGGTCCTTGGGCACCTGCACCCACACGGGAGACTCGGAAGAAACTCCTGGCTTCTGGCTTTGGATCAGCACAGCTCTGGCCATCTGAAGAGTGAACCAGCAGCTGGAAGACCTCTCTCTCTCTCTCTCTCTCTCTCTCTCATTCACTTACTGTAACTCTGACTTTCAAATAAATAAATAAATCTTTAAAAAAATGACAAAAGAATTAATGATACAGTTAATTTTCTGTATGTAAAATCTTAACTGTGAAAATAAAGATAAAAGTTGTCCGTGAGTAGCCACATTCGTCTTAAAAACTGACTAAAAGGGCCGGCGCTGTGGCTCACTAGGCTAATCCTCTGCCTGCGGTACCGGCACCCCAGGTTCTAGTCCCGGTTGGGGTGCCGGATTCTGTCCCAGTTGCCCCTCTTCCAGGCTAGCTCTCTGCTGTGGCCCGGGAGTGCAGTGGAGGATGGCCCAAGTCCTTGGGCCCTGCACCCACATGGGAGACCAAGGAGAAGCACCTGGCTCCTGGCTTCGGATCAACACAGTGCACTGGCAACAGCGCGCTGGCCGCAGCGGCCATTGGGGGGTGAACCAACAGAAAAGGAAGACCTTTCTCTCTGTCTCTCTCTCTCTCACTGTCCACTCTGCCTGTCCAAATAATAATACTACTAATAATAACAACAATAAAAGAAACACCAGTAGACAAGAAAGAAACCATTTGATTCACAAATTTTGAAAAGAAAAGAAATACAACCAAAAGAATATAGAAAGGAGAATTAATAGTATGGTTGAAAAAATAAAAATATTGCAATTAATAAAACTTTGCAAAAGCAAGTACCTTACAAAAACTGATGAAGCTGACAAGTCACAAAAGAATCTAAAATAATAGAAAGTGCGATTACCTAGAATAAGAAAGGAAATAAGTAGCCACATAAAGTGGAACACTAAAGAGACTCCTAGGATGCCACTTTGTTCAATTATCTGCAATATATTAACACCTGAGCAAATGGGCCAGTTCTAGGAAAATCTTTTTAACGAAGCTGACCTCATCAAAGACAGAAATTCCACAGAATATATAAACAATATTTAAAAGTGCTCTATCCAGATATTAGCACCTGAAATTAGCCAGATCTGTAAAGATCAGAACACCGAGTTAAAGTATTACAAAGCATAGAGAAAGAAGTGGAAGTTTACATTCTTTTTTATGACACAAGCATAATATTGAACAAAAACTGACAAGACTGAGTGAAATCAGTGAATTTCACTGAAAAAATCTGAAACGAAATATTACTGAACAGAAGTTAGTAGCACCATATTAGATTATAAACTACCACTTCCATTGTAAGTGATTATAAATCACTTTTAGGGGCCGGCACTGTGACGCAGCGGGTTAACACCCTGGCCTGAAGCACTGGCATCCCATATGGGTGCCGGTTGAAGTCCCGGCTGCTCCATGTCCAATCCAGCTCTCTGCTATAGCCTGGGAAAGCAACAGAAAATGACTTAAGTCCTTGGGCCCCTGAACCCATGTGGGAGACCCAGAAGAAGCTCCTGGTTCCTGGCTTCAAATTGGCACAGCTCCGGCTGTTGCAGCCAATTGGGGAGTGAACCAGCGAATGGAAAACCTCTCTATCTCTTTCTGCCTCTCCTCTCTCTGTAACTCTGACTTTCAAATAAATAAATAAAGCTTAAAAAAGTTATTTATCTCATCTTATTTAAGTTATTTATCTCAAGATTTCAAGGGTCGTGTAATATTAAAAAGTTACTCACTGAATTCCCAACATTAATTGCTCTAAGGGAAAACACACACAGAGAGAATTTTAAAGATTTATTTAATTTTTTGAAAGACAGTTACAGACAGAGAGAGACAGAGAGAGAGAGAGAAGGGTCTTTTTTTGTTTTGTTTTTGGACAGGCAGAATATACAGTGAGAGAGAGACAGAGAAAGGCCTTCCTTTTTGCCATTGGTTCTTCCTCCAATGGCCGCCGCGGCCGGCATGTTGCGGCAGGTGCACCGCGCTGATCCGAAGGCAGGAGCCAGGTGCTTCTCCTGGTCTCCCATGCGGGTGCAGGGCCCAAGGACTTGGGCCATCCTCCACTGCACTCCCGGGCCACAGCAGAGGGCTGGCCTGGAAGAGGGGCAACCGGGACAGAATCCGGCGCCCCGACCGGGACTAGAACCCGGTGTGCCGGCGCCACAAGGCGGAGGATTAGCCTATTGAGCCACGGCGCCGGCCAGAGAGGTCTTTCATCCACTGGTTCACTCCCCAAATGTCTGCAGCTGATCTGAAGCCAGGATCCAGGAGCTTCTTCCGGGTCTCCCACGTGGGTGCAGGGGCCCAAGGGCTTGGGGCCATCTTCTTCTGCTTTCCCAGGCCATTACAGGGAGCTAGATTGGGAGTGGAGCAGCCGGGACTCGAACCAACACCCATGTGGGATGCCAGCACTTCAGGCCAGGTTATTAACCCACTACACCACAGCACGGGCCCTAAGAGATTCGGAAAAAAAAAAATTGGAAGGAATTTAACAAAATTCGACATCTATTTATAAAAAAGGAATCAGTGAATACTTAAATTTTTTCTTATTTATGTGAGAGACAGAGTAATAAAGAGAGAGAGAGAAAGTGAGCTTCTACCTATTGGTTTACTCCCCCAAATGCCAGTGAATGATAGGGCTGAGCTGGGTGGAGTCAAGGCCAGGAGCCAGGCATGCAGTACCTATCTCCCAGTGGGTGGCAGGAACCCAATTACTTGAATCATTAGTTTCTTTCTAGGGTCTGCCTTAGCAGCAGGCAAGACCCAGGCACTCCAATGTGGGATGCGGGCATCCTAACTGAACTGGCAGCCTAAATGCCAGGCCAAATGCCAATCTCAATGAATACCCCTCCAAAATGATATGAGAAGTGCTCACTCACCCATTCACCCCCAACGTTGTTCTCAGTGGGACCATATTAACCACATTCTTGTGGAATTCAGGAATAAGACAAGAATACCCTTTGCTGGCTGTGGTTTATTGTTGCTGTTTTTAATTAGATATGCCAATTCTAAGGCTCATATATGAACTATATAAGAATAGCATGGGAAATTTTAAAAAAGGAAGGAAGACAGGGTTGCATTGTGGCATAACTGCACTGGCATCTTATATGGACACAGGTTCATTTCCCAGATAGCTACTCCCTACTACCGGCTGGGGAAAAGCAACGGAAGATGGCCCAAGTGCTTGGGCCCCTGCCGCCATTGTGGGAGACCCACATGGAGCTCCTGGCTCCTGGCTTCAGCCTGGCTCAGCACTGGCTGTTGCAACCATCTGGGAAGTGAACCAGTGGATGGAAGCACTCTTTCTCTCTCTCTTTCTCTCTTTCTCTCTTTCATTCTTTCAAATAGGTAAATAAAAATACTAAAATTCAAAAATAAGGGATAAGAGCAAATTCAACCTATCAGATAGTAAACATTGCTCTAAAGTTTCAGTAACTAAAACAGGATGAAACTGACCCGTGGATAGATCAATGAAACAGAATTTTTTAAAACTGGAAATGTACTCTAATATATAGAATGCTTAATATATAATAAATGTTCTCTCCGCTCTTTCTCACTCCTCTGTCTCTGTCTCTGTCTCTCTCTCTCTCTCTCTCTCTCTCTCTCTCCTCACATCTCTTCCCCTCTTGAGTACATAAAAAAATTAAAAATGGAAGCAAATGAAAATAAGGGAGCAAAATTTCAAATATTTTTAAAAATGAGAGCAAACCAATGGAAAAATGTGGACATAAGATACAACAGAAAATTTACCAAAAAAAAAACAAGAAAAAATAATACTCAAAGATATGATGTTTAACCTCACTGGTACTCCGAGATACGGCCAAAGAAGAGGTGGTCTCCAAAATGGAGCTTGCCAACCAGGAGGACTGGAGCAGTGTTTGACAATAGAATGTCCCATGGATTTATAGGAAGAACTGATGCTCCCCAGGGATCTGTAAAAATGTTGGTAAGAGACAAGCCACAAGAAATGGAATGGGAGCTCCAGACACTTTGTTTGGATTTTAGGATAAGGAAGGTTGGAGGATGTGGAAACTTCTGAATGGAAGACTCAGATTCATTTAAATGGAGAATCTTTTCTCTTATGCATATTTACTGTCCTACTCTTTCTTCTGTGGGTGCAACAGAACGCCTGAGACTGAGCAATCATGTTGTTTCAGCGCCCAGTTCTGGAAGTCCGAGGTGGTCCTGAAGAAAGTCTTCCTTGTTGTGTTTTAACAAGTGCCATGCAACGCTTTTTTCTGAAAAAGGAGGTGATTTCCTGTTGCTATTTTACCAGTCTCATTTCACCTTTAGACAGTTTTGATGGGATTAATTCCCTCTGAGTTTCCTCAGAACCTTGCTGCTCAGAGTGGCCTGTGGATTTGCAGAATCACCATCACCTGGGAGTTGGTTAGACATGCAAACTCTGGGGTGGGTGTTCAGCTCAGCGGTCAAGATGCCACTTAGGACACACTTCTCCCACATCACAGTACCTGGGTTTGAGGCCTGGCTCTGCTTCTGACTCCAGTTTCCCACCAACATAGACTTCTTGAGACATCAGCAATGGCCCAAGGAGTTGGGTTCTTGCCATCCATGTGGGAAATCTGAATTGAGATCCCAGCTCCTGGCTTCAGCCTGCCTATGTGGGGTCAATCAGTGAATAGGATCTCTCTCTCTCTCTAATAAAAATTCAAAAAAAAAAAGAAAGAAAGAAAGAAAAAGAAAACCTAGAAAATGAAAATCTTGAGCCCTACCCTGATGCATTTTCACAAGATGCCCAGGTGACTTGCATGCAGGTTGCTCTGGGAGAAACTATCTTTAAGGAAATAAGTCTTTTCTATATTCAAAAGATCCCCTGTGGGGGGAAAAAGCCAGGGAGCAGAGAAGGAAGGCTGCTGCCATGTCTATTTCTGTGAAATCTTCACTTTCAGAAACATGTGCTGCACATGGATGCTTCAACTTGCTGGTGATGAATGGCGAGCCGGCCGGGAGAAATCATTCACAAGCACTCCATATGGAGTGAGATGGAGAAAGGCTGATGGAGCCTGTCCAAGGGAGACTGGCAGGGATTCAGCCCGTCAAAGCTCTGGACCACAAGGAGACAGGGATTGCCTAAGAGAGCAGAGCTGGAAGAAAGTATGTTTCCTTTCAAAGGGAAATTTCTAAGGAGAGCCAGGTGAGTCCACGGGAGCTGGAATCTCAGAGTTGTTCAATGATGTGACTAACAGAAAGGATGCATAAAAAACTGCTCAGCGTCTACATCCAACAGCCTCCTGGAAGAAGAGAGAGCTGACTGGGCATTTCTAAGAAGAGGGTACTGGTAGGTGTTGGGATTTTATGTTTGAAGAAGGTGAGGAAGCCAGTTAAAGTGGATAAGACTTTATTTTAGGGGGGGGAACAGAACTGGAACATGTGGCAAGGCTCCTTGGTGATGTTCACAGTGCATTGTCTTAGCAGTTGGGAAGATCCCAGATGAGGGACTCTCCCAAGCAATTAACAGCCCCCTAACCTTTAGATGATCTGCCTGCACCCAACTTCATCAGACCTGGGGGTTAGACCTCAGTGGCCTTATAGGTTCTTAAGTGGAAACTTGTTTTGGGTGCTGGGCTAGTCATGGAGAGCCTGAGCCAGGAGCCATCTGCCAGACGTAAGATATAATTGGGAGAGACGCTCTGCACCTTTGTTAGTGGTGAAAGAGTGAGAATAGAAGTAAGTGTGGTTAAAATACAGTGCCATTTTCTCTTCCTGTGTCTTTAGAAAATACGTAAAACCACTTTAAACTGAGAAAAGGTTTTGTCTGATTACAAAATCATATCTTTCTATCATAAAATGTGTGGTAACTACAGATCAAAGAAAGTATGATCTCATTACCCGGATGACATGGGCATTTAAAGAAGTTCATGGAAAACAGAATTAAAAGATAAATTTATTCAGGTGCAGAAAATTTTTGAAATCTATGCACATGAGAGGTCTTGAAATTTATGGAAAATGAACGTTATGATAACACTATGCATGGATTTCAAAACTGCTTTGTATCAAAATAAACTTACTATTTCATTCCATTTTCTGCAAACTTTTTGAAGTCCCTTGGTCTATTTCGGTATGTAGTTATTTCATCCTTTTATCTTCATTTTCCCATCATTTCAAAAGGTTTTTGTTTTGTGACTGCACAAGATAAGACTGCCAATACAAAAAGGCACAAAAGATCTGGGACTATAGAAGACAAAAAAAAGGAAGTTTTCATCCACTCTCCTTCTCCATGTCCCACTCACCCACCCAGGCAAAGCTGCTATTCCAAAAGGTCCTTCTTGCTGCATGTATGTGCATTCTTGTTCACACACACAAACATATTGCCTACCGTAGTTTATTCACTATACATGCGGCTTCATACCATTTCCATACTGTCCTATGGCTTGCTCTCATCCCTCTAATCACGGGTCTTGAAGAGTTCCTCCATTCTAGCACATGCACTGCTGTCCATCACATGGCTACAACACAACCTACTGATGGATGTTTAATTAGCCCTTTCTTCACTTTTCTGATTGACAGGGCCCTGAGATCCATACACATGCACATAGGCAATTGGTTGAGTAGGATTCATCCATAACAGAATTCCTGATATGTTCTCTGCATTTACATTTTCCATAACTCCTCTCAATTTGCCCTCCAACCTATGAAAATATATAATCCCATCAACAATGTTTAAGAATATTCATTTTCTATGCTCTTCCCTACTTTTTCCTAAAATATTGCCAACGTGGTGGGCCAAAAATATTCTATCAGTTGTGTTCCTCAGTCTTTGCCTGATGCACCTAAGTTGCAATAATGAGAGAAAAGTTGGTAGAACTTTTTTGGTGTGTGTGAAAACCAAATTTACAATCTGAACAATGAGGGGCTGGTGTTGTGACAAAGAGAGCCAAGCTGCCCCCTACAGTGCCGCCATCCCATATCAGAGCACCAGTTAGAGCCCTGGTTGATCCTCTTCTGATCCAGCTCCCTGCTAACGTGCCTGGGAAGGCAGCAGAAGATGTCCCAAGTGCTTGGGTCCCTGCTACCTACGTGGGAGACCTGGATGGAGTTCCTGCCTAGACTAGTTCCAGCCATTGGGACCATTGGGGAATAAACCAGTGCATGGGAGATCTCTCTCTCATAATCTTCCTTAAGATAAATAAATAGATAGATAGATAGATAGATAGATAGATAGATAGATAAACGTTTACGTATAAAAACTTCAACAATGAAAGCATGTTGGATATTTTCCATAATAAAATGTTAACAACAAGCAACAAATAGGTGCCAACATGTGTGCCACACTTAAAGCACAACACATACCTGAGATTATGGCTATGGGAAATGAATGGTTTTGTGGCATAACAGGTTGAGCCACTGCTTGCCATGCCGCCATCCCATATGGGCACCTTTTTGAGTCCCAGCTGCTCCACTTCCAATCCAGCTTCCTGCTAGCACGCCTGAGAAAGCAGTGGAGCCAAGTGCTTTGGCCCCTGTTTCCTTGTGGGAGACCCTGAGGAAGCTCCAGGCTCCTGGCATTGGTTGGGCCCATGCCTTGTTGCAACCATCTGGGGAATGAACCCATGGATGGAAGATACCATTCTCTCTCTCTCTCTCTCTCTCTCTCTCTCTCTCTCTCTCTCTAACTCTGCCTTTGAAATAAATCTTAAAAAAAATTAAAAGGGGAGTCTGAAGAAAAATATTTGTAACGACATTTTCTAAAAACTCATATAAAATCTGAGTCTGTTTTCAGAGGTTATTGTGCAACTTTCCAGCATACCTCTGCTTGGACATGCAGGGGCACAGAAGGCCACTGAGACACTGGAGTTCTCATGGGCTATGGTTTATCAAAGGAAGCTTGCTAGTGGAGAGAAAATGGAGGTCAACTTTCCTCTTCTACTAGGAGGGAGCTTATGGCCTTTCTCTTCCCACCCGTTCCACCCCAAGCCATTAAGTCTTGCCATGCAGAAGGGGACTGAGCTGATGGGTCAGCTCCCGTCACCTGGACCATGAGTCACAGTCTGAACATTGGTGCTTCAGAGAAATGGTGAAGGGCATTGGACGACAGAGCAGCACCTCTACCCTGGGGGCCCAGGAGACTTTTCTCTGCGTGCAACAGTCTTGTAACCACTGAGATGCTGTGAGATGCCAGGGTGCTGGGCTGCAAGTCAGTGCTAAGCCAAGCACAGAGGGTCCTGCCTGCTTCCACAGAGGCAGGATAAGATCAAAAACTTGGGTGCAGATTTTGAGGGGATTTTGGTAAAAGTCAAGGTGCAGATTTTTGCCTTATGGTTACATCTGCTTCTCAGGCATATTCCACAGAAGGATCAATGCTTTAGAGCTGTGGTTTGGGGAACGTTGGCCCCTCGGCCATCATGTTATCAGAAAGGACCCTGATCTGGCCCAAGTGCTCAACCAGGTTCACAAATTATGTCTCTGAAGCAGCCAAGAGGGGATTGTTTATAGCCTCAGTCAGCAAACTGTAGCATAGTTCTTTAAGACAAAGGCTCATCCCATTGCTAGAGAAAACAGAAAGAGAAACAAGGAGAGAATTTCTCAGAATGAAGCATTCAATGTATTCAAGGCTGTAACTATAGAAATGCAGACGGATTTTTACATGGCTGCTCCCATCTAACAAACACTGAAGAAAGTGCCCAGACCCACTGCTCACTGGTGTGGAAGAATCAAGACAGTACCTTCCAACAGGTGCCTGGAATTGGTGCTTACACTGGGCGAATCCTGTTGCCAAATTCTCCCTGTACCATGGCTGGGCAAACACCTTTTGTCTTGGATGTCAAATGATTTCAATCATTGATAAATCTGCAACAGTAAAACCAATGTCCAGGCAATAGCTACAAAACCCTCACATCTTGGTGCTCCCGGCTGGAGAAGAGTGATTGGTTGCTGAATTAATTTTATAACTAAACAAAAAGTGACTGGTGGATTGAGTCAAGAAGTCACTTAGAAGAAAATTCAGGCTCTATACCACGGGCTTGTGATTTATTTATTTCTATCATGCAGTTGCTAGTGCTATTAAAACAATGTCAAGGGCATAATGATGAATTTAATGATATTGATGGTGGGTCTGACAACGGGTTAGTGTCTAAAGTAATGAAACGTCAGGGCAAAGTGCATTATGTACTCACTCACGTCGTTAAGGGTACCCCAGGCTAACGGAGAAGCAACAAGAAGACTTCCTACAGATGAGCTAAAAGCCCGTTCACTAAAAGCTCTCCGGCTCTGGTCTTGGGACAAGTCAGAACTGAGACTCCTGCAGGTTTCGGGGGAAGCAAGAGCCTCAGCAGACCCAGAGAAGACTCAGCACGTCACCATCCGTGTGCACATGTTTCACAGAGCCATATCAGGTTTATTATTCTTTAATTTAATCCACTTTTCATTTTGCTTGAAAGGCAGAGAGACACACAAACAGAGATAGATAGAGATTTTCCATCCTCAGGCTCACTCCCCAGATGCCTATAGTAGCCACAGCTGAGCTGATCCACACAGAAGCCAGGAGCCAGGAACATCATCTGGGTCTCCCACGTGGTGGCAGGGGCCCACGTTCATGAGCCCTCACCTGCTGTCTCCTAGGATGCTCATTGGCAGGAGTCTGGCTCAGAGGCAGAGTCACCAGCACTTGAACCAGACATTCAGATATGAGGTGTGGGTGTCCAAAGTGCTAATGTAAGCGCTGTGTCAAGGGCCCCTCCCCCAAGCTAATCATCAAAATGTGAACTATGGTTACAAATATAAACCATGCAGATATTCCATTAATGACAAACAAAACCCCTACCTTACTCAGTTCCTAAATAATGCCCAAGTGAAATGGCCTTTTCATTCCATTACCAGGCTGTGTGCCATGCAGTCAATATCTAATCAAGCTTTTAAAAGTCACTTTTGGAGGGGCTGGTAGTGTGGCTCAGGGTGTTTAGCCATCTCCTCCAGTGCCAGCATCCCATGTGAGTACCAGTTTGAGTCCCAGATGCTCCAGTTCCAATATAGCTCCTTGCTAATGTGCCTGGAAAGAGCGGAATATGGCCCAAGTACTTGGGGTCTTGCCACCCATGTGGAAGACCTGGATGGAATTCCTGGCTCCTGGCTTCAGCCTGGCCCAGCCTGGGCCATTGTGACCATTTGGAGAGTGAGCCAGTAGGTGGAAGATTCTCTCTCTGTCTCTCTCTCTTACTCCCTCCCTCCCTCTCTCTCTCTTTCTCCCTCTCTTCTTAAAAAGTCACTTTGGGGCCCTACATTGCCCCATAACTACAGAACTTCTCTGAGGAATCTCTTAAAGCTATATCCCATCCCTTTACTCTGAACTATGAGAAAAACAAATTGTTTACAAAGTTATCTCAAAACATGGCTTCCAAATTGTCTTTGATCTTTGCATTTGAGTGTTCTCACAGGGAGGGGATTTGATACCTTGGCTGTCTGCATTTTTTTTAATTAAGTAACTGTCAGATCTCTATGTTGTTTTCAGTCGTGGTACAGGAGAAGGGAAATGACATCTGAATGGAGCAGTGAGGGGGTACGGAGAAGCCAAGAAGAGAAAGACAGTAAAAGAGGGGAAAGCGGTTGAAAAGACGAGTTGAAAATGGAATTGAAAAGAGAAGAGAGAAAAGCAAAGACAGGGAGATACACCAATTTTAAGAGGCCTTGAAATGTAACCATAAACATCACACGAAGAGATATGGAATCTGAATATCCTATAATAAATTATCCCACCACCCAAAACACCAGTTACTCACCTTTCACCTTATTTTGATTGTGACATCAAAATAAATGAAATATATCGAAATATATTCAGTTCTCAGCCTAGAATCCAAATCCCAAATTTAGGATAATGTACAGCTCATATAGAACCAAAAATGACCTGTAGCTAGAGCCTACACTTCCAAAGTGAGCTTCTAATTTCAATGCTGTGTCAAGGCTGTCCACAGAAATGAATTTTCATCTATGGCATCCCTATATTTAATGGGAGCCTGACATGAAAACAATGCTGTTAAAACTTTTGAACTGAGGACAGTGTTATGGCATAGCAGGTACGCCTGCCTGCAACCATAGCATCCCATGTGGGTGGTGGTTCAAGTCCTGGCTGCCTCACTACCGATCCAGCCCTCTGCTAAAGCCTGGGAAAAGCAGCAGAAGATGGCCCAAGGACCTGGACCCTGCACCGTGTGAGAGACCCAGAAAAGATCCTGGCTTCTGGTTTTGGCCTTGCCAGTGCTGGCCACTGTGGTCATCTGGGTATGGAATATCAACTGGCAAATAGAACCGATGCCGGATTTTGCTTGGTCACTTCTCAGCTGGGTCTCTATGACCAAGACAATGCACCTGTGAGCTTCCTCTACTTAGCTGGAAAGTTGAATAACACATCATTGGCTTGCTGTAAAAATTACCTGAGTCAGCCTCTTCCTGGCACCTAATAAATATTCAACAATTAACTACTGCTATTGCACGAGAGTCAGGTACAACATGAAAACAGTAAGACAGGAGGACAGGGTTCAAATAGCTCCATCTACCTGCCTTTCCTTTGCAGTCTCTGCGACCTGTGAATGCTGAGGCAGCCCAGACTGCCCGGGAGACAGGAAGCCGCCAGCTGGTCATGGAAATTCCTAAACACTTCAGTCACTGCTCTCCTCTGCGTTCTTGTAGATCATCGACAGAAAACATTATTCCTTGGTGGACAGACATGTGTATTTGCTGTGCTCTATTGAACTTGGTCATGACCTTCCTCTCTTGCCTAAATGAACTGGAAGGTCCTTCTCCTGCCTTGGGCTGCAGGTGTTGGTAAAGGGAGAAGCCCTCTTCTGAGGAAAGGCATGCCTTATCCCTTCCAGGTCCAAGTCAACGCTAACAGGCCTAAACCCATGCCGAAAGTCCACTGAGAGTCTCTGAAACCAGCTGCACACCCAGATGTGCATGTTGACCAGATGCCAAGCCATTCTGAAAACTTAAACAAAACAGTGTGTAGCTCCAGGGCCAGGTGGGCTGATGCCAAGGCTTGGGCTGCCACCCCAGAAGGCAGGCAGCTGGGAATTGGGATATGAATGCGCAATGTGGGGGAAAAACTTGCTCTCAATGGCTTCCCTTTTGACCCATGGCATCTCTGTCTCACAAATGTACCACCTGTCCACCCAAGTGGTCGATCAGCATGGGGTTGTTACAGCCTGCTTGAACAGACATGGAGACGATGCGTCAGCAACCACCTTGGTGATGAGAATGGGATGATGTGAAATTATCCTTCCCCGGAAAGCCAAAACTAAACCATAGAGATGTATACCTTATTTGAGCCTCTGGGCTATGGAAATACTTCCAGAGAACCATAGGAAGAAAGGCAAATTGGTGAAGGAAAAAATCACTTAAATCACCATCTGTTGAGGATAGCACAAGTCAGTCAATTCATTGCATGTGTAACATTCAACTAGGGCAAAAGAAAAACAGAGAGAGGCAGCTTGGGCCAAATCAAACATTCAACCTCTCAAAATTTAATAAATCTCCAGCAGCTTCATTTTAAGTTGAAGATTTTGCATTGACTATGAATGATGTTATAAGTACCCACATAGGCCGGCGCTGTGACTCAATAGGCTAATCCTCCACCTTGCGGTGCTGGCACACTGGTTTCTAGTCCCGGTCAGGGCGCTGGACTCTGTCCCGGTTGCCCCTCTTCCAGGCCAGCTCTCTGCTGTGGCCCAGGAGTGCAGTGGAGGATGATCCAAGTGCTTGGGCCCTGCACCCCATGGGAGACCAGGAGAAGCACCTGGCTCCTGCCATTGGATCAGCACAGTGTGCCGGCTGTGGCGGCCATTGGAGGGTGAACCAACGGCAAAAGGAAGACCTTTCTCTCTGTCTTTCTCTCTCACTGTCCACTCTGCCTGTCAAAATAGATAAGTAAGTACCCACATAGCCCTTGGCTGAAAAAGCATTTCCCATTCTCAACTAGACCACTGCATCCCACCTCCCCTCCAGCCCACATGCACCTCCCCTCACTTCCTCGTGTCTCACCTCTTTATGAGACCTCAGGCACATTCCTGCCCTTGCTAGGTAGAACCCAGAGTGTTGATGCCAATGCCTTCTACCATGGTGAACCGGTCCTGTTACTACCACCACAGGTGAGAAGCATGCTCTGGGGAGTGCAGCTTCGCAACACATTATCTCAATGGCCATGGAAGCCTCATTCTGGGTGCAGCCACAAACTGGTGGGCGACCATAGGCACACAGTCATAACATGTTTCGGATTGTCTATAAAAAGTGGCAAATGTCTAAGACAGAGTTGAAAAAGAGAGAGAGAGAGAGAGAGAAAAGCCACATCCAAGCAGTTCAGATGGGAAACCAATGGGGCCACCCAAACTTAGACTGTGAACCTCCAAAACCACGAACCACAATAAACTTCCTTCCTTCCTTAACAGTAACAAAAAGCTAACTCACACACTGAGGAAGAGGAAAGCTCAGGAGGAGAGAGATGGTCCCAGCTAAGGTGGGGGCATTTAGTTTGCTCCCTGCTGATTCCTCCTTGTAGATTTCCAACATCATCCACAACAGCGGTCTCTGGGCTGCAGGGAACTCTCAGAGTGTCTCATTCCTGTAAATTTCTAAGGCCCACCTCGGTCCTGTTGCTTTTCTTAAGTAGGTTAGATGTGTTCCCCCAAATCATCAGCCAATTATGGTGTGGTGAGCAGCAAGGAGAGAGCCTGGCTCACAAAGTGATCAGGGAAACATGGCAAGACTTGTTATGTCAGCCACAACAGCGCATTCCATTTCTGGAGTACAGGACTAGAACTGAAGGTAGAAGGCTTGTTATAGGATTTTAGTGCACCAGTACCCCCATGCAGGGATACTCCATACCATGAATCTGATTTTAAAGCATTCTTTACATGGTACAATCACTAATATTAAGATTGCTGACAACTAAGTTACCTGCTATGAAAAATATGAGAGAGTAAAGTTAAAAAAAATGAATATTGCCTTGAAATGTGGCTTTTTGAGTTGTGACCTAGATTTGAACAGAAATCAACCTGCAAACCCTAGAGCAATGCACTTTAGGGATCCAATAAATGGGTTTAGTATTTAAAGCCAAGTTTCAGAACAAAGAAAGGTTCTCTATAGACTCCAAAACTGCTCACAAATGGGGAAGTGGACCCTTTAAAATGTCATGAGAGAGCAGTGCAGTTCTTGCTGTGCTAAGGGAATTTTCTACCCCATTCAGACTCTCTGGGAGGCAATTTCAAAGCTAAGGGCAGGGTGGAGTCGTGGGATACTGATCATAAGACTGAATCAGAGAATTAGACTGCAAGGCTTCAGGATCCTAACACTTCCACTTATAGATGGCATCATTTATACACTTTGGACAATGATACACACCTAGAAGACAATATGGGTCAAAGTATGTCTTGGCAATGTACCTTACCCAGTGGCTGTCAAGGGCCAGGGCTCAATGCAGTTGATTTGCATCTTCTCTCTTCCTCCCCTCCTCCTGCTGACCCTAGATCACATAGTTATGGGTAGTCTGGATGACAACCTGTTACTCATGGATTCAAGGAGCACCTCTGGCTAGAAAAGCACCGTGTGATGACAGGTGAGAATCTTTAATCCTTAAGCGTTCATAATCTTATAGGAGAGATAAGGTCTGCACACTGATGTGCGTGGTTAGAGAATGCAATCCAGTGATGATGCAATGGAACATTCAGTTGAATCCCAATCCCTAGATAATTACCCAGAAGCTGGCTGGCAAAGATATCAACTAGGTAAATTCATGTCATCGAAAAAAACTGAGTCTTTACCCATCATGCACACAGATATAATGGGTCACACCAAGGCACCATCTCCTGCTTGAAACCTGGTGCCCGGGAAGGCAGACTTTGCTCCTTGTGTGAGAAAACTTGCCACCAGTTTTGCCATGCTGTACTTGAGAAAGCAAGACTCCACTGCTTCCCCATACTACCGCATGTTGTTAAGTGACGAGGCACTGCAGGTGGCTTGGTTAGTGCCTTGGGTGGTTACTGTGCAAGCGGCTTCCACAAAATGAGGTATGGTCACATATGGGTGTTGAGGTGCTATTGGATCCTGACTCTGTGACAACAGTCTCTCTGCACTCTCTCGGTCTCTCTCTCTTTCTCCCGCTCCCTCTCTCCCTCTCCCTCTCTCTCCCTATCTCCCTCTCCTTCTCCCTCTCTACATATAACTCAAATAAATAAATAAACCTTAAAAAAAAGAACAGACTTAAGGTAAGTGAGGATTTGGGCAGGAAAGAGTTAACTCAGCAAGCCAGAATTGCTCAAACCCAGCACATTAAAAAAACAAACAAACAAACAAAGCAAAAGAGCTGAAGTAAATCTCCACCCTCTGCCTACACACACAGAAAGTGAGGACAGGGAACTAGCCAGGAGGCAATTGCTGGAATCCGAATGAAACCCCGTGGTGGCTTTTCTGCCATGATCATGTCTCAGCTGCGCCCTGGGGCTTTCTGTGAAATTTTTTTGCAACTCATTGGCACAAGGGAAGGATACCTTTAATTAATGGTAGTTGGTGTAGTGTGGGATGTCTTTATTAAATGGGTATTCTGGTCTGGTCTATCAGTGAGTCCTTTCTGCTTTTCCCGCAGAAAAGTTCTTGAAAAACCAGGTAATTCCAAGATGCCAAGCAAAGCACCAAGATGCCTTGTTTCTCTGTGTCAGCAAGCTGACAGCGGATGCAGCGCTGTTAGGGCAATCCAAGCACGCTGGTCTCCACCTCCCTGGAGTGGCCATTCTCCTAGTCATTATCCCAAACGGGAGGTCCAGATACCAGCCTTGGCAGGGTCAGTGTCAAAAACTTAGGAGAACAAGAGAAAAGAGATTCTTGAACTTCTACCTGAATGGGAGAAATAAGACCATTTCCACATTGTAAGTCATTTTATTTCTTGTAATTTCTCACCCAGAATAGTGATGCCAACAAGAGAAGTCTATTTGAGTGTCCTGTGACAGCAGGTGTATGGAATAAAATATATCAGGTGTTGGGGGAGGAAGCAAAAGTCTTCCTACTTGTTCAGTAGCAGGGCTCGGGAAGGGAAGGAGTGATGTGGGCCACACGTGGGGAAACTTTGGAGAAGTTAAGGTCTTTGGAAAACAGGAGAGTCAGCTTTGTCTCTAACGAGCTCCGGGTGTGTTTAAGAAATGGCAGGCAGGTGCTGACGGCTCTTGGGAGAAGTCTGCTCCCCAAGTTCTTCAACTTCTTGGGTTACAACCCCTGCCTACTCAAAAGGGAGAGAAAAGCATAGACTGAGAACCCAGCCAGACCGTGGTTCAAATCCTTGCCCCGTCACCGTCCAGGAGTGTGACTTGGGCAAGTAATTTGGTTTCTTCAATACTCTGAGCCTCCCATTCTTTCCTCCTTAAATGTGGGTTAGATAACCTGTCTCCAGGCTTCAGCACATGAGGTTAAATAATATACCTCTGGTATCCAGTCTATAGGTGGCCCTGATAAAGGTTCACTTCCTATTTCTAGGTCCTTTATGGGCTACTAAAGAATAGTGATGTGATTGAAAGGAGAAAAGAACAGAGACTTACTGTAGCCCACAGGAAAATAGTTTTTAAATAAACTATTCCTTTTGTGCTTGCATAGTCCACAGAAGGAGGAAATCTAACCTTAGGGAACCACCTATAATCTCTGCTCATGCCTTTGGCCCCATTGTGGATTTTCAATGGCAACATTCTCTGGCCCTGTGGAGGGCTGTGGCTGGGCACCATGGTAGGCTAGGCCCCTGCTACACCTGCTGCTCATTATTTATCATGTTCCTTGACTGATGCTGATGAAATGTGGAAACCTGGATGGAGCAGAACAACCTCCACTTTGCACCTCAATAAGCTTTTTTTAAGTTTATTTATTTATTGGAAAGTCAGAGTTATACAAAGAAAGAGGCAGAGAGAAAGATCTTCCCTCTGCTGGGTTCACTCCCCAAATGGCCACAATGGCCAGAGCTGTGCTGATCCAAAACCAGGAGCCAGGAGCCAGGAGCTTCTTCCAGGTCCCCCACGTGGGTGCAGGGGCCCAAGCACTTGGGCTGTCTTCTACTGCTTTCCCAGGCCACAGCAGAGAGCTGGATCGGAAATGGAGCAGCTGGAACTCAAACCAGTGCCCATATGGGATGCTGGCATTGCAGGCAGTGGCTTTTACCCTCTACACCACAGTGCTGGCCCCTTTAATAAGTTTTTGGCTAGGCTAGGGTATCCTTGTTGGTTGATGTGAGATAGGAGGTGAAAAGCTAGCCAGCCATGTGAAGAATTTATGTTCTGGAGAAAGGAGGCAGGAAGAAAGGGAGGCTCTCCAATGAGAAGGAGGCCTCCAAAAGATGGCAGCAGGATGGGGCTGTGAGAACCTGGTGACTGATAAATCATCTCTGGTAATGGATGTGCTGCGAGGAGCTTTGGAGAGTGATGCCCGAACTCCCAGTGAGGGAGGGTGGTTGCCGGAGTCGAGATAGGCTCTGGCTCCTATTAGTTCCTGCTTTCTATAAATTTCATTATGCAGAACCATCTTTTTAGCACTCTGAGGGAAGGAAGGTTTGGGAGTGGTTTCCAATGTGGGATGAAGGAAGCCAACAAAAGCAAAACCTAAGGTCGTGTTACCAAGCCAGATTCTGTGTGAACACACCAGCGGACCAAGAGCTTCCCAGAAACCTGAGGTACTGGGAGGGTCAGGTGGAGCCTTAAGTCATCTGATTTGAGTACAAAGATATGTGGCACATTGAAGTCATTTGGATGGAGAATTCTGGAGTACCTTTGAATAGTCTATTTTCTTCCCAGAAGAACCGTAAGTGACTTGACAGTGCCTTTTCTGTGTGTGCACCAGCTCCGTGTGCAAGACACACCTGCTCCCAACCCCAAAGGGCTCATTGTGAGGACCTGGAGGCCATGGAAGTGAGACGTCAGCCCGGATCGGTGCCGGGGAGCTTGCTGGGGATGCTGAGAACGGGAGTGGGGGCAGCTTCAGCTTGTGCACGCCAAGGGGCAGGTCTGCCCTGCCTTTATGGGAAGCTGGTTGAGAAGTCTTAAAGGGAGTGACCCCCAAATCCACTGTGACAGAGCTTATAGGCTCTGGAAGTCCTTCTGCACCTGAGCCGCTGAGTTCTTGTTCTGGATTTGCCTTTAACTCCAAGTAAAACAATTTCCACCCAGGAGCCTGTGTCTTCCCTGTGACGAGTTTCCTCCATCGGATTCCAAGAAATTGCTTGAGGTGGACACGGCAGCCATCCAGGGGGAAAGCGGTGGTAGACAAAGAGCGGGATGTCCATCAGTGGTTGCAGAACAAATGCAAGAGGCAGCTCCAAGAACATTCAAAGCCCAAGTCAAGGTGAGAGCGTGCTTGACCAATCTCAGCCTCCACTGCTGGCCCCTGGAACAGAAATCATAGGTGCCTAGCATTTGAGAGCACATTAAGACGTGAACGATTCACAATGCAACAAGGATGAAGAACAACACACATTCATTAAATGCAGACCACCAGAGAGTTATTTACTTCATGAGTGCTTGTATAAAACTTCACTGGCACCTACATGAAACATAGGTGGCAGGAGTATTTCTGGAATTTTCTTTGGCTCATCCCTAACATACAAGTTTCCGGGAAGGAAGTACCATATTTTTTGCCCACATGCCAAATATATCCCTCTGTTCCAAGAAGAAATTTTTAAAAGCGGATATCAACCAAGCAGCAGCTTATATTTGGGCTTCTTTGACAGGGAAATAGAGGGGAAAAGAGCTGAGAAATACGTTCCCTTGTCCAGAGTGGGACCGGAGAAGACTTCCTTAATAAAACGGATATGCTATTAAATCCTGCCTGGAAACAAAGAATGATATAAACAAGCCGTGACTTACAGTTTCAAAATCCAGTAAATTATATTTATGGTTGTGCATTTGTCAAGATAAGTAGCTGATGGTAATCCAATAAGCAGATAAGGGTAATAAAAAGCATTGATGTAGGACACAAGTCAGATATAGTGATGGGAACAACCTTTCACATTTGTGTCCTAAAGGACCTCGTCAAATGTCTTCGGACAGGGATGACGGCTGGGCCAGGACCAGGGGGTAGGCTAGAGGATGGAGGTGGGGATGGGGTGGGTAATTTCTGTTAGTTGGCTTTCCGTCATGATCTAGCACTTACCATTTCCTGGTTTTATAAGTGATGTGTTGTATAAGAAGATATGCATGGCAACAGAGAGGAAAGAAACATTTTTTTTGCCTCTGAGGGATTTCAGGAAAGAAAAACTGGGGCAAGAAACAGCAGTCTTTGGGGGAATACTGTACCTAGGTAGCAGAACAGGCACTGAACACATTTTCAGATCCTAGACTAAAATAGAAACCCCACCAATTGTCAGGCTCCTAAAATTTGCCAGAGTCTGACTCTAGCAGACTCCTTTACATCTGCATCTGTTGTGTTGTGACTGAATGTTCAGAAATAGACACGGCCCCAAACTCCCTACTGAGGTAGTCTGTTCTCCAGGTGGTCCCTGAAATCTTTTGTCTGCTGAGAGTTTATGCATGTAGCAAGAAGGCAGAGAAGGGTAGCTCTGAAGGCAACTCTCCATAGTCTGGAAACCAAAGCAAATAGCCCTCGTGTTGGTCGTAGAGAATGCTCCATTAAGCAAGAGTGATCTGTGGATTTACGATGAGCCTGTGGATAGGGAACAAATGTCCCCGTGACTCCCTGTCTGGGCCTGGGGGAGATACGTGCCTTCTTGCAAAGGACGGCATTACTGCACTCCATGTTTGACATGGAGAGACAAGATTCACAGCAAGGCCAGGGCAGGGCTATCCACCATCCCTGCTGGAGCCCTTGTTCCCCATTTGAACAGAGGGCTTAGAACCCCAGGATCATGTGGCCCCAGCACCACAACTCAAAACAAAGTATGTGAGAAGTAGAGACACCCAAAGCAACCCAATGAAATTCTCAACTCCCCAACTTCCTCTGACAGGCACCAAATTATTCTAGAAAATTCTAAAAAGATGAAGACGAGGGGTTGTTTATTTTAACTGACTTAGTTCAGTCGTCAGAGACCATTTGGGGTCAGGAGGAAGCCCTTGTGTGTTTGTTGTCAAACCTACCCTGATCCAAATTCTTGCATAGTCATCTGGCACAAGTTGTTTAAATTCTTTGAACTTCACACCCTTCATCTGTGAAAGACAGCGTGGGGTACTTTCAGGGCATGGTGGTTGTAATGATTAGAAGTCCCCTACTTGGTGTATAGAGTATACTCATTGAACAGTGGCTATAATGAAGTGCTAATGTAACCCCACTGTAAGCATGGAAGTAGTTGACAGTTTCACTGTGCCTAAAGTTTTTCTATAACACTTATTGAAGAGCCAGTTTGTTGAGCATCATCATAAGCAAAACCTCATAAATATTTAGCACTAAGTGTTCTCAGATTTATTACCTCATATAATTCTCACAGTTGTCAGAAAGCTTGGTGGGATGATTATCCTCATTGTAGAGATGGGGAACTGGAGATTTAGAGAGACTAACTAAATGACTCAGTCATGACTATAACTGTAGCAAGCTGGCCAATATCAGTATGAACAATGCCAAGTTGATTGCATCACTGATTATTAAAGTAGCTTCAAGTTCTTGCACACACTTACTCTTCCATTAAGCAAATTCCTTTTGCGCCACAACTGCATGAGAGAGGTGCAGAGGGCGTGGTAATGAGAAAAAATGGTGCAGCCACTGCATTCAAAGACGTTAGATTCTTGCAAGGAGCACAGTCTTCAAAGAACTACACCGGAGAACAAGCAACCTAATGAAATCTGGCCAGAGGATCTGAACAGAACCTCACCAAACAAGACACACATATGTGTGTAGGCATGTGCAAAGATGCCTACATGCTACTATAGAATTTTAAATTAGAATGAGATAGCACACACACCTAGGAGAATGGCATGAATCCCAAGTCTAGAACACTAACAATGCCAAATGCTGAGGAGGATGTAGGAACTCCCATTCATTGTCGACAGGATGCAAAATGGTACAACCGCTTTGGAGCACACTTGGGTGGCTTCTTATAAAACTCAGCATTCCCTAATAGGACCCAGCAATCAAGCTGTTTGCACAAAGGTGTTGAACATTTATGGCCACACAAAATGCTACACTTGCATTGTTTATAGTAATTTTATTCCTAATGGACAAAACCTGGACACAGTAGGTAAATGGATAAACTTTGATACTACCAGACAGTGGAAAATTATTAGTAAAAAAAAAGGGGGGGGGGGCTGTGTCAAACTATAAGAAGACACGGAATTTAAAAAAAAGAAGAAGAAGAAATGGAATAAACTTAAATGCACATTACTAAATGAAGGAAACCATTATTAAAAAGCTATGTGCTCCGCATGGGAGACCAGGAGGAAGCAGCTGGCTCCTGGCTTCGGATCAGCGCAGCGCACCGGCCATAGCAGCCACTTGGGGGGTGAACCAACGGAAAAAGGAAGACCTCTCTCTCTCTCTCTCTAACTCTGCCTGTCAAAAAAAAAAAAAAAAAAGCTATGTTCTGGGGCCCGCACTGCAGCATAGCGGGTAAAGCCGCTGCCTGCAGTGCCAGCATCCCATATGGGTGCCGGTTCTAGTCCCGGCTGCTCTACTTCCGATCCAGATCTCTGATATGGCCTGGGCAAGCAGTAGAAGATGGTCCAAGTGCTTGGGCCCCTGAACCCATGTGGGAGACCTGGAAGAAGCACCTGGCTCTGGCTTTGGATCTGCCCAGCTCCGGCTGTTGCAGCCATTTAGCAAGTGAACCAGTGGATGAAAGACTTTCTCTCTCTCTCTCTCTCTCTCTCTCTCTGCCTCTCTATATCTCTGCCTTTCAAATAAATAAATAAATCTTGAAAGAAAAAAGCTATAGGTTGTATGAATCCAACTCTGACACTCTAGAAAACGCAAAACTGTGGAGACAGTACGTTTTTAAAAATCAGTGGTTTCAGTGGTTTCCAGGAGCTACAGTGGGAGAGAAGGATGAATAGACAGAGAACTGAATATGTTTAGGGCAGTGAAACCACTCCATGTGATTCTAGAAAGGTAGGTAACAACATCACATGTTTGCCAAAACCCATAGAATGCATGACACCCAGAGTGAGCCCTGGTGTAAAAGATGGACTTGAGGGGAGGTTCAGTGGCTGGGACCAGAGCTGCAGTCTGTTGGGGGGTAGCCACAGTGGAGGAGGCGACGGACATGCCGGGGAAGGCAGTAAGTGGAAATTCCCTGTGCCTTTTGCTCAACTGCTGTGTGAACCTAAAATTGATGAAACAAGTAAGATCAGTGAAAAACAAAACAAACAAGCAGAAAAAAATGAATACGCTGGTTATTATGGGAAATGCAATGAAAAAGACCATGTAAGGTTCCTAACAGTCTGGTGTAGTCTTGGAGCGTCAAAAAACATTCCATAGTGGGTGAGTTCTGAGCTGAAAGCTGACATAGGAATGGTAGAAATATCAATTGTCCCCAATGTCACAGCTTGACAAACTGAAATAATCCTATTAACACCATGGTCTTGGTAAAGATCAGTAACTGAAA
Source organism: Sylvilagus floridanus (assembly GCA_949820135.1). NCBI lineage: Eukaryota > Metazoa > Chordata > Mammalia > Lagomorpha > Leporidae > Sylvilagus > Sylvilagus floridanus. The sequence continues at coordinate 2,924,806 of OX463243.1, forward strand.
TCCACTTAAGACTGTCACCACACACGAGGAAAACTACCGGTATTGGTCAGTCCATTTGTGCAAACTGTGCCTCAGATCTGAAAAAAAAAAAAAAAACACATAGGAAAGAGCCAAATATCATCATGGTAACAGAAACACAAAGAACCCATACTAAAGGGTTTCCAATAAGCAAGGCCAGCCAGGGTTCTGTAAGTGGCCGTCCATGGGAGTTGACATCTGTTATTCATTTGTTGATTTTAGGTTTGAAGAAAAGCAGGATAATTGGAAATTCTTCTATGTTCTGGGAAAATATTGAGTGGAAGAGCTCTTAGTGTTTCTTAAATAGTAATCCATTACTTTTAACCCGTACTCCAAGTCTCTCCCTGTCTGAAGAGTATACAGAAGAGGTGGATGATATCTATATTCAATAATTTCAAAGCCATTTGAGATCAAAGACAGGGTGCTGTGGCAGTGATGAGGAGGAACTCTCCCATCATGGAACGGCAAGCTTTGTGTGCTTGCGAAGAAGTAAAAGAAACAGCGTATTCCTAAGGAGGTGGAAAATATTCCATAGATAATTGTAACCTGACCGCCATCTCAGAGCAGAAACGGCAAGGCAAAGAATAAATTCAGCTACCATTATTGCGTTATGGTTCAAAGCAAGGATACTGATATATCAAACAAACTTAGATTCCAGCCCCGGTTCCAGTATTGCTTAGCCATAGAATTTTAGGCAACCTGGTGTTTGCAGCTGTAAAATGGAAATGTCCCCAGGATATGGTACATTCATAATGCAATGTCTAGAATATAATAGCCACTTGATAAATATTAGTTTTATTTGTTAATGGGTTGAGTAGTTCTCCCAGCATGACAGTTTTTTGCTCTAGAAAAATCCTGTTACTCTTTCATTCTTGTTACACTGCCAACATTTGAAGAAAATGCTAGGGAAAAGGCAGAATCCTTTGGCAAGTTGCCGGATAGCTGACAGTGTACAGGTGTATCACCCAAACAGCGTTTTTTCTCAACCCTTGCCCGGGTGAGGTCGCCTGCCTATGAAGACTTCCAGTTGGGCTCAGGTATCTGAGAGCCCACGATGCTAGGATGTGCTGGGGCATTCTTTCCTCTGTTATGGCTCTTCTGCAGCAGAAGAAATCAGACCCACCCTCCTACCCAGTTTTATAAGCCTACCTCACCTGAGCCATAGCTAGGGACCGAAGTTACTGCCATATCCGGGCCATCCTCCACTGCCTTCCCGGGCCATAGCAGAGAGGTGGACTGGAAGAGGAGCAACCAGAACTAGAACCTGGTGCCCATATGGATGCCAGCACTGCAGGCAGAGGATTAACATAGTGCACCACTGCACCGACCCTGCATCTGATATCTTAACATACGTTGTTGACATTAGCCTGCTAATCCCAGCAAGAGCTCACAAAGGTTGGCAGGCTGCCCGTGGGTGTCATTTCAGGTGAACTCACAGACACAGCAAATCTTAGTCATTGCTGCAGAGCTAAGCAGAGAACATTCTAAGCCTTGCCCTGAGGAGTGGATATCCAAGGATCATCCCCATGGGCATCGGGAATATTTCTGCTAAGATTCAGGGTTGCTAAGTTTTGGGTGTGGTTGATCCCCCTCCCCTTCATGTACTGGAAGCTTGGTCCTCAGCATGGCAGTGTTGAGAGGCAGGGTCCAGTTAATCCAAAGGGATTAACAGAATGCTCATGGAATCTGGGCTAGTTCTCATGAGAAGGGTCATTTATAAAACAGTGAGGCAAACCCATGAATTACTCGTTAACTTTCTATTGTGCCTTGTAATCTCACCTACTCACACATGCACCTGCTGTCGTAATGTCATCTGTCATGAGGTCTTCACCAGACCTGATCAGATACGAGGAGCATGATCCTGAACCCTTCAACCTGTGAGCTAAATAACCCTCTTTTCTTTATAAAGGACCCGACCTCAAGGACTACGTTACAGTAACACAACTGGACTCTTGTGAAGACCTAGACAAAATGGAGAGCTTTGCATCGAAACATTGTGAGCTCATGTGGAAGAAGAGTGAGCTGGAGTAGAAACAGAGAGAATCTCCCCTAGGAGATGATTGGAAGAGCACATCTACCTAGAAAACCCCCGAAATTCAGAGCCTTCACCAATGTTGGACTCTCCCAGGACGCACTAGCAAATCTCTGGTACTTGGTCTCTCCTTCTGGAATTCCCATAGAACTGCCCTGGGGTGTGGCTGGGACATGGGGAATTTTTAAATCACAGGAAGTAAATCTAAGCAAAGTCGTGGTTGAGAACCACTACTGACATCACGGGTTCTACCAACAACCGCCGCTTCAGATGATTTTGCTTTGGAACACCCAATTTTGCTGGTGAAAAGGAGATCATTTGGTCCAGTCTTCCTGGTGGTGCCATTTGCACCCTGACAACTGTATGCTTTGCACCCCGGGCTGCAGTCCCATGGGTCTCAGACCTACTTACTAGAAGACGATGTAGATTTAGATGGTGGCAACTGGCACTTTTCATTCTAAAAATGAATTTTAATTGAAAACACCACAGGGTGTGTATTGTTTTGTAAAATGGTCTGTGTGAGAGTGTGGGGGTGTTGTACTGAGACTTCAGGTAAAAAGCTTTAAAGATCATAGCAAAAACAAATAAACAAACAAAAACATAGAAGGCTCTGCCCTCCATCCAGTACTGTTTTTTTTTTAAGATTTATTTTATTTATTTGAAAGACAGAGCTACAGAGAGAGCTAGAGACAGAGAGAGGTCTTCCATCCGCTGGTTCACTCCCCAATGGCTGTAATGGCCAGAGCTGCACCGATTCAAAGCCAGGAGCCAGGAGCTTCTTCCAGGTCTCCCACATGGGTTCAGGGGCCCAAGGACTTGGGCCATCTTCTATTGCTTTCCCAGGCCACAGCAGAGAGCTGGATCAGAAGAGGAGCAGCTGGGACTAGAACCAGCACCCATATGGGATGCTGGCGCTTCAGGCCAGGGCTTTAACCCACTGTGCCACAGCGCTGGCCCCCATCCAGTACTGCTGATTCATTTAGGATGCATCTCTTCTGTTTTACACAGGAAATCTGGGGCTCTGTAAGCTTTCCTAACTCTTTCTATGTCACCAGGCTACACCAGGCCATGACTCCCAGTCCCAACCCAGGCCGTGTTTCTCTGACCTCTGAGCCCTCTCTGTTACACACGCCTTGCTGTCTTCCAAAACCTAAGCTTGTAACAATGTCATCTCTTAATGCACCCACTAGAAAGACCGTGAGCTAACAGAGCAAAGGAGAGGATGGGGAACGCTTGTCTGTGTGTCTGGAAAGGTACTTTTCCTTCTAAGCATGCGTCCCCACTCCAGAACTGCTCAGCTTTGCTCCGGCCCTGCGTCGCCTGCTGGAACCCAGGTTCTGTTCTACCTGTCCACAGGAAATTGAAGAGAAGTTACATTATCCTGCCTGTACCAACCACCTGTGTTCCTGCGCATGCTTCTTAGGTCACACTGAGATGAACAGGTTGACAACACATTAAAATAGCAACAGCCTGTCTCCTCTGTTGAAGCTTGAGGCCCTGGTGTCACAGTCAAACCCCTCCCAAACGAGCCCAGACTGTACTACAGAGTGCTGAAATCTTCTAAATATATATTTTCTCTGGAAGTACAGGTTGAGGATAGCTTATCCAAAATGTTTAGGGCCAGAAATGTTTTGGATTTGGGAGGTTGTTTAGGATTCGAGAATATTTACACATATGTCAGGCAATATGTTAGGGAGAGACCCAAGTCTGAACTTGAGATTCTTTGTTGTTTCACATACATGGTGGGTTTTTTTTTTTTTTTTTTTTTTTTTGCACAGGCAGAGTTAGACAATGAGAGAGAGACTGAGAGAAAGGTCTTCCTTCCATTGATCCACCCCCCAAATGGCTGCTATGGCCGGAGCTGCGCTGCTCCAAAGCCAGGAGCCAGGTGCTTCCTCCTGGTCTCCCATGCGGGTGCAGGGCCCAAGCACTTGGGCCATCCTCCACTGCACTCCCGGGCCACAGCAGAGAGCTGGACTGGAAGAGGGGCAACCGGAACAGAACTGGCGCCCCAACCAGGACTAGAACCTGGGGTGCCGGCACCGCAGGCGGAGGATTAGCCTAGTGAGCCACGGCGCCAGCCAATACATGGCGGTTTTAGTACATGTGAATTTTGACTGTGACCCGTCCTGGGAGGTCAGGTTTTCCACATATGGCATCAGATCAGAGCTCAAAAGAGCTCAGATTGGGAGCATTTCAAATTTCAGATGTTTATATTAGACATGCAGGAAAGAGCAGGGGTTCAAAGGGCACAGTGCAAGGAGCATTCACAAACTGAGTCCATGTACCCATGTGGAGAGAGACCACTGGAGCAGCACCCAGAAACCCTGACATTCTGTCTTTCAGTCATGGCCCTGCACAAGAGCCATTGCAACTCTCATTTTTTTTTTCCATTTTATTGGAAACCTAGAGAGACAGAGAAAGAGATCTTCCATGCTCTGGTTCAGTCCCCAAATGTTGGCAACAGCCTGGGCTGGACCAGGCTGAAACCAGGGGCTCCAGAACTCAATCCAGAGCTCCCATGTGGGTGGCAGGGATCCAAAGACTTGAGCCATCCATCTGCTGTCTCCCGGGGTGTGCACTGACAGAAAGCTGGAATTAGAAGGGCAGCAGAAAGTCAAAGCAGGCACTCTGATAAGGGGTGAAGGTACCCCAGGCAGCATCTCAACAGCTGTGCCAAGCAATTGCCCTGACTCTGATTTGTATGAGTAATTGTTTGGTGGAGCCTGCGCCGTGGTTCACTTGGCTAATCCTCCGCCTGTGGCACTAGCATCCCATATGAGCACCCAGTTCTAGTCCTGGTTGCTCCTCTTCCAGTCCAGCTCTCTGCTGTGGTCTGGGAAGGCAGTGGAGGATGGCCCAAGTGCTTGGGCCCTTGCACCCGCATGGGAGACCAGGAGGAAGCACCTGGCTCCTGGCTTCAGATCGGCATAACTCCGGCCATTGCGGCCAGTTGGGGGTTGAACCAACAAAAGGAAGATTTTCTCTCTGTCTCTCTCACTGTGTAACTCTGTCAAATAAAAAAAATTCTAAAAAAAAAAAAAGAGTAATTATTTGGGGCCAGAGCTATGGTGCAGCGAGTAAAGCCACTGCCTTCAGTGCTAACATCCCATATGGACACCAGTTTGAGTCTCAGCTGCTCCACTTCCAATCCAGCTCTCTGCTGTAGCCTGGGAAAGCAGTAGAAGATGGCCCAAGTCCTTAGGTCCCTGCCCCAATGTGTGAGACCCGGAAGAAGCTCCTGGATCCTGGCTTTAGATCAGTACAGCTCCGGCCATTGCAGCCAATGGGGAGTGAATCAGCAGATGGAAGACCTCTGTGTGTGTGTGTCTACCTCTCCTTCTCTCTCTGTGTAATCTCTCAAATAAATAAATAAATCTTTAAAAAAAACAGTAATTGTTTGCCTGTCTTACAGCGTATATGTATTTACACTATTGTGTGTATTTATAGCTTGTTTATTCCATTTGTGTTGAGTATTCCACCCTATCAATATACACCAGCTGATTAAACTTGATGATCTGTTATAGCCACTTGGATGTTTTCCAGTTTGAGGTTACGAACATTTCATTACTGAACTGGATATTTTACTGGGCATCTTTTGATAAGCATATGCTGACAAGTCTACCTGTTCTTTAGAAGGAGCAGAACTGTTGGGTCATATATTCAGTTTTAATAGGTCCTGAAAATATTTTCCAATGTTATACTTTTTTTTGCCTTTCTTTGTAAAAAATATTTATTTATTTGTTTATTCAATGTCAGAGTTACAGAAACAGAGTGGAGAGAGAGATAGACATGTGGAGAAGAGAGAGATCTTCCATCAGCTGGTTCACTCCCCAAATGGCTGCAACAACCAGGGCTGAGCCAGTCTGGAGCCAGGAGCCAGAGGTTCACCCAGGTCTTACCAGCTCTTCCACATGGGTGCAGGGGCCCAAGCACTTGGGTCATCCTCTGCTACTTTCCCAAGCCACGAGCAGAGAGCTGGATCGGAAGTGGAACAAACAGAATTCAAACCAGCGCACATATGGGATGCTGGCGCTGCAGACGGCAGCTTAACCGGTTGTACCACAGCTCCGGCCCCTACATTTTGCCTTTCACCAGCAGCCTAAATAGAGTTCCAATCATTTTGCGTGTTCACCACAATTTGGTATTTTCTGCCTTTTTTTTTTATTTGACCCATCCTGTATGTGTGTGGACACACACACACATCTGTCTAGTGTTCATTATATTTTTCTTTGCTTCCTTATTTTATTGATTCTTTCTACAATTCTATGTTATCAGTCGTTTCTTGAATTAGTCACTCAGACAAGCCCTGATCTAGAGTGAGATTCTCAGAAAGCAAAGCGGGAAGGTTAAGAAGTGACAGATATAGTTGGGGCTGGGACTGGAGCTGTGTTTGGATAAAGCACCCCAGTAAGAGACCGTGCATGGTCACAGTCAGAAATCAATTCTGTTGAGGTGTAATTTGCACACAAGCCATGACACCCAAGTAGAATTGAAAACTTCATGAGCTCCACATCCTTTGCATTTTCTGGGAGATTCTGGAAGAGGAGAGGGGCTTTGCTTTCGGGTTCCAGCTCCTCTTTTGCCAGTGTCCACCAGACTGGAATACCTCCGAGCTGGTCTGTGCAGGTTCTCCTGTGCCACAGTGGGCTCCTGCAGGGTGCAACTGCCCCAGCTCATGATGAAGGCAGTACTAGCCTGGAGAACCAGAGGGCACAGAACTATTTGCAATTTTTTTAAAAGAATTTATTTATTTATCTGAAAGTCAGAGTTATACAGAGAGAGAAAGAGGCAGAGAGAGGTCTTCCATCTGCTGATTCACTCCCCCAGTTGGCCACAATGGCCGGAGCTGTGCCAATCCAAAGTCAGGAGCTAGGAGCTTCCTCTGGGTCTCCCATGTGGGTGCAGAGGCCCAAGCATTTGGGCCATCCTCCACTGCTTTCTCAGGCCTCAGTAGAGAGATGGATCAGAAGTGAAGCAGCCGGGACTCGAGCCAGCGCCAATATGGGATGCCGGCACTACAGGTGGCGGCTTTATCCACTATGCCACAGTGCTTACCTATGTATCTTCCATTTGAAAGTCAGAGACAGAAAGAGAGAAAGAAAAAGAGAGAGGGGAAAGAGAGAGAGAGAGAGGGAGGTCCTCCATCCATTAGTTTACTCCCCAATTGCCTGCAATGCATAGCTGGGCCACACCAGAGCAGGAGCTCAGACCTTAATCTGAGTCTCCCACATGGGTGACAGGAACCCAAATATTTCACTCATCATCTGCTGCCTCCCAGTGTGCATATCAGTGGGAAGCTAGAATTGGAACTGGAGTCAGACGGGAACCCCGGCGCTCTGATGTGGAGTGCCAGCAAATGGAAGACCTCTCTCTCTCCACCTTTCATTCTCTCTCTGTGTACCTCTGACTTTCAAATAACTAAATCTTGGGAAAAAAAAGTAATGAAGAAAGGCGTAGGAAAAAAGCACAATTTCCGGTGCTAGGCCTTTAAGAAGAGCAGCAAGTTAGTTCGCTAAGACGGGTTGCCATGCTCTTCAATTGGTTTGCTTTCGTTCTGACCTACAATAGGGCTGGCCTTGCTCTCTCCACAGTGGAAATCATCCAAGCCTAGAATTGACACGAGAAGTTGATTTATTTTCATTGTTTGTTATAGCAATTCAGTGCTATTTATTTAGGGCCACTGTCTCTCACTCAGAGGGAAACTCACAACACAAACACATTAATCTTGGGAGACAGTATCTTGGATACCAGCAGTTTGGATAATTAGATTGTTACTCTCAGCGCGCACTGTCTGTTCATAAGAAACAAAGAGGCTTATCAGATTCTAATAACCGTTAGTGCATGTTAGACAAGTGACCTGCACACAAAGACTGTCACAATTTACCCAGAAGATTCCATAACCTACCAGAAGTGCAATATGTATTTTCCTTTCATAACTGAAAGACCACTTAATTCATCAGCAGCCTGCCTAGAACATTTTTTATTGAGTCTCTAAAGGCTCTTCATTAAGGGCAACCTGAAATTAAAAACTAGGTGCAGGATGATCTAGGAACCATCAGATCCCATGCACACAGTGGCTAAGTTGAACCCTTCTGACATCTGCTTGACTTCTAACCAACAGTGCCCTCCATCCACGGCCTCTGAGTCCAGAGACTTCCATGTGGCTCAGATAAGGATGCTTTGGATGAGAAGCAGGTTTTGTCTCAAACTCTCGAGCTTAACCCACCCTCCTGGTTGAATGTGTTGCATCCCCTAGGACCAGTAACTCTCCTGCTTCATTTGCTGGAGAACTCCAAGATGTCATTGACACAGACCACAGAGCACATGGTCAGAGAAGGTTGCTAAGCTGTCCTGGTGTCAAAAAATCACCAGAAACCCACCTCAAAGACGCTGGGTCTGAGGCCACCACGTTGCGACGTCTTGCCTTCTCTGCATTCTACATAGTGGGAACCCCAGGTGGTGATCTCACATCTGTGACTGTGACTAGCCTTCTAGTGTCACCTCACTGCCCAGCAATCTAAAATCACTGCCTTGCTTATCTCAGACAGCCCCCTGCAAGGGGCACAGGATTCCAGGTTGCTTTTCCACAATATTCCATGGAGTTCTCCCACGAGCCAGGGCATCTAGGAAACCTGCAGCAGGTGGAGCACCCCCTCTACCACGAGCAAATTTGCCTCAAGTTCTGTCTTTTGACCCATGGAAGCTAAGAAGACTGTGTAGACTCCCGGCCCCTAATCAATGCCGCACCCCAGTCCGTGTTTAGCTAAAGTACGCTAGGTTGTGTTTGAGCAAAAGGATGCTACAATGAGAGACTTGACAACACTAATGCAAGGGAAATGCAAAGGATGGGGAGTTAGAGCTGTTCCCAGATGTTCTAGATGTCCATCTTTCTTGTGTGTTTGCAATCCAAATGTAAAGTTGTCCTTAATTCTTCCCGCTCATCTTGTCTCTGTTACATGTGTTCCTGGGTCTTCCCATTGTCTATAGAGCACACCTCACATTTCTCTGCCTCAGTTCAAGCCATGTTCCTCCTGGAATGCTCCCTGCCTCAATAGTTCTCCCAGAGCTAGCATTGTGGTTCAACTTGTGACTTAGGCATCCTTTAGCCAGTCTCAGTCCCAGCTGCTCCACTTCTAGTCCAGCTTCCTGCTAATGCACCTGGGAAAATAGCAGTTGATGATCCAGATACTTGGGCCCCTGCCACACATGTGGAAGGTCAGGATGGAGTTCCTGGCTCCTGGAACTCCTGGCCCAGCCCTGGTTGCTGCAACCATGCAACCAATTAGGGAATGAACCAGAGGATGGAAGACTCTCTCTCTCTCTCTCTCTCTCTCTCTCTCTCTCTCTCTCTCTCTCTCTCTGTCCTGACTCTCCTCCCTTCTCTTTTTGTTGTTCTGATTTTCAAATAAATAAGTAAGTCTTTAAAAATCATAGTTTTCTCAGCACAAAGGTGCATGTATCCCTCTTTGGACATAGAGCATACAGAAAACTGATCAAGATTTTGATCAACTCCAGTGGCCACCGTTTCCTAATCACTAAGAAAGATTTGATATTTAATTCTCAAGTTTGTTGTAAGAATTAAGGGAGATGATGTGTAATTGTCAGGTCAGGCATTTTAACCCATTAGGACATCTTCCCTGTGTATAGCTGTCTCCTTGATTGACATGGAGACGTTTCAGGAAATGGAACTCATAATGGTTTAATGGATACAACTATCCATTATTTATTGCATACTATGTACAAAATACAACCTGTAGCACTTTACATTTCTATCTCATTTAATTCCCACCAGAAATGCATAAGCTCCATTGTTTGGGTTCATTCTGAAAATGACCTAGAGAAATGATATGTAATTTATCTATGCTTATGCAGATACTAAAGTCAGAACTCAATCTAAGTAGGATGGCTCCTAAGCACAAGCATTTATCTTAGTATATTCCTCTTGGGGATGGAGGCCATTGATTGTCTATTGTGTGTGGAAGATTGGGCTCAAAGTGCCACTTCCTTGCAAGATTGTCCCAGTCTGTACTAACACCTGTACCATCCAGGTTCCTCATTAGTGGCTAATCATGTCCATGTTCAGAGGCTTTGTGAGCCTCCCACCCAGCCCGTCACTCATTAAATCTGAAGTTCCTGCCCTGGTTCATAGTAGCGACTAAGCCAATATCTATCAACTGGATAATGATTGACAAGACTGTCATGTATTCTGAAATCTGCCTGAAATAGGAGCACTAGTGGTGAAAGCCATAGCATTCAACACTTGCAGTCTTCAGTCACGAAAGCACCTACAATGTCTCAGACAAGCCAGGAAAGTTGTGAATTTTGAAACCTCCATTGCCAGGTATTTCCCTCTCTCTCCCTCTCTCTCCCTCTCTCTCCCTCTCTCTCTCCCTTCTCTCTCCCTTCTCTCTCTCTCCCTTCTCTCTCTCTTCTCTCTCTCCTCTATCTCTCTCTCTCTCCCTTCTCTCTCTCTCTCTCCTCCCTCTCTCTCCCTCTCTCTCCCTCTCTCTTTCTCTCTCTCTCTCTCCTCTCTCTCTCTCTCTCCTCTCTCTCTCTCTCTCTCTCTCTCTCTCTCTCTCTCTCTCACACACACACACACACACACACACACACATTTCTGTCTCAGTTTAACTCATTTTTCCTCCTGCAAGTCTCCTTGCCAAAATAATTCTCCCAGGCTTAGCATTGTGGTTCACCTGGGCAAGCCACGGCTTGTTTTCTCTGCTTTTACTGACTGAGTTGTTTTGCACTGTGGGGAAAGCTGATAGGAAGGCAAATAAATCTTGTCCATAAAAAGGCAAATGAATGATCTCCTGTGGAATACAACTGAGTTTTACACTGAGGAGAGACCAACTCCATGTTCATTTTTTGGGCTCTTCACTGTGGCATGACAGATTAAGATGTTGCCTGGGACCCTGGAACCCCATATGGGCACTGGTTTGGGTTCCAGTTGCTCCACTTCCAATCCAGCTCCCCACTAATGTGCCTGGGAAAGCAGTAGAAGATGGACCAAGTGCTTGGGCCCCTGTACACACGTGGAGACCCTGATAGAATTCTAGCTGCCACTTTGGTCTAGCCCTGGCTGTTGTGACCATTGTGGAGTAAACCAGCAAATGGAAAATCTCTCTCTCTCTCTCTCTCTCTAAACTCCATATTTCAAATAAATAATCTTTTCCTTTAAAGTTCATCTTACTATCTTTTATTGCTCAAATATATAGTTTTCATTCTTTGTTTCTCTATTGAACTTCCTATTGTATCTTACAACAATTTATTAGTGATGAATTAACTATTGAGATAACTCAAGCCTCTCATATGTGTTCATTTTATATTTGTATGAGAGCCTCTATTTTACCCTTTAAAGAAAGTATGCTTTTATAGACTTCATATATTGCTCAGATGAGACGTGTCTACTTAATACCAGAGGTAAGCTTGTGAATCTCCGGATCACAAGTACAAGTTCCATCCCTTAGCACTAAATTCCAGAAGTATCTTTTCACTTTGGAGGTTCATTCACACACTATAAAATTCAACCTTTTAAGCCATCAATTCAGTGGTTTGGACTACATTCACAAACTATCCAGCTCCAGAGCTTCTTCATCAACACACACACACACACACACACACACACACACACACACAAAGGAAACCCTTACCCAATAGTAGTGAGTCTCTGTTCCCACCCCAGCCCTTGGCAACCCCTGTGTACTCTCTATATATTTGCCCTTCTAGTCCTCTCATTTAGATAGAATTTGTACAATATGTGGTCTTTTGTGTCTGGCTTCTATTGTTTAGTGTAATGTCTTCGAATCTCCTCTGTATTGAAGTTTATTAGTATTTCATTCCTTTTCACCACTGAATAATATTTTGCTTCAGGGATAGACTTCAGTTTATCTACCATTTCATCTGGTGGACATAGGGATCATTTTCATTTTTTGGATATTTTGAATAATGTCACTGTGCACATTTACACACAAGTGTTTTATTGTAGACATGTTTTCAAATCCTTGGGGCATGAAATTGCTGGGCCATATATTTAGCATAATTTTTAAAGATTTATTTATTTGGGAGGCAGACTTAGAGAGAGGGAGAGATCATCCATCTGCTGGTTCACTCCCCCAGATGGCTGCACAGCCAGGGCTGGACCAGGTCAAAGCTTTAGCTAGTCTCCCCCATAGGTTCAGGAGCCCAAGCATTGGGCCAATCTCCGCTGCTTTCCCAAGCACATTAACAGGGAGCTAGTTGGGAAGTGGAGCAGCCAGGGCTGCAACCAGCACTCACGTGGAATGCTGACTCATTGGTGGAGACTAAACCCACTGCACCACAATGCAGGCCCCTGTGTTTAAGTTTTTAAGGAACCTCCAACTGTTTTCAAAGTAGTTTCCCCACCAGGGACCCAGAAAGGCTTCTGTTTCTCCATACCAACACAGCAGAGAATAGTGATTGCAAGAAATAAAAACGTCAGAGAAAGTCGAGCTCGAAGGAGTAGACAAGGTCCCTCTTGCATAATCATCACGGCCACACATCTGTCTGTCGGTCACTCGTCAGGGATGCCCGGCTCTGCTGGCTCCTTCTCAAGGACTACCCTTATCCTGACCTCAGCACCACCACCACCCCCATTCATGCCACAACTTCCAGCTCAATATCAGAATTTGCTTTATCTCACTGATCTTCGGGATCATCGCTGGGAGGGATGCACAGTGACTTCATACCTGCTCCAAGTCTTTCATACCCAGGCTCATTGGGAGATCAGAAACTTGGCAACAATCCTGTCCTCGAAGCATTCGTTTTCCTGTGGCTGACCTGACTGGCTACTGTCATCATCCATTAAAGTGCTGAGAGCCCTAAGACTAAATCACCTAAAATAATAGGGCTCTTTAAGCCAGCACACAGCTTACGCCCAGCCCAGGTACTCAGAAAAGGATAAGAAACTCTCCAGCGTGCACCAAGCTCTTTCTCCAGGCAACTTGCCAAAGGGCTGTGTCACCGCTGATGATTCTAAGTGTGGGAAGTGAAGGGCGAGAGCTGGGTTGTAGGCTGGTCAGAATTGTTGTGAGCTCAGAGATTTTTCTATCTTGGCTTCCAGCTTACAGGGCTTAAGCGGTGAGTGACATGAGTAATGGGGCATCGCAGGCTTCTCACACCCACCCCGTGGAGCTCTCCGCTTCTGAACATGTTTCAGCCAGCCCAGCGCGGGGAGGGAGGGGGGCATAGTAATCGGGTTTGTGGCTTGAAAGCTGGGCTTTGGTGTGGTTTCACAGAGAATCTCTCAACGGCACCCTTTTAAAGTTTTCGTCGCTTTCTACCAGCTGTTCCTGCACGGCCCGTGGTTTTCTGTCTAACAGTCTATACGAAGATTAATAGTCCGATGGCTAATGGGATCATGATTTTAACACCTGACTGTAGCCAGCTCAGCATCATTCTCTTACTGGCCAGGGCGGGGGGGTCCGTGGCTTCTGCAGAATAGGAGTTGTCTTTATTCTGAGATGACAGCGGCAAGGGTGGCCAATGACCCAGCGTAGATTCTCTTAGCACCACAGTCCTATCACCACGGTTCTGGTGGCTCGCTCCCTCTAAATGCCAATTCAGTTGATGAATTTTAGTTACAGAAATGAATTTGTGCCCAGCAGTGATTTCTGTGTTTGGAGAGCAAAGGTCATCTGGGTTCCCATTGGTCTTCTTGGTCTGAATGGGTCCCTCACTACTCAGTTTAGTCACCAAATGTGATAAAAGTGCTAGGAAGAGGGACCTTGGCACCGGTGCTGTGGCATAGCAGCTTTGGCCACCGCCTGCGGTGCCGGCATCCCATATGGGCGCCGGTTCGAGTCCCGGCTGCTCCACTTCCAAGCTAGTTCTCTGCTGTGGCCTGGGAAAGCAGTAGAAGATGGCCCAAGTCCTTGGGCCCCTGCACTCACGTGGGAGACCCAGAAGAAGCTTCTGGCTCCTGGCTTCAGATTGGCCCAGCTCTGGCCATTGCAATAATTTGGGGAAGTAAACCAGTGGATAGATTTCTCTCTATCTCTTTCTCTGCCTCTATCTCTCTGTAACTCTGCCTTCCAAATAAATAAATAAATCTTTAAAAAGAAAATTGCAACCCCAGTCTGGGTAAATCCAAATATCACGCATGTGCTACAAATCTGTACTGGGGAACAACCACTATAGAAATGATCTCTTAGCTGTGTTAGTCACTCTCACAATAGTGTAGTATCATGCGCTGTTCATCACTCAAGGTTTGTGTTGCTGCAGAAGGCTCTCTGACAGATTTACAGACACATCGCTGGCCCCTGGAAGTCATACATAATATATCAGGTCACGTCAGGACAGTATGAGTTCAGAAGTAAAGGATCATAAACAAAGACGTAATTTTAAAGCCTACACTAGCTTGTCATGAATACATCTTTCCATTCCAACTAGATTTTAACCAAACCCTATTAGATTATATTAAGCCCCACATATATGGGGAATCCATTTTCCCCTAAGCCAATTAACTGGGTCATCTTTCTCAATTATTGCTGTAATCAAGCTAAAGTGTTTTTAAGAAGACTGAACTAATTGTTTAAGACCTGCTTACTTTGGTCAATGAATAATTGAGTTGAGCGACTATTAAAGAAAATTACTTCCATGCCAAGGCATTGAGTCAGTCCACAGACATGCAATGCAATGGTGCCTGAAGTCCTAGGTGCTGAGCCTCAGGGCTAACAAGAGAGAACGCCCTGACATTATCTAATCCAACTTCACTTCACCTAAGCTCAACCCAGTGCTGGGCCTCCCCACTTTCCAAGGAACTCCTCCCTTGGTGGCCTTTTTCCAGTCCTACTTATCTCCTACTTCTCCTTTGGAGCTGTATTCAATTTCAGCTTCCTCAGGAAACATTAACCTGTAAAGTCCACTATGTTGGGGCTCTCAGGGTGTCACCATCTCTCCCATTGTAATTGATATTTGAGGTCTAATGTGTGTATCCTCTACTAGCACACATATGTAAGAGCAAAACTCTTGGGTTGGAGGAGATTTTCTGTTTTGTTTTCGTCCATTGCTATGTATATGGAGTGCCTACTAGAGCTGGGGCACACAGTAGGCGCCCAGGAAATATTTACATATTGATCGCCTACATGGAAGCATGAAGAAATGAAAGGCAAAGACAAGAAACATGTATTGAGGGCCTGCTGTGCACTGGATCCTCTCAACAATTTGAAACGAAAGGTGTTCTCTCGGCCTCTTTTTTTTCTCAGAAGTGGAAATAAATTTGAAGGAAATGGCTTCTTTCTGGCAAAAATTTGAACGCAGACCTATCTTAACTAAGTCCATAAGAGCGTAAACTCGCTGCTTTTTCTACTGAAGTTTTCCATGGCTTTGTTGTTGTTTAAATGGAAGTGTATATAGGAGCAGGCACTCAACCTAGAGGTAGAGGTGTTTGTGTCCCATCTGGCCTTGCTTCTGCCTCCAGCCTCCCACCAATGCAGACCCTGGGAGGCAGCCGCGATGACTCAAGTGACTGGATTCCTGTCCCTGATGTGGGTGACCTGGGTTTGGTCCCCTGCTCTGGTCCCAGCAACTGAAGGCATTTATGGGGTAAAATAATGGATGTTTTCTCTGTCTGTCTCCCTCTCTCACTAACAAAATAAATTTTAAGGGTATCACGATTTCACTCCTTGAGGCTGAATTCATGTTGGATGCCTAGATAGTTATGTTTTACATTCTCCTACAGTAACTCTCTCATTATTTACATTTTGTTTGTTAATTCACTTTATTTGAAAGATAGAGACAGACAGACAGAGATATCTTCTGTCTATTGGTTCACCTTCCAAACACCTGCAACAGACAGGGCTGGGCCAGACTGAAGCCAGAATTAGGGAACTCACTCTGGTCTCTCTTAAGGGTGGCAGGGACCCAACTTCCCTGGCCATCACCTGCTGTCTTCCTGGTGTGGGTTAGGAGGAAGCTGGAACTGGGAGCAGAGCAAGGACTCCAATCTAGGCACTCCAGTAGGGGCTGTGAGTGTCCCATGCAGTGTATTAACCCTTGTGCCAAATGACCACCAAATGCCAGGGCTGCCACCTCGTTATTAATTTCTGCTACCAGAAGTGCCGCCTTAGTTCTGCCTTGAATCCTGCCTTCTGCATTTTCTTGTCACCTCTCCTCAGTGTTACCTTCATGCCTCAGGACTTCGCTAAACTCTGCACTCACGCCTACATACAGAAACATACTGCTTCATATGCAATTAAAACATGGACAGAAAACATAAAATTTTTCAAGAGGTCATTAGAAGAAGCACTTTAGGAAGAAAGCAAAACCCTGGAGAATGAAATGTACCATCTAGCTAGGGAATATGTTAATGGACATGTTGCAGCAAATAGCACTAAAATTGCAACCCAGAGTCTCCTAGCTGCCCCCAGGGATGGATGAGCCTTGGGCAAATAAATTGCACATGTCTTGATGCTTAAAGCAAACTCCTTTTGAAGGAAGCATCTTTCAGAGCTCTGTGTTAGTTTAGTCTACAGTTGCAAGAACCACAAGTGACTTTCATGTAAATTGTTTCTTTTTTAAAAACTTACCAAGTTTTGAGAGATTTATACAGCAAGTGGACGGACATCTTTCCAGCTTTTAGGCTATTGAGGCAGGCCTGAAAAGCCATCTTTAGTCATAGAATTTTCTGTTGATGGTCCAAACCCTAGGACCCCGGGGTCTGCTTAAAGACCCTGTATTTACCATGGACCTCTTTCCTTTTAGTTTGTGGTCAGCTTGAATCAAATATTGGCTTCTATGTAAATGAATAGAGGGAAAGCCCTGGGTTATCCTCTAATTGACCAACAGCTAGGGTTGTCTGATTAAACAAATAAAAACAAGATGCCCAGGCAAATTTATATAGTAACAGCTATGGGAAACAATCAGATTCTTCAAGGGATAAAATCTATTTAAAATGAGAGCCATTTTCAGTGCTCTAATCATTCGCCAATTTTTTTCTGCAATTTATTTTCCTGTTCCAAGTTCGGTTTGCCTTTTCAAGAAGAGCCTTGCGCTTTAAGGGATACATTTTTCTGTCATTCCTTTCTCTAACGCATTCAGTGAGCTATTTTAAACAGTGGAGTCTTCAATGACATTGTTTGCTTTTCTTTCAATTTGTATAATCAATTGATAAAGAGATATTAAAAATGTAAGTGATGAGAAAGAAGTAGACTTCGCTCAATAGATTATTATAAAAATGAGCAAGAATTCTAAAGGGTCTTTTCTTCAGAATTAAAAATCTGACTTCAGGGCATCAAATAAACCAAGGATTCAATCAATTAAACATTTTTAATAATTTTTTAATTTTAATTAATTTTTAACAGACTCATTGTGATTGTAGATACAGTTCTAAGAACATATACTCAATTATATTTGCTCAGGAGACCCAATGGATCTTTAAATGCAAAAAAATTGGAAGAATAGTAAATGCCAACAAAATCACAAAAATCCTTGCTTCGTTCAGACAATATTAATACCAGAGTACAAGCAGCTCATGACAATTCCTTCCATACCAGAAGAAAGAACATGTGATGCTGTTTCAATAGCTTGATGCACAATCTGAGCAGGACATCCAGGACCCAGCCCAGCTTGGCTTTCCCATTGATTAGGTATTGTCTGTCCCTTTTTTGCAAACATTCATTAAACTTGGTATTTACCTTCCCCAAAAGCAGTACAATTTTTCTCAGTATGGTCTACTTCATCCAGAGAGCTTTGCAAGATGTGCTGTGAGTTTTGAGCCCTCATCTGGAAGGGGTTTCATTCACAGCAGCCTTCTAAGTAAGCTTTTGGACAATAACAAGAAAGCATTGCACAAGCAGCGAGAGACTGCATCGTGATTACTGGCATTCAGAGCTTTGCCTTCAAGAGGGCCTTGATAGGAAATGGAGCCAGTACATTTTGTTGTGAGTGCAGTGGACATTTGCACTTGAGCATTTGCTTGCAATTCTGGAATCTGAAAACACTTCGGGTAAGAGGACATTCAGCACTCTTGAGTGGAAGACTCACCGTGATGTATGGTGAGGAAGGACCTGCTACAAGGCCATCACTTACCTCCCCATCTTCCTGGGAGGCTGACAAGAGTCAGTTCCCATGGTCCCCTGATTCTGATGAGGCACAAGGCTCTCTCTCACTCCCACGCAGGGTACAGCTGCAGGCTGTAAACTGCTTCACGCAGCACGACACGGCCTTCTCAGCAACAAGGTGCTCCACTGTTGCTGTCACAGTCATCAGACCCTTCGTGTGGTGTCCTGTGCAACAGGGACACGGAGTCAGAACTCCTGCCTTTGCTGTCGGTGTGAGGGATCAACTGTCTCAATCCATTAAGAGCTCATCGTCTCTCTTTCCCAGCCGAATCTGTCAGGCTTGCTTGTCAGCCCCCATGCTAAGTCCCCCTTCCAGCACAAGCACACATCTGATGCCCAGGAAACACTCCGGCATGTCCTGCCTGGAGAAACTGGGCGGGATGGCCGATTCCCACCCAGCGAGCAGCAATGCTCCTTTTCTCTGTCCTCAGAGCAACTGGCCGACAGCATCTCTCAGCTCCCACCGGGTTGTGGAGTCAAGTGAGAAGTGAGGGTAGGTGATGCACACTCCACCCATCAAGTCAGAGAGGGAATGACTGAGTACTTCTAAATAATAATCTATTCTTCTACAGCCACGAACTCTGGTGTCCCCTAAATGAGAGGACAAGACAAGCTCTCCCCCATAGTTCTGTTGAAAGAACTTTCTCAGAAGAGGCAGCATCCGTGCCCTTTCTGCTGGGGAAGGGGTGATGGCTTGTGCTCACAGCATAGCTGTCTTCAAAAGCATGCTATTCTCATTCTATCTGGACCCCATTGTATTCCTGACAACAATTAGGAAAGTGATTCATTTTATTCTCTTTGGCTGTGCAACTCAAGCATCTGATATCTAAGGAATACTCATAGTTCTAATGTATTGCTAAACTTAATACTAAGCTTGCCTCGAACCCTAGCCCTATACCTGCCTCTAACCCTAACTCTGACCTTAGCTCTAACTCTAACCCTAACTGTAACACTAACTCTAAGCTTACCCATAACAGAGGCTGTAAATCTCACTTTAAACCTAACCCTAACCCTAACAATAGCCCTAACCTTAACCCTAACAGCGTCCCCACCTGAACTCTAATTCTACCTCTAACCTTATGTCTGACCCTAGCTTAATTCTACCCCGACCCTAATTCTATCCGACCTTCTAACCCTAGCCTTAACAATACCCTTAACCTAGCTCTAACCCTAATCTGAACCGTATCTCTATCCTAGTCCTAACCCTAACTCTAGCTCTAACTTTATGACTTACCATCAACCTTTCACTAGCTCTGAATCATATCCTTAACTCTAGCTTCCAGAGCTCTAACCTTGGCCCTATCCCTAACTCTAGCTCTGACCCTATCCCTAACCAAACCTTAACCCTCTTACTAACCCGAACCAGAAACATAGCTATTATCCAAACCTTAAAACTTGCTCAAACCTTAGCCCTATTTCTAACCCTAGCTCTAACTCTGGTTCTAAACCTAGCACTAACCCTAACAATAATTATAGATTTAACCCTAGCCATAACCCTAAACCTATTCCTAACCCTAACACTAGCTCTCACCCTATCCCTAGCTATAACCCTAGTCCTAAGACTAAATCTAACTCTAGATCTTACCCTACCCCTAACTTCTCTCTCTCTCTCTCTCTCTCTCTCTCTGTCTACCTCTAGATCTAACCCTAACCTTAACCCTGAACATACATACAATATATATAGCTAAATCTAAATCTAGATGTAACCCTAACCCTAAGCATATCTATGTCTATACACACACACACACACACACACACACATACACATATTCAAATGAATAATAAAATCTCATTCCTCGTAGGCAGACCACTCCTCTCTCTCTCTCCTATTGGTGTCTGACAAGCAAGGGGAAGAGTCTCAGAAGTACAGTGGCCATGGGTGGAGTACATAGAGCCTCTTCTAAGAGCAGATAAGTTGGATTAACCCAACAGCAGAGCTATGCCTCTCAGTGCTGTGAGCAGACAAGAGATCTGGGTCACCATGGTTATGGGTTGGATTGTGTCTCCCACAAACATCAAACATTTAGTGCTGTTCTTAGGCTTATCAGAGTTGCGTAAGGCCAACCACGAATTGCTGATCACGGAGGTAGACTAATTCTAGACTAATCTAAAAGCTTCCTAACAAACTCACCGATTCTTTCAAATCGGCAATTAGATATGCACTTCATACATTTACGAATTTATTTCCTGTTAAGTTTAAACTGGTTTGGACACTTCCCCCAGTCATGCTTTCTTATTTTTCTTGACTGGTTATGACAATGGATACATTGGGTTTTTTTTCTGCCCTAGGTAACTCAATGTGCCTGAGTTAATTATATCTCTTACTGAAAGGAAACTTTTAACTGGACTAGGCAAATAAGGACACCATGCTGAGAGTAAAGGAATGGATTTGAGAGATGGTTTAAGGTAAGCTTTTTTGAAAAGGGAAGAGAAGAGGAGGGAGGAGAGAAGAGGGGAAGAGATAAGAGGAGAGGGGAGGGAGGGGAGAAGAGGGGAGGGGAGGAAAAGCAAAAACAACAAACTTATTTTCAGAACAATTTTTCCCAGGTTTGGACCTACAAGTGGGATCCAATGCTCACTCTGTCTCTTCCTGGTTGGGTGGGTAGGGGGTTCTACGACTTCTCTCAACTCATGGGTCATCACACAACTACTCAAGTTGTGCACCCATTTATACAATGGCTATTGATGGATGCCATTGATACCTTTCACAAGATTTGATTTCCATGAGCTCCAAGCCATTTCCCATCGGAACATCTTGTGGGAAGACTTATGAGGAAACAAGGGGAAGTCATTGAGAAGTTGGAGATGAAATGAATTGTAAGATGAGGATGAAAAAGGGAGGAATTCAAATCTCTGTCTCCAACATGATAGTCAGTCTCATCACTTCAGGCACTACAGCAGGGAAGTTTTTCTCAGTATCAGGCATCCAGACTCAAGTACCCTTTCACCACTGTCACCAATCCTTAGGCTGTCAAAGGTGCTGGTGGCTCTTGAGAAGCCCTTTAAATGACTGGCAGTGGTGTTTGTCCTCAGCCCAAAGACAAGAAAGACAAAGCTTCTTTGTGGGTGTCTCTATCTGTTTTCTACTGCTATAATGCAATGTCTGAGACCCAATCATTTATTAAGGAAGGAAGCTTTTTTGGCTAGAAAGTTCAAGAGGTCGGTGCTGCCATCTGCTTGGCTTCTGGTGAGGGCTTTGTGCAATCTCTTGACACAGTAGAAAAGTAAAAGGCAAGTGGACTTGTATGGAAGAGACAAACAACAAAGGTGGACTCGCTTTATAGCTACCCATTGCCATTGTCAGGAGAATGAACCCACTCTGGTGATCCCTGTTAGTGCCCAGATCACCTGTCAATGGCCCCACCTTCCAGAATGCCTGAAGGGCTGTCAACAGGAGCACTGGAGGGAACAGATCATGGTTGAACCCTAGCAGTGAGCATATGCACTTCATCTCTCATGTCTTGGGACAATGGAAAGAGCTCATAGTCTGGAAGACCTGGATTTGAACAACAAAACCAGTTCTTTTGTTACTTCCTGGAAATCATTTATTAATCAGTGGAAAGAGGTGGTTATAAGGATGACTGGAAGTAAAGGACATCAGCAGCATTACCTAATCTGTGTTGTGAATTTCTCTGCTTTTCCATCTTCTCATCCATAATTTCTACCTCTAATTTGGTCATTGCTGCTGCTCTTGTGAAAGGTCCAGACTTTGTCAGTAATAGAATATAGCTCATTGGTGAGGACCCCAGAATCAACACTTTGGCCTTTCTTCTGTTTTTATGGCATTGAAAGCATAAGAACTAGACCCACTTGGCATAGAATTAAGCCAAGTTCTCAAAGGAGTACATGCTTGAAACTGGCAAGTGGGTCAAGGGAAGGGAGTTAAGTGTACATTCCTGGTTTCACTGACATTAAGGCACAATACTCCTTTCATCTTGATGCTGGAGGCTGGTTGGGGGTGTGTTCCACATTTCCATATAAATTACATCTCAGATACCAGCTGTGGGTTTGTGAGGTGGATGATGACAGTTCCTTATCCACAATCATTCACCCCAAGTTGCACTTGGGCATCTGTTATGCATTTAGCCTATTCTTTTATTATTGTTATTATTGCTCCATGTCAGGAAGAGTGTGTAGACAGAATATTGACTTGCCAGCAGTAATAGCTAAAACGTGCAGCCTCAGACCAAGAGAGAAAGTGGTTTTAGCACAAAACTAAAAGAGCATTTAAGAATTCATTGAGACAAGATGTAAGGCAAGGCCATCCTTAGGGTGCCTTGGAGAGAAAGGGGTACTGTTGTCCAGGATGGTTGAATTCTCCTTGGGAAAACCAGTCTTGCCAAGTAACAACTTAACTGGAATTGAGCTATGGGATGGCTGCTCTACTGGGAAAGAAAAACAATGCAAGAGAGAAGTCTCTAATGAGAAGAATGCCTGCAAGAATACAAAGCTCTCTGACGCGAGTAAGAGGTATGATGTGACTGGCTATAAGGAGCCTAGGAAGATCTGGAGAACTTCACACAAGAGATTGGGGATGGGGTTGAAAGGACTAAAAACTAAATGTTAAGTTGGAAGGAACTCCAAAAACAATGGACTTCAAATCCTCACTTTGCCAACACCAAGAAGTGAAACAGTTGCCCTCAAGCCAAACTGAAACATTGACTGAGCTGCCACAAGACTCCATTTCTCCTCCTTGGTCCAACGACTGCTTCACACAGAGAGATCAAGTTCAGATGAGATCGAAACACACTTACTTTGCCTTATTTTTTTAATCAATCGGGGGCTAATAAAAAGACATGAAACCATGCTAGGTATTTCAGAGAGCAGATTTAATACAAAGAATGCATTACCCTGTTGGAAGACCGAGTGAGCAAAGAAGAAATCTCAAGTAGTAGTCACTAGCCCTAGGATGGAGGTGACAATAAGGACTAGGTGTTCAAAACAGAGACCCCCGCCCACACCCGACCTCAGAATGACAAAGCAGGGCAGGGCAGTCGGGGCGTCCATCTGCCTACTAAGTGCATTATTCCAGAAATGCAAAGATGAATACAACTGAGGAAGTGTTGGAAGGGAATATTTCACAGGTGCTCTGGGAGCACAGAGAGGGCTTCTCAGGGTGGCACTGTTGAGACCTGCTTAGAACCGTGACGGGCAGGCACTCCAAGCCCAACCTCAGAGCTCATACCTGGGGGTGACCGGAACGCCATGCAACAGACAGTTTAACACTTGAAAACACACCCACCTCGGGGGAAACAAAGGCAGACAATGACTCCTGCTCTAGGCTGGCTCTGAGCCCAGGGTGTGTACAACTTTCTCTTACCTATACAATCCTACTGTTCGCTGGGCTCCCCCAGGCATTGCAGGACAGAGGAAAAGAGAGCATTTGGATAGGGGCAGGCAACTACTGGCAATACCAGCCTGGCTGCTTGAAGATTTCACAAGTAGTATGCAAAATTACCTGGAGCCAGCACATGGCATAGAATGCAGCCTCCATGGTAGGTATCCAGGGGCCACGGTGCTGTAGACCAAGAGTGTCTGACATGAACCTGGCCGGGTAAATAGGGTCTTATAGTACTATCAAGACTATAACTGGGGAGCCAGTAATCATGGCACAGTGAGTTAAGTTGCTGCCTACAATACTAGCATCCCAGATGAGTGTCGGTTCAAGCCCTGGTTGCTCCACTTCCAACCCAGCTCCCTGGAAATATGCCTGGAAAAGCAGCAGGCAATGGTCAAAGTATTTGGGCCTCTGCCACTGATGTGGGAAACTCTAAATGGAGTTCTAGGCTCCTGGATCCCGCTTGGGTCAGCCCTGGCTGTTGCAGCCATTTCAGGAATGAAGCTAGGGATGGAAGATTCCTCTCTGTGTGTCCTCCCTCTCTCTCTATCATTCTCCCTTTCAGGAAATCAGTAGAGTATGGCCCAAGCTCTTGGGCTCCTGCACCCGCGTGGGAGACCCAGAAGAAGCTCCTGGTCCCTGGCTTTGGATCAGAGCAGCTCTGGCTGTTGCAGCCATTTGGGGAGTGAACCAGCAGATGAAAGACCTCTCTCTCTCTCTCTCTCTCTCTCTCTCTCTCTCTCTGCCTCTCCTCCCTCTGTGAAACCCTGACTTTCAAATAAATAAGTAAATATTTAAAAAAGAAAAAAGAAGAAGAATGTTGAAGCAAAGTAGGTTAAACTATTGCTTACTCCCCAACTTCTCTCCATAGGAGCGATGTATCTTCCCACCAGGTGAGGTATATATTTTCTATGCGGTGCACTCTGGGAACAAACTTGGAATCCACAGACTGGAGCCAAGCCCATCCTCCCCCCCTGCAAGTTCCAGCCAGCCTGCAGGTGTAGGGTGAATGCTCATTATTGTGTGCTACCGAAATGTGCTTGCATGTCACACAACAGTAGTTGACTAACACCCCGGTACAAGACAAGACTAGAGAGGTGCCAAGATGCTTCGATTGCCACAATAAGTAGCTCAGAGTTTCGAGACTACACTTTTTCTCAACACAATGAGGAGGCCCTACAGCAAAATGCATGGTGTTTCCTGAATGAATGAGTTCTGTTTGTAGCAGAATGATGTCATCATTGGCACCCAGGTGTAGGACAGAAGCCTGCTGGTATTACAAGGTGTATAGGAAAGAAGTGAAGAGGTGGAAAGCTGTGTGGAGGCAATTGTTGGGGCCCAAGTGGCAGCCACCTTGAGGACTGCATCAAATTCCAGGCAGTAATTAAAATGCAAGGGAGAGGGCTGGCACTGTGGTGGAGTGGGTTAATGCCCTGGCCTGCAGTGCCAGCATCCCATATGGGTGCTGGTTCAAGACCTGGCTGCTCCACTTCCAATACAGCTCCCTGATATGGCCTAGGAAAGTAGTAAAAGATGGCCTAAGTGCTTGGACCCCTGCACCCATGTGGGAGACCTGGAAGAAGCTCCTAGCTCTTAGCTTCGGATCAGCACAGCTCCGGCTGTTGCAGCCTACTGAGGAGTGAACCAGCAGATGGAAGACCTCTTTCTCTCTCTCTTTCTCTCTCTGCCTCTCCTTTTCTCTCTATGTAACTCTGACTTTCAAATAAATAAATAAATCTTTTTTAAAAATGCAAGGAAGAGCAGTCATATGTGACCGATGAAGCTACCTCAGAAGAGCAGTAGGCAACAGAGCAAGCATTGTGTCCAGGAAGGCCCCAATGGAAAAGCCCAATATCTGGACAGCTGGGCTGGAAAGAATAAGGCAGGAACTAGGTCCTAGGCGGTCTGCAGCAAGCAGGATCTGTGGTCACCTGTTACAAATGGCCTCCCAGGTCTGCTGTGCCTTTGCCCAGCCTGGAGGCCTTGAGTGTGAGACAGGTGCAAAATGATTATCATGGGATTGCTCATAGTTCTGCTCCTCACCTCTCCTTCCAGTGCGAGTTCCTTCCCTCCCACCCCCACAGAGGCAGTAAGGACTCGTCCTTGCTGGAGAAATCTTTGTCAACCTATGTAATAAAGAAACAGGGAGAAGGGAAGGCAGGCAGGCAGGTCTAGACGCTGAGAGGCGTGGGGTCCCCTGGATGACTGTGGAGACAATATTGTCTACAGGAAGTGATGCCAGAAGACGGAAGTGAAGGGCTTGCTTGCCAGCTGGGTTACCAAGGATCCTGCACATGGAGGATTTGGCTGTCTCCCATGGGACTGTTTCTTTGACCATTACTGCCATCTAAGGCCGTGCCCCAGAGGGCTGAATTTGGAGAGTTATAGCTGCTTCAGCAACGTGTTTCTCCGGCCATCACACACGCCTCCAGGAGTGTCACTACAGATGCTGAGGACTGCTGCAGGTGGCCCCAGACAGAAGAGGGAAGCTACAAGCTCACCTGAGCAGCCGAGTGTGTGGAATGCCAATGAGAGAAGAGCTGGGAGATGATTCTTCCACTTCCCCACTCTCACATGGGCTACAAAAAAAAAAAAAAAATCAATTGATGGATGAGTGGTTAAGCCAGCTCTGTGGTTAAACATTTGTTGTGGCACTTGCCTAGTTGTTGCAGCCATTTCAACAAATAAATTGGATTAAATGCTTGGCATTTGATCAATGGCTCAGGGCTCAGCCATTGCCACAAACATGACACCTGAAATATAGTGCTCACCAATGCCTGCCGTGCAGGCTCTGCTGAAGATTCTTATACAACAGATTCTCCCCACAAATTTGGTAAGCAAGAGAGTCGCATTGCTAAGAAATTACATGAAGGTACAGGTGCATGGTCTAGCAATTCGGATGCAGGTTAGGAAGCCCGTATCCCTCATTGGAGTGGCAATGTGCAGCACCCAGACTTCGCTCCTGAGCCAACTTCCTGCCGATGCAGATCCTGGGAGGCAGCAGTGATGGCTCAAGTGATCAGGTGGCTGCCACACACATGGGAGACCTGGGTTGAGAACAGCTCTGCCCCTAGCCATTGTGGGTATTTAGGAAGTGAACCAGAATCTCTCTCTCCCTCTCTCTCTCTCTCTCTCTCTCTCCTCCCCCTTTCCCTCTCCATCCTCTGCCTCAAATAAACACAAAATAATTTTAAAAATTCTTGCGAAAGACATGCTTCAGATTCTGCAGATACTTAGTAGATTCATACATCTCCGAAAACTGAATTGAGGAAGAGAGCATTTGACTTTCCAAGAAATAGTCCCGGAATCACACCTTCCACTGCAGTATTTTGCTTCTGAAAACGCTTCAGTGAGTCTAACTAGTCATCACTTTCAGTAGAAAATTGTCTTGTTATTTGAGATCTTCTACAATACAATCTAAACCTGTTTGGTGCCCATTTTAAACCTGCAGTCCACTTATTGCCTCAAACTATACAGAAAACTACTTACTTTTTTTTCCTTTTCCCTTTTCTTTTTGTTTTCCTGCAGGGGAGAAAGGCAGAAAGACCCCAACCTTTCAGCAGATTCTAACATCAAAGAGATGTTAAAAAGTTCCTCAAGACCAGGGGCCTTTGAATCTGGATGAAGAAAGCTTTCATTTTGGCTCTTAACGGGTCTTTATCTGAAACTTTGCATTTCTTTTGGTTGTGAATATAGGCAACAATGCAAATGATTAATTACAGTAACTCTGTTATGCAAACAGCAGAAATTATGGGTGTTTTCCTATCATACTTCAGGTATAGCAGACATCTCAAAATATAGGCCAACGCCACAGCTCACTAGGCTAATCCTCCGCCTGCAGTGCCGGCACCCCTGGTTCTAGTCTTGGTCAGGGCGCTGGATTCTGTCCTGGTTGCCCCTCTTCCAGTCCAGCTCTCTGCTGTGGCCCGGGAGTGCAGTGGAGGATGGCCCAAGTGTTTGGGCCCTGCAGCTGCATGGGAGACCAGGAGGAAGCACCTGGCTCCTGGCTTCGAGTATGCGCAACGTGCTGGCTGTGGCGGCAATTTGGGGGGTGAACCAATGGAAGGAAGACCTTTTCTCTGTCTCTGTCTCTCTCTCACTGTCTAACTCTGCCTCTCAAAAAATATATATTGTGAATTAATACTATAACTAGTACTCCAACAGTATTTTCACTTTGTGTCTCTATGTGAGGGCAAACTGTTGAAATCTTTACGTAATATGTACTAAACTGATCTTCTGTGTATAAAGAGAATTGAAAATGAATCTTGATGTGAATGGAAGGGGAGAGGGAGCGGGAAAGGGGAGGGTTGCAGGTGGAAGGGAAGTTATGGGGGGGGGCATTGTAATCCATAAGCTGTATTTTGGAAATTTATATTCTTTAAATAAAAGCTTTATATATATATATATATATATATATATATATATATATATATATATCACATAAGCTCAGAACCTCTTTAAAATCATGACAGTTGGGACTGGTGCTATGGCATTGTAGGCAAAGCCACTACCTGCTGCTGGCATCCCATATGGGAGCCTGTTCAAGTCCTGACTGCTCCACTTCCGATCCAGCTCCCTGCTAATGCACCTGAGAAAGCAGCAGAGGATGGCTCAAATGCTTGGGCCCCTGCACCCACGTGGGAGACCCAGATGAAACTCCTGGATCCTGGCTTCAGCCTGGTCTAGCTCAGGCTATTTTGGCCATTTGGGGAGTGAACTGGTAGATGGAAGCTCTCTCTCGGAAATAAATATTTTTTTAAGAAAATGAGCTTTCCTAAACCTGCCACTAGACTTATTTAGCTAACACAGTAATAAAGATGCACATATATTATTTTTCTCTTAATTACTTACTATTTATTTTGATGACTGCTAAATATTTAAATGTGTCCACTGACTCCACCATATTGCCAAAGAGGTCAACGGCACACACATACACAGGTTAAGAACCTTTGTTCTAGACACGTACCTGAACTCAACACTCTGTCCAGAACAGGTCAGCTCTTGGTTTGATGAGCTTACTCCAAGATTTTCAGCTACAGCAGTCTAGTTAGGCCATCATTAGTGTCACCTGAAATGCCTTCTTCCTGGTAGATTCTGATCAATTGCTGCCTATTTTCAAGGACTATGTCAAGTGCTTCTTCATATGGGAACCTTCCCCCTTCTCCCGACCATCAGAGCAACAACTGTTGCAACGAAACATTGACCGTCTACTTGCACAAACATGCATCTCTCCCATATCTCTCTTAAGTAAAAAGAGGTGATAAAACCAAGGACAGCACGAACCAGAAGACTTAGCACCACCAGTCAGTTTAGACTTGCATCATGTCTGCCTTGGTCAGCTTGGGGTACCATGACACAGTGCCACACCCTGGGCACAACATTTATTTCCTCATTAAGTCTGGAGAAGTCAGAATCAGGTGTCAGCAGTGATGGTTCCCCCCAGGCCTTTCTGCCTGGCTTGTTGACAGCCATCACCTCGCTGTGCCTTCACAAGGTCTTTCCTCTCTGAGTGTTGTCTGTATCCTCATCGAGTCTTCTTCCAAGGACACGCTCAAGACCCCATTTTAATCAATGACCTCTTTGAAGATCCTATCTCCAAATGCATCAGGTTAGGATCTCAATATATGAATTTGGGAAAGGGAGTTGGGCTGTAGCTAATACTGTTCATACCGCTGTCCAGGTGTTTTACTGGGGGAAAAGTTCTTGACATCTCCGTTAGCTTTGGTTCGCTTTTCCTTAAAATGAAGACCCCATAATGGAGCTTAGTTTGTGTGACTGTTGTAGGTGACTGGTGACTTATTTCACACAAACCCACCAAAACAAATCATGGGATGTAAATGGTGATGCCAACAAATGGTTTGGGCTGCACTTGGCACCCCGGCCTGGTCCCCATGGTCAGATGGGCAGTTTCTAAAGGGCCACCACTTTTTCTCACACATTCCTTTGTTTTATTGTCCCTGATGCCGCTTTTAACATAGTCAATGTATAATTATTTAGTGCTCAGTTAATTTAAAAAAAAAAAAGCTGAGTTGAGTGAGATCTAAACATTAGGGCTTCCTGAGACACCAGTCAAATATAATATGCCGTCTATAGCTCTCTGTGGAAAACTAATCCTATTCTTTGTCCTTGACTTTCAAGAACTAAAACCACTTTTGAAAATGCTGATGCCAGTCTACTCAGCCCAACCAACTATGCAAAGACACAAAAGCCCACCAGGAATGTCCTCTTCCCACCAGGAATCGCCAGGGGTTAGAGGAGAAGTCTTCAACAAGCATTCTGCCCAAAATTTAGACTGAGGGTCTTATCCAAATTCTGTAGAATAAGTAAAAGGAAAATTCCTCAGGTCACTGGGGATATCTCCATATCAAACCTGTTTCCAATTTCACCCTATTAAGTGTCAATGAGTAGACTGCGTCCAGGATGCCAATGATGTTAGACAATGTATGAAATGCTCTGACAATTCAATGCTGAAACCACTTAGGTCAATTGTTTCTAGTCTATGGTTTTTAATTTAATACATGTATGCTTACCAAGCCAGCCCACGCTTAATGGAAGCTTTGGAAAGACATTTTGCTTTGTGAGAATTGAAGTTCATAGGCTGTCATGGAATTAACTTTATTACTGTGAGATTGTCATATAATGATTAGGAGTTGGCTCAACTGAAGTTAATGTGAAAATAATGTCCGTAATGTTTGCATAGCATAGTTTCTTTAAAAAAAAATGGACAGCAATACCAAAAACAAAAGAACTTAACAATGGTTAAACGTATTTTATTTCATGTTCTTCTTTTAATGGTGCTTTTGGCTCAAAGCCCTTCATTAGTGACATTTTATTTCTCCCCTTATATTTGATCCTACTTTCTCCTACCATAAAACATGCTGAGCATGATTGGATTCAGAATGGAGCTGGCCTATGGTGCAACATTATCTGTGCCTACTTTCCTGTGAGCAAGGGAGAGGCCACTTAGAAGGAAAAGAACCCTTTTCTCTCTTTTATACAGTGTTCTAGTAACATAGTTTAAAAAAGGGATCCCTTCTGGATATGTTCTAGAATATGAGGAGATTCAAAAGTTCGTGGAAAATAGAATTTAATGACGTTTATTTTGCTGTAGAAAATTTTGAAATGCCTACATACAAGAGGCTTATAAAGAGTTTATGAAAATACATATTAAAAAACTACGTGTGAATTTCAAATTTTTTTGCATTTGTCTTTTTGTTTTTAAAGATTTATTTATTTATTTGAAAGGGAGAAAGAGAGAGAGAGCAAAAGATCTTCCATCTGCTAGTTCATTCCCCATATTGCCACAACAGCCAGGGCTAGACCAAAGTGAAGCCAGGAGCCCAGAACTCCATCCTGATCTCTCACCTAGGTCACAGAGGCTCAAGGACTTGGGCCATCTTCTGCTGCTTTCCCAGGTACATTGGCAAGAAGCCAGATCTGCAGCAGAGCAGCCACAACTCAAACCAGCACACTGATATGGAATGTCAGCATCTCGGGCTGTGGCTTAACCTGCTGTGTCACAATGCTGGTCCATTGTCTTTCAATTCTACTTTCTAGAAACTTCTCTAAGTACATTCCTGTTCCTCTGGCC
This sequence comes from Sylvilagus floridanus, assembly GCA_949820135.1. Classification (NCBI taxonomy): domain Eukaryota; kingdom Metazoa; phylum Chordata; class Mammalia; order Lagomorpha; family Leporidae; genus Sylvilagus; species Sylvilagus floridanus. The sequence goes on from OX463243.1 coordinate 2,955,870, forward strand.
CATCCCAGATAGTTGTTGTCACAATCTCCCAGTGAGACTCAGTAGAAGTCTCTGTCAGTCCTCGCAGAGCCTTCCTCCTAGTTTAGTTTCAGAATCCACTTCCTCAGGTTCTTCACACTGTCTTCTTGTTTGTGGAGTGGCCATCGTCTTCACTGGTAAGGTTCAAATTCTCCACTACTTTCTCGTGACTTTTATAAGCTTCTTGGATGGAAATTGCTACTGAGAATTCCTATGCCTTCTCCTATCCCACATTTCCCTGTTGTTCCATGAGAAAGAATGAATGTGTGGTAGTCAGTCTTTCATATGGCCCAAACAATTCCTGTTTACTGATTTTCACATCCTTGTGTAATTTCTTCCTTTTGTGTGTGAGCTGATGTGATGATTGATGAACAGAATATGGTACAAGCCTTCGGATATAACATATCACTTCCAAGATGAGGTTAGAAGACTGGCTGCTTCCATCCTAAGTGTGTTTTCTATGATTCTCTCACAGATGACTCACCTGGAGTTAGATGCTCTGTCATGCCTTAAGACAACCTTATGGACAGATACACAATGCAATAGATCCCAAACCCAACCATCATGTGCAAGATCAGTCAGGGTTTTCCAGAGAAGCTGATTCAATTAGGTTACATCTGAGCAGAAAGACATTTCCTTTAAGGGATTAGCTCTTGCAATTATGGAGGCTTGGAAGTCTCAAGATCTATGGTTGACCAGCTGGTCATCCAGGACCTGAGCCATTGGTGTTGCTCCAGTTCCAGTGTAAGGACCTGAAAACCAGGACAGCACAGAGTGTATGTATTCTGACTTTGGGAGCCAGCAGGTTCAGGAACCAAGAAGAGTTAATATTATGGTTCAAGTTCAAAAGTAGGAAAAGATCAATGTTGCATCTCAATGCAATCAGACAAGGAGAAAACCCCTTGAATTGTGGGAGGGTCAGGCTTTGTTGGACCTAGGCTTCATTTGACTGGATAAAGGCCACCTACGTTAGGGAAGACCATCTTCTTGGTGAGTCTGTCAAGTTGCATGTTAATTTCATCCAAAAACACTCTCATAGAAATGCCCAGAACAAGGTTTCATCTATTGACTAAAATAATCAAGGTCTGGTTGGAAAATGAAAGTTGGCGCTTGTTCAGCTAGTCTAACTGAGGACTTAAACCTACTGGGTTAGGTTACAGGTTTTGTACTTTTCTTACAGGGTAAGTACATGCATTGAGTCAGATTTAAACAATACTGTGTTACATGAAATTATCAATCACACAAACAAATTGAAGAATATCTCATCAAAAATGTAAGGCTATCTGGTAATAGCAGAGTTGATTGTTGATTAAGAAGGTTAAGTACAGGGGTTGACGCTATGGTGTAACAAGTAAAGCTGCCACCTGCAGTGCCAGCATTTCATGTGGGCGCCAGTTCGAGACCCGGCTGCTACACTTCCGATCCAGCTCTCTGCTGTGGCCTGGGAAAGCAAGGCTCCTGCATCCACACAGAAGACCTGGAAGAAGCTCCTGGCTCCTGGCTCCTGGCTCCTGGCTTCAGATCACCTCAACTCCTGCTGTTGCATCCAATTGGGGATGAACCAGTGGATGGAAGACCTCTCTCTCTCTCTCTCTCTCTCTCTCTCTCTGCCTCTCCTTCTCTCTGCATAACTCTGACTTTCAAATAAGTAATTCAATCTTTAAAAAAAAATAAGGTAGGGTAAATTCCCATACCACATCTCCCTCAGGGATATTATCTCTGCACAGGGAGATAATGGGGTCCTTAATTACTCTTCTTACTAGCATCCTAAGATGTGAAGGTCACACCTTTAGATACAGCAGATGTTTCCTGGGTCATGATTAACATTTGTTGGACGGTTACATTCCCTGGGCACCAGCTGTGGGTGTGGTCTCCACATAGACTGTCTTCTGGCTGAGTCCTGGGCAGTCAATGTTCCACTTAGAAAATCAAGTCTAGCCACACTAACACAAGAAATTAACCATCACCCAGGCCTTTGAGATGGCTTCAGGGGACTACAGTCCAGCTGACAAAGTTTAACTGTAGCCCCTGAGAGACCTCAACAAGATAGCAACACATAATATTTTTTTGGCCCAAATATATCCCAAGTATTGAATGTGACTGAAATATTATGCCATGTTTTAATTCGTTAAATCTATCAAACCCTGGATCTTGAGCCAGAAGCAACCAGCTCAGCTGCATTTAGTTTTTCTGACTCACAAAAACTGGGTTAGGAACTGACCAGGACATGCAACTCCCTCATTTTGTATTCATTTGGTGCAGCAATTGATAAAGAACGTAAAGAAGGATCTGCGACAGAAGTTGCAAAGCAGGGCACAGCAAAAGAGGGACAAGGGCCACCTGTGGTACCCGCAGATTCCAACATTGGTCCCAATCATGACTTTTGGCTTTTTGTTATGGTCTGAACGTTGTTTAACAATTACCCACTTCCAGAGTGTACCACTTGTGTGTGTGTGATGGGGTTTGAGCTGCAGCCAAGAATTCCTTGCTGCCAGTGCCTGTGAGGTAAGAAGTATCCTCAGGTATACAGAGGGGTATATCTCAAATTGTAGTGTTCCTGTGAAACGCCTCCTAATTTTCTAATTTCATAGGTCTGCGTGGAGCCAAGATTCTGCTTTCCCAACAAGCTCCCAGCTGATACAGATGCTGCTGATGGCCAGGGGACCCACTAGGGGGCCAGATCCTAGGAACTTTGCCCTTGCTAAAGACCCTACCCCCGTGATAAACAGATTAGCAGGAGGTGTGACCCTCTAAGGCCAGGGTGAAGAAAAAGTGGCTGTAAAGTCATTTGCTCCAATCCTGCCAAGGCAATCACAGGTGAGACTTGAAATTCAATAAATCCACAGCAGGTTAATTTTTAAGTTGATAACTCTGGATGGCCCACAATGGTGTCCTAAATATTCAATGGCCTCTGGCAGACATCGGTCCCTCACCTCTGCAGGGAAGAGTGGATTTACTATCAGGTCTCCCATCCTGGCTTACAAATATCTCCTGCTCTTGGATGGAGGGAGTGACAAGGACAGATGGAAGGGAATCTGCTTCCATTATTGCTTTTGTCTCGCCTTTTCACAGATTCAAAAGTGATTCTGGAGAGATCGCAGATGAGAGTCCCTGGGAGTGCAGGTGTCGTGGGAAAAAAAAAAAAAACAGAATGTTGACTTTCTGTTTGATTTATTTTTAGTTGCAAATTTAACAGGTTTAGAATTTTCATAGCATTAAAATAAGACATTGATTTTTTTTGCAAACTTAAGATAATTGTCAGTATTACAAAAGCAGTAGATGTACATTGTTAAAAATGAAGGGAAATAAGAAAATACACCACATTATCATAAGCAGAGATTGATCCTACTAACATTTTCGTGTCTATTACACCAAGTCTCTTACTAATCAACACCTTCTCTATCAACTAATTTTCACCACATCAAATACCAGACCTCTATTCAAATTTCCCCAAGTTGTCCCCCAAGAAAGAAATTAGCATACGTGCAAAAGTAACAGTGTTGACAAATCCTACAAAAATGACCTCTGACTCACTCACTGGCATCCAAAGTCCTTTGTGTGCCTGATCTTTCAGAGTGTGTCTTGGAGAAGCTGAGAGGGAAGACGGGGCGGGGCGTGGCGGGGGGCGGATGTTGGTGGGGAGGGAGTCGGCAGCACTGTGCCACAGTGCTTCCTCTGCGGCTGGACATCGGAGAAATTGTTTCCTAGAGAAAGCGATGAACCCAGATGCTTTCGATTGTGGGAAGAAGCCGTAAAGCTCCGGTTACGAGGCTGTCACTATCACGTGACTTCACTTTTGGTCAAAGGAGCCGCAGGGCTCAGATATCCCCTGTGCCCTAAATTCTGCCAAAGTTGCCATGGTGATGCCGGCCTGTATTTGGCCCATGAGAGATGATGGTGAAATGCGGGTCCTGTGTTTTTTATTTTTGGAAAAATAATGAAGGCTGTTGCATAAAGGGCACCTACCCCAGGCCCTGCCGTAGGCAGGCATCCCATGGAAATGTTGGAAAGATGTTCGAAAAATCACATGGAATTTTGGAAAAGCAGATGTAATTCAACTTTGCATTCAGGGAGACAGGGAGCCTGGCATAAGATTTCGTAATGATGACGAAGCTGGAAATTTCTGGAACTGTGGCTATGAGCCTCAGCTAAAGGGTCCCATCCACCTCCACCTAGTGCCTTCTCTTGAGGAGGTACGGAGCATACAAATGCTGCCCCACCCCTCACTACACAGCCTTACTGAGAACCCGGGGCCCTTGGAAGCCTGCAGTATCGGGGAGCCCTTTGTGCAATAGACCCCTCAGCCAGGCTTGGAGGCCACACAGACCATCGAGAGCCCATTTAGCTCAGCCATGCGCTGGTTGTGTGAGCTGAGAAATTCTCACTTCTCTTGCCCTCAGCTTCCACATGTATCAAGTGGGGACAGTAATGACTACCGTGCAGTATTTCTGGGTGGAGATGGAATGAGATGCTCCCCCAAGCATCCCCCACAGTTCCCTTCAATGGCTAGTCTCCATCCACTCAGTGCTCTGAAGGTCTTCTCTTCAGAAGAGCTCTTACAGAATGGACAGCTTCCTCCACTCCCTGCTGACAACACATGTGCAAGGTAAGGTCCAAGGACTTTGGGCAGTGGGTTTCCTAGTCATTGCAGTAGAGGAGAAATAGACTTTAAACTAGCAAATGTTGCGGAACTTGTCAGCATGTCTCCTTCCTCCCTCACTGCTTTCATGAACTACTGCACCCAAGGCAGAACCTGCACTAAGGAAACAAACAATGCAGAGACAAAAGTCACTCACTTGCTTCCAGCACCATGGTCTACCCTATCTGTCACTGTGTTTCCTGTAGTTTCATTACAGACTTATTCAACGGAAAATCACAGAAATAAATAATGCATACATTCTAAATTTCTTGCTGTTCTCAGTAGTATCATGGTGTCTCATACCATCTTGTTCCATTCAGCCCAATCATCCCTTTGTCCAGTATCCGCTCTACATATGCTATCCACCCAGTGGTCACCTTGTAGGCACCTGTTTTCACACTGACAGGTTCCTGTTCAAGCAACCCTTTATTTTACTTAACCATGGCCCCAAGTGCAAGCCATGATGCTGGTAATTCTGGTATGCCAAAGTAAAGTGCTTCCTTTCGGTAAAAAAGATTGAATACAACAAGAGATTTTTGAGAGAGACTATATCCAAATGACTTTTATTGTAAAATCTTGTCTCAGTTGTTCTATTTTTAGTTACTGTTGTTAGGCTTTTATTGTGGCTGATACAAACTAAAGTGGGTATTTATGAATTTATATATAGTTTGTAGGGCTGGATGCTGTGGAGTCAGGCATCCATGAAGGTCTTGGAAGGCATCCTCCAAAGATGAGGTGTGGGGAATGACAGGCGGTGCTGATCCCTGCCCCATTATTTCCCAGGCACCTGTCTATGGAAGATTCTATGCTGGGACCCAACTCTTGATCACATGCTGCATTCCAGCAAGTACCATGGTCCCATTGTAGGGGAAGCGTATATCCACTCTGACCTTTAACAAGTGACTGGCCAAGGGCATGTGGTCTGAAGTGACAGTGTACCAGTTTCAATACTAGGAACACTTTCTTAAGATTTTTCTTTTATTTATTTGAGAGGTATAGACAGAGAGAGGTCTTCCATCCACTAACTCATTCCCCAAATGGTCCCAACAACAGAGCTGGGCTGATCCGAAGCCAGAAGCCAGGAGTTCCGGGTCTCCCATGTCAGTACAGGGGTCCAAGCACTTAGGCCATCTTCTACTGCTTTCCCAGGCCATAGCAGAAAGCTTGATTGGAAGAGGAGCAGCTGGGACTTGAACTGGCACCACAGGCGGAGGATTAACCTACTGCAGCCCCCTCAATACTAGATCTTAAGTGATCTCCTGCATTCCCACCTGCCCCCTCTTGCCTCTACTGTCACCGTAAGGCCATTGCTCGCTGGCTTGCTCATCTCAGGAGAAACACGGGACAATGGAGCTGAGCTGTGCTGGCCCAGCAGCCTGAAGCAGAACCACTCCAGCCTTCCCTAGAGCTATGTTGAGAGGCAGAGCCAGCCTCTGAGTCAAGATGAGCAGAGCCATCCAGTCAAGGCTTGCTGGATCCACGGACCCCATCAGAGTGACATCAAGTGCGCCACACAACACTGATTCATCAGTACACTGCCTTACACAAGAATGACAACTTGGACCATTTCGTTCACTGGGGGCAAGACCATCGTCATGACAACTAGCTGAAGGTGAGTCTGCAGAGAAACACTGCCATTCAGAAATGGCTGAGCTTGGACTTTATACTGGAGGAGTTCTCCAGGAACAACAACAGGTATGCTCTGTCTACACAGCGTCATGACTGATTCAAGGGATCGCCACAAAGCCCATGGAAAATGGGTATTTTGAAAACTAGTCATGGACTTCAACATTATTTTTTTTAATACAAATACCAACTCATCTTTTCCTTTCATTTTTCTGCAAACATTCTGAAATACCTTTGCATGTTTTTGTAAAATTCGTTACATTTATTATAAATGACAGAATTTCTGGACTCTTGAGAGTAGAGTCACATTATAGGTATGGAAGTCACGGCTCCTTCATTATGGAAAATAAGTATTTGAATGTCTATTTGATGTGGGTGTGGGTATCTGAATTTCTAATCTGGGTCCTTGTCTCCTGCAGAGAGAAGACTTCTCAGCAGAGGCTTAGTAGCACGCACAAGTAGAAACAGGATTCACTTTACAATGAGGGAGAAAACTTACATTCACGCATCAATGAAAGCAGTCCCACATGCAGAAATACCCATCATGAGTGGGTCAGAGGTTGCCCATGAGACACAAAAAGACAACTTTAGCCGCTGGGGAAAGAGACCTCTCCCCCATTCTCGGCCTCTTGTTTATGAGGTAGGGCGGGGTACCTTAAGCCAATATGCAAATGAGACTTAGCTTGGGCTGTGGTCCAGGATGATACAGATACATCCTGGGAAAGCAGGCATGGCAAGCTGACAGTTAAAGAGATAAGCATTACTTTGCAGGCATGCAAGAATTCCTGCTCATCTGAACTTGAACTACTGCCTAGTTACACCACAGCCCATGTAAGGTGCGAATCTGGTTTTGAATTAATCACATAACTTTCATGTTGAAAGAGGAATACTGCCCTATCCAATCACGAGGAACTTGGTTCTTCCCACGGCCTGATTGAAACTACCCTGGGGCTAACTCTTTCCCTGCCTGAGAAAGCACCTCTGGTAAGCATCCGGGCTTATCTGCTCATCCTTAGAGTAAAATAACCTCTACCTACGTTAATCCCCGAATCTATCCCATCTCACTATTTAGAGACCTGGACCAACTTAATAACCTCACTCTCGACTCCCTTTAGAAATTAAGCTTGCCTCCTAGTCTAAGTCCATTTCATGGGTTGAGCTTCTGAGTCCTCTTTATTTCCCTGGCTTACAGCTACCCCTCCACCCTCTCCCCATTGACCTGCCCCTACGTCTCTACAGGCTGGCAGGGTGAGGGTGTGGAGAGCAAAGAAGGGGGAAATTCTGACTTCACTGATGTTGATTTTGCGGCGATGCTTCCTGACTGTGGAAACTGCGCTTTCACGAGGTGCCTCTGGGGATACCCAGCCACGTGACTTTCACACCCACAGGTGCGTGGCAGGAAGATGCTGCATCTTCCCGGCTTGGCTCCTGCATGCTTTCTCCTCACTGCTTACCTGCAGCTTAACAGAGACCGTGGGAGCCAGCTCACAAACCAACACTTCAATTCAGCTCATGTAGCCGGGCTCACTGGGACAGAAGCTTTCCCACCACAGTGCTCTCTCCTGAGACATCCTTGAGCTAATTTTCATCCTGTATTTAAGACCTGTCTGGCCGGCGCCGTGGCTCAACAGGCTAATCCTCCACCTTGCAGCGCCGGCACACCAGGTTCTAGTCCCGGTCAGGGCGCCGGATTCTGTCCCGGATTCTGTCCCGGTTACCCCTCTTCCAGGCCAGCCCTCTGCTGTGGCCCGGGAGTGCAGTGGAGGATGGCCCAAGTGCTTGGGCCCTGCACCCCATGGGAGACCAGGAAAAGCACCTAGCACCTGGCTCCTGCCATCGGATGAGCGCGGTGTGCCGGCTGCAGCGCGCCATCCACGGCAGCCATTGGAGGGTGAACCAACGGCAAAGGAAGACCTTTCTCTCCGTCTCTCTCTCTCACTGTCCACTCTGCCTGTCAAAAAAAAAAAAAAAGACCTGTCTGACTTCTGGCAGAGAGGATGGTGGTCGGGTACAGTCTCCGATCAGCTTAGGAGGCTGAGAGAGCACCTGACTTTGGAACGTGAGATGGTTGGCATCTATGGTTGTGGGGTTTCAGCTAACCTATGGCAGTAAGCCTAATTAAGATATCTTGATAAAACACACACACACACATGCAGATGTGTAAATGCGCATGCAAACACACATACAAACATACATGCACGGGTGCATGTGTGTGCGTGTTCATATGTGGTCATGCATGGACATGTGCATATGCGCACGCAAGTGTGCATTGCACCTACATGCTTGCATATGCACCCTGCATTGTGCATGTAAGCATGTGTGAATGCATGCACACATTCATGCATGCACATGCACACACAGTTTCACATACGTGTGAATTCATGCACACACATGAACACAAACACACATATACATGCGCACACATATGCACACATACATCCTCCGTGTTCCGAGTCAGGTCGGAAGGCAAGGAAAGCAGGGAAGACCACTGACTGGTAGCTCCCTGAAATATCTATGAGGAAGCCCTGAAGCACGTGTGATGGCTTCCCCACCACTCTCTCTAGGATAGAATCTTGCACAGCTGCGCAGACTTGACATTGCCACCCCATGCGTGTTGCAGGAGCGGCACCTTCTGAAACGGGGAGCCCTCTGTGCAAGACGAAGAACAGCCAGGCCACAAGTCATGACAAGAGCCTAGGGTGATTGCTGACACCATAAACAAGAGTGTCAATTTGTTAAGTCAACAATAGTAGTCACTGTGCACTTACTCCTCATGTGGGATCTCTGTCCTTAATGTGTTGTACAATGTGAATTAATGCTGTAATTAGTACTCAAACAGTATTTTTCACTTTGTGTTTCTGTGTGGGCACAAACTGTTGAAATCTTTATTTAATTTATGCTAAACTGATCTGTATATAAAGATAATTGAAAATGAGTCTTGATGTGAATGGAAGGGAACAGGGAGCGGGAGAGGGGAGGGTTGCGGGTGGGAGGGATGTGGGGGGGGGCAAGCCATTGTAATCCACAAGCTGTACTTTGGAAATTTATATTCATTAAATAAAAGTTAAAAAAAAAAAAAACAAACTTTTTAAAAAGTAGCAGAGGAGAAAGGAGGCCAGAGGAGAGCCCTGCAATCATGCCTGACCCCAGAACACCCAGCCAGAGCACAGCTCCCCTCACATCGCCGCTCCAGCCCACCGTGTCCTCAGCGGCCACGTTGTTAACTAAAAGTCAGAGAAAATAAGCGCTTCAGGGCTTTCCCGGTTCCTGGAGATGTTAGCAGAGAGTTGGAAGAGTAGCGTAGCCGGAGCCACCAAACAATCACTCCAGATGGCAGGCACGCCTAGGACATACATCACACACATGGAAGACATTTCACTCCCGGGAAGATTGTTGAAATAATAATTTGCACCGATTCGTTAATAGTTAAAAGCATATGCTTCTCTCTTGGGCAATCTGGGACTGTTTAGTCTTTTTGTTTCTCTTTTGTTTTGTTTAGGAAGCAGGGATGACCTCCATGGAGATAAAATATGTTGATGGCCGTGATCACTGTCATTGCTGTGGCCTGAATGCGATCTCCACATGCCAGGGCTGCTCCTCCAGCTCCCCAGGCATGCAGAAGACTTGCTCTGGAAGAAGGTCAAGAGGACGAGAAAGAAACAGAAGAGAGAGGACAGAGAGGAGTAATTGCTAACACTCCATAGCACAGTGGGATAGCTGTGGTTGACAATGATTCAATGTGTATTTCCATATCAGCAGTAGAGAGGATTTGCAATGTCCCCCACACGAAGAGCTAATAGATGTGTGAGCTGATAGATTCCAGTTACTCTGAACACATTGCATACATGTGCTGAAAAGTCACACCCATGAAGCCATACGATTAAAAATAAAAATACGTTAAAAAAAAACAGACAGGACAGGGAAGCTGTGGTGGACCAGAGACACCATCTCTTCTCATTTGTTTTGGTTTTACCTCTTCTCAAATAAAGAGACCTAGCAAGAGGGACAGAGGAGACTGGGAAAGGCGCCCGGCTCCTCTAGAAGACCAAGGGGCTCTAGGCCTCCAGGGACAAAAAAAAAAGTCCAACACCAAGGGAGAGAGAACTGAAGTTAGAAATACGGAACCGAAATTTTATAACCAGAAAAAATATATAAACCCCTATGATGAGTGTTATCCTAAATAAATATGTTCTAAGATTTAGCCTCAAAAACGTTTATCTAGAGATTGTTTATAATTATAGAAAATTACAGGCAACCAATGTACCCAACAATATTTTTACATGGCTAAATAAATTATGCTCATCTAGACAATGTTATGACATGTAGCTATTACAAATATACAAATATACTCCCTGGCAGGTTCATAGTATATAGTTAAGATGTAGGTTATAAAGAATATAGGCAGCATGATCACAACTTGGTTAAATAATTTATACATGGATATGTCTAGTTATGTATATAGAAACAAGTCTGGAAGGGATTTTGACTAATGAAAATACAGATGTTATCGATTTTCTAATTTCTCTTTCTCTAATGTCTTCACATTGTTTCCTCCAAATAATTATCAACCTGCTTACCCGATAATTATCATATGTGCAATTGTTACAAAAGTCGAGAATTTCATGGCCAGCACTGTGGCGCAGCAGGTTAAAGCCCTGGCCTGAAGAGTCAGCATCCCTCATGGGTGCCAGTTCGAGACCTGGCTGCTCCACTTCTGATCCAGCTCTCTGCTATGGCCTGGGAAAGCAGTAGAAGATGGCTCAAGTCCTTGGGCCCCTGCACCAGTGTGGGAGACCCGGAAGAAGCTCCTGGCACCTGGCTTCGGATCGGCCCAGCTCTAGCACTTGGGGAGTGAACCAGTGGATGAAAGACCTCTCTCTCTTTCTCTCTCTCTTTGCCTCTGCCTCTCTGTAACTCTGCCTCTGGAATAAATAAATAAATCTTTAAAAGAAAAAAAAAAGCACCATGGCTCACAGTGGTGGGTGAAACCATATTTTCTATCAGCTCCTTGTTACTACAAAGAAATGTCTGAGACAAGCTACTTACGAAGGAAGAGGGTTTGTTTCTAGATCAGGTGGTCCCCTTGGTTTGGCCATCTAAGGCCAGCAGATCGCAAAGGCAGAACATGTGTGGGAGAACAATCACACGGTGATTCAGAAAGCAGAGACAGGGTGGCTGGGCCCAGCAGAGACTGCATAACCAACCCTCTTGCAAGAAATACATTCTGAGGGTCTGCTCCCAGGGACCTAGGAACCTCCACTAGGCCTACCTCCTCAACACCACAACTGGATGAAGGGGCCACTCCCTTAGTACCACTAACACAAGACTTAGGGGTTTATATGATACACACCCACTTGGGTTTGGAGCCATATCCTATTCAAACCATAGCAGCATGAAAGTCAGCCAAAGAAAGAAGGTAACTCTTGAATTGTGCCTTGAAAGACAAGGCCAGAAATGGCATACAAGGCCGTCACATCGTGTATCTTGCCCCAATCTCCTCACTTTTAAAATGAGAGCTGAGCCTGAACACGTGCAGTTCCAGCATTGGAACTGCTCAGGGATGGCCAACTGTTGGCCACACTGCAAACAAGCCACTGCTGACACAGTCCTCACCTGACCAGGGTCCCCGACACTGGGGAACCAGATTCAAGCAGTCGCCTGTGTTAAGAAAATGTATCCAGACCAGGAAACAGGACCAAGCAGCTGACGGCAAACCCTCAGTGTCATCCTGAAACACTTCGCTAATCCAGTAGCTCTTAGTGGATCCTCCAGGAGTGTCCCTCGGTTAACACATCCGCCTCCTGTTGATTAGAGTCTAGACATTGTGCAGTGATGTGCTAATCGGTAGATTTTTGTCCGGTAGAAATGCAAACTCTGTTCAGTATAAAAGATGCTCCTCTGGAAGGCATTTGGCCTAGTGGTTAAGACGTGCACATCCCATACCAGGATGCCTGGGTTCAATTCCCACTTCAGGAGCCTGACTCCAACTTCCTGCAAATGCAGACCCGGGGAGGGGGAGTGATGATGGCTAAAGTGATTGAATTCCAACCACACATATGGGAGATATGGATTGTGTTCCTGGCACCAAGCTTTGGCATGAACCAACTCCAGCCATTACAGGTGAGAGTGCGCTCTCGCTCTCGCTCTCTCTCTCTCTCTCTCTCTCTTTCTCTTTCCGGCTGTCTCTCTCAAATAAATAAATAAAATTTAAAGAAAAAAAAGATGACCCCCAAGTTTTCCATCATAGGTCCCTGTGCACAGGGGTCCATCCCACAGCCCATACAAGGCCAGCAAAATCATTGGGTGTGGCCCAGCTTCAGCAATGACAGGGGGTACTCCAGATGCAGTAATTCTGTAGCAGGCTCATTTTTAAGTTGATAATGTTGTATGACCCATGAATGATGTGATAAAGATCAAATAGCCTTTGGCAGAAAAATGGTTCACCACTCCTATGGGCGAATAAGCAGATTGTTCCCTTAGTCACACGTGTGTGCACATGTACATGCACATTCCACGGGTCTTCCCAACTGCACTGCATAAACCCCAGGGCATTAAATGCTGTTTGTAGCTTTATCATCTGGCTCCCTTGGTAATGAATTAACGAATTTTGACATTTGTTAATTCTATATTTGAATGAGGTATGTTTCTAAATCTTTGAAATGATTCTTCTATATTGAGGGGGAAATTTCCTTCGTTCTTTAACTATGAATCAACTGCAGAGGTTTTGCTCTTTCCAATATTTGCTTCTGTTTGCTGATTTCTGTGGACTCCTTTGAGCTGCCTGTACTTATTTCTTCCTGGGTCAGAAACATACTCATATCTAGGATCCATCCTTGTGACACCTGCTGTGTCAATGATCAAGGTGAAGTTAATAATCTATGTACACGTAATCCCAGAGAGAGAGAGAGAGAGAGAGGCTGGTTTGCTGATTGGCATTTTTCCTGAGGACTTAAAAAAACAGGTCCTGCTTGCATTCTGTTATTCACCCTCCACGCCATCTCCATTACATTACTGTATCACACACACACACGACAGATTCCTGAAATTCCTTTTATTTCTGTAATGATTCTCACATTTTGAGATTGTACAATTTTTTTTTTTGACAGAGTTAGGCAGTGAGAGAGAGAGAGAGAGAGGAAGGTCTTCCTTCTGTTGGTTCACCCCCCAAATGGCCGCTACGGCCAGAGATATGCCGATCCAAAGCCAGGAGCCAAGTGCCTCCTCCTGGTCTCCCACATGGGTGCAGGGGCCCAAGCACTTGGACCATCCTCCAATGTCCTCCTGGGCCACAGCAGAGAGCTTTACTGGAAGAGGAGCAACCAGGACTAGAACCCGGCACCCATATGGATGCCGGCACCACAGGCAGAGGCTTAACCTAGTGAGCCACAGTGCCGGCCCGAGATTGTACAGCTTTGGCATATGACCTCCACTGCTTGAACTCGCTAATTGGCAAGAACAGCATTGACATGACACCATTTCACGTTTTATAAAAGCATTTTGATGGACGTTATCTTACTTACTCCTTAGAAACATTCCTTTGGTGAAGGGCATTGTCTGGGTCCATTTTCTGCTACTGTAACAAAATATCAAAGACCAGATAATTTATGAAGATCAAAGGCCAATGCTGAAGCACAGTGGGTTAAGCCCCTGCCTGCAACACCAGCATCCCATAGGAGCACTAGTTCGCTTCCTGGCTGCTCCACTTCCAATCCAGCTCCCTGCTAATGTGCTTGGGAAAGCAGCAGAGGATGGCTGAAGTGCTTGGACCCCTGCCACCCATGTGGGAGATCCAGATGGAGCTCTGAGCTCCTGATTTGGGCCTGGCCCAGCCCCAGCTTTTGAAGCTATTTGGGGAGTGAACCAGCAGATGGAAGATATCGCTCTGTCTCTGAGTGTGTGTCACTCTACCTCTCAAATAAATAAATAAATCTCTTTTTTTTTTCAATGTTAGAAAACTTTAAATACAGGGTCAAGATCAAACCAGTAAGGCATCACAAATTTAAGAAGTAATTTGGCTGCATTCAATGTAGTGAGCAGACAACCTGGGTGAGCAACAGAACAGGGTGAGGGCAAGTGCGAGGTGGCCCCGGCCCAGGGTCTTGGCACTGCGCACCCCACACCCTTCCACAAGGAACCAGCCGGGCTGGCCTGTGAACGGGGGACAGTAGCCTGCCCGCACCAGGGCAAGCTGGCGTCCCGGCGAGGACTTGTACCATCCCAGCAGCCTCGGGGCCTCCTAATATTGCATCGTCCTTTGGCTTTGGGGTCCCTGTGGTGTTTGTGGTACCACAGCATGGGGCAGAGCCAGCGGTGAAGCCCCCGACTTGAAGCCAGCGAGTGTGGCATTGGCTGCCATTTGCGAAGAACATTTATTTGTCATGGTTCTGGAGGCTGGAAAGTACAAGATCAAGGTGCCAGGGCCTTGTAAGGGCCTCCGTGCTGAGTCAGCTCATGGCCAGAGGGCAAGGGGATGACAGAACAGGGGGCTGAACTCGCCCTCTACTAAGAACCCCACTCTCCTGATAAACCCACTCCTAGAATAAGGCATGGATCATCTCTTAACGATTGCGACTCCTAACACTGCCCTATTGTGATCAAGTTTCTAACACATGGATTTCAGGGGACACACTCAAATCATACATGGTATTCCACCCCCAAACTCCAAGGTCCACACCCGTCTCATGTACCATTCAGATTCATTCCATTCCAATAGCCCTAAAGTCATTTGTTTAAGATTTATTTATTTGTTTGAAAGTCAGAGTTACACAGAGAGAAAAGGAGAGGCAGAGAGAGAGAAAGGTCTTCCATCTGCTGATTCACTCCACAAATGGCCACAACAGCCAGAGCTGTGTTGATCTGAAGCCAGGATCCAGGAGCTTCCTCCAGGTCTCTCATGTGGGTATAGGGGCCCAAAGACTTGGAGCATCCTCCACTGCCTTCCTGGGCCACAGCAGAGAGCTGGACTGGAAAAGCAGCAGCCGGGACTTGAACCGGCACCCATATGGGATGCTGGCACAGCAGGTGGTGGCTTTGCCCACTTTGCCACAGCGTCGGCCCTAGTCCTAAAGTCTTAATCCAGCACCAACTCAAAAGTCCAAGGCCTGAGTTTTACCAAGACCCAAGAGGGGCAGATTCCGCTGTGAGACTGTGACATGGAACAACTTATGAGATTCTCCAGTGTAGTGGTGGAAGAAGCATACGATAGACTCTCTAATACAGGGGAGGCGTAGGAAAGAAGGAAGGGGTAATGGTTCTTCAGAAAGCTAAAACCCAACCAGGAAGACAACATTAAGTCTTAAATCTGAGGAAGAACCATCCTTGACGCCATGTCCCACTTTCTGAGCACACGGGGATTGGGTTGGAACCTCCAAGGCCTTGGGCAGCCCTGCCCTTGAGGCTCTGCTGGGATCAGCCCATGCAGCAGTGCTCACAGCTAGAGTCCTCTGTCCCACCCCTCTCTTGCATTCATTCGTCAGCTCCGTATTCCGAGGTCTCAGAGATGGCCCCATTCTCATTGCCCTGGTGGAGACTTTCTGTGATGGCTCCAGGCCCACAGTTGCACCAGTGATTGCACAGGGCTTCTGTGGTGACTCCACGCCTGCAACCAATCTGTGCTCTGGCCCCCTTTGAAATCCAGGTAGAGACCACGCACTTGCAGAATTAATGCCTCTTGGACACCGCCAAGTCTCATGGCCTGTGCCTTTCAGCTCGGTGGCCAGGGCAAGGGCTGGAGCTCTTTCTGGAACCATTAGAGCCATAGCTGTGGAGGCTGAGGAGCTGTGTGAGAAGGCAGAGAGAGAACAGAATCCCAAGGTGGCCCTGGACGGCAAGCTTGTAGGATGTTCTCTGGGCTCATCCACTGACACCATTCTGCCCTTCTAGCCTCCTGGACCTAGGGTGGGCAGGGGTTTAGTTTCCAATATCTCTGCAATGTTCTTCCTCCCACTGTCTTCATCAACAGTATCAACAGTACCTGAGTTTCTTCCATCCAAGTTAAGACCTCTATCAAACTCAGCCACCTTAGCCACACCCTTGGTTTGCTTGCTTAAAGATGACTTTGCACTCTTTGCTTGGTCAGGCTGCCAGTTTTTCAACTATTTCCACTCTGCTTTTCTTTTTAATTATAAAGCTCATCTTTAAATCATTTCTCTTTGAGGCCAGCGTTGTGGTAAATATGACATCTGTGACACCAGCACCCCATATCAGAGTGCCACTTCGAGTCCTGGCTGCTCCAGTTCTGATCCAGCTCCCTGCTAATGCACCCAGGAAAGAGTGGAAGATGTTCCAAGTACTGGGGGTTCCTGCCACCACAAGTGGGAGACCCAGACTGTGTTCCTGGCTCCTGGTATGGCCCAGACATGGCTGCTGTGGCCATTTGACCATTTGCTTTTCAACAAATAAATAAAATAAATGTTTAAAAATAAATAAATCATGTCTCTCATCTCACATCTTACTATACACAGTTGACACATCCATAGCCACACAGCTCCTTCAGTACTTGGTTAGATGTCCTGGTTCATCAGCCTTAAGTTCTGCCTTCCTTAAAACCCTCCACCATGAATATAACCCAGCCCTGTTCTTGGCCTTTGCCGTTCGTATAACCCAGCCCTGTTCTTGGCCTTTGCCGTTCGTATTTCTACCAGTGTTCTCATCATGGCCACTTAAGGGATCACTAAGAAGCTCCAGACTTCCCCCACAAGTCCTCTCTTCTTCTATGCCCTCTGTCCACTGCAACAGAGGCCTCTACCTAGCTCCTCCAAACTCTCCCAGCCTCCGCCCATTACCCAACTCCAAAGCTGCTTCTACATTTTCAGTTATGTGTTATAGCAATTATACTCCTCAGTATCAACTTCTGTCTTAATCTGTTGTCTGCTCTAACAGAGTACCACAGACTGGGTAATTTATTAAGAGCAGAAACTTCTTTTCTTTTTTTTAAGATTTATTTATTTGAAAGGCAGAGTTACAGAGAGACAAAGAGAGAGAGAGAGAGAGAGAGAGAGACAGAGAGAGAGAGAGGTCTTCCATTCGCTGGTTCACTCCCCAGATAGCCGCAACGGCCAGAGATGGGCCAATCTGAAGCCAGAAGCCTGGAGCTTCCTCCGGGGCTCCCATACAGGTGCAGAGGCCCAAAGACTTGGGCCATCTTCTACTTCTTCCTCAGGCCATAGCAGAGAACTGGATCAGGATTGTAGCAGCTAGGACTTGGCTCCCATATAGGATGCCAGTGCTGCAGTCAGCGGCTTCACCTGCTATAGCACCAGCCCCAGAAACTTATCTTCTAACAGTTTTGGATGCTGGGAAGTCTATGATCAGGTGCTGGAAGACAGGAGTGATGTGATGAGGTAGGCACACCACAGTCAAAAGAAGCTGTTTTATCTAAAAGCAACAGGAGTCATTGAAGTGTCTTAAATGGGAGAGAGAAGGAAGACATCCTCAGATTAGCAGTTTGATACTTTTGATCATTCTGTTGAGTGTAGGGAACGTCTTAAAGATGGTAGTGCAAAAGAACCCATCAGCAGGCTACCACCAAGGTCAATGCCAAAGATGCAATGGCTTGGACAATGCCATTGGTGACAACAAAAGCAAGAAACAAATTTGAGGCCCATGTAGAGGGCTGGATCATTGAGTCTTTCCATTGGATACCACAGATGAAGGTTGTGAGGAATCAAAGGCATCTTCAACATTTTGGTCTTTCACTATTAAGTAGATATTGCCTCTATTCACCAAGAAAAGAAGCATTTAGAAAGAAAGATAAGGAAAATGAGAGATGGTAGTAGAAGTTAGTAGCTCAATTACAGTCATCCACAGCTGGATAGTTCTATCAAGAAAAACATCATTGGCAATCTCAAAAATCAGTCCATTAGACCACTTTTGAACAATCACTATTAGTTAAGTCAGTTTTGTGAATTCCCAATGGCCAGGTAGCTTGAACATTCTTCCAGAAAATAGATTCAAGCACCCATTTCCCTTGATGTGGTTGCCAGTTCCCATTGTGATTCCCTTTCGCATCTTATGCCTCCAATTTCCCACTTTCACCTCCTAAGACTGCTTTGGAAATTACTGGCTATTAGAATTACAATTCAGTTGTCCATTCACTGTTTCTCAACTTCTCAGGTTTGGAGATATATTTGAGAGTTGTAGCACACATCTCAATTCCAGAAAGAAAAATAGAAGCATCCCCAAACTGTAGAAGATACCAAGGCAGGCAGCCCAAGCACTGCACAAGTAATAGGAAAAATAATACCATGTCAGGTAAAATGTAGACATATAAGAAATGTTTCTGAAATGGAGTTATAATCTAGAAAAAGAGAGAGAGAGAGAGAGAAATAAAGATGTTCAAAAACATAGACTCATTCTGAACTCACTGGTTGGGAGATGAATCTATATATTAAAACACATGATTGTCAAACATCTCTTAATATAGAAACAAGGAGAAAGATTGGAGTAAAAATGAATGGGGAAAAGTAGATGGGCACAACTATCTTTGAGACTCAGTCCAAAATGAAAACTGATGACTGCTGGTGAAAATGGGATCGCTCGTTGCCCAAATCTATTTCTCCCATCATCCCATTTCTTCCATTCCATTCAGCACTTTGGTCTCAATGGAAGTCCATGTTACATAAGGTGATGAAGTCACACTTCTGAGTAAATCATGTTGTGGAATCAGTACAACACCTAGCAAGAAAGAATTCGGTATTGTCTTGTGGGATTCTTGGCTGAGTCGGTGGGAGGGAGTGTTTAGGAGAATGGCAATAATAGCATGAAAGTACAGGACTCTCTGTGCATGCTATACCTATTAATATCAAAGGAACAAACCAATTACAACCCACCTGTGATGACTTTGTACAGTTCAACTCCTTTAAATGTACAAGTTTCCTAAAATCCAGCTAGTACCATTCCCTGAGCAAACTAACCCACACTGACATGAATTCTTCATTCCTAGCATCTAATGCATTCATTTTTGAAGGCCAATCAATGACATGAATTCAGGAGAATTGGGTTAAGTAAAAAGTAATTAACAAATAACTTTTACCACTATATTTTCCAAGAATGGAAAGCCATTTAATAAAATGAAATGCTTGCAAAACAGATAACTGTTTTTAATGATGTCTTCATCAGGCAGGTCAATCTTTCTCTCTTAATTTTCCAGATGAAAATCAGATACAAACATAACCAGGGCTTGTGCATGAAATCAGAACTTATTATTGCCAGGGCTGTATTCTGAACTCATCTGTAAGGCATGAGTCAAATGTTCTGAGCTTTAACTAATCGAGATCAAAGTCTTCCTTTGCCTTTCCAAGCAGAAAAACATTCCATGTTGTCTTCCATCAAACTTGGTGAGCCTCTCAATTGAAATGCTGCCTGCATTGTTTTATTAGTTAGTTACATCATTAATTACACCAGGTCAGTGTTTCTAAGTCTGATATCCCACAGAAGATACATGTCTTAAGAGAATAGAAAGTGCAATTAAAAAATAAATTTAGGAAAATCTGGGTTAAGCACAATTATGCAGATGTCTTTACTGCAGAACTTTTCAGAGTTTTAAAACATTAAGAAACATTGTAAATCTCAAATTTATTTTGACTGTAGACTGTTTTCCCATGAATACTCATGAACCAATGCAAATACATGGACAAGGAGCAGAGTATGGAAAATTCACGAGATCGTCAGTGTGCATTTTCAGCATCTAGTGCAGAATCTGGACCTAGGAAGTGATCCTTGTGCTGACAATTCTCAAATCTCTTTTTCCAGATATTTTTGATCTCCAGAATCAAACATCTAAGCACCTATGTGACATGTTTTTCTTGCTTGTCCAATGAGTTCTTCAAACTTAGCATATCCAAAACTGGTTTGAATCTTCCCCTCAAAATTCATTGTATCTGCAACCTCTCCATCTCTGTGGATAAAACTTCATCCATCAGACAAAAACCCAGGAAAGCTTAGATGAAATATAATGCAAAAAACTGTAAGCACAATGAACAAATAAAAAGAAACTGTCAGAGTTGAGACCTCATTTCTGTTATGACCTTGTTACTGGGCCGTATGTCCAGGTATACACAGGCAATCTGATTATGATCATCAAAACTGTCAATAGATGTCCAAGGCAAGGGACGGAGCATGGGTTTCATTACCCTATTCTCTCTTTTCTGTGTATTTAAAATTTTCCATAATTAAAAGTTTTTAAAAAATTAAATTATACAAAAGTATCATGAGATGATGAAGAACCTAATTTTAAAGACAGATTTTCCTACAGTATCATTAACAGTAAGTTCTTCTCTAGGTGCTCACTTCATATCGAGAGATCAACCCGTGAAGGTGTCTTTGTATATTTCAACTTTATATTATCGACTTTGGTTTCCACATCTCTAGGAATGGGTTATGACACTCACATAGCGTTGGAGAAAGATTTCATATGCAATACACACAAATACATATGTGTAGATGTGGAGTCGGGGTGGAGATTCCAGTCCTAGTTGATGATAGGAGTATACAGACAAAAAATGGGTGGGTTCTCTGTGTTTGAATCACAAAAGGGAAAGTTGTGTAGGTTGTAAAATATAGAGATCATTAATAAAGCTACTGAGGGCCAAGTTGGGGTGGGGGGAGAGAGCTAATAACATTAGGATATATCTACAAGGTTAATGCATGCATGCATCACTTATACACAAACACTATTTGTAAAGCTAGTAAAGCTCTTTGGAACCCTTTGGGATAAAAGGCAAATAAGACAATATATTATTAATATCACTACAATAGTGCAAGCCGGAGTTTCTATATAAAGCTGTCAGAGGAGTCTTTTAATGGTCTCGTTTTTTATGCAATGTATACCAGCCTCTACTGAAGAGACTACATTAATCTAAATTATTGAGATGAATTTTCATTGGGTTGGACACTACTAAAGCTTGGAACGACTCAAAGAGTAAAGAAGAAAAAAATCAATTCAGTACGCTGGAAAATAAACATTCAGTGACCTGAGACAATGGAGGGCATATTTCCTTACTCCTACGTGCTCATTTCACAAGTCGGTGGCACCCAGATGGCCTGCAGCGAGGTTCCGGAAGGGTGGGAGAGCATGCGCAGGGCTGCATGAGTCCTGTCTTTGCAGCGCTCTGAGATTCTGGCTCTGCATCTTTTCCAGGCCTGAGCGAACACTTTTTGCTTTGCAGTCTTAAATAAAAGCCAAGGAAACACCTCACTGGTTTCTCATCAAGAGCGACACAATTTGTTTTGCTGATTTCAGCACAGTGGTGAAGTTTTTCTTCTTTAAATTAGGAGCCAAGTGGAAACAGATGGATTAAGGGATTCCCATGCCCTGTGAATGTTCTGCAGCCTGGAAAAAAATAGGAAAACCACGAGTGTGGGAAGAAAGCATTAGTGTCGTCTTTCTCCTCTTATTCCATATTCATGATAGTCTGAGGCAAACTGCACAGACTCACTCCACGTCCAGCTATATTTCTGGCTCCACAAGGTAGAGACCTCACAGCCATTAAGATGACTCACGGCCTCAACTTTCTCATCTGCAATACGGGTGCACTTTTCTCCTGGAGCAGTCCAACAGAACTTCCCACCTCCATAGCAATACACACGGATTGGTTTGCATTGCCATTGAGCAGCCAAAGAGTTGACAAAGCCAGTAGGAAACTACTAGAAAGCAAAAGGCTTCTCTCGGGTAAAGGATGGACATTTTCATCTCTCAGCTCTCCTTCACTCAGCACAAAAGTGATTGTCTTGGGTGGGTGTTCGGCATAGTGATTTAGAAGTCACTTAATAACTTGGCACACTCACATCCCACACTGGAGTGCCTGAGTTCATGTTGCAACTTTGCTTTCTGTTCTATCATCCCACTGATGCAGACACTGGGAGGTGATAGCTCAGCCTGGATCCCCTCCCCCAACAAGACTGAAGACCAAGACCAAGTTCCAGGACTCCCGGCTTAGGCCTGGTATTGTCATTCTGGTATTTGACGAATGAACCAGTGGGTAGATCTCTTGTTTTGGTCCATCCTTCTCTCCCTGTCTTTCTAAAAAACAAATAAGTGAAAGTGTTAAAACAAACTATCCACAGAAAAGTGACTACCTCTCTACCAAATTAGGAAACAGTGTAAGCTTTGACCGGAGCAGTTTTTACAAGAAGTGCTTGCAAAAAAATAGTTGAATCTGAAAAATACCCCCCTTGAAACACATCATGGGCTTATGCATAGTGAAATCAGGAACCAGAATATCAACACTTAAAGAACAATGAACACCAAAGATTGCATTTTCAGGCTGAACATTGAGTCACTGCAGATTCACCACGAAACACTAGCATTTACTAAAACAGCAGGAAGAGACCAGTGTCACAACAGTCTTTAGTATGGGATGGGAACTCCTTCAGCCAACACCAGCCAACGTGAACCAAGGTCTAGACCAGAATGAGCTAGAAAGTTCCCCAAGGCCCAGTGAGGAGGGATCAGTGCTCCACGGAGACCCATGCAACAACACTCTTTGCCTTTTGCTTGGCAAATGGGTGTGATCCATTTTTGAGGCTTGTTTGCAAGGCTGGGCTGCAGATACAGCCTGACACAATTTGAATGTTGCTATCTGGTGTTGTGCATTTAGACTTAAAGCCTGACAGCTATGAACAGTTTTTTCCATGATGTGAATTTCACAGAGAGAGATAACTTTATTTTTATATATATAGATTTATTTATTTACTTGAAAGTCAGAGTTACACAAAGAGAGAAGGAGAGACGGGGAGGGGGGAGAGAGAGAGAGAGAGGTCTTTCATCTGCTGGTTCACTCCCCATTTGGCTGCAATAGCTGGAGCTGAGCCGATCTGAAGCCAGGAGCCAGGAGCTTCTTCCAGGTCAACCATGTGGGGACAGAGGCCCAAGCACTTGGGCCATCTTCTACTGCTTTCCCAGGCCACAGCAGAGAGCTGGATTGGAAGCGGAGCAGCCGGGACTTGAACCCCTGCCTATATGGGATGCTGGCACTGCAGGCAGTGACTTTACCTGCTTTGCCACAGCGCCCGCCCCATCAATGACTTCTTTTGCTATGGTTGTATGCTCTGCACTTCTCTCAGCTGCAGATGACCAAACGTTGTGATCAAGGGTCTGGTGTGTAGAAGTACAGGGAACAAAGACGTCTTCTTGAAAGAACGCAGCCTGCTCAGGGCCGGCGCCTGATCTAGGGACAAGTTGTTGGCCTCTCCATGTGCCGCAAAGGTCAGCTGTGCCTGCAAGTGCTTCCAGTGTCAGTCTCTAATCATAATCATCATGTCCTCATTTGTGGCACAAAATTCAATTTTACATGCATTTCACATGAGACTTCCAGAATCAACTCAGATCATGCCCTTTATACCAAAAGCAACAAACACAGAGGGAATAGGCTTTGACATTCCCAGGGCTGTGCCCTGGGGCAGAGCTAAGGTTTCTGAGCCCCAAGTCAACACACAAGGTTGCCGAGAGTTAACCAAGCCTTCCACTGCAGGAGCCTCAGGTCTGCTTTCTGTTTGCAGGAAACGTTGACCCAAAGCCCAATCTAAAGAGGCCCAATCCCCTTCCTCCCTACAGTTCGTGACCCCTTCCAGAACCATTATATATCCAAGGAATAAGACAACTCCTACAGTTTTCTTTCTGTAGCAAGGCTTGTTCTCTCTCTGCAAAGGAGCAAAGCCGTAACTTTACAGACACAGGCAAGGTTTCCAACATGAATGCTACTGTTCAAGAGAATTTCCTGGCCGGCGCCGTGGCTCAACAGGCTAATCCTCCGCCTTGCGGCGCCGGCACACCGGGTTCTAGTCCCGGTCGGGGCACCGGATTCTGTCCCGGTTGCCCCTCTTCCAGGCCAGCCCTCTGCTGTGGCCCAGGAGTGCAGTGGAGGATGGCCCAGGTGCTTGGGCCCTGCACCCCATGGGGAGACCAGGAAAAAGCACCTGGCTCCTGGCTCCTGCCATCGGACGAGCGCGGTGCGCCGGCCGCAGCGCGCCGACCGCGGCGGCCATTGGAGGGTGAACCAACGGCAAAGGAAGACCTTTCTCTCTGTCTCTCTCTCTCACTGTCCACTCTGCCTGTAAAAAAAAAAAAAAAAAAAAGAGAGAATTTCCTTCAAAATATTAAAAGGGCCCTTGAAGCCAAGGTTTTTCTGAGAGGCGGATATATAGGACTTGTTGTCCCTCTTCTCAAGATCGCAAATTAAGCTGGAGGTGAATTCTGCACCATTTCAATTGATACTGCTTTGAAAGTTAAGCAGAGGCTCCAGGTAACTTCTGTTTCTGGTTCAGGTGATCACAAATCCAACTGACTGGGATCAGCATGGTGGCACAGAAAGGTCACCCACAACGTGTGATGCCAGTATCCCATAGGAGTGCTGGCCCCAGTCCCGGCTGCTCTGCTTCTGATCCAGCTCCCTGCTGATGCGCCTGGGAGGCAGCAGAAGATGGTCCAATTGCTTGTGTCCCTGCCACTCATGTGGGAGAGCAGGATGGAGTTCCAGGCTCCTGGCTTCAGCCTGTCCCAGCTTTGGTGCAGCCATCTGAGGAGTGAACTAGCAAACAGAAGATAACTCGCTCTTTCTCTCTCCCCCGCCGCCCACCCTCTGCCTTTCAGATAAATTAACAAATAAATCTTACAAAACAAAGCCAACTGACTGCTTCCACTCTGGAAACCTTAGTTTCAATCTTCTCAGCTTCAGTGGCTGATATTTTGGGGTGAAAAGGAAGAGGTAAACACCAGTGGTTTATATTTTATCCAAAACACTGGGTCTATCCTTATGAGGGTATCTCAGAAAGCTCATGGTAAAATGGAATTAAAATATATTTTTATTAGGGTGAGAAAAAAATTTGAAATCCATGTGTAGTTTTCTCATGATACACATTTTCTGTGAACTTTTTGAAGATTTCCTCTATGCACACATTTCAAACAATTTGCACCCAACTAAGCATATCATTTTATAAACCTTATTTATGGGGCTAATGCCATGGCACACCAAGTTAACCTACCGTGTGCAGTGTTGGCATCCCATATGGACACTGGCTTGTGTACCAGCTGCTCAACTTCTGATCCAGCTCCCTGTTAATGTGCCTGGGAAAGCAGCAGAAGATGGCTCAGGTTCTTGGGCCCTGTACCCATGTGGGAGACCCAGAAGAAGCTCCTAGCTCCTGGCTTCAGCCTGGCCAAAGCTTGACCATTGCAGCCCTCTAGGGAGTAAGCCACTGGATGGAAGATTCTCTCTCTCTCTCTCTCTCTCTCTCTCTCTCTCTCTCTCTCTGCCTCTCCTCTCTCTTTCTCTCTCTCTCTCTCTGCATCTCTGAACTTCAAATAAATAAATAAATCTTTTTAATCAAAAAACCTTATTTACTTATTTATTTGAAAGTAGATAATAGAGAGAGATCTTACAGATTCTCCAAATGCCTGCAATAGTCAGGGCTGGACTAGGTCAAACCTGGAAGCCCAGAATGCAATCCAGGTCTCCCATGTGTCTGACAGGACCCCAAGGCTTGAGCTATGACCTGCTGCCTGCTACAGTGCATTAGCCAGAAGTTGAAATTGAGAGCAGAGCCAGGACTTGAAGTTGGGCACTCTGATATGGGATGCACATGTCCAAAGTGGTGTCTTGCTTTTCTTAAAGATTTATGTATTTAGGGACCAGCACTGTGGCTCAGTGGGTTAAAAGCCTTGGCCTGCAGTTTCGGCATCCCATATGGGCACAGGTTCTAGTCCTGGCTGCTCCTCTTGTGATCCAGCTCTCCGTTGTGGCCTGGGAAAGCAGTAGAAGATGGCCCAAGTGCTTGGGCCCCTGCACAGACATGGGAGACCTGGAAGAGGCTCCTTGGCTCCTGGCTTCGGGATCGGTACAGCTCCAGCCATTGCAGCTATCTGGGGAGTGAACCAGCAGATGAAAGACCTCTCTCTGTGTGTCTCTACCTCTCTCTGTAACTCCGTCTTTCAAATAAATAAAATAAATCTTTTTAAAAAATATTTCTTTTTTTTTTTTTAAAAAAAAAAGCTTCTTCCAGGTCTCAACAGAAGATGGCAAAAGTACTATCTTAAATCACTCAGCCAAATGCTTCCCCACTTTTAATTCTATTTTTCCATAAATTTATTCTTCTGTTATTTGAGTAAGAGAAAGAGAGGAGAAGAGAGAAGAGAGAATGTGCATGGGGTCATCTGCTCCTCTCTCCAAATGTCTGCAACACCCCAACAGGTTGGGACGGGGGAGCAGGAGGAGTGTAAAGCCAAGATCTGAGAGCCAGCACTGTGGTGCAGTAGGTTAATCCTCTGCCTACAGTGACAACATTCCATATGGGTGCTGGTTCAAGTCCCGGCTGTTCCACTTCCAATCCAGCTCTCTGCTATGGCCTGGGAAACCAGTGGAAGATGGCCCAAGTGCTTGGTCCTCTGCACCCATGTAGGAGATCCAGAAGAAGCTCCTGGCTCCTGGCTTCAGATAACACAGCTCTGGCCATTGCGGCCATTTGGGGAGTGAACCAGCTGATGGAAGACCTTTCTCTCCATCTCTCCCTCTCACTCTCTGTAACTCTACCTGGATCTGGGAACTCAATCTGGGTCTCCCTCAGAAGCAACAGACCCCCAATTACCCAAGTGATCACTGTTGCCTCCCTGGGTTCACACTGGCAGGGAGCTGGAGTCTAGAGCTAGAGCTTGTACTTAAATGCAAACACTCTAATGTGAAACATGGGCATCCTAACCAACACTTGAATTGCCAGCACCAGTGCCTGCCCTCTGAGATCTTGTGGATGTAGTCGTGTACATCACCAACTACTGGATGTTGAAAAGGTTGCTCACATTCACCATGGAGCATCCCAAGGAGACCAGCAAACTCCCTCTTAGGAACATATTATGCAACCCTCTGAGGATGGGACAAAAGCATTTTTATTTAGTTACTACACATTAGAGAGCAAAGGAAATGGCGTGCAACATATCAGTGTGTTATGTGACACACCTATCTGAAATCCTCCTTTCTTTCTCTGCCTTGCATGTCTGGCTTAATCAAAATCATCTGATGGAAAGTGTCTGGTAGGGAAAAACAACACAATTTAATCAGTGTCAGATATTCCCCACAGGGCATTAGGAAGTGATTTCAATGTGCTAAATCCATCATCTAGGAAAATCTGTTAAGTATGGGAATTGTCAAGGGCTAGAAGAGGACTGAGGGCTCCTGCTCACACTGCACACACCCCACTCCCCAAAACCTCAGTCCAGGGCTAAACATCACGGAGTCCAAAGTTGACCAAATGCCTCAAACCTAGACCAGCTCCCTGTTGTTTCTCATTGCATCTCTTAACTTTCACACACCCTTAATGTCATAGGCTACTCTGGGTGTGATTCGATTCTTGTATGTGTGTGTATCATTTTCTTCTTTTTGATTACAGATTGTCAACCACTTTACTGAATAGTCAGGGAGAGGGAAGAATCCTAGAGACAACAGACGAGGTCTACCTTGCAAAAGTAGTGGATATCCCCAACATTCTACCTGTGTCTCCTGGGCTTCCAACGCCCACCTATGCTCTTTCCCCTTATGCACTCAGTGTTTCCCACATCTGTCTTCATGTGAGTATCCACTGCCCACAAGTGGGTACTCTGCTACAGGTAGGGCTGACCAGGGGGCCCAGAAGTTGGTGGGACCTTCTCAGATACTGGATGCCAGTGAGTTCACCATATTGTTTCCTTGTGGCTCAGTACTACAGCCGTGAGGTGGATCTGCAGTCTCTCAGAGGGTCCTCAGCATGTTTCCCCATTGTGCTCAGGGAAACCTACTCATTAACATACCTTCTATTATGGTTACTATCTTACCATCCATCTCTGATAACTTCCCAACCCTGCTCCCTAGAATCCCTTCCCAAATAAACTACTTATACCTACATTGTTTTTTCATGGTTCATCTTGAGGAAAACCTGGGTTGAGATAGGACAGATACAGAGGCTATGGTCAAATGGCCTTGGTGAAGAGACAGCCCCTTTCAAAGAAGTGGTGTGGGATGGACTGGTGTCAATGTCTGAATGCTTCAATTTCCCTTAGCCCAATGCTCCTTGTGCCCTCTTGTTCCTTGGGAATTACCTGCATTTAAGAACTATAAGAGGTGATGGTTATGTGATTTTCAGTTTCAGACTTGGGGTTGTGCAGTACATGTAGGTACCCCTGACATGGTTTCACCTACCCAAGGGTCCTAGTGTCCACCCCCAGAGAAACTGCCCTTCCATCACCCTCTGAAGAAACCTCTGGGTATCCTTTCCATGGAGGCTCTCCAAGTGGTATCACTCAGGTATCTTATTTCTTCCCAAGATCTTTGGTTCCTCAAAGGCCTTGATCCCACAACCCAGAGTATAATCTCATATTAATAAGAAACAAAGGCTTGGAAGATCTTGAAGTTGCAAATTCCTGGCAACTCTCCACATAATGAACTCTATGCAGAGGATGGAGGACCCATTAAGACAAAGTACCATGAGGATGTGGCCAGCTAAGCAGCTGGAGTGTTCAGAAGGTTAAGGACTTGCCCACACTTTAGTCCCAGCTCACCAAGGCCCCTGAGATCTCAGCAACCAGCAGCAGTCTTACCTTGTAGTTGTCACAAAATACAGAGCCTAGGCTTTTCCCTTCCAACCAAATGGCAAGGAATCAGTAGAAGACTGAAGGGGACTATTCCATCAATACAGAGAGTCCCCAACCTACCATGACTCAACTCATGATCTTTCAATGTGAAAGAGTGATACCTGTTCAATGGGAACTGTACCTTGAAATCAGATCTTTTCCTGGGCTAGTACCATGCAGAGCAGTACGGCCCTCTCCGGTGATACTGAGCAAGGCAGCAGTGAGCAAAGTCCACAGTAAGGCCTGCGATCCTGAGGGCCAACCACGATAAGAAAACCCTAGGAGGCAGAGTGGCGGCTGCTAAAGGTCAGTGTGTGCTAGGTTAAGTGTAGTCAATTGCATCTTCAACTTGTGTTGTTTTCAAGGTACCAGGAACTCATTGGGGTCTAACCCCATTGTAATATGAGGAGTGAATTCATTCCCTTCTACAGATAGGAGTTCTGGGAAGACTTGGATCTGGAGCCCTTTGCATTCTAACTGGGAAGGGAATGCCTATTATACTTTTCCCTTTTTCCGTTTGCTGTTGGGAGTCAAGCAAAACCTGCTAAACTGAGTTTGAAATGTCTTCCTAAGAACCAAAGCAAACATATAGAAGCAAATACCCAATGACTTCCCCAGCTGAGAAAACATTCCTATTTTCAGAGAAACTCTAGTGTCGAATTTTAGATATTAGAAAATGGGATTCTTCCATGACATATTTCCAAAACATTTGTCTGAAACTCAAACCACAGAGGAAATCAGATATGAGCAAAGCTTCTAGAACGAAAAAGGAAGAAGCAAGGAGAGCCCTGAGAGTGGCCGCTGTCATCTGCTGAGTCAGTTGAGAACACTTAACACACTCAGCGGAGTGCTCTGGGTGAAACCCACTGAATTGCCAGCATTAGACCCCCCCAAAAAAACTGACACACAAGGCTATAAACAGGCACCTGTGAGATGACTTCTTTGCAGCCACCAGATGATCTTCAGACACGCAGATGGGCTTCCTTTTGTTTTCCAAATAGCACCCAAGTCACCACATTACAGGCACTTCCTAAAATCACCATCCAGGAAATGTGATAAATGCAACCTCACCACTCAGAGAGCATCGTGTTTAGTCCCAAGCCTTTATCTCTAAAGGAAACTCAAGTCCTGATTCCAGCATTTACCCATGAGAAGTTCTACTATTGAACAAAACCCTGAAATGCTTTAAACAGGTTGTAGGAATAAATGAGATCAGTGTGCAGAGCAGAGCTGGGGCCTGTTGCTTGGGAAAGGGGGACTTACACTGGGTTTGGTGATGACAGCTTAGAGATCTTGATTCCCTTGCCCCTCCTATGACATCATCCTTAATCATCTCCAAGTGCTGGGCTTGCGCCATCTCTCATGTTCTCTCCATGCAGCCCCCACCTTCCCAACTCTTTAATAGCATAGACACCTGCCATTCATGACCTGAGTCTGTGTTACATTTAGAGCCCCTTGGGGAGGGTGTGTGTGGAGTTAACACCACAATGAAAAATGGCCAGCAGACCATTTTATCTATATAACAGGAGTCTCCAAGCCACACCTTCAGTGAGATAACAACATCTGTCTGAATTATCAAGAGGTGCAATCTTGCCCCTCCCTATCTCTGGTACATTCAAGTTTGAAGCATGCTCCAAGGGCCACTGCCAGTAGCTGTTACCTCAAAACTGGATCAAGAACTTAGATGTTCCCACATGAGGATTTCCATGGCAGTGTCTGGAGTGAGCTGCTCCAGCTCTTGGCTTAAATGAATATTTCCAAACAGATACCCATATCGTCATTTTCTCCTCTGCATGACTCAGTGGGAAAGGTTTCCCAAACCAAGGTAGCTGTTAGGCCCAAGCCATCCTCCCACTGAGCCTAGGTGCATGAGTTTTCCATCACTATGGGACAAGTCTACATCTCAACAACTTGGAACAACTACCTTTGGGCTCTGCCTTTAAGTTTATAGCTGGGCTATGTTTGGGTCAGGCTCTGCCCATCTTCCCAGGCTGACTCATGTGTCTGCAGTCACCAAATGGGGACGCTGAGAAAGGACTGGTAGAGGATGGATGATAGCAGCACCTGAGTCACGCACCTCACACGATTCAACAGGTAGGCAAGTGTGTTCTTAGAGTGACAGCAATGGTTGGTTGTGTAACAAACATGGTGGCCATGCCTGCATTGCCAACCATATTAAAGACAATAGAATTCTTCCTTATCAAGACGTTTCTTCTTGGCTGCCCTCTTTTTAAATCTTAGCAGGATGAATGGTGGGTGAGGTCAGGAATGAGAGCTCTTCTTCAGTTCTGCTCTCCTCCTCACTCCTCCATCCACAAAGACACACAGGGCTGATTTCTCTAGACGTGAGGCCTCACCTGGGGCAGGTAGTCTGTCCTTGTCTGTGGAGCTCAGGGCTGGGGAATTGGACTGCACCCCTTGGTGTGTGCCCTTTGGTGGGTAGAACCACAGAGTCACATTGTAAATGGAATGAGCATGGGGTGGGTGGATAATCTACCCAATTTTTTTGTGAACAGCCCATCCCACTAGGCATTCCGATTTTCTCAAGTACACCTTCTCTCTTCCAAGATCTGACCCCACGCCTTGTCCCAGGAATGAGTCACATCCCAGTATTCTGACATCCAAGGGTAAATGCGGATACAAGGAGCCTTCAGAAAAACTGGTGAACTGGACCTCAGTGTGTGCTATGTCTTCTATTGCTGCACAGAGGAGGT
This sequence comes from Sylvilagus floridanus, assembly GCA_949820135.1. Taxonomy (NCBI): domain Eukaryota; kingdom Metazoa; phylum Chordata; class Mammalia; order Lagomorpha; family Leporidae; genus Sylvilagus; species Sylvilagus floridanus. The sequence continues at coordinate 2,987,458 of OX463243.1, forward strand.
CAGGGTGGGGGAAAGGGTGCCATGGTACCAGGGAGAAGGGAGAAAGAGCCTCCGACAGTTCCTATGTCCCCAGTGCTGCCTGCATCTCTGTAATGTTCTGCACCATGGGCTGGGCACTGTGCTTCATTCGGCTCCTCCAGTGGCCAGAGTCCCCATGACTAGTGGGGAAGAGGTGATTGCCATGGTTTGTCATCTTTCCGCTTCCAGATCAGATGCTGGCTGGGGAAAGAGAAAGAGCTGCCGTGAGAGTGATGTGTTTGCTGGAAGGAGAGAGGGAGAAGGAGAGGACAAACACGCCTCCTGTGCTGACTCCTGTACTGTAATATCTTCACTACCCAGTCCTGGAAGTAGAGTTTCTGTATACATCACCCAGCTTCCCCTTGTAGATACAGGGGACAGCAAGTCACTCCACTTCATCTACAGAAGTGAGACAGTCAGCTGGGTACACCTGTGAGTTCCTAGTGTTAGAGATACCGTGGTGCCCCTAAGCCATCTCCATTTCATACTCCATCTCCATTGGGACCAAGGCATTTATTCTAGATGCCTGAGTGTTGTTCCAAGTATGAGTGCTTTTAGAATTTATTTTCTGTTTGAATCCAAAAGAACAGTTCCTCTGCCTTGTTCATTCTTTCCACAAATGTTTCTTAAGCAGTTTTCCCTCAGTAGCCATAGGGAATTGCTTTCAAGAATACCAAAATCCACAGCTCCTCAAATCAGCTACATATAATGACACAAGATTTGTATATATATATGTGTGTGTGTGTGTGTGTGGAGAGAGAGAGAGAGAGAGAGAGAGAGAAGAGAGAGAGAGAGTTTGTATTCTGAATCATCTCTAGATTATTTTTTATTAGATAACACAATGTCAATGCTGTGACAACAGCCGTTACACAGTATTTTTTAGGGAATAAAGATAAGAAAAAAGTCTGTCCATGTTCAGAACAAACATCCTTTACTTTCTGCAATGTTTTGATCTACAGCTGGTTGAGTAGGGGGTTATGGAACTCATGGAGACAGAGGACTAAGAGTACCGACTGAGCATCAGGGCACTGTTCTAGGATATGGGGATGTGATGTTTAGCAGGACACAAATCCTTGCCTTCCCAGAGCTTTTGTTTTGGTATGGGGTAGAGGAAAAATAAATAAATAATGATAATTTTATGTGACTGTTGTAAAAAACAAAGTAGGTAACAGAGTACAAGGAAGAAAAGATGTTTAGATTGGGTGATTGGAGAAGGCTTTTCCGAGGAGTGTTATTTCAATAAAGACCTAGATAAGGTGATAGAGCAAGTGGCACGGTGGCTGGGGGAAGAGAATCTTAGGAAGAGGAAACAGGGCTCCATAGTTGAAGTTCTTACAGATCACTTGGGAAGAAAAACATGTGTGTGCTTCTGGTAAGTCATCCATCTTCTGCCCTTTGATACTTCCTGTGATGATTAAAATCATGTTTCCATGTCCTGAGGTACACACATTCCATAATAAAACATTGGAAGAAATATGATAAGGTGTGAGATATTGGGAGAGAGCTTGCCACCCCAGTATATTCTAGTTCTAAATGTTTCCCAGCCGGTGTAGACAAGGTCCAACTTGTAGACCTTTGTGAGTCAAAGTCTTGGAAACTTGATTTTAAAAAAGGTCATACATGTGTGTGCATTCTTTCTCCTTAGCTGTCTACAATAAAGGGAGGGCAAACCCAGAGGCCAATGTCAACCATCAAGGTCTCTCCCGAACACCAGTCCAACAAGAAGTCAAAGGAGAGGGCCCAGGAGGAGGGAGGAAGCCCTGGGATCTGCAGCCAGTCCTCCTAAGCACCCTTCTCTCCAAGTACAGCTGACTCAAGGGCAAGGCCGTGAACACCTCCTGCAGGTAGAGCAGTGATGCCAACCAGAGGCCCTGGTGCAGTCTGTAACGTAAACTCAGAAGCTCAGGTGGTGGCTAGAGCTGTGGGGATGGACTGGGAATTTAAAATCTGCCCTCCCCAAATCTTAGAGGCCCTTGGGAGTGAGGAGGCTGACATGCAGAAACCAAAGGAGTGCAGCAAGGCCCCCACACTCCAGCCATACCTGCTGTCCACTGCCCTCTCCTCCCTCCCTAGCTCCATCACCCATCCACTGCTGTTTTCCTCTCTTTGAGCACTACTTTGGCAAATACAACGTGTGGTCCACAAGAATTCCAATGAAGGAATAGTGCTTTACCACACGGGTTCTTTTTCTCCTGCTCCAAATTGGAGGTGACAGTGCCACCTTCATTTCCTGCTGGTGGAGCTTCCATCACTACAGACCTTCAAAGGGGAGCCAGACATTCTATAACAAAGGCCACCGTGTGTTCCTGTTCTGTGAACCAACCACCACACTCCAGCCACAGACACCCAGCAAGGAGTTCCACAGAAGCTAAACGTCATGTAACATCCGTGCCCTTCAAGGTGTCATCGACAATGACAAAAAGTAGGACAAAATACAAGTGTCCAATCACAACGCATTAGGAAACTTTGTGACTCAATGGAACACTGCATCTCCATTGAAAATCATGATCGTAAACACTCTGTGGACACATGGAAAACTGCATTTTTATCTAAAAAGCGCTGACCATAGAATTCTTTTTTTAAAGATTTATTTATTTATTTAAAACTCAGAGTTACACAGAGAGAGAAGGAGAGGCAGAGAGAAAGAGAGAGAGAGGTCTTTCATCTGCTGGTTCATTCCCCAGTCAGCCACAGCAACCAGAGCTGCACTGATCTGAAGCCAGGAGCCAGGAGTCTCCTCCTGGTCTCCCACATGGGTGCAGGGCCCCAAGGACTTGGGCCATCTTCCACTGCTTTCCCAGATCACAGCAGAGAGCTGGATCGGAAGTGGAGCAGTCAGGACTCAAACCAGCACCCATATGGGATGCTGGCACTGCAGGCAGCAGCTTTACCTGCTATGCCACAGCGCCGGCCCTGACCATTGAATTCTACTAAGCATTCATTACAACTACGTAAAGTCAGATTGAGAAAGAACACAGAAGAATATGAGGTTTTCCTCTGGTTAAAAACACAAACTTCTCTCTCTAAAATCTTTGAATAGTATTGTATTGCTCTTTAATTAAAAACTTGTAAATAATATCAGTGAAAGGTACTATGGAAACTTCTTCCAGGAGTCCCTCATGAGTCAGCCACAGTTCCTCCCCGCAACCTCACAAGGCATTTCTTCTCATGTACAAGGCACTTTAAAAAGCATATGGGGAAACAGAACTAAGTTTATTTTGATGCAAAAAAAAATTGAAATCCATGCATAGGCTTTGTATCATGCATTTTCCATGGCTTTTTGAAGGCCTTGGAAATCCTGGGATGCACAGATTTCAAAAAGTTTTCACTGAAATTCATGCTTTTTAAAATTCTGTTTTCCAAGAACTACTTGAAGTATCTCCCATTGGCCTTTATGTTTCTGCATCCTTCCCACCCTGTCTCCTACCAAGATCAGCATAAGGGCAGAAAGCGTTCTTTATTTAACTCCAGTCATCCTGTTTTACATTGGGCAGACCTGTTGCATAGCATCTATACCCCACGATACCCAGATAAATTTATCCCCTGTCACATCCTGAACAGCATCTGCTCCCACAGGCCAGTCTGTTCATTCGCCCATCCCCAGGTCGCTACCTCCACCTCTTCCCATGAGCACCCGAAATATCATCTCTCTTCCTCTCCACCTCCAAACACTTCTCACCCTCACAGCCCACAGCCCTCTAACTGCTTCAAACTTTGGATCCTTCCTATGCCCATCACCTTTGCCAAGTGGCCCCCAACTTAATCTCCTCTGTCCAGCTCTACCACAAAACCCTTGAAGGTAAGGACTATGTCCGAGCTTGGCCCTCAAGCAAAGCCTCTCCTAGGGCTTAACTCTGTTACTGGGTGATACTGATTCCTAAGTGATCAGGAACTTCCCAGGGGTAAGGACTGCCTGGGACCTGCAACATAGATCTCCAAACCTGTTGTGCACCTCATCTACCTGTCAAGCGCCCAAAATTGATCCTCATTAACTGTGAAAAAATGCACGTGGACATCCATAAACATGAAGCCATCTGCAGCTAATTTTTCAAATCTATTAGCCAGCACAAATGAATATGCATGACTGATGGTATTGGGACTGGTTTTTTTTATGAAGTTCTAAGGAGATGAAAAGCAATAAGGCGATATTATTAATAGCCTAATTTATCAGTCGAGTAAATTTGTAGGTTTAGTGTCACAGTTATAAAGAACAGCACAAAAAGTTTTTGAAAATAAATGTTTGCGGTAATTTTACCTGACATATTAAACCATGACAAGGTCTGAGTTAGAATTACATAACAGAACACTTAAGCATGCATATTCAATGAATCATTTTTGTGACTTTTCAAAAGGCAGAGGGTTACATGTTTCTAAATGAGAAATTTACATTGTAAGATTTGTATTATATGTTACAGATGCATAAATCACTGACTTTATTAAAGACAGAGTAATCTGGTGATGAGAAATTGAGCTATAGTGTTAGGAACATTGGGATCCAAAATTCAGTCTTCTATATGACCTTGAGGAGGTCACCTTATGTGCTTGTGCTTCAAATCCCTCATTAGAAAATGGCCTGAGACATGACTCTGAAGAGTTAATGAGATCTTTTATGCAAAGCACTTAGCACAGGTTCTAGAACATGTAATGCATTCAAGACAATATATGCATTGAGCTGGCCGTTATCATTGTTGCCATCATCATTTTATCCTAAAAGAATGCCGTCCCAAATTATTATTCTTAGCATGTCACCCCACATCAAAGTTAATATGAAATTGATGGAAATTTTCAGTTGGACAGTAGCACAGAGAATTAGAACAGCCTTCCCGACAGACTGAACCCTGCCTAATGTCCCATTGCAACCAACATAGCGCTATGCATAGGAAAGAGCCTGTCCTTAATGGAATAATGCAGTACCAAGAAAGCATCCTTTCAAGAAATCATAAATAGTATTGATCTACTTTGCTCTCCTCCTTGAGAAAGCTAACTGGAAGCATGTTCGTTCCTAATGGCTGGGTGGTAAAGAGAAGGAGTTTTCTCTGAATCCATCCAATAGGACTTGGCTCTCTGTATGCCACCTCTAAGTAGCAACTCTACTTCCCTGCCCAGAGAACCTCTTAAATGGCTGGGTTCTGTCCCTGAATGCAGGCCATTACATTGGTCCTGAATCCACCACCTGGAAAAATATTCAGCTTTAATTAAGCTCAACACTCTCCAAATACCACATCCTTCAAGGGACAAGGATCATGTTTGTTCTCAGTGCAACAGGGAATGCTAACTCAACGGAAAGGGACCAACAAGAAAGCAATCTCCCGCATGCAATGTTTTGGGAGGCAATGCATGAGCTAAAGAAGCAGAGATGAAAACAGAGAAATGTTTATCCAGATTCCTCCTGGAGGCAAGCTCAGTCCTGACCCACAGAAATCAGCAGGGTAAAAGAAAAGGATGTAGAATATTCCAGAAAACTGTGTTAAAGACCATGACTTTACAACAGTGCATTGCACAGTAACTTTTAATCTTTGATTTGCACTCTTCCCTCACTTTTATCACCAATACACAAGAAGTGTATCTTGAAAGCTTAAGCAACGCCATCATGACCAACCCTGATGGTCCCTTCTTTGGTCCTCTGGGCCCCAGGGACCTGGCGATGCTGCCACCTCTCTGACACTCCTCCTTCCTTGCTTTGGGAAACTTTCCTAATCTCTTCACCCCTGGCCCATCCTGCTCCTTCCTTTAGCTGAACAAATGCCCTCAAAGCACTGAGTTCTCTTTCTCACTGCATCCTTGTCCTTGTCCTTACTTCCCTACTGAGACCTTAAATCCAAACACCCAAAGAAGTGGAACTGGCGTAGAAGCATTTGAGCTGGGCTGAGATGGAGACCAGAGACTACCCGGATGACAGTCAAGGTGTCCAAGGCATTCTTTACTGTCTTCATGGAAGTGAGAACTCTTCCCATCTCCAGGGAGCTCTGCTTTCCAAAACGCTGGGGGGCCATTAGCAGTGCTTACCATTCAAAGTTGATCAGTCATCCAAGGACACGTGTACCTCTCCTCGTCCTTACCTTCAGTGACACCAACAGGATGGTCACAGCTCCCAGATGCCCGTGTTCAGTAGCCTCACCTCCCAGACCCATGCCTACTGCCTGGCCTCCTGGAAATGGCCCAGGCTCTCTGGGAACAAGTGGCCCAAGATGCTTCCTTCCACACTTCCAATTATGAACCCCAGGTTTGACTCCAGCTACGTGTGACTGTTGGTCTTTACAATTATTCTTGGAAAGAAAGATCCCTTCACCACTCTCAGAATGTTGGTGTCAGTGCATGGGAATTTCAGTAAGTTGCCCAAGATATCTTCTTTGTTATCTCCTGATACTTATCCTATGGCTTATTATTACACAACTTTGGATGGTGAGCCAGCAGAAGACAGAGTGCTTTGGAACATTTTAGTAAAAGAAAGAAAAACGGCATTGTGCACTGGGTCAGCTCCTCATTCCATTACACAGTACAAGACATGGCCAATCCTTTTCAGAAACACAAGCTAACAACAACAGGATGGATGCTCCCAGTGGGCCATCCTCGATCCAAAACTGGAAGGAATCTAACCTTCTTAATCCATGTATTTTGCTAAAATAACTTATCTCCAAGGAGAGATATCATTCCATACTGATTATGCACCACATGAGAAGAGATACAGCACCATGTCATATACCCACACGCAAAATCAGAAAAATTGTCAATTTTGGCAACTTAAAACTAGGGAATAGCTTTCAAGGTTAATGGCTTAGATCAAGATTTTTACTCTTTATCTCCTTGAATGTAAGAGCATTTACTAAACACACTTACACCCTACATTTATTTCACCCGTGTGTGTGTGTATACATGTACATGTATATATTAAAAATGATTATATTAAAGAATGAAAAATGAATCTTGATGTGAATGGAAGGGGAGAGGGAGAGGGAAAGGGGAGGGTTGCGGGTGGGAGGGAAGTTATGGGGGGAAGCCATTGTAATACGTAAGCTGTACTTTGGAAAGTTACATTCTTTAAATAAAAGCTTTATATAAAAATGATTATATTATAGATTCCATGATCAAAAGATAGAATAAGCATTGTTTGCCTACTCAATATCTCTAATTTGCTTCGGATTACATGTGACAAGCAACTTATAAATCCATTTCAGAAGCTCGTTTGTCCACCTGCCTTTGTAAGAATCTTAGGATCTTTACCAAAGGCTATGTTAATGCCTGCAGTTAAAGTATAATCTATATACTAGTTACTGGGCTTTTAAAAAATAAATCTACTAACATCTGCTTTAGATGATGATGGCAGAGCTCCAAAACTAACGAGGAAATCAGATGAAATGCTAAAACGTTCACTTGAAGGTACTGGAGAGCTGCCAAAGAAACCATGGCTTGAGGGTGCCAGAGCCACGAGAAAAGGGAACCATGGGAAGGCGAGTTGACCTTCTGTGAGTTGCTTTTCCACATCAAGACGCTTGCTCAAGTCTTGTCTTCGTGATGCGTTGCATCTTGAAAAACTACTCAGAGAGCCGTGGCTAGGAGTTACGGAAGCCACGAGAGCTGTAGGGAATCTCCCAAGAAGAGAAAAGGATATATATATATATATATATATATATATATATATATATATAGCATTTGGAGTTCGTCTTAGTGCATTGTGTTGCTAAAACAAAATACTGGAGACTGAGAAATTGATAAATAACTGAAATTTATCTCTCCTGTAGGGTGGCTGGGATGCCCAAGATCAAGGCACCAGCAGGTGGAGTGTTGGTGCTGACCTCCCATGCCAGAGGGATAGAAAGGAACCGAAGGAGAACGCAGTGGCTCAAGCCCTGTTACAAGGGATCAACCCCACCCTCGTGGCTTCCTTGCTTCCTAAAGGCGCCCCCTCTTGCCCTGGGATTGAGCATCAAAGGAAATGGTTGCCGGGGTCACGGGGGACACAGACTCGTGACCTGAGGCAGAGCTGCCTGCCTGAAAACCCAGAGCAAAGCGACCACAGACCAGTCGCCGCTGCTCAGAGCGAGGGACTGAAATCGCTTGCAGAAAACTTCCGGAGAAACACCAGCGTTTTCAACAACCCGATGCGCTCCTGCGATAAAAATTTCAGTCGGAGAACAACCCAACTCAGAGGCTTCAGGGAAGCACCCCAAGCCTTCAGGGAAGGCTGCCAGTAGACTATGCCCACGGAGCAGGCTGAATAAGGGGTGGATGGATGGAGCGGAGCCTTGAACCAGCTCTGCCCCTCATCTGCTCCTGCTCAACCTGCCCGTCAGAGGGAGCCTACTCGAGAAGATGCTAACACCTCCCTGAATCTCCGCGGGTTTTTACTGTTTGAATTCCTCAGTTAGTGGCGTCATTAAGCTTTTGATTGTAATGTAACTTAAAATTCTGTTATCCCACAAAAGAATAAATAAAATATCAAATGGGGGGAAATGTGCACAGAAACTTGTGTGTTAAGAAAAAACCCTGCATAGATTTCAAAAAGAAAAATTGTGCCGAAATAAACTCATTTAATTCTATTTCGCCAGGAACTTTTTGAAGTACTCTTATACAATGTCTGGTATTCAATTCAAAAACCATCCGACATATCAAAAATGAGAAACAGAGAATAAAAAGACCAGTAACTTGAGTTATCAGATGCTAAGGTGATAGGATTTTGTTTAGTTTTTAAAGATTGTATTTATTTATTTGAGAGGTAGAGTTACATTCAGTGAGAGGGAGAGACAGAGAGAAAGGTCTTCCTTCCTTTGGTTCACTCCCCAGGTGCCACAACGGCTGGAGCCAGGAGCCAGGTGCTTCTTCCTGGTCTCCCTTGTGGGTGCAGGGGCCCAAAGATTTGGGCCATCTGCTACTGCTTTCCCAGGCCATAGCAGAGAGCAGGATTGGAAGAGGAGCAGCTGGGACTCGAACTGGTGCCCATATGGGATGCCGGCACTGCAGGCGGAGGATTAACCTACTGCACCATGGCACCGGCCCCAAGGTGGTAGCTTTTTAAACTATAAGATAATCTGAGAATTTTAGCAATGACTTGCGATGTTCTTGTTGAAAGCATTGAATAGGGACTGGCATTGTGATACAGCCAGTTGAACCACTGCTTATAATGTCACATCCCATATCAGAGCACTGGTTCGTCTCAGCTGCTCTACTTCCAATCCAGCTCCCTGCTAATGTGCCAGGGAAGATGACAGATGCACCAAGGTCATAGGCCGATGTGGCCTCCAGGGAGTTCTGGGTCCAGTCCCAGCTGCTTATCCATTTGGGGAGTGAACCAGCAGAAAAAGACCTCTTTCTCTCTCTGTCTCTCCCTCTTTCTGTCACCTTGCCTTTTTATTATTTTTAAAGATTGATTTATTTATTTGAAAGTCAGAGTCACACAGAGAGAGGAGAGGCAGAGAGAGAGAGGTCTTTCATCTGATGATTCACTCCCCAATTGGCTACAACGGCCGGGGCTATACTGATCCAAAGCCAGGAGCTTCTTCCAGGTCTCCCATGCGGGTGCAGGGACCCAAGGACTTGGACCATCTTCTGCTGCTTTCCCAGGCCATTAGCAGAGAGCTGGATTGGAAGTGGAGCAGCTGGGTCTTGAACCAGCATCCATAAAGGATGCCGGCGCTTCAGGCCAGGGCATTAACCCGCTGCACCACAGTGCTGGCCCTGTCACCTTGCCTTTTAAATAGATAAATATTGTTTTAAAAAAAGAAAAACATCAAACAGAAATTGCAGAACCAAAAATCATAATAATTGAAATTAAGGACACACTCAATAGGTTTCATAGCATAATGGATGCAAAAATAAAGTGAGCTGGAAGACAAGTGAGCATGAGATAATCAGGCTAAATCACAGAAAACAAAATGTGTGGAAAACAAGAAAAACAGCACTGGAGAAATACAGTGCCCTGCAAAAGGATCTGACACGCCTGCAATTGAGTCTCACAAAGGAATAGGACTTGCATTGGGAGAGAAACAAATATTTGAACAGATAACAGTTGAGAATGTTCCAGAACTTCTGAAATACAGTAAACACAGTTTAAAAGTCCATAAATAATAATCATGTTATCACATCATAGTAAAACCTATGAAAATCAGAGGGGAAAAGGAAGTCTTGAAAACCCAGAGGAAAAAGAGATGGAGATGTGAGCCGGCGCTGTGGCACAGTAGGTTAAACTTCCACCTGGGGCACTGGCCTCCCACATGGGTACTGGTTCAAGTCTCGGCTGCTCCACTTCTGATCCAGCTCCCTGCTAATGCTCCTGGGAAAGCAGTGGAAGATGGCCCAAGTGCTTGGGCCCCTGCACCCATGTGGGAGACCTGAAAGAAGCTCCTGGCTCCTGATTTCGGATTAGCTCAGCTCTGCCATTGTGGCCGTATAGGGAGTGAACCAGTGGACTGAAGACCTCTCCCTCTCTCAATCTCTCCCTCTTGCTGTAACTCTCTCTCAAATAAATAAACAATTTTTAAAGAGAAAAAGAGATGTTACCTATAAAGGAGCAACAATAGACTGACCACTGAGTTTTCAAAAGAAAAATATAAAAGCAAGAAAATAATGGAATGTTGCCTTTAAAGTGCTAACAGAAAATAACTAACAATCTAGCCTTCCATGCTCAATGGAAATATCTTTCAAAACTGACTATAACAAAAAAAAAAAAAAAAAAAGAAAGAATCTCCCATGAGATGGGTATTGTGGCTGTTGTGGTGCAGTGGATTAAGCCACCCCTGGGGTTGCCATGTCCCACTCTGGAGGGCCTGATTCGAGTTCCAGCTACTCCACACTTCTGATCCAGCTTCTTGCCAGTGCACCTGGGAAGACAGTGAGTGGTTCCTACCACTCATATGGAGGCCCAGATGGAGCTCCTGGCTCCTAACTTTAGCCTGACCTAGCCTTGGCTATTGCGACCATTTAGAAAATGAATCAGCAAATGGAAGATCTCTCTCTTTCTCCCTCTTGTCACTCCGCCTTTCAAATTAACTAATTAATTAATTTAAAAGAAACAAAGATCTTCCAAACAGAACCCGAGAACACTGATCACCAAGAGGCTTACAGAGACGACATACTGAAAGGAATTCCTCAAGCAGAAGGAAAAAATAGTCCTGAATGCAACCAAGGAACAAAGAAAATCAAACAAGATAAAACTTGGAGAAAATAAAAATGAATGTGGAGAGTAAAATCGCTATTAATAATGACTTATGCTTTAATAGTAGGACCACAGTAATGCAAAGATGGGAGTGAACTTACTGTGTTTCACAGTTCAGCATTGTTAAAAGTGAGGCAGCTTGGGAGTAAGCCAGTGTGCACAAATGCAATGTCTAAGACAACCAGTAACAGTAGAAAAACATAGAGCAACAAGTTTGTTAATGGCGGAAATAGGATAAAGTTGAAACAGGAGTCGGCATAAAGTTAAAACCAGATAAGATCATTACAAGAAGGGAAAATTATGCCCCGTCTTCCCAGTGAACACAAATGCAAAAACTCTTAACAAAATAAGAATAGTGTGTGCAGCTCTGCATTAGGGGGTAATACATCATGCCTAAATGGGTTTCGTCCCAGGAGTGCAAGGGTGGCTAGCATTCAAAAATCACTCCGTGCAATTCCTACATGACCAGGAAGGGAGAAAATTTGCAGACATGGAAACACATTTGGTAGCATTTAACATATTCATGAGTGAAAACAAACCAGCGGAATCTCAGGATGAAATGAAACGTCTTTAATCTCATCCACGTACTACGAAAAGTCCACAGCGCACATCATATTTTGTGGGGAAATGCTGACAGCTTTCCCTCTGCAACTGGAAATGGCACAAGAATATCAACTATCACTGCTTTATATTTAAGATTATACTAGAGACCCTGGCAAGAAAAATAAATAAAAGACATGCCTTGTTGAAAACAAGAAATAAGACTGACATTATTTGCTAACAAGATGACTGTGCATGCAGAAAAGAAAATCAATCTACAGACCAGCTATTAGAATTGATAAGTAACTTAGTAAGTTTACCGGATTACTATAGAAAATATATCGTACAGTACACTAAATTTTACAAAGTATACTGCTTAAAATATACTATACCAAACACACCAGAATGTAATGGTCACTATACAAAATTAAATCATGGAATGTAAATGCAAATCTCAATGGAACACCACTAAAATCCATTGGAATGACTAAAATGAAACAAAAATAAGTGTGTAAAATGTTGGCAATGATATGAAGGAGCAGGAATTGTCATATTCTTTGAGGCTCTAAATTCATGCAGCTGCTTTGAAAATCCATTTGGCAATATCTAACATAGCCACAAACTTGCAACAACGCATTTGTCTATCAACAACATCATGGATAAAAAATTGTGGTGCATTGATACAGTGGAATGTTATATAACCAGGAGGGGGGAAAAACGACACAGCTCTGCCTGGATGAATGTCACAAATAAAATGCTAAATGAGAGAAAGCATGCACGAAAAGAACATATTCTTGGATTCTATTTGTATAAAATTTTTTTTAAAAAAAGACAAAGCAAACCTATGATGAAAAAATCAGAACTATGGTTATATTTACAGGTATTGATTTTTGGGAGATAGCAGGAAGGAGTTTTCTTGGGGGCTAGCAAAATTTCATATCTTGATTTGAGTGCTGATTAGATGAGGGTGTTGCAAAAAAATCTATTGACCTCAAAATTGCATTAAGCTGTACACTTATTATCTGGGCACTTCTTATCAATACATGCTATCCTTCAAAAAAAATTTTTGAAGTCCAAAACCAAAAATACTTGCTTCTTTGGTAAGTGTCTTACATGTACAAGAAATTCTGCTAGGAGTAGTTGGAAATGCAGGATGTTTAGAATGGAAGGAGTCAAGAAACTGCTTGGAGAGAGCACATACATGAAAATATATGAGGGCAAATGTGGGGAGAGAGCAGACATCTGCAAATTAGAGCTCTCATCATGAAATAGTGAGGAGCTCTAAGGGCCCATGTATATTCCAATTCTCTGTGCTTCCCTTGGGAGGTTTGGAAACCACAGAGGGAAAAGGGTCACAGTCCCCTCTCCAGCTCCGATAAGCAGATGTATCCATTCAGTCATCTTGGGTTCCCCTTTTCTAGTATCAGAAAAATTGGGACAGCAATGGAACCTAGAACCTAGCTGGGAGCATCCATTGATGTGATGCAGATAACATCTGCAGAGGGTGCCTCTGAAGCCAGGGGCCATCCGGCATTTCTTACACCTGTCACAAAGCCCCAGGCCTGCCAGACACTGCCATCCACATTGATGCTTTTGATTCACGAGGAGGAGCCTGGCTCCACCCAGGACACCAGGGCAAGCAATCCGACACAGGATGGTGTGATCGAGTTAGCATTGATGGTGCACTCCAAATGGGTAACTCGATCCGCTGCCTTGCCTCACAGAGAGTATCGAAGTACCGCAGACTTCTGGCATGGGGAGCTGGGTCTGAACACAGAGCTGGAAGGGGGTGAAAGGTGGTGGGAAGGGAAAGCAGGAGACGGGCCATAGAGCAGACTCAAGAGCCTACAATTCTTTGTCTACATCTGTGCAACGTTTTCTAAGGCCCTGAAAAAAAAAAATTGGAGAACATAATTTGAGCCTGGTTCTACGGGGTGCCAATTCTTTTTTTTTTAAAGATTCATTTATTTACTTAAAAAAATTGCACAGAGAGAGAAAGAAAGGCAGAGAGAGAGAGAGAGAGAGAGAGAGAGATAGAGAGAGGTCTTCCATCTGCTGGTTCACTCCCCAATTGGCTGTAACAGCCAGAGGTGCGCCAGCGGCCAGGAGCTTCTTCCAGGTCTCCCACATGGCTGCAGGGGCCCAAGGACTTGGACCATCTTCTACTGCTTTCCCAGGCCATAGCAGAGAGCTGGATCAGAAGTAGAGCAGCCGGGACTTGAACCAGTGCCCATATGGGATGCTGGCACTGCAAGTGGCGGCTTTATCTGCTATGCCACAGCGCCGGCCCCAAGGGGTGCACAATTCTAAATGGACAGGAAGCAACATGGACAGTTCTGAGACACCGTGGCATGGGTCGCACGTGTGCAGTGGAAAGAAAAAGAGGAGGGGCAGATCGAAGCTTCTAGAAGGTGGGCTAGGGAAGAAGCAATGTCGAGGGTTTGAAAGAACAGCTGTGCAGAGACAGCAAGATGCCCATAATTCTGGATTGGCCCTACCACTAACTACTTGAATCATCCCAAAGGCATTATTTGTGTAAATTTCTTCTAAAGTAGGAAAGATGATATATCCCTGCTGGACAGGAATTCCACGACCCAGGGGCCCAGGACCCCTAGTTACCCTGGGATAATCAGGCCATAGGGCTTAGTGTGCAGTTACAGATAAAGATTCCAAGACCCATTGTTCTTGGCCTGCTCCTTCCAGCCTCCTGACTCTGAGCCAGGTCCTCCCCCCGACACACACCGGTGGGAAACTCCAAGGGTTTGTCGGGATTTGCTCCGTTCTTGGAATCTTAGACTTCAAGGTCATGAGTCATCTCCACTCAGTGGCTCTGGGCAGAAGACGGATTTCTAGAGATTCAGCACCGGAAAACGCAGTGTGAACATCTGATTTGTAAGCTTCATTGTATCATTTATTTGAAAATTAATTATTTATTCTGAAGCTCATAAAATCATGAGTTTCTGCCAATGAGGACAGAAGCAAAGAGTAAAAAATGCTGCAATCCCATTTAGTGCTAAGAAGATTCAGTGAGTAGAATCAAGACAGGAAGTGAGGCAGTTAGTAGGTATTTGGGCTCCCTGGAGTTAGAGATGCTGTCTAAATATTGGAAGTCATTGGCATGAGCTGAGTTTTCTCCTGCCATAGAATTTTGAATTGTGTATATTTTTCTTGTGATCCAAGTTATTTCAACCTTGCAAATGAGTGTCGAAAATGCACCAGTCCATAAAATGACTTTTTGGAAGTCTACTAATTTTTTTTAAAGATTTATTTTATTTATTTGAAAGACAGTTACAGAGGTAGAGCCAAAGAGAGAGAGGTCTTCCATTCCATTGGTTCACACCCAAATGGCCACAACCCTCGGAGCAGCACTGATCTGAAGCCAGGAGCCAGGAGCTTCTTCAGGTTCTCCCACATGGGTGCAAGGGCCCAAGCACTTGGGCCATCTTCCACTGCTTTCCCAGACCACAGCAGAGAGCTGGATCAGAAGTGGAGCAGCCGGGACTTGAACCAGTGCCCTTATAGGATGCCGGCACTGCAGGCTGGGGCTTTAACCCACTGCACCACAGTGCCAGCCCTGGAAGGCTACTAGTTTTAAAATACTAAGCATTGATTTAAAATCACCCTGAGCTAGGATATATCGATGCACACACAAAATGAAAGGACAGGCATTTAGTCTAACAGGTAAAAAAGGCTGCTTGGGATGTCTGCATCTCACGTTGGAGGGAAGGCCCGGGTTCGTGTCCTAGCTCAATCCCAATTCCAGCTTGCTGCTAATGGGCACCCTTGGAGGCAGCAGGTGTGTGTTTGGGGCCCTCCCACCTAAGTGGAAGATTCCGGTCAAGTTCCTGGCCCAGCCTGAACTGTAGTGGACACCTGGGAAGTGAACCAGTGGGTGGAAGATTCTCTCGCTCTCGCTCTCGCTCTCACACACACACACACTCAAATAATAAATAAGTAAATGTATTTTACATGAAGCAACTGGTCTCCAAAATTCAAAGGGAGAAATTCTAAGAAATACTTTCGTGAGTTTCCAACACAGAACATTAGGACCTGTTCCACTGTGTCGTCAGTGACGCCAGTGACCTTGCAAAACAAAAAACGCATCAGACACACTGCCGCAGGAAGATTCTCCTGTAGGATCACCTACAAGCAATTTGGACTCCAGGAAGGCTTCGCGTCTTGATTTACACCCTACCAAGCAAATTTGAGGAAACATGAGAGGGACAGATGCCTAACTCGGGCTCCAAAGAGGAAAGCCTATGATTGTCTCACTTCTGTTCTCCTATTTCAGGAATTTTCTCCTGTGAACGCAGGACTGTAGCACTCTCGATTTTCTCAGAATTGGGGATGGCAAATTAGCCTTTAACTAACCAGATACAAAGTAGCATAATGGCCTTTCTTCACCCCCAAGGCAGTTGCCTTGTGCTGGGCTGACCTGCCCTTCAAGGTCATTGCGCAGTCTTTCAGAACAGTAATTTGTTACTGCCATTTGCGTTTTTGTAATGTTCACATAATAAGGATGCGTCCTGGGTGTAGGGATAAGGGGCCTGGCTCCTGGGAGGCAGCAGAGGGTTCTAAAGGTCCTGACCTGTGTGGGGCACGCACTGAACTGTAAGCATGTCAGAATGACATTGGCTGTGTGTTTACAAAGTGTGCCCCGAGTGGGCACATTATTCCTGCTCTAATGGACCTGCATTCCTCTAAGTGCTTTTTAAGTTGCGTAGACAGCACAGGCAATATCCCTTCAGGGTACTCGGATGGTTGCCGGCCATAAATAGCAAGCAGGGGGCCCCCCAGGGCAGTTCTGGGCTGCTTGGAGAACTATTGAGACCGGAAGCAGGAGTCCAGATATTTTTTTGTCCCCATTTTTATATATTTGTCTGAGCCTCTGCCATCCTAATATATTCAACAGTCTTGAATTTGAGAACAGAGAATAAACCGGTGTCACCAATGCATCTCCCACACACTCGCACTGTGTGTTTAGGATCTTATTTAATCTGTTCCCCTCACCCCTAGCCCAACGAGCGAAGGATTATTATAACTGCCAATGTATAATGAGAAAATGGGAATTAAGGAACGAAACAACACGTCTCAAGTTACAGAGCAGGAAATGTTGCACTATCTGTAAACTCACTCCACAGATGAGGACAGCTGGCTTTGAGAAGTTAAGCAGCTTGCCCAAGATCATTGAGCTCGTAAGAGGCAGAACTTGATCCAGCTGGGTCTGGTTCTCTTTTCTCTGGAGCTCCCAAGGCATTTGATTTTGTATCTTGTAGAGGACCAGAGCTCAGAAGGATTGTTAGCACTATGTCACCTTGACTTTACAGGAAGAGATGTGACTAGCTAAGGTCAAACAGCTCAGGGCTGGTAAAGCATTTTGACTGTAAACTTGATTTTAGACTTGATCTTAAACTCCGATCTCAGGACTCTTCCCTTTCCCCACCTGAAATGCTCACCTGATTTCACTTACGTGAGACAATCTAGACCTTTCAGAAGGTCTACTGGGCTGTGTTGTAAGTGAAAACCAGCAGCAATCAAAATGTGATTATAGGGTAATCCTAACTCATTAAAAAATAAAAATTACCTTCACAATCTATTTGTCTGCTTTGGTTATTAATATTTCACAAAATCATTTATTTTGAGAATTTTCCCTTTCTTACAGCAAATTAATTATCTGAGATCTTCTGCCTTCATTAAAAGCAGCAGGGTTTCCAGCAAGCGATAATGAGGTTTTTTTTCTAAGTATAAGTTTACATTTCTCTGAGTGCTCATGTGTGTTTGCATATCCATACTCACTCATATGCAGTTTTTACACATCTGCAACAGAAAATTGGTCAATACTTTCCAACACAAATGGCTTTCAACTTAGGCACAAAAGTATCTTATGCTAATAAGAATATAAGTAATATTTAGGCAGAGTATTTGACCATAGCTATTCCAAGTATTTGCTGAATGAATGAATTATTTATTGAACATCTCTTCTGATTAAAAATAGAATTCTAATGTGCAAAACATTAGCTTGCATTAGTCACAGGATTTTCAGTTTTGACTGACAGGACATTGATCATATATAAAGTAGCCTAAAACTTTAATGTGTATCAACAAACATGTCCTAGAACCCTACAGGAAGAATGAGCTCCAGAAAAATCATGTACTCAGATATTCCTGAGAACTACTCTGAGGTTTAAAAAGAAATCATAGCATATTCAGGAGAGAAAGCAGGAAAATCTTCCATTTGATAAATATGAAGTGAAATAGACCCGTGGGTTTGATTCCACTCTATTAGTAATGTCAGGACAAGCAAAATCCATTGTCATCAGTGGTCTCCATGAAACTGCCAGTAAATGCGTTGTTAGAACCCTAGATTTCAAGGAATCTTTCCAGTTACCTATCCATCCATCCGTCTATCCATTCAGCCATCTACCTATCTATCCATTTATCTACATGTCTATCCTTGTGTCAATTATCCAACTATCTATCTATAGCCCAAATTCTAAGATTGTCTTTCTTTGAAGGTTTGTGAAAAAACAGAATTTCAATGAATTGAAAAGCTCTATGAGAACTCAAGTCACAGCCTCTGGATAAACCCAACACAGAGCCCTAGATCCCAGGTCAGTATGGATATAGTCTGTTGCTGAGGTCCAACAGAAAAGATAAAGATGGTTTAGATCCGAGTCTGACACCATAACAAACCACATATGTTTTCCCAGTGTCAATTCATAAAACTACCACCATGATGTAATCAGAGGAGCCCTGTTCATTAATGAATGTTTTTATCACTGTTTTTCTTGTGTGGTGAGTCAATAAAACAGACAGCATTAAAACAAATTAGCTGAGGAGATGAGATCTTCCTTGCAGAAATAAGACTCACAGAAGGTTTCATGTCTGCCACCCAGATCAGAGCTGCCTCGCTGGGGTCTCTGTTTCACACCAAGGAGCCACTTCCACCCTACAGCGGAGCTGTTTCTTCCTTAAAGAATGCTTCCTGCGCCCTCAATTGCAAGATTGGCTTGGGCCATGTGCTTGGAACGATAACAGATCATCTGCTGAGGAAAAGGCTTAAAACAAGCAGCAGGAAACCAAAAACTGACACGGAACTTGCCCCATCCTCATAGTCAAAAAATTTGCCAACTGGATATCTTAGGGTTCCAAAAAATGGCACGGCTCATGTGGGGGGGGGGGCAAATTTCTCATTGCACTTTGCAGGGGACAAGTTGTGATGCTTATCACTGATATGCTGGTCATGACGCTCATTCAGTCTTTCACACATACAGATCTTCCAGAGAATTCCAGGCACAGAATTTGCCCAGGAAGTTTTCTGCAAGGTCCTTCACAAGCTTTAGAGTGGATCTTCATGACTGTCCCCACATCAACTTCTTTCCAATCAAACACTCAAATCATTTGGGATCTGAATGACTTGATTGCCATTGCTTCTCTCTACTCAGGTCCTTGTGTGGGTCTGATCATTTGTAGTCTCTGGCCGGGTCACCCACATCCATTCACGGGGCTTGGGGTCATGGCCCCCAATTCTTTCTTGAGCAAGTCAAGCTCATCGGCCCTATCAGGTTTCTTTGGCTTTGCCTGGTGAGAGAGCCAAGGCACGTTGACTCTCCACACAAGGCTTGGGCACAAGAAGAATAAGCCACAGGAAACTGAGAAAGAAGTCAGCACAGAGAAGACAGCAGAAGCCATCAGAGACAGAGACATGCTGAGACCTGGAGGCTTATTTTGAGTCTTAAGTCCAGCAATGCCCAAAGTTAGCCTGAAACTGGTATTTTCCAGTTAGATGAGACATTAAATTCCTGAGCCAATTTAAAGTTGAGATTTCTTTAGTTGGAACTAACAAGAGTCTAACTGACATAAGCGTGTCGTTATTCTCTCAGCACATTTTAACCTTCTCAAAGAGAGAGCCGTGCTAAGTGCTCCTTATTGTCCTAGCCTGATACAAAGTACACAGCAGTTACTCAGAAAGGCAGTTCTGCATTGATTTTTTTTGGATTGTTCTATTCCATTTAATACTGAAACGGGAGAGGACATAAATCCATGATGCCCGTGGCAAATTCACTCTGTGGCACCAGCAATTCAGATGATCACCAAACCAGGCCACAGCTCTAAATTCTCAACATCTACTTTAGTAGGTCACCTCTACCACAGTTCCTGGTCGTTCAGCACTCCCAATCCAAGCAGACATCCCTTAAACAAAAGATGGCATTTCTCTGTTGGAGACATTCACTATTTTCTTCATATTTATCATGATGGCAAATCTTCTGAACCCCTAGGGAAGACACACAGCATTTCCTGTAACTTTCTGACAGTATGGTCACTTCTTTGCACAGGTGGGATGGTAGTACGCATGAATCTCCATGAAATTCCCCATGTAATCTGTCTCATGGATGATTGCCCAGTATTATAATGTATTTTGCCTTGATTCTAGGACAACTCAATATGCACACAAACACTCATTCTATGATTGCATAATAAGGAGTTAAATATATGTGCAAGGGGTGTGTGTGTGTGTGTGTGTGTGTAGAGTGTATGGCCACTGAGATGGTCAGAAAGGCAACCCACTAGACCAGTGTTGTGTTGCAGCTGGTTAAGCCATCACTTGACGCCAGTATCCCATGTAGGAGTGCCAGGTTGAGTCTATGCTACTCTACTTCCAATCCAGCTTCTTACTAATGTACCTAGTAGGGCATCAGAGGATGACCTGAATATCTGGGCCCTTGCCACCCATATCAGAGACCAGGATAGAGTTTCTGGCTCCTGTCTTCAGCCTGGCCCAGACCTGGATGTTTGGATGTTGTGGCAATTTGGGGAGTGAGCCAGCAGATGGAAGATCTCTGTTTCTCTCTGTGTGTGTATCTCTTTCTCTCCCTCTGTCTCTCTCTCTCTCTGTCTCTCCCTCTGTCTCTCTCTCTCTCTGTCTCTCCCTCTGTCTCTTTCTCTGTCTCTGTCTCTGTGTGTGTGTCTGTCTCTTTCTCTCTCTGCTACTCTGCCTTTCAAATAAAAAAATAATTTAAAAAAAGAAAAGAAACTCATTCACGTCACCCACATTCAAAACCCCCTGGGACATGCTGCACTGTGAAGTGTTTTTTAGTTTCTCTGAAGTCATTGCCTGTTGAGGTTTGGATGTCTCCCAACAGGCCATGTTGTAAGGATTTAGTCCTCAAAATCTTCTGTTAATGGTTAATAGATTAAGGATGGAGACTTCACCTAACTACAGTAACCAGGATGTGGGCCTCATGGGAGGTCTTTGGGTCATTGGAGGCATGACCTTAGATGATAGTTCTTGAAAGTGGGTTGATTATTTAAGCTGAGCTCAGACTATCTTCTCTCTCCATTTCCTGGCTCATAATGTGTTCTTCCCTCAACACACATCCTGCCTCCCTCGTCAGATGCTTGAACTGAGAGGGGGCACCCAATCTTGGACTGTGAACCTCCAAAACTGTAAGGTGAAATAAACATTTTCCTTTATAAGTTAATGCCTCTTAAATAGTTTAGCTAAAGTGGCAAAAAGCTGACCAACTAATACACAGCCCTTCATTGACTTTGGCTGTCTTTGTGAAATGTAAACACAGGTATTGTCATTCATCCACGTGATATTTATTGGTGACTACTATATCTGGCGGTATTTCCAGGAGCTGAGCAATGGCAGTAAACAAACGCCAAGGCCTGGTGTACACAGAGTTTACATTACAAAAAAAATGATGGGTAGTGACTAAGCGATTAAATGATTAAGATTACTTTGGATAGTGATAAACAGCATGAGGAAAATAAAACATGATGCTATGGAGAGAATGACTTTGAGGAATAGATCAGATTTCCCTGGGTGAGCAATGTTGAGCTATGATCTTCCCTGGGTTCCTTCCTGAGGATCTGTTTGCCTGAGCTCTTGGCTTTCTCTGACCCCGCTGTGAGAAAATCTTTCTCATTTCAGGGTGAGGAGTCATTGCAGGGCAATGACTTGTCCCTTTTCTTTGTCTTTCCACATCTTCCTTCCCCTGGAATATCCCTTTCTGTTCCTCTGAAGGGCCACTGCACTGTGAACTGACAACCCTTTCTGGTTTAATACTGAATTACAGATCTCTTGACATTGTGTTAGAAATACTTACCCAGTGATCAGCTCTTCCACATATGGGCAGCAGGTTTAGCTATTGGCATCTGAACACCAGAGATATGCAAAACTAGACAAAAAGCAGAGAGCCGTGAAGGTTACTAATACAGATGTGATGCGAGTGGTTCACAGTTCCCAAAATCAGGCTGAAGGTTCTCTTCAAACAAGACTGAGCCCCGGCAACCTTGGAGCACTAGTGCCCTCTCCTGGATGAGCTGAGACGCATATACAAGGGACCATTATGCCCTCACTCTTCTCTTACACAGAGCTAACAAGCCCCAGCCCCCTCCCAGCCACTGGCCTCCTGCCCCATAAGGAGATGGACCACACACGCTGTCAGGTGAAGCTGACTTTCCCTACTCCCTCAGTGCCCCAGAGAAAGAATCTGTCCCTCCCAGTGTCTCACTCTTGAAATCAACGTCTTTATGTATCCTTTCCAAACGTAAATCTTCATAGGACAATTCACTCTCAGAAGTTATGAGTCATTTACCAGTTAGTAAGAATGAGTTTATGTAATTCTCCCTTCATAGGCAACTTTGACCTAAGGCAAAGGAAGTGCTTGAGAGACACTGAGCTACTCAGAGTTCTGAAATGGTTTAGGAAGAGAGGGTCTTATCACAATTCATGCTCAAAGGAATTAAAAAAATGCATGGGCTATTATCATCTTGATATGTTTTACAGGTAAGGAAATCAAGTCTGACAAATACAAAGACTAATATGTGACCAGAGGTCAACAGGTATTTACTTTGCTTTTTCAAGTAGATGTTCCACAAGGAAATCTGCAAAAATGAAGCCAGTGCCTTAATACCTAATAATGAGAGACACGGTGGGAAAAACAGAGGAAGAGACGCAAGTATAACCAAACTCTACCATTGCTTGAGTTGGACACCAACCTGATTTTTTTAATCCAAATCTTTTTACTTGGCAATTTAAGAAAAATCTTAGGTTTTTAATAAACAAAAGGCATCTACTTCTAACAATTATAAGACTTCAAGTAAAAATTTATAGAAACTTTTCTTAATGAGTATGTTTGCTAATGACACTATTCACTGTTGTCAAAGCTTAAGTTAACCCCTTGCCCCACCATGAAACACACCTCCATCTCATTAATACAACAACAGTGTTGGAAAGCCGGGCCAAGGAAGCCAGTGTCTTCCTATAAAACCAACCTCTGAAGTCTCCAGAGGCCAGAGGTCATGTCACACTAACCACATGCTGTTACCAACACCGTGGTCATTATCCTCATAATTATCGGAGTCTATGGCAGGAGGTCTATAATGGGTTTATGTAGGACCAGGAATGTTAAACTTCAGGATAAGATAAGAGAGACCAGGTTGGGGGGGGGGGGGAGTTCTACCCCATGCAGCGTGGAAGATGTGCCTTTTTTTCCTCCATGAAGACTTAGAGAATTCGGCATGCTGGCTGTTTGGCAGGGAAATTTGCTTGCAATTGTTCCAGGAGCAACAGGAGAAGACGCTTTAGGATTGAAAAGCAGAGCAGGAAGTCTACCTCTCCAATCATTTATAGACTATAACAAGTCAGAGGTGGACCCTTTCCTTGAAGGTCTTGTCACTTTCCTATAGAGACATGTTATAGGACCCTGGAAATGAGGGTGTACAGACAAAGAAGGAGAGATCACAGGGGTTAAGTAAGTACCCCCAGGCAACATAACTAGTGAGTGTCAGACCCCAGGCAACCTAGCTAGTCAGTGGCACCTACACTTAAGTTTCATCCCAATCCTAGTGCTATTTCCACTCCCGCAGGCTGGTCTCTCTCAGGATGACCAACTGGGTTTTGGCGGAGCCTTATGGGCATGATTTTTAATTCACAGGCAGCAGAGAAACTCGTGTGTGTGTTGTGTGTGTGTGTGTGTGTGTGTGTGTGTATGTGTGATCACAATGTAGCTGAACCATAATGTCCTCACTCTACCCCACAATGTTCATCATTTTGGGGGCCAATGTGGAAATGTACCCATCAACCCATGGCCTTTGGATATACATTCCACTTAAAAGTCAGATCAGGTTTGAGCGTTTGGCCCAGGAGTTAAGATGACCACAATTCATAGTCGAGTATTTGGTTCAATTTCTAGCTCTGGCTTCTGACTCAAGCTTCCTCCTAGTGTAAACCCTGGGAGGCAGTGATGATGACTCAAGTTGTTGGATTCCTAACACGCATGTGGGAAACTGGTTGAGATCTGGACTTTAGCTCAGCCCAGCACTGGCTGTTGCAAGCATTTGAGGAGTGAGCTGACAGATGAATGTTCTTCCTGTCTCTCTGGCTCTTTCTCTCTATATATGTCTCTCAAATAAAAATAAATAAAAGCAAAATACATGGCATTAATAGAAAAAATAGTCAAGGTAGCCTCAGTTGGGCACAAAATCAGATTGTGATTCAGTCTTGACTGGCATCAACATTTCACAGGTGAGTAATATGGTCTGATTTTTCTGCAGTTTCCTAGAGCCCTGATTTTCATGCCCAATAAACTAGACTTTTGAAAGAGATACCATGAGCTTCTGGTAAGTTGTATCTAAAGGCAGCTCCCCATCAAGGGGGTTCATTACAGTCCAGTGGAGTGATCTCTTTGGGAGAGACAATGAAGTAGGAGACTTTGAGATGGCAGCAGAGACGCGTAGCTCGCCAGCTCCCTGGGCATTGGGAATTCAATGGGATAAGACAGGTGAAGCTCTTTTCCCAGAGGTTTACACTAGCAGTAGTGAGCACTCATTCAGCCCCCAAAACTATAGTCAGTAAAGACAGTGCTGTCGGCTTCATTAAATTAAAAAAAAATAATAATAATAAATCCAAGTCCAGTTCTCCACAACATTAGGTGCTCAGTTTCTGACATGTTGATAGGAAATGCTTCCTGTTTATAGACCTGGTTAAGAGAGCCCCAGTTGAGAAGGGCATAGCAAAGCTGTGTGAACTCTAAGCAATTTTCCATGAGAATGTGGCCTATTCCTCTCTGATAGCCACACCTGATTACTCCCTTTTCTTTTATTTATTAAGATTTATTTTATTTATTTGGAAGACATAGTTACAGAGAGGAGAGGGATAAAGAAGCGGGAGAGAAAAAGAAGAGGGGAGGGAGAGAACCCTTCCATCCCCTGGTTCACTCCTCAAATGGCTGCAATAGCCAGGAGTTGGGTGACAGAGAAGCCAGGAGCCTGGAACTCCATCTGGGTCTCTCACACTTGAGCCATCTCCTGCTGCTTTCCTAGGCACATCAGCAGGGAGCTGGATGAGAAGTGGAGCAGCCAGGACTGGGACTGGTGCCCAGAGGGAGCCAGCCATCTTTTCTCTTCTTTCTGTTCTCGGCTGCCTACATGTTTCCTATTTCTCTTCAGGATCAATAATTATGAATGTATTTCAAAAAGCTTACTTTGTCTACAAAATGTTTGAAATCCATGCATACTTGGGGTCTTCAAAAAAGTTCATGGAAAATGTGTATTATGGAAAAACTGATGCACGATTTCTCAAACATTTTGCTCTAAAATAAGCTTATCTTTTAATTCCATTTCCATGAATGCTGTTAAAGTATCTTCATAAAAAAAAAAAGACAATGGAACTGATAGCTGTCCAGGGTTCTGCATGATAATCCTGTAGAGAGGGTTGTGATAAGACAGCATCTCAGGGGCTGATGCTGTGACGCAGTGGGTTAACACTCTGGCCTGAAGTGCTGGCATCCCATATGGGCATCAGTTCAAGGCCCAGCTGCTCCTCTTCTGATCCATCTCTCTGCTATAGCCTGGGAAAGCAGTAGAAGATGACCCAAGTCCTTGGGCCCTTGCACCCACGTGGGAAACCCAGAAGAAGCTCCTGGCTCCTGGCTTTGGATCAGCACAGCTCTGGCCATTGTGGCCATCTGGGGAGTGAACCATCGGATGGAAGACCTCTCTCTCTTTGCCTCTCCTCTCTCTGTGTAACTCTGACTTTCAAATAAATAAATAAATCTTTTTTTAAAAAAAAAGCATCTCAATGAGCAACCGTATCTCTTTCCAGTAGAACCACACTTAAATGAGACTTGATCTTGACATGTCTCCTCATTTCACAAAAGAGAAATAAGGGAATTATGATGTATACATTTACACAGACATTTGCCATCTCAACAATAAAGCTCTCTCTTTCCCCTGTGGCTGTGTGCCAAGGTTTCAAGGTCAATGATTATTATCTCCCTATATAGACACTTTGACATCTATGAATATGTTGACCTTGAAGGTTAGAAAAAGTCATTCTTCACAGATGTTAATTTGATTGCTCTGATCTGACCTCTCTTGAGGTCTGGCTTTTGTCCTCATCACTATATTAACATGGTGATAACCTCCGTGAAGTCATAAAAACATTCTGATAAGACGTATCAATCTTGGAGTTGAAATTGAACAGATAGCCTGAGTATGTTATAGTAAACTTTTAACCTACTTCCTAAGACATATTGTCCTTGGAGACAGAAACAACAGTTCATGCCTCTCTGTCTCATTTGTTTTTACATTAATAACTATTGCTTTAAAAATAACATAACCTACTCCATCCACTATGCATTTATTTTTGCTAGATTCTGGCAAGAAAAGGGGCCACAATAATCAAGAAATGAATGAAAGTCCTTCCCTTGGACAATATTGGACTGTAAAAAATTGGAAGACAGCAATGATATCTTAAAAATAATGATTCCTCATTGCCTACCTTGAACCGATCTCACAGATTTCAGCCCAGTATTGAAGGGATGACTATCTCCTCGCGTAGCTAGAAATACAGGAGCCCTGGAGGTTCAAACCATTTCTTACTAAAGGACATGATGTGGAAGCCAGGCAGAACTCAATCTTAGCTCCCGACATTAGCCCCTAGCTATTCTTGGAAAAATTACTGAACAGAGCCTGCTTATTAGGGTCCAAAAGAAAACCCTTCCTTCAAACACAGATCTCACAGGGACATGAAACTGAGAGCCCTCATTCCCAAGTTTCCACGTAACCATGCCCTCAAACTCCAGTGAAACTACCTAGTAATGACACATTTTCTGTTGTTGTTGAGAGCTTTCTAACCTGAGGTTGACATATGTTGGGCAAATGCTTTCAGAGTGAGAAACAGGACCTTAATGTTGGGGGAGAAATGGGTTAAATAACCACAAAACTTTCAAAGGCCCCCAGAGCAGACGCATTATATGACTTGAAACACATGGGCTACGGTCATTGATGTGGCTGAGGAGGTGAAGAACAAGGTCTGTGGTCAAGCAGGGGAGGTGGGAGTAAAATCTAGAAGATTCTAGAAGATACTACCAACTGTTATAACCAGAACAACTTGGGGCTGTGCCTCCAGCAGCTTTAACTCTGCTGAACCTTGCATTATTCTGGAGCTAAAACTTTCCCATGGGGAAAAACAATCCAAAAAAAAAAGGAAGAAAACTGAAGATCAGGTTCAGAGCAGCTGAGTAGACCCTCACTTCCCCCTTTCTGCTTGCTGGTGGCTGACATTCTCTCAGCGTCAGTGGAACACCTTCCCCTCATAATTAGAGCAGGGAGGTGTCAACTTCACCAGCCTGTGTCAGACAGGGTGCTGAGAGTGTGGGGTCCAGTCAAAATATAATCAGTCAGTCAACAAATGTTGCTGACTCGTCTCAGATCTCTCCTCTCTCTCTCTCTCTCTCTCTCCTTCTCTCTCTCTCTCTGTGTGTGTGTGTGTGTGTGTGTGTGTGTGTGTGTGTTTTCCGACAGAGGAAAGAGGTGAAGTGGACAAGACCCCAGACACCTGAGAGGGAAAGGACGGTCCCTCCCAGAGGGAGACTTGTAGAAAGCTTTTTGCTTACAATACCTTTTTGCCTCCGTTTGACTCCGAAGCTGATTAAACCCTGAGATTTGATTTGGAGAGGTTTGGGGTTTGTTTGGATTTTTTGTAAGTTTTTTGTCTTGTCTTCTATTTTCGTTTTTGTTTGGTTCAGTGGTTGTCTTTGGGGTTGTTTAGTTATTCTATATGGGTTTGCCTGGTTTCTTACTGAAAAGAAAAGGAGCTGTGTGTTCCAGCCCCAGCTGGGTGGACTATCCAACAGTCACACAGTCGTGATGGCACTCACCTGTCAGTCGGGGTCAGTCAGTCTCTCAGGTATTCAGTCAGACAGCCAGAAGCAGTACGTCACACAAACAGCTGGATAGGCAGGCAGGCCATTCAACAGCACTGAGAATTATACTTGCCCAAGAGGTATTCAAAAAGTTCATTGAAAACGCATATTATAAAGAAACCACACAGATTCTGGATGCATTTGTACCAAAATAAATGTCTCTTTTAATTTCGCTTTACGTATACTGTAAGTCAAGATGCTGTCATTAGTTTCAGTCTATTCCCCCCTTAGGATTTCACTATGAAGTATCAAGAAGTTGTAGGACTCAGGTTAAAGGATTACTGTCTACAGACCTGGGTGTTAACCTTCCAATTCAGGCGGTTGTAGGCTGGTTCTCAAGAGCCTCCTCTAACAGTATTTTTGCATAGTCCTTTAGGGTGGAGTCCATTGGGTGTGCAGTCTGAAGACCAGACGCTTGGCACAGCATGTCACAAGAAGGAGTGTGTATTAGTCAGAGTAATGGCAGCAGAAAAGAATCTGAAGGGAGGGATGCATGGGCCAGGCCAGGAAGTGACCCTAGTAATTTCCCCCTGTGTTCCATTGGTCAGACTCAGTCATGTGTGCGTGTCCAGCTGCAAGGGAGTCTGGGAACACTCATCAGTATGTGGGCCCAAGAGTGAGTCTGTCATAGAACGTAATAAATAATTGCTGAATGGTTGGCTCTAAGCCCCACAAAACCTCTTGCTGAGCCTTCAAATCATGAGTAAATCTCTAAACCTAAAACTGTCTGTCAGGTTTTGCCTGTGATGAGGGCATAGCTTAAAGAACATTCTATCTTCTGAATGGTTGTGTTTCCCCAGAATTTGAATACTGAAATACTAACCCTCAAGGTAATGAAATCAGGAGGTGGCATCTTTGTGGAGGTATTAGGTCACCAGGGAGAAGACCTCCATAAATTGGATTACTGCCCTTATAAAAAAGGTCTCAGAGAGAGCCCTTGTCTTTTTCCACCAAGTGAGGCTATAGCAGACAGGGGTTATGCCCATCAAGAAAGCCAGAAATGGTAGAACTTCAGGCAACTTGATCTTGGACTGTGCTGCTCTGGAACTGTGGGGAGTAAATTCCTACTATTTAGAAGATGCTTAGTTCATGGTGTTTTGTTATAGCAGGAAGAACAGACGAAGACAAGGCTCTTCCTCTATTTTATTTTGTTTCATTTTTACAACACCTAGTGGATCTGAATGAATGAAAGGACTTCAGAACGGTAGAACTTGTTGCAAATTTTTCTCAGTGGCAGCCTCACCTGGAATGGCCAAGGAGTAAGTTGTAGGGTCTGTGTAATAAGCACAAGTAGCACAATTGAGGTCATTGGCAATGGTAAAATGGCTCCACTGGGCTTTCTCTAAGTCACGTGGTATGCCTTTAACACAGGATTACTCAACTTGTGACTCCTTAGAAAGAGGACATTGCAATTAGTATCATCAATCTCAGTTATTCACACCTGCATAGTGACGTATGCACACGGTTATCCATTACAGCATTATTTATAATAGTATAGAATTAAGGGGCAGGCATTTGGCATAGTGGTTTGTGTTCCATTTGGTACACCTGCATCCTATATTGAAGTGCCTTGTTAGAGTCCTGGGTCCTCCATTTTCTGTCCAACTTCCTAATGGTGTGTTCCCTAGGAAGGAGCTGGTGATGGCTCAGACACTTGGGTCCCTGCCATCCATGTGGAAGACCCAGATGGGGTTCCTAGCTCCTGGCCTTGGCCTGGCCCAGCGCTGGCTATTGCAGATATTTGATGAGTGAACTAGCAGACGGAAAATTTCTCTCAGTCTGTCTGCCTCTCTCTGTGTGTGTGTGTGTGTGTGTGTGTGTGTGTGTGTGTCTGCCTTTCAAATAAATAAACAAAATTAGAAACAACCTAAATGTCCCGGCTCCAAATTATCCCAAGCCAGTTTGGCTGTTCAGGAAACCTCACCTTCCTTTGTTGTCTACTGAGAGCCTCTGGCAGTCAGAGGTAGATGGAGCCTATATCTTGTCCACCTCACAGTTTCTCCTCCAGGTTGCTATGCTGCAATTCCAGACCAAATTCCAGCTGCCACTGAAAGCAATTCCCAGGCCAAATTCTGCCAACCACACAGATATTGACCAGTAAGTAGAGTTAAAATACAGGCACATCACAAATCCTATAGCTGGAGATAACTGTTTTGTGCCCTAATTATTTCAAACAACAGAAGCAAAGACGTTTAGAGAGATGCCTTGGCCTCCTTTTTGCCCAGGTCAGGTGACAAGGCACTTTGAGAAGCGAGGGACACAGAACCTGGGGACCACCTCTGTATATTGAGTCATCCTGTGGCAAAGAAGGCTTGTTTGACGGATCCCATTACTTTGCCCACTCAAGGACTAAGCGACCACCTTTTATGATTGTATTAGTTTATCCCTTATATGCTAATTGACAAACCTGCTGGTGCAAGTTTCAATAATGATATTTGATGTGCTAAGTAATAACTTGGATGTGTTGATTACTGCTTAGGCTACTTCAGTTGCTAACTCATCACCCCCAAGGCCCATATCAGATTTCAGTCTTACATATATGACAGAATTTACTCTAAGTTACTTTGGAAGAAGGTTATCATGGAAACAACAGACTTGTCCATCAATAGGAGACTACTTAAATAAAGTACACCCATGAAACAGTGCTGTGAAGGTATAGCAATGAATGTCATCACAGGGGACAGCATTGTGGCGTTGTAGGATAAGCCTCCACCTGCGGCGCCAGAGTTCCATATAGGCAACGGTTCAAGTCCCATCCAATCCATCTCTCTACTTATGGCCTGGGGGAAGCAGTAGAAGATGCTTCAAGTGCTGGAGCCCCTGCACCCACGTGGGAGATCCAGAAGAAGCTCCTGGCCCCTGGCTCCTGGCTTCGGATCAGCCTGGCTCCAGCTGCTGCAGCCATTTGGAGAGTGAACCAGTGGATGGAAGACCTTTCTCTCTGTCTCTCCCTCTCTCTGTCAGTAACTCTACCTCTCAAATAAATAAATAAATAAGTAAAATCTTTAAAAAAAGAGGAATGTCATCATAACTATGTTTCAGAACAGCCTCTTCCCAAACTAGTTGGAAGAGTTGCTATGGAACCCCCAACCCAGGTTTGTTCACCCAACGTACAGAAGAGTCCAACTCTGACAAGGGGATTGTGGGAGAGAGTAGGCATTTATTTGTAACATGCAGAGCAAGGAGGCAGGCAACTGTCACTTAATTCCATGGCTCCCAAGTGCTCAGGGTTGGATTCAAGTGGGGGCCGACAGGTGCACGTTCAGCTCATGTCCAAGTTCTGGTTGGTCAGTGGTGCTTGTAGCCTTCGCTTGGGCAGCAGTGGTGCATTTCAGGGAATATTCCTGATGGTCAGGTGGGATTCAGCTGATAGTTACAACTATTCTTGGCATGGTATCCCCTTCTTCTGGCAAAAAAAAGAACCCTTCCCATAATATTGTTCATCAAGATTTTAACTGGTAGGGCAGCAAATGACTCCTGGAATCCAGTGATTAGAATCTCATAGGGCCAGCTATTCCACTCCCTTAATTCAGTAGACTCCTATGGATAAGCAGTTAATTTTAAAGGATAGGTAAGGACACCTTGGTCTAAGGGGGATAGACGAGAGCCTGGGTCTTTCTTCTATATTGGGGGTTTGACCTCAGCTGTGGAAATGTGCAATATTCTTTCGGTTCCATAGTCACAGGATGATAGATAGAGAATGCCTACACTTGAGTAAAATGATAATTCATATATTATGTACTTGCATAATTATCTCTGGAAAATATACAAGAGCTAGGTAATAATTATTACACAGGGAAATAAGATTGTGTAATTGTGTTGGGATGGGAGAGAGCCATCTCACCATTTTTCAATCATTTAAAAAGTAATTTCAATGTAAAGATTAAAGCATCAATAACCTTGAAACATCCTTCCAGAATACTCTCTTGAGGTGTTTCTCAATGGATTCTTACATATTTCTGCACTCTGTTGACCTGACAAGAAGGGTCAAGGTCATGGGCATTGCTTGTCTGACCTGGGTTCAGGGACGCTCCTGCCACTCTTTGGCTGTCTCTAGCTTGCCACTCTCCTTCCCGCTCTGGGACTGAACATCCCTCCCCTCTGATATGGGACAGGCAGGGAGTCAGTCAGGGAGCAATGAACTGGGAGCTTTCTTGCAGTTTCTCTCTCTGGTCCTGAACCCTGATTCCACCCCTGTCATGCCAGTTCAGCACAGCCACTTTCCCATGATGCACCTGAGCCTCCTATAGCACCAAGAGGACCCCTGGTGAGCAGGTGCACAGTGAGATCCATGTGGAAACGCCACAAAAAGTTCCCCAAGGAACATCAGGTGCATTGAACCTGGCCCAAACTCTACTACGTTTGTGCATTCAATCAGGCCACCACTTCCTACCAAATAAGGGGGACAACTAAGCAGTGGCATTCTCTCTCTCCACTCCCCTTTCTTTTCCTCTCTTCACAGGAACATTGGCTTCATGGTGTGTGTGCCTTTCTGCCTGGGGTTGCCCACACTGTCTGAATGTGCACTCACTCTCTCTTTCAATTAATCTTTTCCTCATTTTTGAACATTACCTAAGCCTCAGCTTCGACTTCTTATTTCACATGGCAGGCAAGAACCTGGAATAAAACAGCCAAGAAACATAAGATTCACACCCTGTTCCCATCTCATTTCACATCCCACCCTCCCAGGATACAAAGAGCTCTTGGTCCCTGGCCCTGGACTCTGTAGCTCTGGTTTTGGCCTCTTTTACATCCTGAAGGAAGCACACAAGAAAGAGATAGAGAATGATATGTAAGTCTCCTCTCCGCAGTTAAAGGTGAATTCGTTGAGACCTCTAGAGAAAAACATCATTAGCAAAAGCCCAGAACAATAAGAGAGGCTGGATTTTTCCCAAAACCACAATTTGCTGAGATAGTTGTTGATGCCATTCTGTTGTTCTCAAATTGATTTCAAGAGAAAACGGGGGTTGGGGGAGGGACTTTTGTCCTCCAGGAAGGACCCCTCCACTCCTGCCACCCTTCCCCCTCCAAGCCTCTTCATTTCCTCTCACGCAAAACACCACAAACAACACCCTCTAATCGTTGTTTTGCTGTCAGGCTTCAGTGAGTCAAAGCTCCAGTCACCAGTGAAACAAGAGGCGGTTTGTTGGGTGTGGCTGTTGGGCATGGATATGGGAGGGTACAAATGCCTGCTAAATGCTGGTTTTCCAATGCTAATGCATGATACAGGAAGCACTGTGGCTGGCTGGCCGCCAGTATACAGGGAGCCATTGGATGCGGTGGGAGTAAGTAGGCTCACCCTTACTTCCATGGACAACAGATGTGGCAAACTGGCAGCGCATGGCCTTACTGGCAGATTGATAGCTTTGGTGGGATGCATTCTTTGTTCTCAAAGACATTTCATGAGTAACTACGGTCTTAAAAGAGGGAAGCTCTCAGGGCTGGCACTATGGGGCAGCCTGCAAGACTGGCATCCCGTACATGTCAGGGCATGGGTTTCAGTCCCAGCTGCTGCTCCACTTCTGATACCACTTCCAGCTCATGTGCTTGGGAAAGCAGTGGAAGATGCCCCCAAGTAACTGGGCCCCCAACACTCACATGGGAGACCAAGATGGAGTTCCAAGCTTCTGGCTTTAACTTGGCCCAGCCCTGGTCACTGTAGCCATTTGGCAAGTGAACCATCAGATGGAAGATTCTCTCTTTCCCTCTCCCTCTCCCTCTCCCTCTCCCTCTCCCTCTCCCTCTCCCTCTCCCTCTCCCTCTCCCTCTCCCTCTCCCTCTCCCTCTCCCTCTCCCTCTCCCTCTCTCTCTCCCTCTCCCTCTCCCTCTTCCTCTTTCTATAACTCTGACTTTCAAAATAAATAAATTTTTTAAAGTACATCTACTGAACGTATATAGACATTTTGCTTGTCATTTCCTCGAGTACAACACAGCATAACAACTATCCACATAACATTTACACTGAATTACATTACAAGCAATCTGAAAATCAGCCCGAGTGTACAGGAAGCTGTGCACAGGTTGACTTGAGCATCCATGCACTGTGGTATCAGTGGAGGTCCTGGAACCAATCCCCTATGGAGATCAAAGGATGACAATGCTTTGGCTGAGGCAGATATAAACCACCCAAATTCATGTGGAAGGACTATGGACACCACATCTCCATGGGAGATGTGTCGAAGAATTTGTGTCTCCTTTACTTGGTGGGCTTGGTCTGAATTTCAGCGTGGGTCCCAGGCCTGAATGAATATTGATGGGGATGGATTTCTCTCCCCCTCCCTTCTGATCTCTGCCCTCTCTGAAAGTGGGTATAGGGTGGTAAATTGACAGAATACAACCTACTACCGTTCCCTCACCTCACAGGTCTTGGTGGAGCTCCAACAGTGTGTTAGGTGCTTTCTACAGGTTACATTCCCATTCTGCACACAAGGAAATTGAAGTTCCAAAATTGAATACTTGAAGTGGGATTGTGCAACTTCATAAGCCTCAATCCAGGATTCTAACCCAGCTTTTACAGTGTGTCTCATTTCTAAGAGGATTGTTTTCTTGGATCCATGAACAATATGAAGAGTGTGTAGTGCTGTACTTAGTTTCTGGTTTGAATAAGAGATCATCCACTTGAGTGTGGTACCCCTGCACAGTGTCTCACTGGAGATACTGCACAAGACTCCTCACCTTGAGGGGAACCTGTTGGGAAATTCACAGGTCCTCACTGATGTTGGCTGGGCCCTGAGAAAACTGACAAATCATTCATTAGATGCAGAAGCCATCATTCATAAACAGGATCCCGTCTTCGTGGCAGCATGGTTGGGTTTAAGCCTCCACGCCCAAGATCTGGAATGCTGGCACCTGTACGCATCCACAAATGGGCTGGTGTCTCACTTCCTTCCACATTCTGGATGTCTGGGAATAGAAGAGACATAAATCCAAAAGGGAGAGGTGGAGGAGAGGGGCTGTGGGTAAAGGAGATATGAAGTATTTGCATTTTCAGAAAATAATGTCCTGGGCAGGAATGTAGAAGAATAAGTCCAAAATCTAAGAGGGCCCTACGAACACCCAAGATATGTTTCCAAGTTCCATACCTGGACCATTCTTCACTGGTATGTTCTCTGGTTTGAGATTTTCCAAGTCCCTCTGAGTCTTCTTCCTTCCACTGGTACTGTTTCTTGGTGTGCCTAGGAAGACTACCCTGCTCCTATGAACAATAGAAGTTGGAACAGAGAGTAATGAGAATTAGTATCTACCAAGACCCTACTGTCTGCTAAACTTGCCCAGACAACTTCAACCCATGCCAAATCCATTGTGAAAGAGATGTCATATCACAGTTTCAAGGATGCTCAGAGAAAGAAACTCCCTAAGCTCATCCAGCTAAGAGGAGACTGATCTGAGGATTCCATAGATTGGAAGTAGATGTTCAGAATGACTTCCTTTTGCACTTTATGATTGTTGTTGTTGTTTAAATAGAGTCTGGGAGACCTAAAATAGAGAAATAAGACTCAGAATTCTTTAGTAGCCAAAGAAGGAAAGAAAGGGCTAGAAAAGCAGACAGATGTGGAAGGAAAAAAAAAAACAGAAAAAAATCTGTTATTCTTCACTATATTATTCAATATGGGTGGTAAATTGGCAGAATACAACCCACTACCATTTCCTCACCTCACAAGTCTTGGTGGAGCTCCAACAGTGTGTTAGGTGCTTTCTACAGGTTACATTCCTATCTGTAGATGAGGAAATTGATGTTCCAAAATCAAACATTTGAAGTGGGATTGTGCAACTTCATAAGCCTCAATCCAGGATTCTAACCCAGTTCTTACAGTGTGTCTCATTTCTAAGAGGATTGTTTTCTTGGATCCCTGAACAATATCAAGAGTGTGTAGTAAACAAAATAAACAAAAATTCAAAAGTCAGGAGCAAAGTTTGAGCATTTTGATAAGAAAAAGCATTCATTTCCCTTATTGCCTAGAACTACATCTCAGTTATCTGTTCTCGCAAAATAATTTACACGAAACATTTGGATGGAAACAATGGTTTATTTTCCTGCTGATGTGATTGACTGGGTTCAGCTGGGTGGTTCATCTTTATCACTTGCTTTCAGCTAGGATCACTCCCTTGGCAGCACTCATTCCAATGAAAGTGTAGCTGAATTGAAAAACACACAAGAAGGTTCTACCCCTAGGTTGGCATTTCAGGGCTCTTCTGCAGTAGGTCGAGAAAACATGATCCCCCAAAGATTCATCCACTCCCTAATTCCCCAGAAACTGCAGTTATTAGCTTACATAAGAAAACTTCAAAAAGCTCATGGAAAATGGCTAAGTTTATTTCAGTGAAAAAGTTTTGAAATTCATGTCTAGCTTTTTTTCCAAAATGCACACACATAAGATGAGCTCAGGATGCAATACCTGTATCATTGTAAGAGTAAGGCAGGAAGCCTCCTCATACAGAGACACATACGGTGGAAAAGGAGACGTGGAAACAAGAGGAGGTTAGGACAGTGCCAGCCAAGTGCAGAAATGCTGGCAACAGCTAGAAAAGGCACCGGTTTCTCCCCTGGGGCATCCACGTAGACCACGGCCATGCAAAAACATCTGGATTTCAGAATCTGGCCTCCAGAAGCAGGAGGGGGTAAACGCCCATCACTTTAAGCCACAAAATACATGGTGATTTGTTATACATCATCCAGTCGGCCTCCTGATGCAGCCACCTTGGGCTTTCCCACAGTGAGTGCTCTCAGATCAGTTACATTTCTTACGTGGTTTCGGTTTTCCCCTGACCCAAAGCAAAAGCTTCCAGGCTTTTCAAACGTTAGGTTAAGCACGGCGACAACATGTTCCTTGTAAGTCACAAGGGTGGGGGCAGTGGGCTCTGTCTTTGGATGGATGGAGGGGCGTTCGTGAAAGTGTGCAGGAAGAGGAGAAATTAATAGCAGCTGTTTCTGCAAATGCGGCACCACAGTATGTACCGCTCATCAGGATCCTGTCAGGGCATCTTAAGTTCTTGGATGATTGAGTTGTTTCACTTTTTAGAAACTCTTTTATTATAAGAGTAATGGAAGCACTCAGGAGCAAAATCATAAACTGTAACTGGAAGGGTGCAAAATGCAAAGTAAAACTCCTCCCTGGTCCCACCTCCCATTTCTAGAATCTTCTTCAGCATCTCATTACCTATTTCCTTGTTATTTCCTATAAAGACATGCATAATCTATTTTTCCAAATACAATGGATATGTGTAATTTTAAATATCAGATGCTCCCAAAGTTTATCTCACTCCTCACGTGGTAATAATCACTTTTAAAGAGTTTAGTTCCTTCTTGAGAACTATACAAACCTTTGAATCCCCGTCTTAATTTTTTGTTTGTCACAGTTCTTTGCTAATTGTGAATGGCAAACTAATATTGGCTAAGTAAAACTCAATTCACACGAGTCTCACACACACACACACACACACACACATCATCATCATCATCATCATCATCTTTGAAATCTTCTGCATTTTCTGGAAATTTGTGCATCGTGCTGTCCCACATTTTTATTCCTTCTGGCCTTCCAAAGCATTTGTTTCTTTGGAAATACAGTAAGATGCCATTAAACATGAAAGAAATATAGAGGGTGGACCATATGAAACAGTGACAACTCAAAATTATAGACTAACTCCCATGAACTAAAGAGCTTTGGGGTTTTTTACTCCAATTGTATAAATGGTTCAGTTTTGGAAAAGTCAACACCAAGGCCCACTGC
The DNA here is from genome assembly GCA_949820135.1 of Sylvilagus floridanus. Taxonomy (NCBI): domain Eukaryota; kingdom Metazoa; phylum Chordata; class Mammalia; order Lagomorpha; family Leporidae; genus Sylvilagus; species Sylvilagus floridanus. The sequence goes on from OX463243.1 coordinate 3,025,113, forward strand.
TTTCACGGAAAGGTGATGAGCATTTGTTATGAGCCCATCAATTGTTGGCCTCTACTGAAATGCATGAAATTCTTGAAAACTCAACTCCAAAACCATTCTTCTTACTGTGGGTTTCTTGTTGCCTGGAACCTAAAGATGATGAAGATCTAACCAGGTCCTTACAGGAGCCTACTGTTCCAAGGGCATTTGTTGGTGTCCTTGATCCAAGATGGAACCTGGTTACTAAGGTGCCACTCACAAACTCCAGCAGAATCAACCGCGACTTGTGCGTGCTGAAATATAGGCACACACTTTTCTAGATAATGCAGAGAGGATGAGCCTAAGCCCAATATAACTCTAAAAGAAAAATCACCCATTAAAACATTTGTGAGATTCAATAAGATGCCATTTTAATTATACACATAAAAACTCAAGTTGAGTATCCCAAATCCCAAATACAAAATCTGAAAATGCCCCAAAATATGAACTTTGTTAGTGCTAACAGAACACCACAAGTGAAAATGCCCTTGTCCAACCTCATGGGATGAGTTGCAGCCAAAATGCAGGTGCTCTAATATATGATACAGAATTCCCCTTCAGGCTCTGTGGATAAAGGCTAGGTTTTCATGAAACATGGTGAAACATTGTGTTTAAACTTGTGTACATCCTCAAGTTTTCTTATCATGTATATATCATGCAGATATACTAAAATGAAAAAAAAATCCAAAAGCAATTCTAGTCCCCAGCATTTCTGATAAGAGATACTCGGTGTGTATTTTGTTAGTGTTACAATTTCCAGACATCACTAGGAATTCATTATTTCCTTTCTCTGGGGTCTCAAATATATTGCACTTAAGTGTCATGGGAGTCTCTTAACTACTATTTGGTTCCTCACTACTGCCTTCACAACTCGAGAAGAATCTCTGACGGATTATTGCAGCACTAAATACAAACAGAGGACACTCAACAAAATCTTTACAAGTGTCTCCTGTCAAGGTTTTCTGGAAGACAATCCAGGTCAAATGCACATCATCATTGAAAGCTGAGGTCCAGTCACTGGGTTTTGAGATGTGAGGGGATGTTGGCATGGGGCAGATGCTGAGAAAGATATCAGTCAGGAGTGGAGCCTTGTCCTAAGAGTGCTTTAGAAGGCATAGATTTTCCCCTGAGTCTGAGTCTTGTTAGATGTGGTAGGTATCCTATCCGTCAGTAGATGCTCCTTGTCTGGCTTTTTACTTGCACTTGCTTAAGCAGAAAAATGCTGCCAGTTCTTGCAAAACCTCCCCACAGGAATAGAGTATGGAGCAGGGGAAGATCTGAATGGAGGCGCAAAGAAGTGGAGAAAGTTGGTCTTCGATGCTTTTACTCTGCTATGAAATACCTTCCATACTCACCTGCCTCAGGGTGGATGCCCCAGAAGCAGGACCTTAATTAAAGAATATTATTGCAAGTAGTTTGTAGTAAAAGGGTGAGCACAGAAAGATTTGATGAGAAAATAAGGCAACCAAAAGCGGGAAAGATATACAAGTGTGCTTGACAAAGTTCATGGAAAATGGAATTAAAAGATAAGTGCGGGGCAGGCACCTTAAGTGCAGACATGTGCCAGTTTGAGACCCAGCTGCTCCACTTCTGAGCTAGCTCCCTGCTGATGGTCTGGGAAAGCAGTAGAAAATGGCCCAAGTCCTTGGGTCCCTGCACCCACGTGGGAGACCCAGAAGAAGCTCCTGGCTCATATTTTTGGCCTGGCCAGCCCCAGCCATTGGGGTGTGAACCAGCATGTGAAAGATATTCTCTCTATCTCTCTCTCTCTCTCTCTCTCTCTCTGCCTTTCAAATAAATAAATAATTTTTTTTAAAGTTAAGCACATTTTGGCAGAAAAACTTTTGAGATCCATGCATAGTTTTTTTTTTTCAGAACACATTTTCCACGAATCTTTTGAAGATCTTTATTTGTTATCATATAAATGACCAGCAGGACTCTTGAGGCTCACCCAATGAGCCTTAATGGGCAGTGGGGAAACTGCCGTTATTCCCAGCAAGGAGCAAGAAAGCTGGGGTATCCATTCACCATCTTTTACCCATCACTGACTGGCTGATCCCAGAGACATCAACCACCCAACTTTTCCAATGGTCCCCACACCAGATCAAGAGAAAGCCCACCTGTACAGAGCTAGAGGTACTTGCAATAGGAGGCTGTGCCGTGCACTGGAAAGGCAAGAACCAAGGTTAAACACCAGACACCAGCAGTGACTGCTACACCACCTTAGCTTTATTTGTTCATCATTTCCAAAGCCTCTTTTCTCCATGTATTTCTCCCCTTTTTTCTTAAAATTTCAAAGTTAGAAATCTGGGGCAGGAATTTGGCCAAGCATTTAGGATGCCTTTATCTCACATCAGTACACGGTGGGTTCCATACCCAACTCCACTCCTAATTCCAGCTGCCTGCTAATGTACAGCCTGGGAAGCAGCACATGATGGCTCAGGTTGTTAAATCCCTGTCATCCACGCCAGGGACCTGGATTGACTTCCTGGCTCCCAGCTTTCACCCTCTAGGCTCCAGCCATCGCAAATATTTATGGAGCAAACCAGAAGACGGGCACCCTCTCCCCGATCTGCCCCTTCCTCTCCTCCATCCCATCCCTTTCCCTCTGTGTCCTGTCAAATAATGAAAATCAGATATCTTTTCTCCTAAATAAGGAAGTGAGTGTAGGGGGAAGTTCAGTAAAAGAAGAACCGGTGAGCATATGACAATACTAAAAATCTGAACAAGAATTATTTCTGATAAGGCTTAGACCACAGAAGAGAGTCCTTGCAGAACTGATGGCAGCTCAGAGGGGAAATTCTTGTCTCATATTTGTGCTCAGTAACTTGGCTGGAATTCTCAACAATGACTGAATAGAACACCTCAGTGAGCACTGTCTTCCCCTGTCTCATTCTGGCCCAGATGTCCCAAGCAAGAAGAGTAAAGCCAACACATTCATACATGCCCATGCATATTTTTGTGAATAACCTAAATACAACTGGGGTCCCTTTGGGCCCAGCCTTGAGATGGTGTTGTATTAAAAGAAGCTGAGTTGGTGTAGATCAGCCTACAAAAAAAGAAAGAAAGAAAGAAAGAAAGAAATTAAAATTTTTACTCAGTCTCTTGAGTCTTTATGCACAGCAAAGCATCCTACAATGTTCTCTCTCTCTCTCTACATTCTTGATATCATTCACAGGAATGAGAGGTGTTCTTACAATACTTCTTTCCCACTCTGCTTCCCATTCATCAAAATTCTTCCAATTCCAATCATTGGAGCTTTTCTCTCTCCCCTCTGTCACTTAAAATTTGATCAACTGTGAAGTTTTACCATGTTTGTTCTTGTTGCTCTGCAGGAGCTGGATCAAAAGACGAGAAGTCAGGACTGGAACGGGTGCTCTACTGTGAGACGCCATGGGTGTGGGCTATGGCTTAACCAACTGCACCACACTGCTGTCTCCTGAAAAATGTTCTCGAACTGAAATAAACTTCTCTTTTATTAAAGTACGTCTCTTAAATTCATTTATTTCAGAGATGCATAGACAAAGAAAGTCCTATCTACTGGTTCATTCCCCAGATGGTCTGCTTTTTGCTGTATTACACTGTAGCATCCCATATCCATTTCAAGGATTCTCTGAGAATTTTCTCTGCCATCGTGTATTCTCCCACACCAGGCAGCACCGTAACATCCAGGACAGAATACAAATGACCCATTGTCTTGAACTCAATGGTGAATCCTGTGTTAATTACAATGCATGCGTTTGTAACTAAGTCTATGTCTGAATGAATGATTTTTGGTGATGTAATATACTTTCTCACTGTGAAATAATAGAGAATGCCTAAAATTTCAAAGATGGAAATTGCCTTTAATTTAATCATACTTCAGCACTGGTAATAGTGTCTATCTTTTGTAAACATACACAGGAATTTTAGACTTTTTATATCAAAAAGGCATAACCACTAGAGGAAAGGGCCATTGTGAGTTGGTCTCATTCAAGAACTGACACAAAATTCTAAACAAAAATATTAGCAAGCTAAATCCCACATTTTATAAAATAATGCATTGTGACTACATAGATTTATTCCATGAATCATGGTTTCATTTGACATACACAAATCTTTATTATAATGTACCACGTTAACAGCTTGTTTTAAAAGTCTCATCTCAATAGATGCAAAGAAAGCATTGGAAATTAAAGCATTAAAATGGGAAGAGAGGGCACTGCCTTTAATCATATAAAGTGTATCTATTATAAATACCACATCCAATAGCAACATATGAAAATCATTCAATTATTTTATCAGAAACAAGACAAAGATGACTCCCTCTTCCTATTCCATATCAGCTTGGAAGCCTTAGCCAGCACACCAGGAAAATGAAAATTATCAACATATACAAATTGGGAAAGGAAAAACAAAACTATCACTACTCACATATACTTGTCAACATAGGAAACTCAAGAAGAGTCTACAGAGAAACAAATTAGCATTCCCTAGAGAATTTAGCAAGGTTCCTGGATAGAAAGTCAATATGCAAGAAACACTTGCATCTCTACACATGGACAACAAGCAGAATGTCTCATTTGAACCACAAGAATAACAACAAATATAAGGCTTTTAAAATCTTGTCTTGAAGACTTTCTCAATGAAGATATCTTCTCACTGCTAAGGCACTGTGGCCAAGGCACTGGAACAAACACGCTGAGCATATAGTAGAAGACAGAAGTACTCCTTTTTCCACTGACACCACACCAATAAGCTCATATTTCTAATGTATATTTGGGAGAGATGTAGTTCACTTCATTTTATTTCTTTTGAACAGACTCTGGCCAAATAAGGAGCACACCGTACCATGAACTGGAGCTCTTGTTTTTAAAAGAGCCCTAAGATTTTTGAAACCTTAACAGGGATGGTAGAAACTAGAAGAACTGGTGTTTCAAAGATATGATTTTTTTTTTCACTGCAAGAGGTGGAGCTTTGACTGCATCTCCATTGCAAGCTATTCTTTTTTTTTTTTTTTCCTAAATGTAAATGGACCATCTATCCAAGGAAATTTCAAACAGGAGTTGATCTAACAGTGGCTCCACAGAGCTGAGTGTTCTGTGGGATTTTGTGGCTTGGAGGCACGGATAGGCTTCCACAAAGGCTATCGTGTCTCTTTTGCATGGTGCCTGCCTGCTCCCCCTTGTGTTCCACAGCAGGTGGATGTGGTTTTGGTCAAGGCCACGCTCACAGAAAATCAGAAGCCAGTAGGAGGAAGGTCTGAAGGGAGAATCCCAAGTGGGCTTGGTGAAGTAATGGCCCACGTGTGGCATTGCCGAAGTCTGAAGAACCCAGACCCAAGAGAATACTTGGAATAGAAGGAGCCATGCTATCTCTGAGACATAGAAGGAGCGGCACACAGAAAAGTCTCCCACCTCTTCTCACCTTGCTATCTGTTCCATTTTTAAGGATGTGGCACTATTATTTTCTGCTATGGTTGTGCTGCAGGGACCCCACTTTCGCGAGTCTGGATCCTAGGGTACCAATCAAGAGGTGGCTGGATTTCAATCTTCAGTGACGCGAGGAGGAAGAGGATTCCCCATGGAGGAGAAATAATACCTTGGAAACTTGACCTTGAGTGGGAGAAGAACAAATCCTTTCTGTGACTTAACTTTCTTTCTTCTGTTTCTGGAATGTTTTAGAGAGGATCAATAGGAGGGAAGTCATCTCTGCCCTACTAAGTCATTCCAGAGAAGAGTGGTCTGCCCCATAGTCACCTAGTGAGCTGGATCTGATCCTGCAGAGTCAGGAAGCAGCCAACCCCCTGGCTGGAGTGTGCACACCTTCCATTGGTTCTCCTGGCAAAAGTCAGGCTCTAACACTCACCATCATTTTAGTGAGGACTCCAATAGATCAAGAGAGGGAACTCCCACTGGATTTTCCAAGACCAGTGGTTCCCAAATGCAGTTTGTAAATAAGCAGAATCAACATGCCCTGGGAACTGGGAGGAGTGTGTATTTCTTTGTCACATCCCACATGGGGCACATGATTCTAAGATGCACTCAAGCTGAAGGTCACTAGGCCTTCAGTTAAACCCTCACACAGGCGAGGGATACGGAGCTGAATTTCAATTTTAATATGATCACATTTCAACACACTGCCTAGGAAGAGGTCTGAGTCAATATTCATGCTATTCACTAGTATCTCCAGTCATCTGCTCTCTGGGCGTAGAGTAGGATTGTATTTCCCCTGGTGGCTGGTTGGGGTCAAAAGACCGACCACTTCCTCCCAATGAGTTGTAATACCATGTGGGGGTGGTTACTGCAGCATAGCTCAGCCTATCCTAACTGACACCAGGTGAAACGATGACCACATGTCCCAAGATTCCTGCCAATTCTCTTACCTTGAATATCCTATCCCATTTCTTAAGTCACAGCCTCCAGTTTTGTCTCAATCACATTGTTTTATGCCTGTTTTCCGTGTTTCCCATACAGGCAAACCCAAAGCTGAGGATGCTGTAAGAGCTTAATAAATATTCAACTATCCATCTACCATCACCCACATCCCCTGTAAAAGACCACTGTCCCTTTATTGCCCATGTCTCTGCCTCTAAAAATCCATCTGCCACAAAGTACTGCTTCTATTTTCCCCCTCAAATGGTTTCTTTCCCTCTAGATGGTAGTTAAAGCCAGCATTTGGGCCTCACTTGCTTTGCTTTAATTATTAACTGTGATTAGACACTCCAAGCGTTCTGGAGCAACCGGGCAATTGAACATGTGTAATTTTCCTGATTATTTCCCTGACTCAACCCGGAACAAATAACAACAAACAACAGCAGTCAAAGAAGGAGTGTTTGTTTTCTCAGCCAGAGCACTGTGGATTTACACCTCCTTCCCGTTTGCACTAAGGAGAATTACATGAGTAATCTCCCCACAGTCAGCACAGCCCCCCAAGTCCTTCCAGTGTCATTCTACAATAGTAGCAAGAATTTAAAGCTATTTCAGTGCGTGTAACTGAACAATATCAACCCACCATGCAACACGCTTATGCCTAAACATCTTTCCAGAATAAGTCTCTGAGCTCCTGGGGGGTTGCGTCTTTCCTGGTCTTTGAATTCTGCAGGCCTGGTGTAGAATCTATCATCCTCTCTGTGGTCAGTACACGTGTGTTACTAAATGAGTGTGTGAATGAGTAATGATGAATGAGTGAATGAATGAAATCAAAGTTGCCTTTTTAATTTTTTTTTTTATTTTTGACAGGCAGAGTGGACAGTGAGAGAGAGAGAGAGAGAGAGAGAGAGAGAGAGAAAGGTCTTCCTTTGCCATTGGTTCACCCTCCAATGGCCGCGCAGCAGGCACGCTGTGGCTGGCGCACCACGCTGATCCAAAAGCAGGAGCCAGGTACTTATCCTGGTCTCCCATGGGTGCAGAGCCCAAGGACTTGGGCCATCCTCCACTGCACTCCTGGGCCACAGCAGAGAGCTGGCCTGGAAGAGGGGCAACTGGGACAGAATCCGGTGTCCTGACCAGGACTAGAACCCGGTGTGCCGGCGCCGCATGGCAGAGGATTAGCCTGTTGAGCCACGGCGCCAGCCTAAAGTTGCCTTTCTAATTATTTCATTAGAAGAAGCTGAAGACTAAATTTTTGCTAATGATTTCTATAAGAGAATCATAATCACTAAATACATTTGTTCCAAATGGCTCTGCCTTGACTAGAAATGTTAGATTCTGGATATGTGTTTGTCTCATGCTAGGAATCCCATCCTGCCCGCACCCAATCATTTCTCATAAACAGCCATGATAAAGGCAAAATCCCGAATCAGAGGATGGACATGTGACTAGTGGACCGACCGGAACATATGACTATTTATTTTTTGCATTATTTTTCAATAAATGCTGACAGTGACAAAAATCAAGGAGGGGACGAGAATTTGCCTTGAAGGTTTAGACTCCAGTTTAGACACCTGAATTCCACAATAAAAGGTCTGAGTTTGATTCCCAGCCAGTTCCTGACTGCAGCTTCCTGTGATGCAGACACTGGGAGATAGCTGTTGAGGCTCAAGTCACTGGCTTCCTGCCATCTTCATGGTGATACCTGGGTGGGTTCCCAGCTCCCAGCTTCCCTGCCTGGCCCAGCTGCCGCTGTTGTGGGCATTTAGGAAGTAAATCAGTGAATTGGAGCTTTCTCTCTCCGTGTATCTCTGCCTTTCATATAAATAAGTGAATGAATCAATGAATAAAGAAAATGAAACCAATGAAAGTAAAACCTTAGTCCTGGAAAATATTGGTGCTTGCATCATTTCCTTACTCCAAAATTCTCTTTCAGCAGTTAGGGTGCCAACAGAATGACCCCCAACAACTCCCCAAGTTCCCAGGGGTCCATGTGGCCTGGGAAACTTCAGGATCCAACCCCAGGACAGTCACATACCAAAGTAAACCAAAGAATTTCATTCTTGGAGGAGGATCCTGTAGCACCAATGCTTTCTTCACATCTGTTCCTACATGGAATATGCTCTTCTGGACAGCTGAGAATACTCGAAGTGGGATGAGATAACTGACCCAATTAACTTGTCATGGAACTCTTTCTGCTGGGCCTTAATTAAAGATTTCTTTAAAATACAACTTTCCAGTTTCAAAAGCAAGTTAGTCATGGAACAGAGGAGTGCATAAGTAAGTATGAATTGACTCCTATGCCATGCTGGCTTGTCCTGACACCTTTGCCCATTCAGAATAACAGGACAGCAAGCAACTCTGTCATGCTCATCTTTGTCCTAGTTCCTAAATATCATGTGACTGGGCAAATTTAACAGACAGCAAAGAAAGCACTTACATTAGATCATTACGTTGTGGGTTTTTTTTTTTTTTTTTGCATTATCATCTTTTGGAATATGGTTCGCAAGTAACAGAAATCAAGACTAGTTGATGTAAATCAAAAGTGAGTTTAGTATAAAAATATTGAATATTTCATAGAATCCCCAGAAGAGAATAACAAGATTCACAAACTATGCAGGCAGAATAACACTTCAGTAGGGTCAAAGAATTGGTGACCTCAGTAGGGTCAAAGGATTGTTTCAAAGTCTGGGGCACCTTCCAGTGGTGGACTTGATTCTTTGCCTGCACACAATACCAGCAGAGGGAATAGATAGAGAAAAGCATTTCAGTGCCCATCATGCAAGCCAAACTCTGCCTACTATAAAGACACATTAAGATAATGGTAGTTTCATAAAAGTTGTAGAGTTCTGCCATTGCATAGTCTCATTTTACTGAGATTGCTGAAATTTCAACAATCTGGGAGTGGCCGTTGTGGTACAGTGAGTCACCCTGCTGTCGGGGACACCTGTATCTCATATCAGAGTGCCCGGGTTGGATTCCAGCTATTCCACCTCCAATCCAGCTTCTTGCTAATTCATCCTGGGAGGCAGCAGATGACAGACAGCTCAAACACTTGGGTTGTTAGCACCCATGTGGGAGACCCATACGGAGTTCTAGACTCTTGGCTTTGGCCTGGCCCAGACTTTGGTGTTGTGGGAATTTGGGGAATGAACCAGTGGATGGAAAATCAAGCACTCGCTCGCTCTCTCTCTCTCTCTCTCTTTCTCTCTCTTCCTCAACTCTCTCTCCCTGCCTCTGAAGTAGATGAAAATAGACAAATAAAACATTCCTAAAAATCTGTCTAAATGGAGGTAGCATTGTGGCACAGCAGGTTAAGCTGTGCCACAGCATCCCATATGAGTGCCAGTTCAAGTCCTAGCTGCTCTACTTCCCATACAGTTCCCTGCTAATGCACTTGGGAAGAAGGTGGAAAATCGCCCAAGTACTTGACCCCTGCCACTCATGTGGGAGACCTGGAGGAAACTCCTGGCTCCTGGGTTTGGCCTTGCCCAGCCCTGGTTGCTGTGGCCATTTGAGAGATGAGCTAGTGGATGGAAGATCTCCATCTCTCCCTCGCTGGGTCTCTTCCTCTCTATAACCTTGCCTTTCAAATAAATAAATAAATGTTTTTAATCTATGCTTATTTTTACCATAGTTAAAATAACTATCATGGAACTATGATCTTTCAGATAGCCGGCACTAGACAAGGCAACTATTATGAATTTGTAAGGAGGAAGGAAGAAAAAGTATGACCTCACTTTTTTAATTCTGAAGAAACCCTTGACACGAGTTGATGAGTTGGTTACTTAAACATTTTTAGGGAAAAAACAAAAAACCATACAAGTGTGGCTGGCATTGTGGCATAGTGGATTGAGCTGCCACTTGCAATGTGGACATCCCATCTGGGTTGTTGGTTTGTGTCCCAGCTGCTCCAATTCCAGTCTAGGTCTCTGCCTGGATAAACAGTGGAAGATGGCCCAAGAGCTTGAGCCCCTGCCACCCAGATAGGGGATCCAAATGAAACTCCTGGCTCTTGGCTCCTGACTTTGGCTTGGCCCAGCCCTGGCCATTATGGCCATTTGAGGAGTGAACTAGAGGGTGGAAAATCTCTCTGTGTGTGTCTATCCTTCTCTCTCTGTAACTCTTTCTTTCAAGTAAATAAATAATTCTTAAAAAGAAGAAAAATGCAAATTAGATCTAGGACTATATGCAATTTATTTTCTTCAGGTTAAGATTCATTGCCTGGACTGATATATATCTACATGTGGTTAGATAATAATGAAATTTCCCTTCTTTTATTATTTTTATTTATTTATTTGAGAGGGAAAGAGACAGCGAGAGAGAGCTCCTATCCACTGGTTCACTCCCCTAATGCCCATAGTGGCCCCAGGTTAGGGCAGGGAAGGGGGTTGAAGTAGGGAGCCAGGAAATCAACACAGATCTCCCGTGTGAGTGACAGGGACTCAACAATTTGAGCCATCACTATTGCCTCCCCAGGTTCACCACACTCCAATGTGAGATATTAGTGTTTAACCTCTAAGCTAAATGCCGGCACCTCCCTCATTGTTTTATTTGGTTTAGGTTATGTTCAGCAACATCTGGAGGAAGCCAGAGTTAAGACACATCATGATTATCTGCTGTTAACAGCTGCAACTAGATCTTAGCATTTAGAGGCAATAAATCCAGTGAGCACGGCACACCAAGTCTGAAACTCAGAAACTTTGGGTTCACTTCCAGATCTTATCCCAGAATCACCATGGTGCAGACACAGAATGCAGACTTGAAATGATTTTGATAAACTGGATTTGAATGCTTTAATGCTCTCTCTTTTCCTCTCTGTTTCCCTAAATGCCTCTATGTCAGAACAAGAAGTGTATGTGCGACAAGCCAAGAGTTCTAGGTCAATACCAGGACATTATTGCTCTGGCTTAGAGACGTTTTGGGGGTGCCACATGGAATCATGGCAACCATGACAGACTCTCAGATTTCAAGTAGACATTTAACATCACTACACCAACTGCCAGGAATATCTTCTCCAGCTTTCCTGACAGGTGCATGTCCTGACTTTTACTCAAAATCTCCCCATGATTAGGACCCAATGGCCTCCCAAGTCAGCCTATCCCATTGTGGTGCCATGGTCGCTGCCTGAAGGTTCTGCATTCTTAAAGAAACTCAACTCCAGGCAGTGGCCCCCCTTTTTCCAAGGGCCCAGAATGACTTCCAGATAACGTTTCTCAAATATTGGAAGACACTTGTCAAACATTGTCATATCAAGTTGACCTTCTTCATACTACCTGCTCTTCTCCATTCTCCCCTCTATTGGATCCTTTCTTTTGCGTTATTCCTGGTGTTCTATGGGACTCTCCCACATCCAATCGCACCTCCTCCAATCCATTCATACTATATTAGCCTGAATAATGTTCTCAGCATAAACATCTTAAACAAAATTCTCCAGATAGTATCTGTTTACTGTTTTCAAAACTTGGATTTTTAAATGCTCTTAGCTTTTACCTTTTCCTTGCTTATTTCTCGAGCTCATATCTCATCATTCCTTGCCTTTCACACAGAATCTATCAATCGCTAAACTACTTTGCATTCCCAAACCCATCTTGTTCTCCCAAAGAAAGCTCAGCCCATGTCCTCTGCCTGTAACACCCATTCCACAGCAAATTGATCATTCCTCCTCATTCTTTCAGTGCCCTCTCCATCCTCCTCACTTGCAGGATTGGATGTTCCTCTCATGGCATTCTTCCCTTAATCTGTATTATAAATATTAATGCACAGCATTAAAATCATCTGTTCACTTGTATATCCCTACCACTAAAACATAACTGTGAAGAAAAGGATTCCACTGCCTTGCTTGCTGCTGAATTCTATGACACAGTTCAGTCCCTGGCATATTGCAGGAGAATCTTTACTCTGCTGAATGATTAATCCAGTGTCCCTAACCTTTCCTCTAACAACTTACCCAACGGATCGTCCATAATCCTGGCTTTTCCCTGTTGTCACTCCATACAGCTTATCAACATTCCACCTAAAATTTGATACCCAAACTCCATCTTGATCCCAAAGCTAAGAGAGGGAGGAAAAAATCCTAGAGAAGAAATCTTAAAAGTTGTACAAACTGTACTACAGATGCATCTCTCCCTTGTTCTGCTCCTCTTATTCTGAGGCTAATACTGACCAGGGCGGAATCCCAGAATGTGATAGCCTAGTAGGGTAGCAGCTCTGCCAAATACCTATGAGAGTTTTCATTTTTCCTTGTGGGAATGAACAGTGGCTTAGTCATATGCTGCACAACACATGCATTAAGCAGAACTTAATTGCTATTAATAAAATATTGATGCATTTGCTTATCAGGCCAAATATTTGAAAATCTCTGGACCATCTCCAGACATGTCTTCATCTTGGCATCCTGCGATGTGAAAGTCGTTGCTGAGGTGAAGTGTTGAGCACACACTCTGTGGGCTGTTTTCTTCGTATGTGTACACACGGATTTTATTAGTCAGTGACTGTCTTCGACTGTGGTTACAGAGGAACCTTTCCCTCTCAACAACCTTGAGGGAATTTATCGGATGTGTTTAAAAGCCATTTGCAAATTTTCCATTTCCAAGCTCTCTGGGTTGACAAATGTCCTCTATAGTGTGCCTTGGCTTGTCTATTACTTGTTTACCCATTGCATTTTACTGTTCCCAGTGTTCCTTATTATTTGCAAATTATTGTATTTTTCCCTATCATCCTCCACCTCATCAACAGTGAGTCTTTTTTTTTTTTTTTTGACAGGCAGAGTGGACAGTGAGACAGAGAGACAGAGAGAAAGGTCTTCCTTTACCATTGGTTCACCCTCCAACGGCCGCCGCAGCCGGCGCGCTGCAGCCGATGCACTGCGCTGATCCGAAGCCAGGAGCCAGGTGCTTCCTCCTGGTCTCCCATGCAGGTGCAGGGCCAGGGCCCAAGCACCCGGACCATCCTCCACTGCCTTCCCGGGCCACAGCAGAGAGCTGGACAGGAAGAGGGGCAACCGGGACAGAGTCCAGTGCCCTGACTGGGACTAGAACCCAGTGTGCCAGCACCTCAGGCAGAGGATTAGCCAATTGAGCTGCAGTGTCGGCCTAACAGTGGGTCTTACTTCCGTGTGATTACCAGCATAAGATCTCTTCATCAACATTTCTTCCGTAGCTTTTTAGAGTTATCATACGTGGCTCAACTATTTTCACACATTGGACACTTCTAGCCCTTAGGAAAGGTGAATAAATGCCCAAAATGCAAATTAACTCTGGGATTACATATGAGATTCTTGCTAACAGTCACTGCTGTTCTCATCATTTATAACATTTATAGGCATGGTAGTCCCAGAATTAATGGATACTTACTTCCATATAAGTTGGCAATCTCACTGGTATGAGTACGTGAAGGTTATGCCCAGGGACACAAGCTTACATAAACAATTTAGATGATGGGGGAACAGGTGGATGAAAGGGTGGGTGAGGGCAACAGAGATAGTGAGAGAGTTGGATAGAAGGAGAGAGAAAGAGAGACTGGTTTTCCCTTTTCCCAGCTCATAATTTTACAAAAGCTTTCAGTGCAAGGCATTGTTCTCTTTTACTAAACATGGAGTAGTGAAGAGAAACTGAAGATGAAATAAAAACCCACTACAATTAATTTTCAAAACCTGATGTGATCAGAGCCCAGATGACTAAGCCCATGAGCCAGGAGCCTAAAGTGGCTGCATTCACAAGGACAGAGAAGAATCACAATAGGGCAGGTGTTGTGGTACAGCAGGCCAAGCTGCGGTTTGAGGCACCAGCGTTGCATATCAGAGCATGGGTTCAAGTTCTGGCTGCTCCACTTCCAATCCAGTTTCCTGCTAATGCACCTGAGAAAGCAACAGAAGATGGCCCAAGAACTGGGGTCCTCTCGCCCATGTGGAAGAGAAGGATGGAGTTCCTGGAGTCTAGTTTTGGCCTCACCCAGCCCTGGATGTTGGGGGCGTTTGGGAGATAATCAGGGGATGGAAGCTCTTTCTCTATTTCTCTGTCCCTCTGCCTTTCAAATAAATAAATCTTTAGAAACAAAAGAACAAGGAACACAACGACAGGATGAGACTGTCTAGACAAGTAGACAGAGTGGAAACATAATATTTAGTAGGCAGTAATATTTGTAAAGCACTGATATACCATTTACAAAGTGTAAACTCTGGATAACTAGCAGTTATTAGTATTACAGTTGTATATTTTTACAATAGACAGGTTTCCAGAAATATCATAAGACTCAAACATTGCTCACAAATGCTTGGATTTGTTGCTAAAGTTCAGGAATGTTGGATTATTCACTGACTCACCAGGAATTTTGAAAGTTCTTTTATGTCTTCAGCCTTCCCCAACATTGGAAATGTCCACAAGTGGAAAGAAGAGACTGGATGGTTCTCAGAGACTTGTCTTGCTCTTTTCCAAAGCTAAGGAGTTGCTATGTGTAGAGCAAGCCTCTGGGAGTGAATGGATGTGAATGCTGACAGAATATGTACCAGGCAACTCTTGAAGGGACCTGGAGTGAGGTTGTTGGGTGGTGCTCTTGGAAGTCTGGGAGATAGATAAGTACTGTGTACCAGAGAGCTTCCAGTGCCAACCCAGAGAGGGAACAAAAAGCCCCAAATCCCATGGAGTAAATGGGTGTTCCAAACTTGAAGTGGATGGGAATTCTCACTGTTCCTGCACAGTTTTCACTCACTCAAGGCATGACCAATAATACAAACAGTCAACAGGGTGAGTGCTTAGAGGAAAGTTGAGGAAGCAAGAAGGACCTTGGAGGGTCTGACCCCAGGCATGCACAGTTCATGGAAATCATGAGCTGGAACACTCTTGATTAAAGCACACATTTTATTAAATTATATGTGCAAATATCCTAAGGAAGTTGATTTTCTTTAAGGATAAGAAGGATGATATGGTAAAGTGAACAATCCTGTAGTATAGTGAGGATAATTATCTGTTTCATTTGTTGCTATGAGTTGCACATTGTTTTGTTGTTGTTTTGCCGTGGGAGATTGCTCTACAATAGGAGTTGCATAAGACTATATGCAATCTTTGTCACAGGTGACAAGCCCAATAGCATAAAGGGCATTTCTATTGACATTAACTGCCCAAGTAAGAAGACAAAATGTGCCTATAAACAAATTTATCAGGACAGGCTATTATAACAAATAATTCTAACATCGCCGTGGCTTAAAACAATTTTGAAAGTTCATTGTTTGCTCATGTCTCAGTTGAAGTGTCAACTCTCTTCACGTGGTGACTCAGAGATGCAGGCTGCTCCTTGGTCGTTCCCTCCTCTAACATGCCATGGGGAGGAGATGAGTACAGAGGGTCATGCACCCAGTATTAGCAGTGTCAAGTGAAAAATGCCATGCACACGTCTGCTCATGTACTTTGATGAGAATTAATCACGTGATCTAACCTAACACAGGGGAAGATGGAATACATATTCTCTGGCCAAGCCAACATTTGGAAAGAGAAGAGGATCATTTAGTATGGTCAACTGCCTACCTTTGTCACACTGGTCTGTGAATTAGGAATCTCTCATTGCATCTCTGCTCCATCATAGATAGGTGTGGACTTTGACATGACTCAAGTACACCCATAAAGGACAGCTTTGGGGGCTGGCTCTGTGGTGCAGCAGGTAAAGCCGCCACCTGCACTGCCAGCATCCCATATGGGCGCCGGTTCGAGTCCCAGCTGCTCTACTCCTGATCCAGCTGATGAAAGACCTCCCTCTCTCTGTTTCTGCCTCTCTGTAACTGTGCCTTTCAAATAAATAAATAAATCTTTAAGGAAAAAAAAAAAAACAAAGAACAGCTGAATCACTCCTCATAGATATATAAGCTTTGGGCTTATACTTATTTTCACACATACATATATCTTCTTGGCTTGCAACTCCTCATCCAACTAGAGAAGACAGCTTGATCTATTCTGTCTCAGTATACTTCATAAACCTGATAATTTGTAAATGGTTGTTAAAGTCTCAGGCACCAACCACACTTCCAACCTTTCTAGTCTTTAGCCTCCCTTCACAATCCCCAACCTCAGCTTTGTTTGCTATCAGTAGGATCAGGCAGCTTTGTGCTCATCTTTCCCTGGGCAGGGAGGGCAAGGAGATAGTAGCATATCTGCCTGCATAGCAGCAATGCATGGGTGGACACGGGAAGCTGAGAAGTGGCTGGCTTGGCTTTTGAGTGTTCCCTCCTGATAGATTTCTGAGTCAGGCATTTTTTAAAAAGATTTATTTATTTTACTTGAAAGTCACAGTTACACAGCAGGGGAGCAGGGTCTTCCATCTGCTGGTTCACTCCCAGATGGCTGCAACAGCCGGAGCTGTACCCATCTGAAGCCAGGGACCAGGAGCTTCTTCCGGTCTCCCACATGGGTGCAGGGGCCCAAGGACTTGGGCCATATTCTACTGCTCTTCCAGGAGTCTGGCATTTTTTATCCACTGTTGATGTGACAGCACTTTAACTGGGGTTCTAATCCCCACTCCTTTAAAAAAAAAGATTTTATTTATTTATTTAAGAGATAGAGTTATAGACAGTGAGAGGAAGAGACAGAGAGAAAGGTCTTCCATCCACTGGTTCATTTCCCATTTGGCTGCAACGGCTGAAGCTGAGCCAATCCAAAGCCAGGAGACAGGAGCTTCTTCCGGGTCTCCCACACGGGTGCAGGGGCCCATATTCCACTGCTTTCCCAGGCCACAGCAGAGTGGATCAGAAGAGCCAGGACTAGAACCGGCGCCCATATGGGATACCAGCGCTGCTGGTGGAGGATTAACCTACTGTGCTGCAGCACCGGCCCCTCCACTCCTTTTATAATGAAGGAGAGAGAAGCTTGGAATATATGATGAGATAAAATAGTAGATTACTTCTGCGAAGCCAGAATAGAATGCATAAAAAACTGACATTTGTCATTCATTTGACAATTCTCTTAATGACTCAATCAACACCATTGTGTAGAAAAACACATCACAAGATGTACACCATTCAGAGCATGGAGAAGGTTTACTGATATGCTAACCAGTGCAGTTTGCTTGTATTTGCTTTTCCACGTATACAAGAGAAGTATATGATTTACAATGCATGCCACTATGTATGCCAGTCCGAGAGGTATTTTCTTTTAAAACGTTTGCCTAGACAAGTCTGAATGAGACATTATCGGTATTAATAAAATAAAATGAAAACTTGAAAACAGCAACATTCAGAGGTTAAAAAACAGATTCTGAAATTAAAACCATGAGAACAGAGGAGAGAAATGTCAACGGACAGCTTTGAGGGTAAAATTTTTTAAAATATTTGTTTTTTATTTATATACTTATTTGTATATAAACAGTATCTATATACTGTTTTTTTATATACTTATTTGAAAGACGGGGTGACTGAGAGATCCTTCACCCGTCGGTTCTCTTCCTAATTGGCTACAACAACCAGGGCTGGGCCAGGCAGAAGCCAGGATCCAAGGATTCCATCCGGGTCTCCCAGGTGGGCAAAAGGGACTCAGGTACTTGAGCCATCGTTTACTGCTTCTCAGGTGCGTCAGCAGGACCCTGGATCAGAAGTGGAGCAGCCAGGACTCGAACCAGCGCCCCAGTATGGGATGCCTCCCAAGTGACAAGTTAACTTGCTTCGTGGTACTGTGCCTCACCCCTCTACTTTTTTTTTAATTAATAGAATCCCCTAAGTGCCCAACCCAATGGATGAAAATAAACCCACACCAAGGTATATCATTGGGAAATCATAAAACAGTAGGATCAACAAGAAGAGCTTAAGAGTTCTGAGAGGAAGCAGAAGACAAAGGATTCGTGATCAGGATGGTTTGGTGTTTTCGGGAACACTGGTAGCTCACAGATAACCAAAAAATCTCTTCAAAGTGCTGACAAAAGTGCATGGGCAGTCAGTGGCTGTGATGCTTTGATTAATGACATCCAGAGTGAGAATGCCATGTGGCTGGGTGGCTAGCATACATGATGTGACAACAAAGCACAGGTGCACACAGGTAATAGTGCCAGCCCTTGGTATTCATGGCTTCCACAGCTGTGAAGTCAATAAGCTGTTGGTCAAAAGTATTTTTAAAAGATTGTGCCTGCAGTGAGTGTGCACAGACCTCTTTCTTGTCATTGCTCTCTGAACAACACGGTGCAACTTCTACTTACACAGCATGTGCACTGCGTGAGGTGGTGTGGGCGAGCTAGAGAAGATTTAAAACACAAGGGAGGGAGCCCGCACTGCAGTGTAGCAGATAGAGCTGCCACCTGCAATGCCAGCATCCCATATGGGCGCCAGTTCGAGTCTCAGCTGTTCCACTTCTGATCCAGCTCTCTGCTAGGGCCTGGGAAACCAGTAGAAGATGGCCCAAGTCTTTGGGCCCCTGCACCAGTGTGGGAGACCCGGAAGAAGCTCCTGGCTCCTCGCTTCAGATCAGCCCAGTTCCAGCCATTGAAGCCAACTGGGGAGTGAACCAGTGGATGGAAACCTCTCTCTCTCTCTCTCTCTCTCTCTCTCTCTCTCTCTCTCTCTCTCTCTCTGCCTCCCCTTCTCTCTCTGTGTAACTCTGACTTTCAAATAAATAAATAAATCCTAAAAAAATACAAGGGAGCATTTCCATGGGTCCTGTGCAAAGATTACCCCATGTTCCAGAAGAGTCATGACTATCTGTGGACTCCAATAGCCACAGGGCACCATGGAACCAACCCACCAAAGACACAGAAGAGTGACTGCACATATACATGTGTGTGCATGTGTGTGTGTGTGGGGGGGGTGTCTCTGGAATGATATACAAGAACCAGGTGACACTTGTTGCTTCTGAAGAGAGAAGTTCAATGTCAAGAGAAAAGCAATGTGAGGTAGACTTCATTCACATTACCTGCAATGAGTTCCTTTAAGAGATTTACTGTATGTGTATGCCACCTCTTTATAAACATCATAACGTAAGATGCATTTTCTTGAAGGTCATATATAGACACACAGATACATGAATCTATGTAAAATAGTGCATATGTGTGTGTATCCTATTAACCAAATAATTCTTCCTTCTAGAAAGCTATCAGATGGTTCTGTGGAAAGTGATTTTTGTAAGATGATATTCAATATAGTATATTTTAAGATTTTATTTATTTATTTGACTGGTAGAGTTACAGACAGTGAGAGAGAGAGAGACAAAGAGAAAGGTCTTCCTTCTGTTGGTTCACTCCCCAGATGGCTGCTATGGCTGGAGCTGTTCCAATCCGAAGCCAGGAGCCAGGTGCTCCTTTCTGGGTCTCCCATGAGGGTGCAGGGGCCCAAGCACCTGGGCCATCTTCCACTGCTATAGCCATAGCAGAGAGCTGGGACTGGGAGAGGAGAAACTGGGACTAAAACCAGGGCCCATATGGGATGCGGGCACCGCAGGCGGGGGATTAATCTAGTGCACCACGGTGCTGGTCCCTCATTATAGTATTGATTGAGAGCGAAAGACTGTGAGCAACCTAAATATCCATCAAAATTAATTCTGTGGCATAAATTGTGGACCACTCTACAATGAAATACCCTGTCATCATATAAACAACGAATCAAGGGGTTCGTTAAGTACTGATGAGGAATAAAGTCTAAGATATATGGATAGGCGGAAAAGATAAAGGGGTGAAAAACACATATGGTATGCCAGGAAGAATGTACAGCAGTCCCCAATACCCACAATGAATACTTGCCAAAACCCCCAATGCATACCTGAAAACTCAGATTGCATTAAACACTCTATATGCTATTTCTTTCCTACACATACCTGCCTGTGGTGATGTTTAATTTATAAATTAGGCACAGTAAGAGATGAGCCACACCCACTAATAACGAAACAGGGTACTTTCAACACCTGTGATAAGTTGTGTCCACAGGATCTGTCTTTGCTGAAAGAGTAAGGACAAAGATGAGTATTTTCAGACCATGGTTGGCCACAGCAATTGAACCTGTAACAAGGGAAACCAAGTGGTTTTGCACTTTTCTACATGAGTACGATGGCTCTGGGTTGCAACTTCAGCTTCTGTCTTCCATCGTCATTGTGTGAAATCGTCTTACACACTGATCTGTTGATTTATTTGTTTCCTGCTTCCTCCACTAGACCGTAGGCACTGCAGGCACCTTACATCAGGAGTCAAATCAAATCTGATCCATTCAGACCTGTGGCCTCCACGCACCAGTGTCTGTCACATAGCTGATGCTCAATAAAATGTTGCAGAGTGTTGTTGGAACAAGGAGAAGCCTATTTCTCCCACCAAAATGTGGCTCCTTGGGCGAGGAGTGGGGATGCAGGAAAGAACTGAGCTCACAAAACTTCCAAAGATATTCTGACTTCAAGACTAAAAAACAGGGTAAACACGGAGTCATTTAAAAAAATGAAGAATGTAAAATGTCAACCTTCACCTATTGGTAATTGTTACAGCATATTCTGTCTCTGACTGAATGTTCCACAAACAAGCAATTAAGGTAATCTTCATTGTGGGAGGCATTTGAAGAAGCCAAAGCTACAGCATGTTTCAAACAGCTGGGAAACAGCAGAGAAACTGGAGGAAAACACACAAGCGCACACGCGCGCACACACACGCATAACATCCTGTGAGCTTGCGTTTTCGTAGAATTTAAAAATAAATGTCAGGAGATGGAACACGGTATTTGTGAGGCACCAAATTAGATTCTGGGCTGCTGTGATTGCTCTGGGCTGTGTGGGCTCTGCCTCAGCAGTGACACAGAACAATTCCCCGGGGACACTCGTTGGCTCGTCTACGTAGCCAAGATCCAAATTCACTGATCGTAATAGAAAGATAACTTCCCAAGTGTTTATCATCTGTTCTATTCTTCAATCTATATTTAAACGCTGAAAATAACCTCATAGAACTCTTCATGATAGGACTGAAAAACGTTTCCAATTCTTCAAATTCTGCTGGGGGTCAGGTACTATACCCGCATGGGCATTCATAGAATGTTCTCCTTGCCTCTTGCTCATGAATAAACCCAGCTGTGGCTGAGCCCTGGTGTTCCCTTATTTGGAGTTATGTGATGTTGCACTGGGCAGGTGTAATGGCCTCCCCAAAGCATCCATCTGATCCACCCACTGAAAGACCGCCATCACTGTGAAAGCCACCCTTGTCCATTCTATTCAGCTCAAGAAAGGACTGACTTGAGGCAAACTTGATCTTGTGGTTTCCGGCAGCCATCATTTCCCATTTCATCTGTTCATCAATTAGCCCAAGCGGAGCAGAGGCTGCCAGTGTGTGGCCCGTGATCCCCAGGCACTCCCCTCTCCAAACTTAAAGCATAAACCAGACATCTACGACTCATTCAAGGCTCTTGTGGGCTAAGACAGCACCACTCAGCCTGGGGCTACACAGGACAGATCTACGTGGAGACTTAGTGCCTGGAGAATCAGCCGCCCACCAGTGACCGGTGAGCAAAGACCCCCACCTCCACATCTCTGCGTGAGATGAATGAGGTGTGCCATCAGGAGTTCTGAACTCCAGCACCCCTGGGGTTAAGGGCTCAGTAACCCCCCTTTCCTTGATCCTTACCCTCTGGTTTCCTTTCTGCTGTTTCCTGGGCTTTGACTTTGAAAGAATCTGCTTCCTTGTCCCACTGTCCACTTTCGAGGGAACGTCTACTAAGACAAAACACCAGCATACAGCTGAAATAGAACATGAATATTTTCAAATAAATAAAAACTTCTATTAAAATTCCAGTTATTCATGAGATTTATCATTTTTTCAGGTCACATTTTCTCCTTCTTTTTCTTTGAAAGGCAGAGTGACAAAGGCAGAGAGAAGAAAGATCTTCCATTGGTTGGCTCACTCCCTATATGGTATGGGCTGGGCCAGGCCCAAAGCAGGCACCAAGGACTCCATTCTGTTCTCTCAGATACTTGGGCCATCATCTGCCACCCAGAGAGCTGGATGGGAAGTGGAGCAGCTAGGACTCGAACCAGCACCCGCATGGGATGTCCACGGGCCAGCAGTGGCTTACCCCATTGAGCCACAATGTCAGGATCCCCCTTTCCCGCCCCCACCATGTTTTCTAATGTTCTGTTGGTGTAAGAATGGTCCCTTCTGGACTTCAGGAATAATGTTTACTTACAGAAGTAATTTCCCCCTTTGCTGGTCCTTCAAATACTATTAAACTATCATAGTTCACTTGGAAAGGAAAAATTAATAAGATTGAAGCAAAACAGTAGGGTAAGCTCAAGTGGCTCTGTAAAGAAGCCAAATAGAGGCTGGGAGACGAGAGTCTATGTCTCAACTGGAGTTCTGTTCACATCCTCAGAGCATGCCCAGAGACTCTGTCACTGCCATTCAATAAAATTTATGACCCTCGTCACAATGATTTTGAAAGAGCTCTTCTCAACCGGCACCCTTGCGGTTTTGGCTTCTGTAACACTGCTTGCTTGCTTGCTCTACCTTTTTGCAATGCGGTTTTAGCTTCTGTGCACTTGCTTGCTCCTGGTTTCAGAAGTTCCCCGGTTGCAGACTGTTACAGACCAAAAGTCCCCCAGTTACTGACCAAATTCCTGGAACTGAAAAACGGCGAACAATTCCTGGAGATGTAAGATCAGGGACCACAAGTGCATATTACAGTTTTTATTGTCTAAGATTACTTCTTCACTTCCTCTTTTTTTAGACAGCAGCTTTCACTTTCAAAGCACCAATGAAATGCTTAACTTCATAAAGAAAGCCAAATATGGGATAAAAAAAAAAAGTGCCTACGTATACACCTGTTTGTACTGAATTATATAAGCTTTGGGTAAACTGGGCTGGGGGTTCTCCTTTGCCATACCGCTGTTACTGGGAAGGCTAGGAGGGTCCGAGTTTGAACTCGCAATCAACGACCCCTGCAATTTTGCTTCAACCCAGGACTCTGGTGGTCTCTGATTCTTGGGGGAAGTCGTTCACTGGGCACTTCAATTTTATCATCTTAGAAGCAGAAATATAATAGTCATTCTAAAGTGGACTCAAAGTAGCCCCTGAGTCCCCCAAGCTGTACTTCCAGCTAACATGGTAGTCACATTAACATATTCTAATTCCTTTACAGTTACGGCTTCACAACTGGAGAGACTGTGAAAAATGTGCCCTGGTTTGTAATCGTTGCAAACTAATTTCTAAATTTAATGGGGGGGCTTTTAAAAAGTTCATTGGGGAGCTGGTGCTGTGGCATAGCAGGTGAAGTGGCCGCCTGCAGTGCCAGCATCCCATACGGGTGCCAGTTCAAGTCCTGGCTGCTCCACTTCCGATCCAGCTCTTTGCTATGGCCTGGAAAAGCAGTAGAAGATGTCCCAAGTCCTTGGGCCCCTGCACCCATGTGGGAGACCCAGAAGAAGCTCCTGGCTCCTGGCTTCAGATCAGCTCAACGCTAGCTGTTGTGGACATTTGGGGAGTGAACAGCAGATGGAAGACCTCTCTCTCTCTCTCTCTCTCTCTCTCTCTCTCTCTCTCTCTCTGCCTCTCTGTAACTCTGCCTTTCAAATAAATAAATCTTTAAAAAAATAGAAAAGGAAGAAAGAAAGAAAAGTTAAGAAAGTCAGTCAGGGAAGCAAAGCCCTCTGGGAGGCATCAGGAGAGGAATGAGTGGAGGAATTAGAAACCACCAGTCACCCAGAGTACTGAGAGTGGGGCGTCCTCCGCCCATGCTCCTTTGTATGGAGAGAATGAAGGTCCCAGGCATGTTCCTGGGAGCCAACCCTACAAATTCACAGTGCAGGGTATCCACAGTTATACAGCAGAGGGAATTCAGACCCCTTCTCAGTCACGGGCTCTGCCACTTTAAGTTGATCTTGGCAAATTTGTTGATATCCCAAAACTTCAGTTTGTCACCTACACAGCAATACTAATAAATTTCTCATAATACTGCACCAAGAAGATGGCTAGCACTCGTGATAGTATCTGGGATGTGGTGGACAGGTAATGAACATGAGTTTCTGTTCATCCTCTCTTGTGGTCTCTTGCTTGCTTCCCACCAGAAGTCAAAGGCCATTAACAAGGATGCTGGATGGGAAGTGGAGCAGCCAGGACTTGAACTGGCACCCATATGGGATGCCAGTACTGCCGCAGGTGCCTCTATCTGCTGTGCCATAGCACCGGCCCCAGAATTAATGATCTTGTTTTTTTGTTTTGTTTTGTTTTTTGTTTGTTTTTTGTTTTTTGGTTTTTTTTGACAGGTAGAGTTACAGACAGTGAGAGAGAAAGAGACAGAGAGAAAGGTCTTCCTTCTGATGGTTCACTCCCCAAATGGCCACTATGGCCGGCACTGCGCCAATCCGAAGCCAGGTGCCTCTTCCTGGTCTCCCACGCGGGTGCAGGCGCCATCCTGCACTGCCCTCCCGGGCCCCAGCAGAGAGCTGGACTGGAAGAGGAGCAACCGGGACTAGAACCTGGCACCCATCTAGGATGCCAGCACCACACGCAGAGGATTAACCAAGTGAGCCATGGAAATTAGTGATATTTGTACAACTCTTAGAAGAGGATGCCTGAGGATGACTGATGATAGCCAAAGTATTTCATCTGATGCATTCTTTTCTTTTTAAGACAGGAGTGTTCTTCAATGAAGAAGAGAAGATTTATGTGAGAGGACTACCCAGTCTCTGAGAACCAATGCATGGAAGGAGAACTAGGCTTTTTCAGCAAGGTTTGGGCTGATGTACCACAAGGGGGTGTTGGATGGAGGACAAGAGAGTTCCAGCTGGACTCTTACCCTGGCCAGCTGTGGGATGGCGGATAAGACATTTTACTTATCACATCTGCAAGATGAGGAGGTAAACAACGCCAGTGTTTTCTAAGCTTCTAAAATTATCCACAACAAGATATAAATTTTGCACTGCAGTCCAACATATACACATGTGTGTCACAGAGGTTGTTTAGCAAACTTTATACAACAGAGGTTCTTCTCGGCAAGGTTGTGCATCCTAGTATTCGACTTCCTTTTGTGAGAACGCTGGTGGTGCTCTATTAAACTGATTTTTATAAGCTACTAATGGTTTCTGCCATTTGGAAGACACTAGATGACATTGAGCCAGCCCTTTCCAGTTCTGACATTTGATACTTCTGCGAACAATAATTGGATCATCAGAAGTTTCAGTTTCAGGGAAATCCATTTCAGTCCAATACAGAAGAGGCTTTTCAAATAACCAGGGATGTCCAGAGAGCTCATGGGCCTTGTGCCAGGGGACATGCTCACATCTCTGCAGCAGGAGGCAGAAAGGGAGTGAACATGGGTTGGCTGCAGCAGATCCAAGCTCCAGGCAGTGGGTCTACTCATTTTCGAGATCTCTCCCAGCTGAGCATAAATGGTTCTACAATTATCATGAGTGTTTACTGTAAATAAAAGCTAACAGCTAGGATAGACAAATATTTACAAATAAGACAGAGTTTTTACCATTATCTGTCCTTTCTGAAGAGTTTGGAGCAAGTACAAAGGATTAGCAAAGACTCATTGGAGGATCTGAGAAACAGAAGGGGTCTATTGCTCATCTGGTGAGATCTATTCCAGATTTTGCTTTAAAACACTTTGTTTTTAATGTCAGATCCAGTCTGATTTTATTTTTTTTACAACTTTGAAAACCCTTATTGGAACTACTAAAGCTACTCACTAGTTCAGAAATTAGGATAGTTCTGGAGTATATCACATTAAAAAAAAAGTAAGATCTATGAAAAGATTACCTTCTCGCAGAAATATGCATTTGATTAGGTACAGTGGTGCAAGATGCCTAGGACCAGGAAGGGAACAGGCTAAACAATTTCAAATTTCAAAACAAATTAGAGAATGCAGGGTAACTAGATAAAGCAGAGAAGTGAACATACTTTTTCCTCACCTGGTGGTGACAACCAATTTGAATGCCAAGTATCCAATTTGCTGTTCAAAAACTTAAGTGTTTTGTACATTAGTTTATTTCCTGGAAGTAGGTAGCTCCTGAAGGGAAGTTAAAAAGCCCACGACTGGGGGAATACTGACTTCCATAAAAATGTCCATTTCTCTCTTCTGGCACTTCTGAAGATCCATCAAGTCTTGCCATCCTCAACCCTGCATCAAAATGAGAAGAAGGCAGGTGATCACAGCGCCCTTAGTCCAACACTCTGAGATACACCCACGCCCTCGCAAGGCTTGTAGAATTCTCTCTACATTGAACCCTCTTCCTTCTGGTCATGATTTTACAACTACCCCAAGCTTAACTCTCTGTATCTAACTGGACCAAAACATTAAATTTGCATCAGATCCGCTAAAACTGTTTGTCTCGACAATGCACTTAATTTGTGAATTTTCCTACTGAAAACATCTTGGTGTGATGGAAAGCCAGTTGATGAGAGTCTGGTAGATTTTAATGTTTCCATTCCTCCTCAGATGCTTAGAGTGGTTCATAACTCCCTCCCTGTCTAAGCATTTCCAAAAGGAACAGTAACCTCCGCTGACACTTTGTTTAGCACTTCCTTCCTTAATGCTGCCAGGACACAAGGAGGACTGGCTCTGGGGGCTCCAAGGGCTTTCAGGAGAGAAAACACACAGACCTGGAGGCTGTGAGCACAGCCCTCCGTAGGGTGGCGCAGCTGGAACGGCAAACCCTGAGATGCGGTGTGTCAGTTATCTGTTGCTACATAACAAATCATCCCCAGATATAATGGATTCAAAGAGCAGCCACTTATTGAGCACAGGGGTCTGGGCCTTTACTGGGTAACTCTGCTGATCCAGGTTAGGTAGGCTGACCTTGACCCTGAAGTAGCTGACCATGGACTGGCCTCGGCTGACTTTGACTTGGAGAGCTCAACTCTGCTCCACCTGTATCTTGCCCTTCTGCAGGCCAGCTGGGTTTGCTCATAGGCACATGCAGGACCCAAGGTAGCTGCAGGAGAGAGCCAGGCCCTTGAGATGCCTGGGAGGTAGGACACAGGCCCAGGCTAAGCAGATGCTGCAGCCCCACACCATCTACCTTCCCCCTCTCTGCCTCTCTGCAATCGTTTGCTACAGCTACTACAACAAGTTACCACAACTGTGATGGCTTCTAAGAGGAACGTGATCCCCTACGTCCATGCAGAAGTCCAGCCAGTGTGACTTGGCTGCAAACCAAGCACTAATACAGCTGCTCTGCCCTCTGTGCTCTGGAGAAAAATCCATCTCCATCTTTTCCTTGGCTCGTGGCCACAGCACCCAGTCTCTGCTCCCACAGACACATTGCCCTCTCTGAGTTCCTCTTCCATAGAGATACAGGATTGCGTGCAGAGCCCACCCAAATAACCCAGATTAACCCCATCTCAAGACCCTTCAGTTAACCACACCTGCTAAGGCACACTGTCCCGTGTTAGGTGACACCCTCAGGGTCCAGGGATTAGACCGTGGACCTTTTT
The DNA here is from genome assembly GCA_949820135.1 of Sylvilagus floridanus. NCBI lineage: Eukaryota > Metazoa > Chordata > Mammalia > Lagomorpha > Leporidae > Sylvilagus > Sylvilagus floridanus. Next base: position 3,052,844 of record OX463243.1, read on the forward strand.
GGGGATGTCATTTGCTCAGCGTTTTTCCCTGTTCACTGCCCTGGGAATTCTGATAGTTAGCACACAGACTGAAGAATGTCCAGTTGTGCGTGATCCATCCTTTTATTTAAAAGGACAACAATCCCTCTTTCCAACTCAAAGAGCCTAGATATTCTCTTGGAAAATAATAGCAGGGAGTGGGTGTTTAGTACAGTGGTTAAGATCCTACTTGGGACATCTGCATTTCACATTGAAGTTCCTGGATTCTCATCCCAGATCTGTCTCCAATTCCAGCTTTAGGATAATATGAACCCTAGGAAGGAGGAAGGGATGGCCCAAGTAGTTGGGTCTCTGCCACCCACATGGGAGACTTGGAATTAGCTCCTGGGTCCTGGTTGCAGCCTGGCCCAGGACTGGCTGTTGCAGGCATTTCGGGGAGTGAACCAGCAGATGGGAGATCTTTCTCTGTCTCTGGCTCTCTGTTCCTCAAACAAAGAAATTTTTAATAACAGCAGCCAGTAAATGTTTGCTTACTCAACAATACAGCTGTCATGGGATTATTTTGTTTTTCTTTCCTCAAATGAATATTTTTAAGGAAACTAAGGCCCTTGACTTAGCAGCCCTGGTGACAGGGATGTGATTGTCCCCATTACACTGGGGACCAAGGCTCCAGCACATGAGGCATTGAAGAACAAGCCACGCTCCAATCACAGCATGGAGAGTATAGAAGCCGCTCCGTGAAGTAATATGACCAGAGTCACACCACACAGGGGTGGATTCCACATTCCAACTGATCCCTTTGTCCGAGACTAGAATTCCCATTTCTTTCTCTCCCTTGCCAAACTCCTACCCATAAAAAAGTTAACATTCAGTGCAGAGAATTACTGTAAATCTACACAAGAAAAAAACATACAAGAAGAGAAAATGTTGTGGGAAGACAGAAGGCTTCTTCCTGCACACCTGAGATGAATGGACCAGAATTGTGGAACAGATGGGAGGGAAAACACCAAAATACACTGCATATGAGGAAAGAGATTGAGAGAGTTCATCCTGAAACTCAGAGACAGAAGCCAAGATAAGTGAGTGGACCAGACTTTAACAGGGAATCTAACAAATGATGTTGAGTAATTACGAGAACCTGTAACACGGGAGATGGCCACTGGGCCCTGATGACCGCTGTTAGGAACAGGAAGAGCCAACAGTGATCCCACTCCTGTTGTGACTTCCAGAGCCAGGGGCTGTTTTCCATTGACAATAAAGTATAAAAATCTATAGTGAGCCTGCAACTACCAGAAATAATGCATAGTGCCCTGCAATGTGTGAATTTAAAAATACTTATGCCATTGGCCTACTGCTTGCTTTTTCATTCATTTGGTTGAGGTGGATTCCAACACTGTTCCTAACTATAGCTGTGGGCTTGGCCCTAAGTCAGACACTCAGAGTTGGAAATGCACTTCAGAGGATATGGAAATATGAAGATCACAATAGGTGTAGATCACAGCCGCTGCACGTGTCAATGAGATGGCCCTCTTATACGGACTTGTCTGTTCCAGGACGTGCAATTGCGTTAGAACAATGAGAACAGAGAATTGCAGACCCAGCCTGATCCTTAAGTTGTACAGGTATGGATGGGTCTAGTTCATGGCCATATAAGGTTTCAAGGCCACCTGCATAAGAATTCCTCGCCTCCCCCTAAAAAGCCACCCCATCCTTCCACTGTGTTTAGAAGTTCATACTGCAGCAGAAGGCAATTCTAGAGGAAACCGTGGGGGTTCTACGTCAGAGTCCAAATCCTTTCATGAGGACACCTGTTGAGAGAGGCAGGAACAACACAGAATTGAATGTGATAGAGTAAATTGGGAATGCTTGCACTCAGTCATGATTTGAGGGCCTTTTTCTCATTGTCAAGCTTAAAACACCAAATGTCTATGGGCATAATAAATGAGTGAGATTTATGTCCATGCTTTTCAAGAAAGACTGACCACCAGTCACTCAATGACCAGAACCTACCTTCTGCTGGGTGAGGCCAGGAAATGGCTGAAAGATGAACATTGCTAGGGGAAGCTGTGGGATGGGAGGAGATGCTTAATTCCAGCCCCACAGGCCTTTCGTCTGGTAACCTGGCCCATCCTCTGCAGCCAGCATCTCCACACTCACCTGCTGGACTTTATCACCCACTTTGAGTGATGGACAGAGGGAGGAGGGTGTTTCAAGAGCCAGAGAATCCCATGGAGCCCTTCTCCCCATGAAGTTAGGGCTGCTCATCACACAGAAGTCTGGCCTGATTTTGTGTGAAGGATGCCCTAGTGGTCTAACTTCATTCAGGTTCAGAGCAGTAAAATAAAATTTTTTAAAAATGCATCAGGCAGCATTTAGCCTAGCAGTTAAGATGCCCAAGGGCCTTCATCAAAGTACTTGGGTTTGCCTCCTGCCCCCATCTCTGGCTCCTGATGCCAGCCCCCCTCCAACGCAGACCCTTGAGCAACAGGGATGGCTCAAGTACTTGGATTCCTACCACCTACATGGGAGACCCAGATTGGATTCCTGGCCCTTGGCTTTAACCATAGTTCAGTCCTAGTCATTGCGGATGCTTGAGAAATAAACCAGCATTGGGGAACTTTCTCTCTCTCTCTCTCTCTCTCTCTCTCTCTCTCTTTCTCTCTCTTTCTCTCTCTCTCTCATTTTCACATACACACACACACTCTCAAATCACTAAAATTTTAAAAGGAAAAAAGACAAATTTTATAGACCTTGGTTAGCATGAGTTCTGAGGGTCAGGTTTTTGCTTTTGACTTCTCTTTATTTTTTTTTTCTTGTCTTAAAAAGGCAATTTGGATTAGGTCTTAAATGTAATGAGTTAAAAGCATGGCACGGCTCAATGGCCCAGCAGGGACATGTGGCCTGCTCCACAGGGTGGCTGAGGACAGCTGAATAACAGGTCTATTTTCAGAGGGGTATGTGGGGTTAACAGAAGCCTCACAAAGTAGCAAAGCCTCCTGGGAAAGGAGGCATAGCCACTTCCAGACTCACTGGAGCCAACAATTTCAAAGCACAGTCCCTGGACCAGCAGCGTGGACACCCCTAGAACTAGGTAGACAAAGATGCAGGCAAATAAACTCAGGGTGGTGGTACACATGTTTTTGCATTTGTACTGTGCATAGCATTTAGCTGCTTTAACTATCAAGAGTGAAAGAATAAGTTGCATTTAACAGAATATTGGCAGCGTGTTTAACAGTGTAGTGTTTTCGAAGAAAAAATTAAGTAAAGCCTATTCTCTACACTCTAAAATAACTTATTCCTACTCTTGATGATGATAATAGTGGTGATGATGAAGATAGATAGATAGATAGATAGATAGACAGACATAGAATTTGAGAATCAGAAAAATATGGAAATGTCCCAAGTCAAATATCCATTCTCCTGAAAGATCAGTTCTAAAGCATCAAGAAAATAAATGTCCTTTTGACTTGTTGGCTACAGAGTCCTGATGAGGAGGGGTGAGCATTTGACCTAGCAGGTAAGACATTGGTAAAAATGCCCATGTCCCACATCAGATTTGATATCAGCCTTTGGATTCTTTATTGCAGACCTTGGGAAGCCGCTGGTGATGGCTCAATAGTTGGGTCCCTGCCGGCCACACGGAAGACCTAGACTGAGCTCCTAGCTCCCAGCGTCAGCCTTGGCCCAGCCTCTGCCACTGCAGACATTTGTGGAGTGAGCCAGCAGATGAGAGTGTCCCCACTCCCCTGATTTCTCTGCCTCTCAAATAGCTGTTTTTTAAAAAAAAATTATTCCACTGGGCCAGCTCTGTGGCACAACATGTTGAGACACCACCTGCAGGGCCGACGCCATGGCACAGGTTAATCCTCCGCCTGCGGCGCCAGCATCCCATATGGGTACCGGTTCGAAACCCGGCTGCTCCTCTTCCAATCCAGCTCTCTGCTATGGCCTGGGGAAGCAGTGGAAGATGGCCCCTGTACCTGCATGGGAGACTGGGAAGAAGCTCCTGGCTCCTGGCTTCGGATCGGCACAGCTCCGGCTGTTGCGGCCATTTGGGGAGTGAACCAAAAGAAGGAAGACCTTTCTCTCTGTCTCTTCTCTCACTATCTGTAACTCTACCTATCAAATAAATACATTAAAAAAATCTTTTTTTAAAAAAAAAGGACACCACCTGCATGCCAGATTCCATATCAGAGCCCCGATTCAAGTCCAGCTCCACTTCCAGTGCACCTGCTTGCTAATGCGCCTGGTAAAGCAGAGGAAGATGGCCCAAGTCCTTGGACTCCTGCACCCACCTGGGAGACCTAGATGGAGTTCCTGCCTCCTGACTTCAACTTGGCCCAGCCCCAAACATCACAGTTATTTGGCAAGTAAATCAATTACCAAATAAAAGTGAATTCAGTGATCATGTCTGACAACTGAAAACAAGGTGCAGTTTTATCTTCCCCCAAGAAGTAAAGGCTTAGGGAAAACAGGCTCTCTCTTTTCTTTTTCTTCCTACTTCCAAACAATTCTCCACATTACTAACCTTCTCCTTGTGTATAATGTTATTTAAAATAGTGTAATAGATACTAGAAAAGCAAATCAGTTTTCTTCAAATTGTTCTGTAGGTTAAAGAACATCTCAATAAAAATCCCAATTGAAGATATTTTGATGGAACTCAACTTGTTAAAGCATTTATATAGAAATTCAATAAATGAACTTGCTTCATTGTATGGTCCATCAGCAGAATTTAATGCCCAACTATAAACATTCCTGAGGATCAGTGTCCTGAGTCATATTTTTTCTGACAAATAATTAAGTTGCTGCCACTCCAGTTGAAGACAGACGCTTAATCTGAATAATTGTTTATGTCAACCAAGCACAATACATGATAATCAGTGTCATGGAAGAAAAATACCTTTCTTTCTTCAATAACTATAATCAATGATGACTCTACTGACTTTTGACTTGAGAGATGGGATTTCCATAATCAACCACAGTGAAGCCCACGATTTTGGATTATTTAGCAGATACGCATGCCACAAAAAATTCCACACTATCTGTAAATGAAGTCTTTCTTGCTACAAACTACTTAGTAAAGCATGATAATGGCTTTCACGCCGTGGTTGGAGTTATTTGCCTTCGAGGCAATTGAAGTCAGCCCTACAGAGGGGCAAAAGGATGAAGTGTTCCCACATGCTCAATAGCCTCTTCTAGAATAATATGACCCAAACAACCAGCGGGAGGAATACTGTTAGCATGTGATAGGTATCTCTGGCAGCAGCAGGAAACCAAGCCTGGGTCGCAAAACCAGTCGCTGGAGCTTTGCAGCACAGCATGTGTGGGCTGCAGCTGCTGGGAATATGTTCATGATTATGCACAATCATTGTTCCTAATCCTCTTCCGATTCACACAGGCTGTCTTCTCAGGCAAACTAAGGCAGAGGTCTCACCAGAGGCTTGTGAGGAAGGCCCACATCTTCCTCACAAGCAGCCAAGCACAGCTGTGACCTGGGATAGGGGACTTGCTTTCTCTGCAGTGACCTTAATCCGGTCCCTCTCACCCTCCATCGCCTCTCACCCAACACACGGTGGATGTTTGTCCTCGGAGAGTCACCTGTTCACAAGAGCAGAGCCATTTGGTCTGCAGTCAGCACCAAGCCTGCTGCTACTGAAGCGTGTTTAAACCACAAATAAATATGAGTTACTGAGCATTACTTAGCCAGAGAACAAACAGGCTGCAATCACTGGAGTTGGCCCTTTTTTTTTTTTTTAACAGGCAGAGTGGACAGTGAGAGAGAGAGACAGAGAGAAAGGTCTTCCTTTGCCGTTGGTTCACCCTCCAATGGCTGCCGTGGCCGGCGCGCTGCGGCCGGCGCACCGCGTTCATCCGATGGCAGGAGCCAGGTGCCAGGTGCTTATCCTGGTCTCCCATGGGGTGCAGGGCCCAAGCACTTGGGCCATCCTCCACTGCACTCCTGGGTCACAGCAGAGGGCTGGCCTGGAAGAGGGGCAACCGGGACAGAATCCGGCGCCCCGACCGGGACTAGAACCCGGTGTGCCGGCACCGCAAGGCGGAGGATTAGCCTGTTGAGCCACAGTGCCAGCCTAGGAGTTGGCCCTTTCTAGTTTTTAAAAGTTTATACTGGGGCCGGCACCATGGCTCACTTGGTTAATCCTCCGCCTGCCGCGCCGGCATCCCATATGGGTGCTGATTCTAGTCCTGGTTGCTCCTCTTCCAGTCAAGCTCTCTGCTGAGGCCCGAGAAGGCTGTGGAGGATGGCTCAAGTGCTTGGGTGCCTGCACCAGCATGGGAGACCAGAAGGAAGCACCTGGCTCCTGGCTTCGGATCGGCGCAGCACCAGCCGTGGCAGCCATTTGGGGAGTGAACCAACGGACGGAAGACCTTTCTCTCTGTCTCTCTCTCTCTCACTGTCTATACCTGTCAAATAAATTAAAAAAAAAAAAAAAAAAGAAAGAAAAGGTTATACAAGGGATGGCAAGAGCTCTCTCCATTAATTATTGGAGATGATGTATTCTATCAATAAGGGCATCATTAGTATTTATTCACTGTGAAAAAGGTGATCTTTATTGCACAGATGTCTAAACTGAAGAACAGATGCTTCAGCCAAGGGTGGAGAGCTGAAGTTGAGCATGCCTCCTGATATCTGCATTTGTTTATTCTTTCCTAGACAAAGGAAGGAACAAGTGACAAAGCAATTTTCCATTATGAAACAGTTTTGTTCTAGGGGGCTGGTACTGTGGCACAGCAGGTTGAAGCCCTGGTCTGTGGTGCCAGCATCTCATATGGGTGCAGATTCTAGTTCCCTCTGCTCCACTTTTGATCCAGCTCTCTGCTGTGGCCTGGGAAAGCGGTAGAAGATGGCCCAAGTCCTTGGGCCCCTGTACCCACATGGGAGACCTGGAAGTAGCTCCTGGCTCCGGGCTTCAGATTGGCATAGCTCCTGCCGTTGCAGCCATCGGGGGTGAACCACCAGATGGAAGACCTCTCTGTGTCTCAGCCTATCTCTGTAACTCTGTCTTTCAAATAAATAAAATAAATCTTAAAAAAATTAAAAAACTGCTTTGCTCTAATAAACTCATTAATCTTGCAACCATATGTTGAATATATGCATATGTGTGTGTATACACACACACATACATCCACATATAGTTTGAATATTAGCTTGAGTGTCCCCCCAAAAGCCCATGAGTTGAAGACTTGATCCTCAAAGTCTTATGCGAGTGGTTAATGGGTTAACCATGGTTAATTTATTAACAATGGGAACTTGATCTAACTTGATTTAACGCTGGCATCCAGGAAGTGGGACCAGTAGGAAGTCTTTAGGTCATTGGAGGTATGTTCTTGGAAGATTATTCTTGCAAGAGAGTTGGCTATTAAAACCAACATGGGCCTAGCTCCTCCTTGTCTTTCAGCTTTCTGGCACACCAGGTGACCCTCCCTCCACACATGACCCACCATCTACAGCCCCATCAGACGCCAGACCAAGGCACCACACAATGTTGAACTGTGAACCTCCAAAACCATAAGCCAAAACAATCTTGCATCCTCTTGAGTATTCGCTATAGTGGGAACAGCTGGCTAATCTGTACACGCAACGTGTGTATGTGCCAAACGCAAAGTTGGGGTGAAGAATAACGAAAAAGCACCTGCAAATTTCCCCGCACTTCTTCTTTCATATCATTCAGTTAGCTCAAAACATATTCAGAGAAAGTCATGGATCTTCTAAGTCCTCAGGGTACTGGCTGTCACAGAATCTTCTAAGCAGCAACTACAGAGGCAACCCCTACCACTGGCTGGGCATTTACACATTCCTTTCCAAACAGTAAACACAGCTCACTCATCGGGGTGGGGGTGCCGTTGTCATACACATTTTGCAGATAAAGCATGGAGATGCCAACATAATTCACTCAAGAAAGAAACTTGGTGCAGGTGAGAGAGAGGAGAGCATAGAGGAAGGAAGCCACCATGTTTAATGCAAGAGACAATGTTTTTCTGTCTGCAGCAAAGGGCCTAGCAGAGAAGAGGTGATGATGGGAAGGGGCACTTACCCTGTGGGGAGAAGGCAGAATGAGTGCAGACGAGTAAGGACTACGCCTGTGTAGCCTTGAGGATCTCCAATCTGACAGCCTCCTACTCTATCCACAAACCACCTCATCTGCTTTGTGGAGGCCTGGGGAGCTGTGTGGAGGGCTTGAGACATTCACCCACAGGTTTTGAAATCTTTATAAGCAAGCAAGTGAGAACCTCTTGAGATTTCTTGGTTAACATTCTGAAACTGCACATTTATTTTTCCCTGTTTGTCATTAGTCTATAAATATTTCTGGGTGTCCTCCATTTAGCTAATACTCATGCCTTACACAACTTCGTAGCTGAGTTGTGTGCCTGGTGTCCCCACCAACTCCAAAGGGTGCCTGAAACACAGGGGTGCTCCATGAAAGTGGGTCTGTAGATAGGAGAGTTGTCACAGGACCTGTCCCCCCCTTCCCTTCCCCCCCCCCCCCCCGCCACCAATGCTCCAAGAGCTTACGTGCATCTCAACAATTCCATTAATCAGACACCAAAGATGCCCAAAAACTCCCTTGGATCCTGAGCAAGCTTACCTGGCCTGAGTTGTGTGTTTCACAGTTGGGAAGAAACAGTGAGACAAGTGATTCCACAGCACAAGGTCTAGGGGAGAGGAAGTGCAGCAGAGGACTCCCACATAAGTGCAGTGCTCTGCATGGTGGATACGGGGAAGGAAGAGCAACAAAGGGGAGCTGACCAGCCTTGATGAGCAAGCGCTGCCTCTGTCCTTTGTTGCCTGCTGCAAAATAGATTCCTGATGGAGAAAAACATTTCACCATAAAAAAAGACACCATAAAATCAGTAGAAGAAAACCTTGGCTTCTAATGTCTATGAAAATTATATATATCATGAAGTCTAAACACAGACTTAGAATTTCTGTACAGCATAAAAAGAACAGAAGTAAATAAAACTTAATAAACAAATGAAGGAAAAATAATTTCAACTGATGTGACAAAGGTTTCATATTCCTTTTATTTAAATAACTTATAAATAAAAAAACTATACCATGTATAATAACTATACAATAGTGATAATTCATTTGTATGAAATTATAAATTGCCAATGGAAATGAAATATAACTTCACTATAACTGATTAAAAAATGCAAATTTTAAAAAAATGAAGAAACTTTCACCAGTTAGGTTAGTAAATCCTAAAAATAACAAAACACAGTACTTATAGAGATCCCATCTGATAGGCACGTTGATGAGTGGGAATGTAGAATATTACACCACCTTGAAAGGACTGGTAAGTTTTAGCAGGTTGTAAATTATTTATATTCCTTAATGTAGCAAATCTACCCCAGGACATTGGTCTGAAGAATTCAGTGTCCAAGGATATTTGTTGCTGCCTTGTTCATAATGATAAAAAAAAGTGTTGAAATCTGAGCGGAAGAATTTACGTAAATTCTTATATGCTTGTACAACGAAGCAGGCAATTATTAAAAATCATGATGTTGGGCAGGTTTTGTGGCGCAGCCTGGGACAACCACGTCCCACGTGGGAGTGCCGGTTGGCGTCCCAGCAGTTCTGCTCCCAATTCCAGCTTCCAGTGATGGCTGGAGTACTGGCCCCTGCCACCCACGTGGGAGAGGGAGATGGAGTCCCTGCTCCGGGTTTTGTCTTGGCCCAGTCCTGGCTGTTGTGGGCATGTGGGGAGTGAACCAGCACATGAAAGATCTTTCTTCTCTCTCACTCTTCTTTCAAGTAGATGAAAACAAATGAACATTTTTAAAAAATGTTGAATATTGATTGATGCATTGACTTTAAAAATACTGATGACTGAATGACATATAATTCCACACACAGAGAGAGCTGGTGTCTGGAAGAATGCTCACTGAAATGTGCACCATGCATTGACTGCACTTTGTCTTCTGAATTGTACTGGTGAAGTCATGTTTCATGTGCTGTTCCAATTCTTTGAAGAAATATTTCGGAATCCTGATCCCACTTGTTTACCATCAAAAGGTCTGCTATTGTCTGTAGATGCTCTAGGTAGACCTGTTTTGGTACTCATTGAGCAGAAGCTTCTCTCCATTTACATTTTCAGACAGAATTCTGGAAGTTTAGGAGCTGGCATTATGGTTAGTGTAGGTGGGTAAAGCCACCACCTGTGATGTCAGCATCCCACATGGGCACTGGTTCATGTCCTAGTTTCTCCACTTCTGACTGAACTCCCTGCTAATGACCTGGGGAAGGCAGTGGAAGAAGGTCCAAGTGTTTGGGCCCCTGCCACCCATGTGCAAGACCTGGATGAAACTCCTAGCTCCTGGCTTCAGTCTGGCCAACGCCCAGCTGCTGTAGCACTTTGGGGAGTGAACCAATGGATGGAAGATTTCTCTCTCTCTCTCTCTCTATCTCCCCTTGTAACTCTGCCTTTCAAAATTAATTAATTAAAAAAAAGAAGTTAGGCAAACAGGGCAACCATCCTCAATCTGTCACTTGCTACCTTGGTGGCACCAGACACAGGAGTACCACTTGATCAAGCTTGTTCAGACTCACTTTCCTCATCTGTCAAGTGGGGATAACAAAACCACTCACAGGGTGACTGTGAGCAGTAAACTGTCTTACACAAAAATAAAGAAGCAATGCAATGAGCTTGCGTTGACTGTAACAGATGAGTAAAATGAACAATGGCTGGCAGTACGGGGCTCAACTCCCAGCTCCTCTAAGTTTCCTGCCGGATGACCTAAGGAAGTTCCTTCAAGCTCCTCTGCTCACTTGAAAAATGACTCCTCGCCTTGAAAAATGGAGTTGAAAGTATTTACTGTCAGGGTCCTTGGGAGGATGGAGACTATACCACAAGAGAGTGTTCTGATGCGAAATATACAGTGGTTGGCCGGCGCCGGGCTCACTAGGCTAATCCTCCGCCTTGCGGCACCAGTACACTGGGTTCTAGTCCTGGTCGGGGCACCGGATTCTGTCCCGGTTGCCCCTCTTCCAGGCCAGCTCTCTGCTGTGGCCCGGGAGTGCAGCGGAGGATGGCCCAAGTGCTTGGGCCCTGCACCCCATGGGAGACCAGGAGAAGCACCTGGCTCCTGCCATCGGATGAGCGCGGTGCCGCGGCGGCCATTGGAGGGTGAACCAATGGCAAAGGAAGACCTTTCTCTCTGTCTCTCTCTCACTGTCCACTCTGCCTGTCAAAAAAAAAAAAAATACACAGTGGCCAACGTCACATAATCCAAACACTGACCAGGCTCAGGAAGAAAGTTCCCTCTCCCTTGAGCCTTTTCTTAATTAGCTTTCCATCTCGGTCTCGTGGACGCTTCCAAGTCTCAGGAGAGATGGACAAGGATACTGACAAGTGCCGGGGAGGATGGAGAGGGGTGCACGCTGTCAGAGAGAGGGGCACGGAGAGCAGGTCCTGAGCGCACACCATGCAGGATACGTGCATCGTACTGAGCTCATGGTTCGGCACTGGCAGGCGGAGAGCACAGACTGGACTTCCCTTTCTTCCCCACTCGCTGTGCTGCTCACAGTTTGAGAACCTAAGATGCTGCAACAATGCATCATTTTCTGCCTTTGCAAGTATGTGTTTTATGTTACCTTTGTCGCTGTATGAATGGGCTTTTCTTGTCCAGCATAAAGCTGCTAGAACAAGGTTGGAATCCACAGTTCGCTCAATAGTCACTTGTGCTATCACTGCACAAGGAAGTAGGTGTGTGGGGACTGAGGAGAGCAGATGTAATGGAAAGTGGAGGGGGATGGGTGTTTATTTAATTCCTACAAGGGTCGGACACGTTGATTTAACCTTTGAAAATTTCAAAGAGCTGATTAAAATTATCAACAGGTAAGTATTTACCACACGCTCAGCACTTCTGTAATAACCTTAACTCGTTTAGAACAAGTTAGCAGTGTGTCTCAATTTGGGTTCCCCCCAGTTCAGCCCAGGGACAAGAACTTTCGTGCAGGCAGTTGATTCAGGAAGGTGAGCATGGAGGCTGTGAGGGCAGTGAGATGCAAAGGGAGGTATTTCAGTAAGTTATGTCTGCACTCCAAGCAAGTGGGCTCCATCCTACAAGGAACCCCCTGAGGAGCTCTCAGAATTGTCCCACAACAGCTGGTGAGTTGGATGCTTATTTGGAACTCCCATCCCCATGGGTGAGGACTGATGCCAAGGACCTCAGCTCCAGCATCCAGGCAAGATCTGTATGGGGAGCAGGACTCCTCGTCCCAGGAGCTTCCATAGAACGCAGACCAGGCGTGAGCAGTGGGAAGCAGCCAGTATTGCCAGTGCACCTGCCCATGAACTCTGGGTCTGGGCACCAACCTATTCTGTTCCACGTCACCCTCCTTGTTTCAAACAAGAGAACTGAAGTGACTTGCTCAGGATCCCACAGCTGACAGAGCAGCAGAGTCAGGCTTTCCACCTGCATAGCCTACGTCCTCGATTGTTCTACCTCTGGAACAAGGGTTGTCCAAAGTGTTAAGAGATACAAGGACACTTCACAAAGCTCTGGGAAAGGGGAATTTAAATATCAGTTTATTTGGGTGCAAATGAATTTCAAGTTTATGCATAGCTTTTTCATAAAGTGCATGTTCCATCAACTTTTTGATGTCCCCTGTGTAACCTGGGTTTGAAAAGTTTTTGCAACACAATAAGCTTATTTTTTCATTCCATTATCCCTGAACTTTTTAAACACCCTGGTAGACGGAGAGGCATGCAGTTATTAACGTAGTTCATATGTGACACACTCATATTTGAAACAGTGACCCATGGATCTCATGCCAGCTACTTCCCAGGTACTCAGCTCCAAAGAGAAACATCACATCCGGGACTCCCTTACCCCGAAGCTGACTTCCTTCAAAGGCCAGTAGGCTCTAGTGAAATTCCCATATTCAACTTTAGCTCAGGCATTCTCATTGTTCTTCTTTAGGATCTGGGGGCTCTGCTAACTGAACCACCACTCTCCACTTACAGTAAACATATAACCCCTCTTTATTATCGACCATCTCTGCTCCTGGCTTTCTGTTTGAGTGGCTACCTTAATAAACAAGCAATTACTGGGAAATGAATGGATAAACAGTGCATTTCTTTGGGGACCTAATAAATCTTTGGCTCCACTTTCTCAGCTTTTTCCTCTGCTTTTTACGCCTATTGGCACGAATCCTCTTCTAACAGCAAGGGAAATAATGAATCAGCTGATCAATTATAAAATCAGTGGCCCTGTTTCGACATTCTGCATTAAGCAGGAACTAATTGTCTGCTTTTTAAAACACATCTCCACAATCAATATGTCTGACTATATTTGAAATAGATGAGCAGCCTTGATGAGATCAGAGGACACCGTGCTTGTCCCCATGATGGTAGCTCCAGGTTCCCCCAGCCTGGTCCACGGAAGCCTTTGATCCCTTCCTCAGCACTCACACCCCCGTTCAGTGCCCTTCCCAACACCCTACCACTTAAAGCAGAGTTGTCAACGAAGCCTCCAGGCTTGCAAAGTTAATAAAAGAAGGAGACGGAAGAGCAAAGAGACATCTAGGACTAAGTCTGAAAACTTAATAATGCGAGTCGACCTGGGCCTTTTCTCCACCCGAGAGAAGGCATCATTCAATGACTTCCAGGGGCTTTTACAGAGCATGATGGAACATTTTCCAGAATGCTTTGAGAAGGCCTCCAGAGCACACACAGCAGAAACTGAAAGCTGCAGCAGCCTCCTGGCAACCCCCACATCTCATGCTGGAATGCCCTTGTATTTGTGGCATCCTCCTCATTTGCAAAGGATGCTATTCTCTGGAACCTCCTAGTGGTTCTCTCCCTAGCCAAAACCCCATAGGGATGGCCACCAGAGGCAGGGCGTCTGTATCAACACAAAGATTCCATTTTTCTTCCCTCCCATCATCCTGCATAAATCCACAGACACTGCCTGGCCCCTGGGGGAACCTCGTCTGCCCATCACCCAGACCAATAATTTCTTCCCACTGAGTGTGGCCCGCAGCCTGTGTGCCTGAGCTCTCAGTAATCACCATGCAAGAGGAATAATTGAGTTTATAATTGAAACTCAAAAGAAAAAGATGGCACCATTGTGTCCCGCTAAACTACCTAGGAAGGAAAAAGGGATGGCATTTCCCTCCAAGGAGTCGTAGCTGTGGTTCCACAGAGTCTGAGTGGGACCGGCCAAGTGCTCCGATGACTAAACACTCCCATCTTTTAAAATCCAAATGCATATTTCTGTGAGCAAATGCCATGGGTAATAAAATCTGAACGAGAAATTGAAGTCAAAGCACGAGCTATACACCCGTGTGCTACTGCAAACGTAACTCTGCAGTGGACAAAGCTGGGAGGATGGTGGCTGGAAGACGTTTGAAAGTCTGATGCATTTTTGGATCCTACAAGGGCTTATCTGGGGAGAACCTTAGGGCTACTTTTTGCTACAAAGGGAGAAAACTCCAGCAACTTGGTTTTTTGGGTCTCACCAGGGATCCCGTTCCAGGATCCTTTTTTGCACACAACTGTCAAAACAGCCCAGGGGTGGGCTAGTGGCTTTTGCAGCATTTATGCAGGCTGTATAGCGACTCTGCAAGGAGAAAACCCAGGTATATCAAGGAAGCAGCTCTCAGAGCAAACTTGACCTTGCCAACTCATCGCCAAGAATCACCAGGAAGATATTACAAACTCGTTGTAAGTAGTCATCCCAACAATCCTATCCAATGGGTATGATCAAGCACAAGTTACAGAAGAGGAAACCAAGACCATGAAGAGACATTGAACAACATGCCTAACTCACACAGGGAGGAAGTGGGGGGGGGGGTGCAGAATGTCTACCGCGACTTGAAGTGACTCTGAATGACATGCTTATGACTACCATACTGTACTACTACCATCACTAAGGCTTTGAAAGGAGCAGTGACACGAACTGCTGTGCACATCATTGCTGCCACCACGTGCCCAAGACCCAGCCTCCTGAGAGTGCCCGCCACCACTCAGCAAGGGGGAGCCCTGCCTCTTGAAATGCATTCTTTGAGGATGTGCCTAAATTCACCCTACATGACTTGCAAATGCTATTAATACAGATGGCAATCCCTCTTTGTTTTAAAGCATTTATTTATTTATTTATTTATTTGAGAGGCAGAGTTTCAGAGAGAGAGAGGGAGAGACGAGAGAAAGGCCTTCTATCCGCCGATTCACTCCCCCAAAAGGGCTGCAACAGCCAGAGCTGGGCCAATCTGAAGCCAGGAGCCAGGAGCTTCTTCCAGGTCTCCCACATGGGTGCAGGGGCCCAAGGGCTTGGGCCATCTTCTACTGCTTTCCCAGGCCACAGCAGAGAGCTGGATCGGAAGTGGAGCAGCCAGGACTCTAACCAGCGCCCATAAGAGATACTGGCACTGTAGGCAGAGGCTTAACCTACTACACCACAGCACTGGCCCTGGCAATCCCTTTTAAAACTGTCTGACTTTCAGGCTGACTTTCAAATAAATAAATAAATCTTTAAAAAAAAAAGAAAAGAAAAGAAAAGAATCTAATCTGACATTTGCCTTACGGTCAGCTGTGATTACTAGCTAAGCAGGAAAAAATCGCAGAGAAAAGTTAAAGATTTCACTTAAACTTGATACGAGTCAAAAACCAGAAATCTTCAGAAGTTTGGGGCATTGTTAATTTTTTTAATTAAGCCTGAAAATAGATATGGAGACCTAGAGTAACTTCTGCAGGGAAAAGAGGTCTTGCAGGTGAGATCTGTGGCAACCATCAGACCGACAGATGGAGAAATCAAAAGCAAGATCTGACGTCGCCTGTGTGTCACTCAACGGATGGGCTAACCCAGAGCTAAAGTTGTGTTTCCTTTTCTGACACAGACTGGAGGCCCCCTAGGTTGAAAGCATAGACGTAGAAAGCTTTATTGTGCTAAGGTAATCACAGGTGTTCTTAAAAGATTTATTTATTTATTTGAAAGTCAGAGCTACACAGAGAGATGGAGAGGCAGAGAGAGAGAGAGAGAGGTCTTCCATCTACTGGTTCACTCCCTACCTGGCCTCAGTGGCCAGAGCTGCGCCAGTCAGAAGCCAGGAGCCGGGACCTTCTTCCGGGTCTCCCACATGGGTGCAGGCTTCTAAGACCTGGGTCATCTTCCATTGGTTTCCCAGGCCATAACAGAGAACTGGATCAGAAGTGGAGCAGCCAGGACTCGAACCAGCGCCCACATGGGATGCCGGCACTGCAGGCAGTAGCTTTACCCGCTATGCTGGCCCCAATTGCAGTTGTAAAAGATGGTATTTGTTAACTCTGCTATCCATACTCCTAAGTCCAAAATTTGCCTACATCCCTTGTTCCATGTCTTCTGCTCTCTTTCTCAACATTAGTTCATACATTCAAGGACTAACAGAGCTGCTCCTCTGTGTTAGACATTATGCAAGAATGCACCAGTGGACTGGATGAGGATGGCCACCCAGGTCCTGGCAGTGTCCCAAGCTAGACTAAGTGGGCTGATTCACTCACAGTAACACCCGAGTGGAAAGAGCCACAGAGGGTGCTCTGGTGTGAGCACAGATTCCAGGCACATTTATAAGCTCTTGAGGCTCATAACAGTATATAAGGTCTTGAGGGTCTCTTAACAGAGCTGACTCCTCCTAGGAAAAGGCTCCTTGTAAAGAGAGAGATAATTGGGCAGATAGAAATGGCATGTACTTCTCCTTTTTAAACTTCCGAAAAGTCGTATTGTCATATTAAGTAGCTTCCCGTTGATGGAACTCACAGCCTCTCTCCCACAGCTGGTGAGAAAATCCACCACATTTTAATGGGGTCCCCAGCATCTTCATGACCACATCACAGGCCAGGGGTGGAAGAGGCTGGAAATTCAGGGAGATCATTCCAGCTATTATCTCTGTGCAGCAAGTTACCCACCTCCCCCTCCAAATTCAGTGGCTTGAAACAACCGTTTTCTTTTCGTTTATGATTTTGTGGTTCAGCAATTTGGGAAGGAGTAGATCAGGCCATTATAGTTCTTAGTCTCTCATGTGGCTGCAGTCAAATGTTGACTTGGGCTTTGGACATCAAAGGATTCCATGGACTAGACATCCATGCGGCTTCAGTGAGTGGTTGGCAGATGAAGCAAGAGCTTAGCCAGGAGCTCAGCTGGAGTCCAGAAGAGACTACGTGTTTCCTTTCCAGTATGGCAGTCTTAGAGCAATTGAGAATCCTCCACATGGCCTCCCACCAACTGGGTGGCTGAAGAGAACAAAGCAAAAGTGCTGCAGTCTTTTTTGACCTAGCTCTAAAAGTCAAGACACATCACTTGTGGCATAGTTTGTTGGTTTCCAAATAGTCATATGGCCAGCCAGGGCTCAGATGGATGGGAAACAGACACTACACCATCTTTTGTTTTTAAGAGGTTTTTTTTTTTGAAAGGCAGAGTGACAGAGGGACACACACACACACACACACACACACACAGGGGGTATGGGATACAGATCTCTTCAAATGCCCACAACAGCCAGGACTGAGCCAAACCAAAGTCTGGAATCAGGGACTCCATCCATATCTCCCACATGGATGGCAGGGACCCAAGTCCTTTGGTCATTACTGCTGCTTTCCCAGGTGCATTAGCTGGAAGTTAGATGGGAAGTGGAGTTGCTGGGACTCAAACCAACACTCTGATATGCATGGCAAGCAACAGATTAACCTCCTGCACCACAACACTGACCCCAGACTCCATTCTTTGCTGCCAATGGCAAGGTTGCTTTGTAAAACCTCACGCAAGATGGAAGATGGCATGGCTATCCTTGAAATATACAATCTTCTCAACACCCTGCATCACAATGGTTGTTTCTTAGAGTTCAAACTCTCAGACACAGACAGGTGCATGGCACTCTGTTTCACCCAGAAGTCTCAGCTCAGGCAATGGTCCCAGTGTGCAGACTCTGAAATCCTTAGGGATTCCAGAAATTCCAGGATTCCCAGAAGTCAATAGTCCCTATGGCCCTGTTGGCATGTGCTCTCAAGAGGACACAGCAAAGCCCCTTCTGCAAGTTGAAAGTTTTGAAAACAAAAACCAGCAGAGAACTGTTCTGACAACACTTCTCTTCCTGCCCTGCAACCCCCTAAGAGCTGGGACCCTCAAGGACTGGTTTCTTAAAGTGGGGAAATGCTGTTCTTCCAAAATAGCAAGAGCGTTGTCAAGTGTGACGTCCTGGAAGCTTCTAGGGGAGAGAGCAACATGGTGTCTGGCACTGCAGGTCCTACAGGACAGTCTCCACGGGTTCAAGTTTTATCCCAGACCAAGGAGAGATGATACGGCCCCTGGGATCCCTGCAGTGTCCCTCGAACATCTCAGAAAATTGCAGCAGAACCACAATGAGCTTTACTCCCTAGACAACTAGTACATGTTTGTAAAAAACACTTTTTGATGTTTAAGGAGACGGGAAGACAAACTGCCCTGGTTTGACCATTTTACACCATGTATATGCATTTAAGTATCACACAACAGCCCACACATACCAAAAAAAAAAAAAGGAGGGGGGCAACTACAATTAAATCAATAAAAAGAAAAGAAGAGCATTCTTTCGGTTCCTGCACAGATCAGTATGGCTTCCACATTTAATGTCCCAGAGACCTCAACAGCACTGGGACATCAGGAGGGAGAAGTCCTTGAACAGCCTGCTAGAGGGGGTGCTGATAACATCGCGGGAGCAGAGTCTGGGAGCACCCCACAGTGCTCAGACCAGCTCCACAGCAACACAGAGATTCCAGCCCGCCTTGTAAACAGCGACAAGGTTGAGAATTTGCCATACACCAATCTAGGGACATTTGAGGAGGTAGGAGGATGTCTCAAAGAATCGGGGGTAAATGTCCATGCTAGGCAAGCCTCTTCACCATCCCCTCACAGGACACAAGAGATCTCGGGATGTGTTTAAAGTTAGAGTCCCAGCACTTCGTGCAATGGGAAGGCTAAAGCCTCTAAGACTTATTTCTTTTTAAATTTGTATTTGCTTTACTTATTTGAAAGGCAAAGTAACAGACAGAGACAGAGACCGAGCCCCCATCTGCTGGTTTACTCCCAAATATCCACCATGGGTATGACAGGGCCAAGTGAAAGCCATGAGCCAGGACCTCAATCAGGGTCTCCACCATGGGTAACCCAACCACTTGCGTTATCACCACTTCCTTTCAGGGTGAACATTAGCGGAAGCTGGAATCAGTAGCAGAGTCAAGACTCAAACCCAAGCACTCAGATATGGGATGTGGGCATCTCAACGGCTACTCCAAACACCCACCTTAAGAATCTTTTCATAGTTCAACACAGGCCAGATCATCTTCTCTCCTCTCTGCCCCTCCTCTCTTCACTGTGCCTCCTGTTCCCTCATTGCCCTGCTTTTTGAAATCCCAGGGTCTCAACTACTCACTACCCAAGGTATTCATGATACAAAATTCTGTCAGATGTTACTGTAAAGAAAGAAGTTGAAACATCCCTGTTAGCAGTCACCACTAATTTCCTTTGTCTTTATTCTTCTTATTGCCTTGGACCAAACAGTTTGTTCCTAGATCCCCTGGATCCTCCAGGTCCTGGGACAACCTGTTACTGAATATCAGCCTGCCTTCATGGGAGTCCCTCATGATACTGTCTCATCTTTCTTTAGCACCAAACAACGTTGACACAAAGCAGATTGGTCTAAGTGTTGTCATCAGGTAATGTGAGAATTGATGGAAAGGGAAGAATGGCCGCTGGAGTGCCCTTAGCCTGGTAGAGCATAAGAAATAAACAACCGACTTGAAGAGTTGCATTAGCGATGTTGTACTATTACCATTTGTTTGAGTGAATTATCTGTCTCAGAACACCAAATGGTCCCCTAATGGCCTAAAAGACTTGAAACACTTCCAAAGCATTAACAGGTTTCTGCATTCAGTCACTGGGAGGTCTGGAGACTTTCTATTGGCCAACAGCCAGAAAGTACCAACTTTGAACAGCTTAGATCTGCAAACTCTGTTGTAACCCAAACAGGTAACCTCAGAGTTCAAGCTGTGCTTTCTGTCAACGCTGCAAATTTAGATCCCCTTCATGCACACATGGCAGATGCAGTAGCATATAGATGGGGAAGCTTCCCAGATGGGTCTGATTCTTACTTATACATGACTGGTCTTCCTTTGTTTCTTCTCCATGAGCATGCTTGGGTCTACCGAGGTGACACCATCCCCTTCTATTAGGGACAGCCAGAAGAATTGTATATGGCACCCACTTGGAGAGAGGTGATGGAAGCTAAAGACCATATCCTTGTTGTCTACAGAATGTCAAGATGGTGAGCTGATGGGGCCGACGCTGTAGTGCAGCAGGTTAATGCCCTGGCCTGAAGTGCCAGCATCCCATATGGGTGCCGGTTCGAGACCCAGCTGTTCCTCTTCTGATCAGCTCTCTGCTATGGCCTGGAAAAGCAGTGGAAGATGGCCCAAGTCCTTGGGCCCCTGAACCCACCTGGGAGACTTGGAAGAAGCTCCTGGCTCCTGGCTTCGGATGGGGTCAGCTCTGGTCATTGCAACCATTTAGGGAGTGAACCAGCGGATGGAAGACCCCTCTATGTCTCCCTCTCTCTCTCTCTCTCTCTCTCTCTCTCTCTCTCTCTCTGTGTGTGTGTGTGTGTGTGTGTGTAATTCTACCTCTCAAATAAGTAAACAAAAATCTTTTTAAAAAATGCTCCCTGACTTACAATAGGGTTACACTGACAATGTTGTGAGTCAGAAATGCAATCATGGGGGACCAGTGCTGTGGCGTAGCCAGTAAAGCCGCTGCCTGCAGTGCCAGCATCCCATATGGGCTCTGGTTCAAGTCCCGGCTGCTCCACTTCTGACCCACTTCTGCTCCCTGCTAATACACCTGGAAAAGCAGAGGAAGATGGCACAACTCCTTGGGCCCCTGCACCTAAGTGGGTGTGCCAGAGGAAGCTTCTGGCTCTGGATTGGCTCAGCTCTAGCCGTTGCGGCCATTTGGGAAGTGAATCAAAGGATGGAAGATCCTCTCCCTCTATCTCTCCTTCTCTCTGTAACTCTGCTTTTCAAATAAAACTAAATAAAGTCCTTAAAAATGCAATCATGTTTCTAGGCAAGGGCCCTTTTCCTACCAGTTCAGGAAAGAAGAGGAGACTAGAAGTCACTTCTGTTCTTCCGTTTCTATTCTGTGGCAACCTAGCAGGTCCCAGTCATTTCTTATGAATGAGACGCCTTTGTCCAACCAAGGTACCCAAGGAACAAGGCAACAGGAGAAGAATTTTCGAATTTTGGTTCCCATACCAGAAGAAAGCTTGCTAGAGAGGCCACGTGTTTCCCACCACCTTGGTGCCAGAGTTCAATGGGTCAGAAATCAAAGTCCCCAGGAACAAATACTTGCATTCTGCTTTCTACAGAACTCAGCCGTCTTCTATCACATAGTCAGCCTGCGAGCCTGGCCCCCTCCCTCCTCACAGGATGAGCTGTTGAGATGATGCCTACAACTCTAGTCAAGTTCCCCAGAACTCTCTTCTCAAGGGCTTTCCATGCCAGAAGACGGTGGCAGCCATGACAACTCGTGATGCCTGCAGACTCCCTCTTTTACTCTATGTTGTGTCACTGTAACAAAATATTCAAGACTGGACAGGTGGTGAAGAAAAGAGGTTTGTGGCGTTTGCTGGATTGGAGGCTGGAAAGGCGCCAGCACCTGCTGTATCACGCATGAGGGAAAATGGAAAGGAGAGGCAGGCATGTGCAGAGTAGAGAAGTGGACAAAGGAGCTGTCCTGCTATAGAGTCCACTCCCAGGATAAGCAATCAGCTCTCAAGGGAGCTACATTAGTCCCTCCGTGGGGGTGGAGCCCCATAACCCGCTCCCCTCTGGAAGATCACACCACCCAGCAACACTGTTATACTGAGGCGCAGGTCTCCAGCACGCAGATGTAGAGGGGACATATCACATTCAGAACAGAAACTATAAAGTGGTTGCTACCAAACTTCCTTGCATGAAAGTTTCTGGTAGAAGCAGTATCAAAAACTGGGGAAAGTCTGGCCTTTGGAGTCACAGAGTTCAGCGTTGCAATCCTGTATTTGTCAATTACACCATGTTTAACCTTGGACTTGGGCTCAGTAGCAGCTGATAATATTAGCACTTATTTCCAAAGATGTGAGACTCAAACAACTTTGTCTCTGTAAGAGACTCAGATGTGTGCTCCGTTAGTGGAACAGATACAGGCATGAACTTCCCCATAATATATAGTTACAAGAAAGTGCACATGGTATTCTTTTTCAAAATCAATAAATCTAGTCTCCCCAGTCCCTGCCTGCCAGGGGTTGAGAATTTACTCTCAGCGCACTTTAGGAAACATTTGTACTGGAGGTTAATCCTTAACTAGCACAATGGCAGGAGAATAATTAATGTCAGAGAATTAACCTATATCACTATTTCTATAAAAAATCATATTAAATAGAAACATGTGTGTGAATGCCGGAATAAATAGAATAAAAGTGATTCCTTTAGGAGGAATAATTGCATAACGGTAAGAGAACACCCAAGTAAGAAAACAGATTTTTACCACCATGTCTCTCAAGCTATACTTATGTATCATATTAACAAAATTAATTATAACAGAAATATCCATGTACAAAGAGGCTTTTAAAACTTCATGGATGGGGCTGGCTCTGTGGCGTAGCGGGTAAAGCCACCACCTGTAGTGCTGGCATCCCATATGAGCACCAGTTCGAGACCCAGCTGTTCCACTTCTGATCCAGCTCTCTGCTATGGCCTGGGAAAGCAGTGGAAGATGGTTCAAGTCCTTGGGCCCCTGCACCCACATGGGAGACCTGGAAGTAACTTCTGGCTTCGGATCGGCGCAACTCCAGCTGTTGAGGCCATCTGGGGAGTGAACCAATGGATGGAAGACCACTTTCTCTCTCTCTCTCTGTCTCTGTCTCTACCACTCTCTGTAACTCTGCCTTTCAAATAAATAAACAAATCATTTAAAAGAAATGCTGAGCACTGTGTTTGTCTCTTGCAACAGCCCTTCTGACAACAATATTGTCTGCGTGCGATTCCATCAACTTCCCTTTCCAGTCCCCAGATCCTTGTTACAGAAAACAGTCCCTGTCTCAGAACCTGGTGCAATCCCCTCCTGGAGCTAAAAAAAAGACTCGAAGGAGAGACACAGAACAGCACTGTGGGATGTGCAGATGGCTCATAAAACATAAACTGAGTCACCAGCACAGAACAACCAATGAACAGAAAGAAACAGCTTGAGGTTGACTATTGTAGAATTTTTTAAAGAAAAAACAAGAACCACATCTAAGGCTACATTTGATGCTGTTGTCTCTTTATTGATATCATATTGGGGAGTTTGCAAACCTTCAGTATTTACAACAACAGTAAATACTAAAATTCTAAATAATTCAGAGCTGTTTTATTTTATATTGAATTATGCAATTTCAAATGTTAGTAGTTACAAATTCAAAAATGACTCTGCAGACAAGATTTATGGAAAGTACGGTTTATTTTAGGGTAGACTCAAATATTTTAAAACAGTCATGACAGTATTGTATTTTTTCAAATAAAATATGTTTCCGTTTAAAATCTTGTAAACCGTGTTTTCAACCAGGTTTTGGGAGCAGACAAATATTTTGTTGCCATAGTAAATCTTCTCCTTAAGCAAGTCTTTCTTCTTCAAGTTTGCATTGAGCTCCCAGTGATACAGTAATAAAACCATCTGCACAGAAATGGAAATGACCTATGTGGTCATCTAAGGCTTCACTTTGTCTCGCTAAGGATTGCTTGGGATTCTTCCCCCATGATTTTTCCAACTGCACAATGACTCAAGAAATGAGGCACCCCTGGCTTCTTTTAAAAGAAGATGCTGAAATTTTTCGTCTTTGCAACTAAGCTTTAATCTCCCCCCTAAAATTCCCTTTTCTCTTGTCAGGCTTCAACCCGTCTCTGGGAGAGCTCTCTCTCACAGTCTCTACCCAGCCATCATATCTTGAGTTCTTTTTAATGGCTTCTGTTGGCTTGTTTTTAAGGTACTTAGCTCCAGAGTTTTCACCATGGTACAGGCTCACCCCTCAATGGCTCTGCCTCTCTGTGGCTTCCTCCCAATGTTTCTCTGTTATATTAGGTAATGGCAGGGAAGAGAACTTTCCATCTCATGCAGCCAGGAACAGGCTCAAGCCTCTGTCGTTTGGAACATCATCAGATATTTCTCTTAGAACCCCCAAGACATTTCATGCTCCCAGTCTTCTTCCTTTTCCATGTTGGGAAGCAATTAATCATTCACTCAATAAACAGGGAATGCATCAAAAAGTTCATGGAAAACTGGAGTAAGAAGATAGGAGTGTAGGTTAGCCTAGTGGTTAAGATGCTAAAGTTAGGACATCCACATCCCACATGGAAGTATCTGGATATTTATTTATTTATTTATTTGAAAGTCAGAGCTACACAGAGAGAGAAGGAGAGGCAGAGACACAGAGAGAGAGGTCTTCTATCTGCTGGTTCACTCCTAGTTGGCTGCAACTGCTGGAGCTGCACCGATCCGAAGCCAGGAGCCAAGAGCTTCCTCTGGCTCTTCCACATGAGTGCAGGGGCCCAAGGACTTGGGCCATCTTCCACTGCTTTCCCAGGCCATAGCAGAGAGCTGGTTTAGAAGTGGAGCAGCCGGGACTTGAACCAGTGCCCATATGGGATGCCGGCACTACAGGCGGCAGCTTCACCTGCTGCACCACAGCGCCAGCCCCGAGTAACTGGATTTTACACCCAGCTCCAGCTCCTGTCTCCAGCTTCCTGCTAATGCAGGCACTGGGAGACAGCAGAAGTGGTGCAAGTGCTTGGATCCCTGCCACCCAGTGGAAGACCCTGAGTGATTCCAGGCTCAAAGCTTTGGTCTCGGTTCTATCCCAGCTGTTTGTGGAGTGAAATAGTAGATAGGCAACATCCTTTCTCCCAAACTCCATGAGGTACACAGAGGTCAGTGATTGGGGGGAACTGCACAGCAGTGTTAAAGGCAGAGGTCCTGGCTGTCTTTTGGGAGCCAAGTGGCCACCCACAGACAGCTTCCTCCTTGACTTTCCCAAGTCCCCTATGGAGTCTGTGGTTGAACCAGACCTCAAGCAACCTGTTCTCTTTCCTCTGTCCTTCTCACACTGGGCTGAGCCTGTTGGAGTCAGAAGTCAACATTGTGTGGGGGCTGGCACTGTGGCGTAGTGGGTTAAAGCCCCAGCCTGAAGTGCTGGTATCCCATGTAGGCACTGGTTCGAGTCCTGGCTGCTCCACTTCTGATCCAGCTCTCTGCCATGGCCTGGGAAAGCAGTAGAAGATGGCCCAAGTTCTTGAGCCCCTTCACTCACATGGGAGACCCGGAAGAAGCTCCTGGCTCCTGGCTTCAGATCAGTTCAGCTCTGGCCATTGCGGTCATTTGGGGAGTGAACCAGCAGAATGGAATACCATTCTCTCCCTCTCCGGCTCTACCTCTCTCTATAACTCTGGCTTTCAAATAAATAAAATAAATATTTCTAAAAAATATTGTGTGAAGCTCAACAATACCATGTGCCATTCACTCACTCCCTGCACATCGCAGCCAGTCCCCTCCCCCTCTGCAGCCAGAGTTCATGGGCATTATGTTCTCCTCCATTAGGTGCATTGCAGGAATTCCTCATGCCCCAGTGTACTTATTTCACAGGGCGGAGAGCTCTGACATAACCTCCAGATGCTGTCGCCAGTTTTTCAAAGAGCTACAAACAGGGAGCTGGCATTGTGGCACAGAGATTAAAGCATCACTTGCAATGTCTCTATCCCATATCGGAGCACCAGTTCGAGTCCTGACTGCTTTGTTTCCGATTCTGCTCCCAGATAACGCACCTTGGAGAGCAGCAGATAATGGCCCAAGTGCTTGGGTCCCTGCTACCCATGTGGGAGACCCAGATGGAGTTCCTGGTTCTTGGCTTTGGCCCAGTCCTGGATATTGAAGTCATTTAGGAGTGAATCTACAGATGGAAGCGCTCTCTCTATCTCTCTCTCTCTCTCTCTTTCCTCTGTCACTCTGCCTTTCCAATAAATCAAATAAATACATGTTAAAAAAAGAGGTTCTAATAGGATGTTGTTCCCATTTCATGGAAAAGCCTACTCAAAGATCACTATATTGGGGCCAGCACTGTGGCGCAGCAGGTTAAAGCCCTGGCCTGAAGTGCAGCCATCCCATATGGACACTGGTTCAAGTTCAGCTGCTCCTCTTCTGATCCAGCTCTCTGCTGTGGCCTGGGAAAGCAGTGGAAGATGGCCCAAGTGCTTGGGCCCTGCACCCGTGTGGGGAAACTGGGAAGAAGCTCCTGGCTCCTGGCTTCAGATCAGTGCAGCTCTGGCCAATGTGGCCATCTGGGGAGCGAACCAGTGGATGGAAGACCTTTCTCTATGTCTCTACCTCTCTCTGTAACTCTGTTTTTCAAATATATAAAATAAATCTTTTAAAAAAGATCATTATATTAAATAGAGGCAGGACTTGTGTTGCAGCTTGCTAGTAACTGGATTCTATGAAGTTTCATAACTTATAAATATCTGTCCAGAATGATCACAGCTGATTTCTGTATGCTATATTAAAAAATAACTTCAAGGTTTTTGGCTTTATTTGCCCTGTGGGCATTCATGAGTTTTGTGTCTAACCCAGCAACTTATTCGAATGTACATTTTTGAATGCTTGTAATAGTTTTTCAGACCCATCTTGAACCAGCTTTGCCATCTTAGCACTCCCTCATTACTGAGCTCAATACATTTTTAAAAAGATTTATTTATTTATCTGAAAGTCAGAGTTACACTCAGAGAGAAGGAGAGGCATAGAGAGAGAGAAGTCTTCCATCCACAGGTTCACTCCCCAGATGGCCACAACAGCCAGAGCTGTTCCAATCTGAAGCCAGGAGCTTCCCCCAGGTCTCCCACGCAGGTGCAGGGGCCCAAGGACATGAGCCATCTTCCACTGCCTTCCCAGGCCACAGCAGAGAGCTGGATGGAAAGTGGAGCAGCCAGGACATGAACCAGCACCCATATGGGATGCCAGCACTGCAGGCAGTGGCCCTACCCACTATGCCACAGCGCCAGCCCCTCAACACATTTTTGACTCAAGTTCTTTCTCTAGTTCTTTTTTTTTTCTATATTTCTATGACAATTAGGGTCTCACCTTTCTCAAAATTCTACTTTGATGTCAGAAAGTCTCCAAAAGATTTCTCCTCAGCTCTGAAGACTGGGCACAGAGCAGACCAGGTGAACCCAGCCCACAGAATGGAGTATCTTACTTGGCCATAAAAAGTTCCCAAAACTATTTACAGAAGCTTCCCTGCACAGGACTCAGGGCTCTGCCTCTGTGCTTCAAGTGGGTTAAGAAGGACGATGTAGAGAGGTTTTCCATCCGCTGGTTCACTCCCCAGATGGCCACAATGGCCAGAGTTGTGCCGATCTGAAGCCAGCAGCCAGGTGCCTCCTCTGGGTCTCCCACGTAGGTGCAGGGGCCCAAGGACTTGGGCCATCCTCTACTGCATTCCCAGGCCACAGCAGAGAGCTGGATCGGAAGAGGAGCAGCTGGGACTCGAACCAGCACCCATATGGGATGCCGGCACAGCAGGCCAGGGCATTAACCCGCTGTGCCACAGCGCCGGCCCCTCAGATAGGGTTTTTGGTTTTTTTGTTTGTTTGTTTTGTTTTGTTTTGTTTTGTTTTTGACAGGCAGAATGGACAGTGAGAGAGAGACACAGAGAAAGGTCTTCCTTTTCCGTTGGTTCACCCCCCACTGGCCACTGCAGCCAGTGAGCTGCGGCTGGCACACTGCACTGATCCGATGGCAGGAGCCAGGTGTTTCCTCCTGGTCTCCCATGGGGTGCAGGGCCCAAGCACTTGGGCCATCCTCCACTGCACTCCCAGGCCACAGCAGAGAGCTGGACTAGAAGAGGAGCAGCCGGGACTATAACCTGGCGCCCATATGGGATGACGGTGCCACGGGCGGAGGATTAACCAAGTAAGCCACAGCGCCAGCCTCCCAGCCCCAGGTCTTATGAACATTTGTGGAATAAACTAGGGGAGGGAAGATCAAACTTTTTTTCTTTGTCTCTCCGTGTCTCTGTACTTTGCCTTTCAAATAAATAAGTGCATATTTAAAAAATAAATATGATGCTCTGTACATATCTCTGCCTGAACTTAATTTCTATTTGGAGTCCCTGCTATGGTTTGGATGTAGGAATTCTTGCACAGGGAATTGGCCCCCAATATGCCAGAATTGAGGTGGGGTATCACCTACAAGAATGGACGAATGTCTTTCTCCAGAGTATGGGTTGTCTCTCTTCAATGAGCAAGGCCTTGTGGGACTGAATGACTTACCATGAGGATGCACTGTTACAGCACAGGCTAGCCTCCAAGCTCTGTCTCCCACTCCCACACATGTTTGCATGTATTGCTTGCCTGCTGCTTTCTTCTGTGAGTTGAAGCAACCTGAGTTCTTACAAGAAACAGAACAGATGCTGGCTCCATGCTCTTGGGTCTCCAGAGCTGTCAACCACAGTAAGAGTCTTTTCATTCTACATTACCCACCCTCCAATATTTTGTTACAGCAACAAAAAGCAAGGCTAAACCAGTCCCCATTGTGCTGTGTCATGGAAACAGACTTGGATTCATTTCAGAGCCTCTTCTATCTCTACCTCCATGGTGCAGAATGGCACAAGGGTGCCAGGATGCTGTTCCTGACCGGTGCCTGCTCTGGCCCCTGCTGGGCTAAGCCAAACTGCCCCCGCTGTATCCTACAGTTCCAGCTTCTGGTATACCAGAAGTGGTGCTCGGTCAGCTGAATCCTGGTCTTTGGATCCCCCAGCAGACAATTTTTTCTGTTTTCATGCCTTTTCAGAGTCTTTGAAGCTAGATGTCCATGAGTCTCTTTTAAAAACTTTTTTTATTATTATTTGAGAAGCAGAAAGATAGAGAAAGAAAGTGAGAAAGAGACAAACAGAGAATTCACATCTGCTGGTTCAGTCCCACAGAAAGTCTGCAGTGGCTGGGACTGGCCTGGGGCCAAAGCCAGCAGCCAGGAGAGTGGCTCAGGAACCTAATTACTTGATTGATTCCTGCTGCCTCCCAGGATCTGCGTTAACCGGAATCTGGAGTCAGGAGCCAGAGCCAGGCATGGAACGCGGGTGCTTCAATGTGGGGTGCAAAGCATCTTCACCAGCATCTTAGCTGACTCTGCTTGTCTAATTGCCTCACACCATCACCTGTCCTCTGGGTCTCTCTTAAGAAAGAAGGCAGACTGTGAGTGGTGTCCTCGACAACTGATGACTCAGCATCACTTAACAAGGCCTTTCAGTGTCCATCCGATGGTACAGGACAAGCTTAGCCACTGTTTTTATCTTATCACTTCCTTCAGAAAAATATTAAACCATACCTCAATTTAATTGTAATTAATTAAATTAATTAGCAATCGGTTGACCCACATCCCCAGAGACATTTATTCACAGTAGCTGGAACATGGAAGCAATTCTAGTGCCCTTCAACAGGAGAATGGGTGATCCATCCAAACAACGGAATACTGTACAGCCTTAAGAAGGAAGGACATTCTGGGGCTGGTGCTATGGCATAGTGGATAAAGCTGCCACCTGCAGTGCTGGCATCCCATATGGGTGCCAGTCCAAGACCCAGCTGCTCCACTTCCCGTCTAGCTCTCTGCTGTGGCCTGGGAAAGCAGTGGGAGATGGCCCAAGTCCTTGGGCTCCTGCACCTGCATGGGAGACCCAGAAGACGCTCCCTGCTCCTGGCTTCAGATCAGCGCAATGCTGGCCATTACAGCCATCTGGGGAGTGAACCAGCGGATGGAAGACCTCTCTCCACAGCCCCTGCCCCCAGCCTCTCCTTTTCTCTCTCTATGTAACTCTGACTTTCAAATAAATAGGTAAATCTTTAAAAAAGAAGAAGAAGAATAAGAAGGAAGAACATTCTGACACACGGGATCACCTAGAAAACCTGGATGACATCAGAAAGTCAAATATGTGGCTCAACAGGCTAATCCTCCACCTTGCGGTGCCAGCACACCAGGTTCTAGTCCCAGTCGGGGCTCCGGATTCTGTCCTGGTTGCCCCTCTTCCAGGCCAGCTCTCTGCTGTGGCCCGGGAGTGCAGTGGAGGATGGCCCAAGTGCTTGGGCCCTGCACCCCATGGGAGACCAGGAGAAGCACCTGGCTCCTGCCTTCGGATCAGCACGGTGCACCGGCAGCAGCACACCTGCCGCAGCGGCCATTGGAGGGTGAACCAATGGCAAAAGGAAGACCTTTCTCTCTGTCTCTCTCTCTCTTTCTCACTGTCCACTCTGTCAAAAATAAAAACAAAACAAAAATTAAAAAAAATATGTAAGACTCAGCTTATGTGAGGTACTTGCTATGGTCTCGTAGAGACAGAAACTAGAATGGATGTTGCCAGGGACTACAGGGGGAGGAATGGAGAATTGCTATTTAGTGGGTGCAGAGTTTCAATATTGCAGAGTGCAAAGAGCTGTGGCTATAGATAGTAATGAGGGTTGAACCACATTATGGATTTGAAACACTAGCCGTACACTCTGAAATAATTATGGTAATAAATGTTATGTTACTTGTGTTTTACCACAATAAAGAAAATACTAGGAGCAAAGAGAGCCCTTGAAGACCCCCCCCCAAAAAAAAAAAGTCAATAGGTTAGTTAATTGGTTCAATTTATCTATAATGAGAAAAAGTCTTTAGTTCATGTGTGCATTTGTGTGTGCTTGTATTGCTATATATAACCATCTTCTCTTCTCGCTCATGAGAAGGAGAATCATCAACCCCTCACAATGTTTTTGCACAAGAGAAATATTCACAGAGAAGCATCCAATGTGGGAAGTATTCTCATTAGCAAAGCAACACCAATAACTTTCACTTTCTCTCAGAGTATAAAATTGTCTCACCATCTCAGTAGAGAGAGAAACTGATAATCAAATATAACGCAATGTCGACTTCATGGCCTGTCATCCTGTTTTGTATGAATCCAAGGATGTGGACGGGTGGCAAAATTGGGGAAAATATCAGAGTGTGGATTCCCGGACTGCCAGGCTCAGCAGCTATGCTAGAGTGAAACAGACAACAGTGACACGACTTATTATCTACTCTGACTCCAACCAAAGCCATTGGTGGAAGCCACTGGAATCAGCAGCTTCCAAAAGCTGCCCAGAGGGAATTGTAGTAGTCCCAGTGCCAGTGGCATCAGCAGTAATGATTCTGGAATTCGATAACAAATGCAGAATCCCAGGAATCAAAGTCTACATTCAAAACAATAAACTCAGGGCGTGTCAGATGCACACTCACGCACCAAAAGTTCTGCTTGGAGCACACTGAGTCACATCAGTCCTTTCAGAAACGCCTCACCTTCACTGCTTGCTTCCATCAGGTCCGGGGCACACTCAGCTCCCAGTTCATCCTGGAATCTCCCTTCATGGAGGCCAAATGGACACACACTCCACTTCCAACCACTTCTTTCCTCATCTGCATGGATTGCACAGCAGCTTCAGTTTCTCCACTGGTGAGTACCCTTGTATTGTCTTCCCTCCACGGCCTGATGCCCAAATCCCAGAAGGGACACAGATGGCCACAACTCATAGCCACACATCCATGAAAATTGTACATAAAGCTGGATCGCTTAGTGCCCACCACAGTTTTGGTCCCAGTTCTCAATAAAATTGGGTTAAATCTCAATCCACCAAGTAGTTGACCCATGTAACTAATGAGACTCATGTAACTGATAGAACTGGTGTAGTTGACAGGACTCACATAATTTGCCACTTCAGTCTTTTTTATTCCAAAATATAGCAGCAAATGGGACTGAATAACTGGATAGCCATTATGGGAAAACAATAATTTCAACTCTCCCATGTCTTTCCGTCCATAAAAGTTCCTTTGAAATGGATCATGGACTTAAATATAAAAGCTAATGTCATAAAGACTCTAGAAAGAAATTATTGAAGAATATTTTTTCAATCTTGGGACAGGCAAAAAAACTCTTGGAACACATACTATATCGCCAATAAGAAAAATGGATAAATTGAAATTCACCATATGAGAAGGAAACAAAAAAAGACAGAAATGTATACCCCAAAGGACTTGTGTACATATTATATGAAGAACTCCTAAATAACTTAATAATAAACAAACACAATTTTTAATGGGCAAAAGACAACCAGAAACATTAAAAAGGAAGACTCACAAACAGCCAATAAACAGGTGAAAAGTGTTCAACAGCATTAATCATCGTGTAAACACAAATGAACTCTAGAATGAGATTACTCTACATACTAACTAGAATGGTTACAACTAAAAGCATAACAACACCAAATGAAGATGTTAAGTATACATGAGCCCTTCAAAGACTTCTGTTGAAGATATTTATGCAATTCGAGAGTTTAAATTTGTACAGCCACTTTAGAAATGTTTGAGTGATTTGTTCAAAGTTACATATCCACCTACTTTAAGGCTCTGCAATTCTACTCTTGGATTATTATTGAAAGGAAGTGTGTTCATACATCCACAAAGATGTATTCATGAATTTTCATAGCATCTTTGTTTAATCAGAAACAATCCAAAAGTCTGGCAAAAGACATATGGATAAGAAAATTGTAGTTTATTTCTACAATAGGATTCTATTCAGCAATAAAGAATGAACTGTTGTTACAAGCTACAACCTAGTTAAATCTCAAAAGCATTATACTGAGCTAAAGAGCCCAGGCACAAAACAATATATGCTTTTAATCACTAAAAGTTCTAAGAGTGGAAAAACTAAAATAGAATAATAAAAATGAGATCAGGAGGAGACATTTGGCACAATAGTTACGGCATCCCACGTGGAAGTGCCTGAGTCCCAGCTCTACTTCGGACTCAAGCTTCCTGCTAATGTGTACCCTGGGAGGCAACAGATGATGGCTCAAGTACTTGGTCCCTGCCACCCCTGTGGAAGAGTCACAGAATTCCAGACTCCTGGCTTCAGCCTTTCCCAGTGATAGCTGTTGCAGGCATCTGGGGAGTGAACCAGTGGGTGGGAGATTCCTCTGTCTCAAGGTGTGTTTTCTTGTGTGTGCATGTCTGCTTTTCAAATAAATTAATCTTTAATTTGAAAATGAAGACAATGTGTGCCTTGCTGAGAGTGAGATGCATGGATGGGAAGGGACACAGTGGAACTTGGGGTAGGGAAATGTTCCATAGCTTGATGAGGTGTGTGCTCTACAGGGGTGAACACTTGTCAGAACTCATCAACCAATGCACATAAGATCCACGTATTTCACTGTATGGAAATTATGCCTCAATTTTACAGAAAAATTGTAAAGGGGGGATAAACTTCAAAAACAATAAATAAAATAATTCGTAATATTTAATTGGTGTTACAACGTGAATGTGTATTAATTGGACTAAAACTTTTTTGCCAAGTTTCCAATGATTTGCTTTCAACAAAGTTGAGTGAAAAATCAATCAGTTGCCAGTTGACTGTTAAGAAGATAATTGTACTTTTTTTGTTTTGTTTCTAGGTTTTTTGAAAGAGAAATATATAGTACATTGACATTGACTATAGCCCCCTCACATGCAATTGAACTCTCCAGAACATCTTTCTCCTATCTAACTAAAACCTTTATTTAAAAATAATATGTATTAAAAAATAATAATAATATGTATTTACTTATTTATTAGAGATACAGAGTTACAGACAGAGGGAGAGACAGAGATAAAGGTCTTCCATCTGGTGGTTCACTTCCCAAAAGGCTGCAATGGCAGAGCCAGGCCAATCTGAAGCCAGGAGGCAGGAGTTTCCTCCCGGTCTCCCACACAGGTGCAGGGGCCCAAGGACTTGAACCATCTTCTACTGCTTTCCCAGGCCATAGCAGAGAGCTGGATGGGAAGTGGAGCAGCCAGAACTCAAACCAGCTATACCACAGTGCTAGCCCCTAACTATAACCTTTCAATCAACATTTCCCCCTGCTCTACCCATTTTTTGTCATATAACCCAAAAGATCTCATATTTGAATGACATAACAAAACTTCTTCTATCCATTTTTACTTATCTATGTTAAAATATTTCTCACCATTTCTATCAAATTAAGCTGCAAGACAACAAAAGGGGTGAAGGAAGATAGAACTCCAGGACAAGTGACTTGATCGTGCCCAGCAAGATGTTGAATTCCTTCTCTGTAATCCAAGACAGTACAAGTTGTCATCCAACTGGCACATCTGCTCTTGAGTACTTTGAAGAAAACAGTGTGGAAAGCAAGGCTCTGACAATCTGGTTGCCACAGCTACCACTTCTTTGACTTGCACAGCATCTCTTCTCTCTTCTAATGGTGGTAAATTAGTAGTCATTGTTCTCCCAGCAATGTTACTAGAAAATAAGTCTAGTATGTTAGGGCAAAGTCATGAACACAACTATGTTAAAACAATGAAGCGTGATGCCTCAGTTCTTCCCAGGGAATGGAAACATCTTAATTCCAGATTTTATTTATTTTCCCAAAAGGCACTTGGCAGGTAGGGAGTTATTGTCTCCTCCCACTTTAAACCCAACCAGTGGCCAATTCCTTGACATCAGAAACACTGCCTTGTACCACAGTTTGTCTCACTAGCAAAGACATACCACAGACACTTCCAATTTTTTAAGTCCCTTATTACATTTTTTTTTTCAAAAGAAGGTTACAGAACTGTGAGTTAGTTTAAACATTAAGACTTAGCAAATTAACACTATTGATCTAAAAAATACAGTTAAATATGATAGTCAAAGTCACAACATAGCTACAGGATTTATAAAAATATGTGTTACGGGCCGGCGCCGTGGCTCAATAGACTAATCCTCTGCCTAGTGGCGCTGGCTCACCAGGTTCTAGTCCCGGTTGGGGTGCTGGATTCTGTCCCGGTTGCCCCTCTTCCTGTCCAGCTCTCTGCTGTGGCCCAGGAGTGCAGTGGAGGATGGCTCAGGTCCTTGGGCCCTGCACCCCATGGGAGACCAGGAGAAGCACCTGGCACCTGGCTTCAGATCAGCGCGGTGCGCTGGCCGCAGCGCACCTGCCGCGGCGGCCATTGGAGGGTGAACCAACGGCAAAGGAAGACTTTTCTCTCTGACTCTCTCTCTCACTGTCCACTCTGCCTGTCAAAAAAAAAAATGTATTACAACTTCCCACCATGGGATTTAATGATGTATATGTTTAAAATGTCAAACCCAAAAGAGTAGCTAACTCTTCTGTGACTTGGGAATAACAACAAAATTTTGCATTTTAGACTTAACAATAGGTTGTTTCCAAAAAGTCCACATTAAATGTAAAGACCCAGAGGCAGGCATTTAGCCCAGCCGTTAACATGCCAACTAGAGTACTGGGTTTGCTACATGGTTCCAAGTCCTGACCCCAGCTTCCTGCCAGTGCAGACCGTGGAGGGCAGCCGTGATTGTTCAAGTAACCAGGTTCTTATCTTCCATGTAGGAGACTAGATTAAGTTCTCAGACATTGCAGTCATTTAGGGAGTGAGCCAGCTGATAGGAGCGCTCTCTCTCTCTCTCTCAAATAAAGAAATATGTGAAAAAATTTAAAACATGTAAGCACTCAGGTAGATTAAAAGTAAATGTATGAAGAAAGATACATTATACTTATACTAATCAAAAGGAAGCCAGGGGAGTGGCTGTGTCAATTTCAAGCAAAGCAGACTTCAGAACAATAAGAATTATCAGGAATAAAGAGGGGCATCATGTAACAATCAAAGGTCCATTCTCTAAGAAGATACAGCAATACTAAATACATGTGCACCTAACAGTAGAGCAGTTTAAAAAAGCAAGGAAAAAGTGGTAGAACTCCCAGAAGAAGTGGACAAATCCATTAAGACATTTGGAGGCTCCAGTCCCCCTCTTTGGTAGTTGATAGATGAACCAGGCAGAAAAATCACTAAGGACATAGATTGTCTTAATGAAACAAACAACATAATCAAATTGACTTTTAATTATATTTTAATTTGTTCTTATTTTAAATTGTTTTTAATTTGATTTTCATTTTAATCTTTTCATTTAAAATTTTAAATTGTAGTAAAATATGCTTAAGATAAAATTTACCATTTTAATCACTTTGCGTGTCCTGTTCAGTTGGCATAAAGTACATTCACATTGTATGTACTCATCTACTGAACTTTTTTAAAGATTTTTTATTTGAAAGGCAGAGTTACAGAGAGTCAGAGGCACAAAGAGAGAGAGAGAGAGAGAGAGAGAGAGAGAGAGAGAGAGAGAGAGTCTTCCATCCACTGGCTCACTCCCCAAATGGTCCCAACAGCCAGAGCTGTGCTGATCCGAAGCCAGGAGCCAGGAGCTTCTTCTAGGTCCCACACACGGATGCAGGGGCCCAAGGACTTGTGCTATCTTCTACTGCTTTCCCAGCCCATAGCAGAGAGCTGGATCAGAAGTGGAGCAGCCAGGACTCAAACCAGAGCCCATATGGGATGCTAACACTGCAGGCAGCGGCTTTACCCGCTACACATGGCACCAGCCCCCAATTGATTTTATAGAACATTCTATCATCAAGAGCATACTACACATTCTTCTTAAGCTGACATGCCACATTTACCAACACAGAACCCATGGTGATTCTTAAAACACATCTGAAATTTAAAGAAGAGAAATTATACAGCATATGCTCTCAAGCTACATGTAATTGAACTAGAAATGAGTAACAAAAAGATAACTCAAAAATTGTGAAATAGCTGGAAATTAAACAACACAATCCTAAAGAATGCATGAGTTACAAGTTACAAGCTACAGCTGTTCACATGTAGACACATCTGTAGGGGTGTGGATGTGCCTGTTCTGGGAGGGGTGGGGGGTGGCCTTATTCTGTCAGCTGAGTGGTCCTAGAAGCAGCAGGAACATTGAGTAGCCATGAAGACCCTTTCCCTCACCCAACCCCACCATGTCGCCTATCCAGTTAACCCTTCAAGACTCTCCTCTTTGGTCTCGAAGTACCTGTGCACCTCCTCGTACCCAATTCCATGCCCTGAGATGATCTGTTTGCAGCTATTTCTAGACACTCATTCACCATACTTCAGGGCTTGAGGGCTATTTCTCACTCACATAGCACCATCTCTGCACACAGTTGTTAATCTTGCTTTTATGAAGGCAGGGCTGGTAGTCAAAGGCTGCCCCCTGACTCCTATGATCCTGACAAGTCATTCAGTCTCAATTTGAGTACTTAACCAAGTCTCCTCTCCAAAACCATGTGAGTTTGCTTTCCTGCTAATAAATTTGCCAGAATTTAAAGAAGCAATGCAAAGGAACAACTGTATAACCCAAAAAAGATGTATTGCCTTTAGTTAAAAAAAAAAAAAAAAAAGAATATTGTGCATTGAGAAACATGAGTTTTGACATCTCGAGGTTTGGTGGGTTCAGGGTCTCTCCAAGTTCTTTCTTCTCCTTGTTTTTGCTGTGCAATCATTGAAGTACAACCTTGAAACACAACCAAAGTAGAATCTCAGATTGGAATGTGGAGATGAGGAAGGGTGTTCAAAGACCTGCCCTTGACCTTGACGATGATAACCAGTTCTTTGAAGGGAGTTGTGTTGTGGTTTCAGAAGAAGCAGACATCTGGAACTCTCAAGGTAGCTGGACTCATACTATATCTGCATGGACCAATGACAAGTGGTTCTCAGAAGCTGGGGAGTTAGAATCATTAACCCACAGCGTAAAAGAACGACACTTCTCTGTTTTTATTTTTTGCCAAACACCTGCTCGACATGTTTGAACTGAAAATCACAGCCATTTTGCTGCCTACAGAATACCCGGGTTACTGGGGTGGTAGATGTGAAGTGTATACAAATGGATACCATTTGTATTTGGTTCAAGTACCACCCTCACAGACAACCATGACTCTAGATGGGATATAATAAAGATACTTGCCCAATGAGTGGATGAATGAATATGAGAAGTAATCTTACTAACAGTTTAATAAGGAGGAACCTGGCCCAACAGGAGTGAATGATGCATTTTGGGACAGAACAGGGGGAAAAAATGGGTGAAAAAAAAACCATTGGTTGAACAAAGTGGTTGGATGTTAGGTAGATGCAGTGATTTTTGGCAGGAAAATTATATACAGAGACTTGAAGTCAGCAGAATAGAGCATTAGGCTACAGTGTTTCTTCCAAACGAGCTAGAAGGCCTTTAGGGTCGATGGTGGCCCAGAAACAGCTGTGGGGACAGTAGACGAACACATCAAACGCTGCAAGAGTGGAGTGAAATTCTCAGAGTGTAATAACTGAGGTGTGGATATGGGCCTAAAACAGTAAGTCTCTTCTGGCAGGCATGTATCTCCTCCATTTGCTATTAATTATCTAATCAGGATTCCAAGTACTTAAAGTAGAGAAGAACCAGACGGAATAAGAGATGATAGGTTTCTTTGCTCAAAGGACAGAGAAAGGGATTATTTATTCCTCCTCAATCATTTCAAGAGAAGACTTAAAAAGAGGACAGGATAATGGGACCTGGCACTAGGAAAACCCTTTGATGCCAAGTAAAACCACTTCCTCTAGCAACTGATTCATGTTTTCTTTATTCTCAGTCTTAAAGTCACAGTGTTGAGGCTGTAGTAGCCCATTTCCCATTCTATAACAAAACTCCTAAGGCTGGGTAATGTATGAAGGAAAGAGATCTATTTAATTCACCATTTTAGGTCAAATCCATCTACTCAGACACTTGTTAGGGGCCCCCTGGCTGCCCCAATTCATAGCAGATGGCAACATGGCAGAAGTGCGTGCAAGAAGACAATATCGCATAGTGGAAAGATCACACAGCAAGTGCAAGTAAGGGACCAGTACTCTCCTCTAACAACCTACTAACAGGGAACTAACAGGGCTCCCACAAGAACTATCTTAATCCCCTTTGAGGGCCCTGTGTAATTAATCCCCCAATGCCCTCTTTATCGTATACCAAGCTTCACTTCTTAAAAGTTCACCATCTCTTGGCACCACCACATTGAGGACCAGGCATCCAACACTCAAAGTCTTGGGCGAAACACTCACGCCACATCCAAAGCATGGCAAACTTAATGATGAACATAAAGCAACCTGAAAGTAGCCAATACAGCCTATTCTACCTTGAAGGCACTTGAGGGCCAGTGTGCCTGAATAAGGACAACTACGTGTTGAAATGACCATTGGGGGAGCAGACAAGGAAGGTTCAGGAAACCTTGTCAAGTTGCTCTGAAGAAAAGTCAGCCGCCTTCAAATACTCACATTTCCTCTTGTAATGAAATTGGTGAAAACCTCCTTGAGATGGTGAAAACCTCCTTGAGAGGCTCAGTGTCTCATCCAGTACCTACCTCATCCACAGTGAATGAACTGGGCCTTTCAAGAATATCAAAGGACAACCCTCAAGAATATTAAGATGAACCAGAAATCTGATTCTTAAGAGCTCATCATTTAACTTTAGACATAGGCCATACTGTCCAGTAAAGATAGAATGATTGAGCTATTAGGAACAAATAAAGCTTTGGACCTTTGAGATGAAACTTTTAAGAATATGATGCATTGGGGACTGGTGCTCTGGCATGGTGGGATAAGCCCCCACTCACAGTGCCAGCCTCCGATAGGGCTGCCTGTTCAACTCCTGGCTGCTCCTCTTCCAATCCAGCTCCCTGTTAATATGCCTAGCAAAGCAGTAGGGTGGGGGGACCCAAGTGTTTGAACCCCTGCACCCACATGGGAGACCTGGAAGAAGCTCCTGGCTCCTGGCTTCAGTCTGGCCCAGCCCTGGCTGTAGTGGTCTTTGGGAAGTGAACCAGAGGATGGAAAACTTTTCTCTCTCTCTCTCTCTCTCTCTGCAACTCTGCCTTTCAAATAAATAAAATAAATCTTAAAAAAAATAGAATCTGATGTATGAAGAGCCAAAAACATTCTAAGTCCATTCTTCTAGGGATCAAAATTTATCACTGTCTTTTGCACATTAGACCCACCTAAGTCTCGATTCGTGTCTCTAACCAACCTCACCCACACCATTTGTACTTAACTGTTATTTGCATAAGTGCCCCCAGGGAATCCTTGTTTGCCATCCGGGAGAAGCTCTAATGTACAAACTGTGGATCTGGGCAATGATCCGTGTTTTGCACATGGGCTGCCCTGCCCCAGCCATTTGCCTCTGGGACTAACTCTCCCCCCACACAATCACCTCCCTCCCTCTCAGCCAGACTGTACTGCCTTCATTTTGCTGAGCCTTGCTTTTTCTTGCATCCAAAGAGGCTCAAGGACAGGTGTTCCTGGCTCCCTGTTTGCAGCCTTGATCAAGAGCTTTGATCATGCAGAGGCAGACATGGGCCTCCTGAGCAGTCCTGATCCTCTGTTCAGAGTGGCATAGAAGCCTGAATGTGCACACGGTGGTCCTCTCCAGCCCCCGCCCTGTGGAGCACGTTGGATGTGGGAGGGCCCTGGCTTGGGGAACAGACTGTTAGGAAACCTGGCGCAGTTTTTATCTGTGGCACCATCTACACCCTGATTTACATCCTATGCCCTGGTTCCCACCGCCCTTGTGGAAAGCCAGGTGGCCACATGGCCCAACTACCTGTGCCGAGCCCCACCCCCATCCTAATGGGATTCGCTGCTCCTGCTTCCCTGCCTGCCCTCAGGTGAAGTTTTAAAAGGGCCTGTTCCTGAACATGTGGATCTCGGCTCCTCTCGTCTGCTCTCTTCTCCTCTCCTCTCTCTTGGCTCTTCTCTCCTGCTTCTGCTCTCTCCTGCTCGCTCCCTCTTCTCTCGTCTCTCTCTTCTCTCTCTTTAGCCTCTTCTCCTCTCTCACTTCTCCTCTCTCTCCTCTTTCTCTCTTACTCTCCTTTTCCCTCTTCACCCCTTCCCTCCGGTCTGCTGGGTTTTCCTCAATAAACCCTTTCCCTTATTCCGGTGTTTGGTGTGTTTTGTGATGGGCTAACATAGACTTCCCTTGATTCCGTGGGGCCACCATGACTTCATCTTATTATTCTCCCTCTCACACAATATCCACCTCACCGTGGAGAACCCAGCCACCCTGAGCCACCATTCAGATCCATTTCAGAGCAGG
This sequence comes from Sylvilagus floridanus, assembly GCA_949820135.1. NCBI lineage: Eukaryota > Metazoa > Chordata > Mammalia > Lagomorpha > Leporidae > Sylvilagus > Sylvilagus floridanus. The sequence continues at coordinate 3,093,888 of OX463243.1, forward strand.
GGGCACCAGCCATACTCTCTTCCTCACCCAAGGATGACTTTATTCCCAAAACAATAGGAATCAGGAGAGGGGAAAAGACAGACGAGGAAGGCTGGGGAACAGTCCCGCCCCCCTAGTAGCCCTAACCCCACCCAGAACAAGTAGAGAATTTCCTAGATCGTCATCAGTATTTTAATACCTTGCAGATTGCCACACCACACAGTCCCTTACGGTGTTTCCAAACAAATTTCCTCTTTCTGAGAAGAGTCATAGGTTTGATTGGAAAAGCATGTCACTTCAAATGAGTTCTTGAGAAACTTTTGCTTTTCGTAAGTTTAATTTTCACAGAAATGGATGAAACACATGGGATGGCAAATCAGCAGCAGAAATGTCCTGGACTGGGGGGGGGGGAAGCAATGAGGGGGAGGGGCACAGAGAAACACAAGGAGGGAGAAGGGGAAGAGGAGGGAGGGGGGGGAAGAGGAGGGAGAAGGGGAAGAGGAGGGAGAAGGGGGAAGAGGAGGGAGGGGGGGGAAGGGGGGAAGAGGAGGGAAGGGAGGAAGAGGAGGGGGCTCTTCAGCCAGCTGCCCCGGGGCTATCTGACAAGTCAATGCCTACCACCTACAGGACAGCCTCCAGGGGTTGCCCTTGGTGACTGGAGAGCAGCAGAGCAATGGGGTGAGTGAGGCTGGGGCAGCAACGGAGCCAGGACTCCCTGCCCCCATCCCCACCCCACCCACGGGGACCTCCGCACCCCAGCCAGGGCGGCGGGGGGAGTTTGCTTCCCCCAGAGTCTCAGACATCTCTCCTAACTCCAAGTGAGACTGGAAGAGGTTTTGTTTAAAACCCCTCAAAATACTTGATTCTGGGCTAAGGCCAGTTCTGGGAAATTTCAAAAACACAGGAAAAAACAAAACTGCATGTTTCACCAACAAACAGGCCAGACACAGATATTGCCCAGCCCCAGCCTGAAGGGAGTGGTGTGCCCCGGGGGACATCCCCTGTGGGGGCGAGACAACACCCTCCTGGTGTGGGCCCAAGGCCCCTTGGAGGAACCAAGTCACTGTCCACAGCGGTGACAGTGAGGTCACTGGTTCACTCCCACATACCCCACAGAGTCCTGGGTCCTAGGACAAGGAGGAGAGCAGGAGCCCCACTTCCTGGGTTCCTCACTGGACCCTGGGCATCACAGGTATATGTGCGAGGGGTCTCGGTCAGGGTCTGGCAGTGGTGTTTGTAGCAACAGGGCCGGGTGCAATCCAATCTCATCTGCAGGGAGACAGAACGGGAGGCCAGGGCTGCAGGCCAGGGTGACCTCTGGGGAGGGAGGCATCCACACTCACTTCTGTGTCCCCGAGTTGTGGACAAGAATTAACCCCATGGTGAGCTACTTCTTCCTTCAAGGGATGCACCTGCAACTGGACTAGGGGCTGGGGACCAGAACAAGACATATCTCATTGGAATGTAAACAAAAGGCTGCTTAAATCAATTTTCAGGTCACAGATACCAAGAATCTTTGTGCGATCTATGAAGAAATGTCTTCCCAGATAACAGAAAGCTGATTTTTGTACCTAAATTCTCCCCCATGCTCTGAGAGTTTTTTGTTTTGTTTTGTTTTCCTGTACTTTCTTTTATGTATGTATGCATGTATGTATTTTGGATAGGTAGAGTTAGTGAGAGAGAGAGACAGAGAAAAAGGTCTTCCTTCCATAGGTTCACCCCCCCAAGTGGCCACTACAGCCGGTACTGCACCGATCTGAAGCCAGGAGCCAGATGCTTCCTCCTGGCCTCCCATGCGGATGCAGGGCCCAAGGACCTGGGCCATCCTCCACTGCACTCCAGGGCCACAGCAGAGAGCTGGCCTGGAAGAGGAGCAACCAGGACAGAATCTGGCACCCCAACCGAGACTAGAACCCCAGGTCAGCGCAGGCAGAGGATTAGCCTAGTTAGCCGTGCACCCGCCTTCCTGTAGTTTCAATAGATTAATCAAGGTTGAGGGGCCCACACTGTGGCTTGGTGGGTAAAGCCGCCGCCTGCAGTGCCAGCATCCCATATGGGCACCGGTTCAGGTCCCGGCTGCTCCACTTCCAATCCAGCTCTCTGCTATGGCCTGGGGAAAGCAGTGGAAGATGGCCCAAGTGCTTGGGCGCCTGCACCCACGTGGGAGACCCAGAAGAAGCTCCTGGCTCCTGGCTTCGGATCGGCAAAGCTCTGCCGTTGTTGCCAACTGGGTAGTGAACCAAAGATGGAAGACCTCTCTCTCGCTTGCTCTCTTTCTCTCTGCCTCTCAAATAAATAAGTAAGCTTTTCAAATAAATCAATAAATCTTTTTAAAAAAAAATCAAGGTTGAGTGCCTGGTAGCACCCATGAACTTCCCCTTGGTTTCTGTGAGCGTGAATTTCTGGTCCCACTGAGAGAATGCAAGGATAGTGCTGTGGTTCTGAAGCAGACTACAGGAGGAGCCTCTCTCCCTGTTCCCCTCCCACGGCACTCTCCCTTCACCCTACCTTTGTCACAGGCGAGAAGCTCTCTTTAGTACATTTCAACACGAGCTTGCACGCACAGCACTAACTAGTCACCCACAAAGCAATTCACATCCGAGGTCCAGTTTGTATGCTCGCCACGCAGGGCTATGGCACAGCCATTGTAAAGTGCAAAACAGATTTGACTGCAATCTGTTCACTCCTGTGGATTTATAGCAGTCAGGGCAGCCACTGAAATGCTCAGGACTTCCAGGACAGCTCGTGCAGAAACAGAACCTAAATCATCACCCTTATCTTCAGTTCTCTCTCTCTCTCCCCTCCTCCCCCTTCCTTCTTCTCCCTCTCTCTCTTTCTCTCTCTCTCTCTCCCTCTCTCTCTCTCTCTCTCTCTCCCTCTCTCTCTCTCTCTCTCCCTCGTTCTCTCTCCCCTCTTCTGCCCCTCTCTCTTTTTTTTTCTCGCTCTCCCTCTCTCTCCCTCTCTCTCCCCCTCCCTCTCCCTCCTCCCTCTCCCTCTCTCTCTCCTTCTCCCTCTCTCTCTCCCCTCCCTCTTTCTCTCTTCCTTCTTCTCCCCTCCCTCTCTCTCTTTCTCTCCCTCTCTCCTCTCTCCCCCTCCCCTCTCCCACCTCCCTCTCCCTCTCTCTCTCCCCCTCCCTCTTTCTCCCTTCTTCTCCCCTCCCTCTCTCCCTCTCTCCCCCCTCCCTCTCCCTCCTCCATCTCCCTCTCTCTCTCTCTCCTTCTCCTCTCTCTCTCCCCTCCCTCTTTCTCTCTCCCTTCTTCTCCCCTCCCTCTCTCTCTTTCTCTCCCTCTCTCCCTCTCTCCCCCCTCCCTCTCCCTCCTCCATCTCCCTCTCTCTCTCTCTCCTTCTCCCTCTCTCTCTCCCCTCCCTCTTTCTCTCTTCCTTCTTCTCCCCTCCCTCTCTCTCTTTTTCTCCTTCTCTCCTCTCTCCCCCTCCCTCTCCCACCTCCCTCTCCCTCTCTCTCTTCCCCCTCCCTCTTTCTCCCTTCTTCTCCCCTCCCTCTCTCTCTTTCTCTCCCTCTCTCCCCTCTCCCCCTCCCTCTCCCTCCTCCCTCTCCCTCTCTCTCTCCCCCCTCCCTCTTTCTCCCTTCTTCTCCCCTCCCTCTCTCTCTTTCTCTCCCTCTCTCCCCCCCTCCCTCTCCCTCCTCCCTCTCCCTCTCTCTCTCTTCCTTCTCCCTCTCTCTCTCCCCTCCCTCTTTCTCTCTTCCTTCTTCTCCCCTCCCTCTCTCTTTCTCTCCCTCTCTCCCTCCTCCCTCTCCCTCTCTCTCTCTCCTTCTCCCTCTCTCTCTCCCCCTCCCCTCTTTCTCTCTTCCTTCTTCTCCCCTCCCTCTCTCTCTTTCTCTCCTTCTCTCCCTCTCTCCCCCCTCCCTCTCCCTCCTCCATCTCCCTCTCTCTCTCTCCCCCTCCCTCTTTCTCTCTCCCTTCTTCTCCCCTCCCTCTCTCTCTTTCTCTCCCTCTCTCCCCCCTCCCTCTCCCTCCTCCATCTCCCTCTCTCTCTCTCTCCTTCTCCCTCTCTCTCTCCCCTCCCTCTTTCTCTCTCCCTTCTTCTCCCCTCCCTCTCTCTCTTTCTCTCCTTCTCCCTCTCTCTCTCCCCCTCCCTCTCTCTCTTTCTCTCCCTCTCTCCCTCTCTCCCCCCCTCCCTCTCCCTCCTCCATCTCCCTCTCTCTCTCTCTCCTTCTCCCTCTCTCTCTCCCCTCCCTCTTTCTCTCTCCCTTCTTCTCCCCTCCCTCTCTCTCTTCTCTCCCTCTCTCCCTCTCTCCCCCCTCCCTCCTCCCTCCTCCATCTCCCTCTCTCTCTCTCTCCTTCTCCCTCTCTCTCTCCCCTCCCTCTTTCTCTCTCCCTTCTTCTCCCCTCCCTCTCTCTCTTTCTCTCCCTCTCTCCCTCTCTCCCCCTCCCTCTCCCTCCTCCATCTCCCTCTCTCTCTCTCTCCTTCTCCCTCTCTCTCTCCCCTCCCTCTTTCTCTCTCCCTTCTTCTCCCCTCCCTCTCTCTCTTTCTCTCCCTCTCTCCCTCTCTCCCCCCACTCCCTCTTTCCCTTTCTACCCCATCCCCCCACTGTGATGACGTACTTGCTGCATTTTGGCACAGACTGGCCTCTTAAAAGGCAAAGGGACTGGGATTAACACTTCTTAGAAGGGCTCAATCATCATAACCTAGAATACAGAAACCGAGGCTGAGCGTCCAGCCACGGAGTGCTGGACTCCGGGGAAATCCCTCTTAGGTATTTAACCAGCACGCTGGTTTCTTGAGGAGGCAATAGAGAAAACGTGGGCTGCGGTGAGCTTGTTCACTGTGGAGGCTATGAGATCACTCAGAGTGAGGAAATGAATGGATCCAAGTAACAGAAGCTTAAATGTATATCTGACCACAATGCTTCCCCCAGACCCCAAGGGCCAGTTTGCTCCTCTTTGTGGCTTTGGGTTATTGTGATAAAAGGTTTAGTTTTGACAGTCAATAAGCGATGATGCTCAACAGGTGTAGGACACAGCCTAGAAAAATGATTGACGGGCCAGCTGTCCGCTCTGGTTTTTATCTCTGCAATTGTCTGGAAGCCAGGGTGCCTGTTGAAATGGGGATATTAGCAGTGACTGATAGGATTGCCACACAGGAATTCACACATGGTGCATCCCTACCGGGGAGCCTCCAGATTGCAATGGACGAAAGTTATAAGGAAGGTGACCATAGCCCAGGCATTCCCTTACATTGCAAAGTTTTCATTTTCGAGATTAGAAATACATTGCTGAGCTCATCTGTTTTCTTTTTTTTTTTTAAGATTTATTTATTTATTCAACAAGCAGAGTGACACAGAGAGATGGAGAGACAGAGAGAGAAGGAGATTCCCTAATCACTGGTTCCCTCTCCAAATGGCTAGAACAGCCAGGACTGAGCCAGGCTGAAGCCAGGGACCACCAGTAGTTCCACCCAGCTCCCCCTTCGTGGGTGGCAGGGGTCCAAGTACAGGGGTCATCATCCATTGCTTTTTGAGGCACATTAGCATGGAACTGGATCAGAAGTGGAGCAGCCAGGACTAGAACCAGCGCCCATATGTGAATGTTGGCACTGCAAGGGGAGGCTTCACCTGCTACCTCATAGTGCCAGTCTGGAGATTAAGTTTCCAACATGAATGTGGGGCACACATCCAAACCAAAGCAATAAATAAACAAGAACTCAAGACCATTTCCCATTCACACCTGAGTGTCTGGGCCTGCACATCTGACAACCTCCAGGAAAATCCCAGATGTGAGATCTCTCAGCCAGCATGTTCATGGCATATCTCCACAGGTTGAGAGGCACAGAAAAATCACTAGTGGATGAGGGAGAGTGTCAGCTAGCACAGAGCTTTGTCATTTTATTTTTATGGGACAGATTTCTGGAAGTTTATTGCTAATGGTGAATTTACTCATCAGCCTTTATCAGACCAATCTTTTTGTTTGGGAAAGGTACCAAACTGAGACCTTTTGATCACTAGTATATGAGAGCTATTCAAGATCCCCCTACTATTCTGGGGTCTTTTTTTTTTTTTGAGGGTAGTTCTGGGGGAAGGAAAGGGGAGACAGAGAGAGAGAGAGAGAGATCTTCCATCCACTTGTTCACTCCCCATGGCTACAATGGTCAGGGCTGGGCCAGGCTGAAGCCAGGAGCCAAGAACTTCTTCCAGGTCTCCCTGGGTAGCAGGGCCCCAGACACTTGAGCCATCCTCCACTGCTTTTCCCAGGCCATTAGCAGGGAGATGGATCGGAAGCATAGCAGCCAGGACTCAAACCAGTGTCCATGTGGGATTCCAGTGTTATGCACTACATCACAACACCTGCCGTCCACCCAATACTCTGAGACAAGAGCGTAATGAGAGTTTTTTAGCTTGTTGTGGAAATTGGAGACTTCGACTAAACAGGTAAATGAGGCGTTGTAGTATCTCTTTCTACACTCTTGGAATATGATGAAAACAGGGTATATTTGCATAAAAGCCACAGAATCTTGGGGCAGAAATGACCATGGAAGAACGTTGCTCTGGTCTCAGCATTGCACTCTAATCCCATCCTCCGTGGTAAGGAGGGACCACAGTCCTATCCTGTCTAAGCAAAGTATACTGGGCATTACCTGGTAATTGGGATGTAGCAGAAGTTGGTAAACTGCACCCAAAGAGAGGCCATCTGTTTTTGTAAATAAACTTTTGTTGGAACACAGCTATACCCATTCTCTGGCGTGTGACAATACATCACTGCTTTTGTACTGTCATGTCAGAGTGCAGAAGCTATGATGCTAAGGCACTTCAAAAATGTAAGGAGGGGCCAACGCTGTGGCATAGCAGGTAAAGCCGCTGCCTGTAGTGCCAGTATCCTATATGGGCGCGGGTTCAAGTCCTGGCTGCTCCACTTCCAATCCAGCTCTCTGCTATAGCCTGGGAAGCAGTGGAAGGTAGCCCAAGTTCTTAGGCCCCTGCTCCCACGTGGGAGACCCAGAAGAATCTCCTAACTCCTGGCTTCAGATCAGCCCAGCTCCAGCTTTTGTGACCATTTCGGGAGTGAACTATCTCTCTGCCTCTCTGCAATTGTGCCTTTCAAACAAATAAATAAATCTTAAAAGTTTCAAGGGAATTGGAATAAAAAGAGTAAATTCATTTTGAAGCAAAAACGATTGAAATCCATGCCTATGAAAGATCTTCGCTGGTGCAAAATGTGTATCATCGAAAAACTGCATGGATTTCAAACTTCTTTGCACCAAAATCAATTTATCTTTTAATTCCATTTTGCCGCCAACTTCTTGAAGTACTCAGAGATCCCATGGCTCCACAGCCTAAAATGCTTACAATCAGGTCCTTTAAGTAAAGGTTTGCGGACTCCTGGAAGCAGAAGGGTTTCATGGGTTGCTAATGGCTTGGCTGTGATGAGAGGATGCACTGATTTCCATCAGTAACAGAAGCACTCCTGGAGCAGTGATTGCAGGCAGCTGTTCTTCCTGGCAACGCCAGTCATCTTCAGCATAGTGGCCATGTGGCAGGACTGGCGGGCAAAGTGGCCATGCGGCAGGACCAGCACCCCAGCAACCTGCAGGCGCTTTTTTTGGTTATAGTTGATTTGAAAAGCACCAAACAAGGCCAATTCTGGGCTGTTTCCCCTGCCTCGCTGTCCCCAATAAAAGCTGGGGCAAAGGCTTCCCCCAACCCCTGCTCTGCCCTTTCGACTGCCCCTGGTGTTATGCCTGCATCCTGCAAAGCACAACCTTCCCCCTCCTCTCAGGAAACCGAAGCAGAAAACTTAATCTTTCAACAGCACGGGACTTGCTAAAACAACCTTTACCAATTGAGACTTGAGCACAACACAAGGGCTGAGTCTCCGCTCTGGTTGCATAAATCAAGCCTCTAGCAACCATTACTGTTTGTTTTGTTGTTTGAGAGTCAGAAAGACGGACTGAGAGAGAAGGCCCTCATCTACTGGTTGACTGCACAAATGCCCACAAACACCAAGGCCGGACTAGGGCCAGATCCTCAGTCCAGGTCTCCCACGTGAGAAGCAGAAACACAATCACCTGAGCCATCGCCAGCGTCTTCTGGGATCTGCATTAATAGGAAAAGGGAGTCAGATGCCATAGCCAGGGATTAAACCTAGGCACACAGGTTTAACGGGACGCAGCGTGTCAACCACTAGGCTAAGCACTCATCCCATTCTACTCAATGTTTCAACACTTCTACAAATCACGTAGTGTCTTAAGAGGCTGCCTAGCCATATCTTTCCGTGACCAGTTGATCATCACCAAGGATGCCTGTGAATTCGAGAGCTCTGGTTCTTGTGACAGCTCTGCTATCCAGTGTAGTACGCACACAACCATGTTCTACTTCCCATGTTAATGAGAGAGAACGCATTTACGCCTCAACATTTCACGCTAAGTCCTCCGCCTGTAGAGACACACAGAATGTTACACAAGTGCTGCTGCTTTTCATCCTGAGATTTTATCAGTGGGATAGAGTTCACATAACGCAGGTTACATGTGACAAGTCCAAGCCCACATCCTCATCTTTTACAAGTTTGGATCTCTGTACAATACCAAAGGAGTCTTGCCATCTCAACTTCATTTAGTGTGGTCACCACTGAGTCCAGATTTCAGACGCTGAAACAAGCAACCACCTGGAACCACTCCCCACTGCTGTAACTAATACACTGTATCCAGGATATTTGCCAGTGAATGCAGTTGTAGCCATTGTAGCTCTGTTTCATCCTTGATCCAACTACCTCTTAACCCAATCCTACCCCAATCTCCAGACTTTACAACACCCGTAACTTGGCAAGATCATATAACAAGCAGATACTGCTTGTTTTGCAACTACTTGTCATTAGCTGCAGGAGTCTAGGCCTTAATACTTGGGTTTCACAATCTTTAATCCCAGCCAGGACATGTAAGAAATTCCAGACTCCCCTGTGCCTTGGAAGTCAGTTGCTAACAACCACTTCTAGCATCAGCTTAGGTAGCATTGAAGGTTCTGATTTGAAAGCAGCAGTATCACCTCTGACAGGTACAGGTAGGAAAGAGAATTATTAAAACATATTGTGGGTGCCAGCGCTGTGGCATAGCAGGTAAAGCCGATGCCTGCAGTGCCAGCATCCCATATGGGAGCTGGTTCGAGTCCTGGCTGCTCCACTTCCGATCCAGCTCTCTGCTATGGCCTGGGAAAGCAGTGGAATATGGCCCAAGTCCTTGGGCCCCTGCACCCCTGTGGGAGGCCCAGAAGAAGCTCCTGGCTCCTGGCTTAGGATCAGCCCAGCTCTGGCCGTTGTGGCCAACTGGGATGTGAACCAGCATATGGAAGACTTCCGTCTCTCTCTCTCTGCCTCTCCTTCTCTCTCTCTGTAGCTCTGACTTTCAAGTAAATAATAAATCTTAAAAAAAAAAAATACACATTGCAGGAGTGGGTATTCAGCCTAGCAGTCAGACACCTGCTAAACCTCCTGTATGCAACATTCTAGTGCGTGGGTTCAAGCCCCAGTTCCAGCTCCTTTTTCCAGTTTTTTCCCAATGCAGACTCTGGGAGGCAGTAGGATGGCCCAGGTAACTGGGTTCCTCCCACCTGGATTGAGTTTTGAGCTCCCAACATCAAACCTCTGGCTACAGCAAGAAGTTAGGAAGTGAACCTGTGGATGAGAACTGTGTGTGTGTGCGTGCGTGTGTGTGTGTGTCCCTCTATTTTTTCCTTTTTGTGACTCACAAAAACTGAATCACAAAAATTTTTTTAAAGACATCGCATATCTCACAAAAAATTTGAGGAAGGCTGGAGACTTAGGAAATCAATCAATCAAGAACGATGCCTAAAATCTCGTTGCTGAACTGCTGGTGAGAATGCCCTGAGCCACAGCCAGCAAATCAGAGGTGGCAGTGCCCAATGAGACCTCCAGCCCACACCCTGGACACCACCCTAACTACCCCAGCTGCTGCTGCTGCAGGAACGCTCCTCAAAGCCATCAGTCTCACAACCCTGGCAAGATTCCAGCAGAGGCCGCTCATCGGCAGATCCCAGATTCTGTCCCTCTGAGTTTCGTGCAGGAATGTTCTCAGACTGAATCAGTCTCTGTAAGATGAAGTGGCCCCAGGACTCGTCACTTGAAGGAATTCCCAAAAGCGTGGGAGGAACTCAGACGCTGGGCGGCCCGAAGCGCGTGGCACCTGTTCACTGTAGGACATTTCATACGCGCTCTAGCACAGCACTGGGTAGGTAACTGGTGCCTAACACATGCTCATGGAAAGTGCTGATGTGTTGTGATCGAAGACTAGGAGACTACGCTCACTTCTGTCTTTCTGGTCCACTTTTGGACACTTCTACATAGAGTAATTTCCATCTGTGCAACTTACACCACAATTCACTTGCTCCTTATGTCAAATCTCATTTTTAATACAATCTTTTTTTAAAAAAAATTATTTATTTGAGAAGCAGAGAAACAGACGGACAGACAGAGATCCGTCTACTGCTTTGTTCCCCAAATGCCCACAAAGGCCAGAACCAAACCAGGCTCCTGGTTCCTGGCTCCTGGCTTTAGACCGGCCCAGCTCCAGCCATTCTGGCCATTTAGGGGGTGAACCAACAGATGGAGGATCTCTCTCTGTGTCTCTCCCTCTCTCTCCCTGTAAACCCTGCCTTTCAAATAAATAAAATAAATCTGTAAAAAAAAAACAGACTTCTCACCACATTTCTGGTTGCTGCTGTTGACAGTACACATTTGTTCTGCCAAGATGTCCTTCAGCCAGTGCCAGTTCACAATCTGATATTGATCTGATATTAATCTACGGTGGTTTCCCATTAAAGTATTAGGAATGAGTGTTGACGTGTGACAGCCTAATTATAAACAAGGTATGTCCATAAAAATGTTGTTAGGTGGACCAAGATGAAAATGGTAAGTGATGTTCTGAAGTCTTCTAGTACATTCCTGGCATTAGTGGAGAAACTTAATTAACTTTTGCCTCCAAGAAGTTTAATTTTTGTCAGCCCCTGGTGAGTGCGGAGCTGCCCAGAGGAAGAAACGGATGCAGCGTTTTCAGAATAAATAAGAAATCTTTCTTGAAAATTCTCTAAGAATGGACTGACTGGGAAACAGGGATAGAGAAGCTTCAAGGGCAGGAGATAACAGCCGGAATGCAAACAACTCACAATGCTACACCGACTTTCTCTGTTGTCTGTGCTAAACCAGCTGCGACGGCTAAGCAAGGGGCCAAGCACTTCCCGCGTTAACCCAGGTGCCACGCTAAACCACACTGACCACTCACCCTTCCTCTTGCAAGCTTCTGAGGCCAGCAGAGGGGAAAGGGCAGTGCTCGCACGGTGTGTTTTGTCTGTTTCAGCCCCTCCTCCTGCCATCTGTCACTTCTGGGAGTCTAGTGGACCAGTCTTGTCTAGGAGCTTGGCCATTGGCCCGGCTGAGACCACAAGGCGCCCCAAGGAGAAGCAACTTGGCCCTAACGTGTGCAGAGTTGCAGAGTTGGCCTGACTCTCAAATACCACCTGCAGGGTGTTTAGGACAGCAGCCTAGGTCTGCATGGAATAATTGTGTGTCACCATTGTCAGCATGATTGCCTTTAGCAAAGGGTGTGCAGATAAACCACAGTAACCAATCGTCCTGCGTGGACCTCATTGCTGGGACATACAGTCTAGGCTGCCAGCCACCAGTCAGGTCCCCCACCAGGCCCCTCCCTGCTCAGGCACCAACGTAAGAAGCAAGGTCAGTTGACTCGTGAATGAGCTTCCCACAAGGAGGACAGAACAGAAAGACCCTCCAGAAGCAAAAGACCCCTAAGTCTGGTGAAGGCTGCGCAGGGGGAGTCCTTGTGAGGGCCGCTGCCTGCACCCCGCACTGCCCCACACCAACCTTGCAGTGCTCTCTGCGGGCACCAGGGGGCGCCTGCTCTTCCACCTGCAAGGCTTCAGGGACCGTGGCACCGGGGACCTTCTGACGCTTTTTCCTAAGGGCTGCAAAGGTCCTGAACAGCCTGCGCTGATCTTGACAAGGTTGGATGCAGTTTAGCAAGAGGGCATTTCCCCCGCCCCCCAGAAATGCACGTATTGTTTCAACAGAAGTGCCTGCAACTGTTTCCCAGCAGGGGGTTTTCACTTTATGAACAGCATCGTTCTCAAGAGAAAACTGCGTCCAAAACGTGGAAACAACGCAGTTGTCTGTAGTATCAGATTCTTTCCGAGCTCAAGGCTCGGCGCTACGGCTAGAGAGAGGGGACCGTGAGTGGTTGTCTCTCCCTCCCAGAATCTAGCAAACTGCTGATGGAGGCTTGCAGAACGCCAACGTAAGAGGGAAGCATTGGGTGCTCAGGGACGAGTGAGTGATGAAAGAAACCAGGGGTGGACAGAGGGGGTTTCCTCTGTACATGCCCAACGCCATCCTTAGGACAAAATTGCAACTTTACCTGGATCTTTCATTCATCCAACAAAGCTATTTTTATGAGGGGGGGAGAGAGAGAGAGAGAGAGAGAGAGAGAGATCTTCCATCTGCTGGCTCATTGTCCAAATGCCCGCACAGTAGGGGCTGGGCCAGCAGAAGCCAGGAGCCAGGAACTCAATCCGGATCTCCCACATGGGTGGCAGGAACCCAAGCACTTGAGCCATAGGAAGTTGGAGTCAGGAGCTGGAGCCAGGAATCAAGCTCAGGCATTTGGATGTAGGGCACAGGCATCTGAAACGTCAGGCTAAACACCTGTTCCCTCAACTAAGTGATTTACTGAAAATCTACGGGGGCTGGTGCTGTGGCATAGCAGGTGAGGCCGTCTTCTGCAGTGCCGGCATCCCATAGGGGCACCAGTTCAAGTCCTGGCTGCTCCACTTCCGATCCAGCTCTCTACTATGGCCTGGGAAAGCAGTGGAAGATGGCCCAAGTCCTTGGGCCCCTGCACCCCTGTGGGAGACCTGGAAGAAGCTCCTGGCTCCTGGCTTAGATAAGCACAGCTCCGGCCATTTCTGCCAATTGGGGAGTGAACCAGCAGTTGGAAGACCACTCTCTCTCTCTCTGCCTCTCCTCTCACTGTGTAACTCTGACTTTAAAATAAATAAATAAATCTTTAAAAAAAAAAGGAAAGAAAATATATGATGCAGTATGTTAGGAATAGGGATGAAAAGAGTGAAATACTGTTTTTCCTACTCTTGGAGATAGCAGAGAGGCAAACCTTAAATAAGTAACTGCAGGAATTGTTTAATTACGGTTGCTAAGAACCATTAAAAAAACGCCCCATTGAGTCAAGGAGACTTTGTTAGAGGGATAGAGAGAGGAGGCCGTTCCTAGTCTAGGGCTTCAGCTTAGCAGTTTCCCTTATATTTCAGTTGGCACAACCATGTGGACCTTCTGGAGCATTCCTTGAAGCTATCCAGGGTAGCCCTTGGTACTCCCAGGGCGGCCACCATGACACCATAACACCAGGTGTCTCTCCACCCAGTGTGCTAGTGACAAATTCTTCCATGAGGAGTCCTCTCTACCCAGAGGAGCAGAAACTCTTCCCTCTCCTTCTGCTTAGCTTGCACGTATTTGTAACCACTCACCGATACACCTGTTGCTAACTGTTACACAGAGCCACCTCCTCCATCTAAAAGGCAGAAACTTTGCTTTGTTCCTGGGTGCCCACACTCAGCACTTGGAAAGTCAGAGAAGGCACGGTGCCTCCCAGCCAGGAAGGAACCCCAAGTGTGTGTGAAGGAACCCCAAGTGTCACTGGAGGGAGAGACAAGGACCAGATGGTTTGTTGAGGTGTGGCTCTGAGCCGGGCTTTGCACAGGTGCTCTTCCATTTCCCATCTCCATGCAGGTTCACTGGGCTCTGGCGCTTCCTGTGTTGAAAAAAATTTGTGTGGCTGGGCAGAGAAACCAAAGCTTCCTGGAGACAGCCAGTCTGTCTTTCTTATACATAGAACTGAGTCTAGAGGAGTAGGTAGTATAGCGGGGTGTGTGTGTGTGTGTGTGTGTGTGTGTGTGTGTGTGTGGCAGGTCCCTTAGAGGGAATGGGAGGGAAACGAATTTGCTTTTGCAAGGCCAATAGGGCAGCAAGGGCTGACAGAAAGGGCACTGGGTTGGTTCAGGCAGTGGAGTGCTCCTGGATTTCTCCCTTCGGCTGGCTTCCCAAACAGCACTGAAGGGGAGGAGCCCACAGAAGGCTGAGCCTTAGGCAAAATTCATCCTGCCCCCAAGCAAACCCCAGAATCAGCAGAATCCTTAGAGGCTGCAGGGGTCGGGAACAGCCAGCCTGTGGGCCATATAAATCATTTGCTCTGTTCCTGCCAAGGCAACCACAGGTAGGACTTGAAATCTAAATCCAAACGGCCGTAGGCAGAGGAGAGATTTCCCAGCCCTGCTGGAGTCACATGCATAAGGTCAGAGGCAAATGGCAGAGGGAGAGAGAGAGAGAGAGAGAAAGAGAGAGAGACTTCTAACCATCAATAAAGACATTGCAAGACTTGGGGAAGAGGACTGGCCCTGTGGTGTAGCAGGTAAAGCCACCATCTGCAGTGCCAGCATCCCATATGGGTGCCAGTTCAAGTCCCAGCTGCTCCACTTCCCATCCAGCTCTCTGCTATGGCCTGGGAAAGCAGTAGAAGATGGCCCAAGTCCTTGGGCCCCTGCACCCACATGGGAGACCCGGAAGAAGTTCCTGGCTCCTGGCTTCAGATTGACACAGCTCCAGCCTTTGCAGCCAATTGGGGAGTAAACCAGTAGATGGAAGATCTCTCTCTCTCTCTCTCTCTCTCTCTGTGCCTCTCTTTCTTTCTGTGTGTAACTCTGACTTTCAAATAAATAAATCTTAAAAAAAAATACTTGGGAAAAGAGTGAGGAAAAATACTACTAACACCCGAGTTTAAGTTTTGCACCAGCCCAGTGGGAATCAGACACGAATTTGATTTCAGGTAAACACACTTTTAGAACAGGCATTGCAAACCTACCTGCTTTTGTAGCCTAAGAAATCATACCCACTGCACTTAATTTTTTTTCCATTCTTTACTTCGTACAACTAAATAATTAATTGCCCCGATGGCCTATCAATACGTCTTTCTTTAATTGTTAAACATGTGTGAATAATTCAAACATCCACTGCTGACCTCCCAACACCCCCGCAACTTTTGCAGGTCTCAGAGCTCTTTGGAGAGAGACCCATCATTCTTGAAGCCAACGTCCACTAAAAGCTTTCTGGTTTTCTCTCTCTCTCTTTCTCTCTCTCTCTCTCTCTCCAGAAGGCCTCCTCCTGCTTGCCAACAAGGCTGTGGGGCTCCATGAAAGACAGAGTTCAAGGATTTGGGAGCCCTGATTCAATTACAGTCAATGTTTAGGAAACCATCAGATCTGTCGCTGCTGAGTGCATCTGCCCAGAACCTCAGGGGAAATCTTCTCTTCAACGAGAGAACTCTGTCATTGGAGAAATCTCATCCCTGGGATGTGGGGTTGCACTGAACTCCTTTATCCAATTTACCATCCATTTCAAGCAGAAGCTGGTGAGAATGAACAGGCGACGTGGCCAAATATAGACTTCCAATGGATTCACCATCTTTCTTCCATTCCCATCGTTTCTCCCTTGCTTTCTTGGTGCTCAAGGCCATGTGGTATGGTGGCATTGGACTTGGAAGGTGAGCTAAACTTCCCACTCTGCGTTCCTTATTGGATCTCCTAAGACTGAGAGAGTTTCCCTCTGCAGGACGCAGTCTTCTGATAGAAGTTATTTTAGTTGCTGGGTCTCTGTCTGATGCGGAGACTATATTATTTCAAAGATGCAATGTGCCTTAAAAGATAACAAAGTAAAATTAGTAAAAGTCTTCCTTACAAATAAGAAATCCTGTCCAAGGCCAGTTAGGATGGCAACGCGAAAAACGGGAGTGTGAATCCGCTATCACTTATTCTTTACAAATAATTCCATTTATTTCCACTCACTCCATGCCCTGACTCTCAAGAGCTCTCACTTGTTGTTATTGTTGTTGCTGCTTGCATCGAGTTTTCTCTGTGGCATTTTGGGAGCCCCGAGGGAAGACAATTTTAAGCTGAAAATTCTCGGTCTCCTTCCAGCTCTGAATATCATTAATTTCCATATGTTCTGAGGGTTATTAAATGCTTTTCATGCATTTTTAATCCCTGATATCATTTCCTCCTTGTGTTCTGTGCTGGCTGGGAAGGTATTGCCTTCCCAGGTAAAATGCTCTGTTGCTTCAGTGTTCTGCCAGCCTGAAATGATACTTCACATTGGCTGTCTGGGTTCTCCACCTGCCACACAAATGGCTGCGAGCCAGACTCGATTTGCCGCTTTCATCAAAACTATTTGTCGGCCTTTGAAGTCCGGATTTACACTATTACCTATCTGTGATGTCACTGTACCAGGAAGAATTTTAGAATTAAAATAGTCTAGATATTACTGATGAGACACACCTTTGTCAAACACTAAAGATGACCAAAATTGGTTGCAGCACAGACCAGTGAAATGAAAGGATGCCTAATCCCGAGAGTCTCTCCAAACCCTTGGTTCTCGGCTTCTGAGAGAGTTGGAGCCTATGGGCTCAGCATTAGCACACATCTCGAAGATCTCTGGGGTTACAGGGGGCCAATCTCTTAGGTGCAAAAGGTATTTGCCAGAGCTGGGGTCATCCCTGAAAGTCACCCGAGACTTTGACAGACAGACAAACAGTGAAGGGGTCACTTCTTCCAAACACCTCTGAGAGTGAGCCGAGTGAAGTTTTGGCAACGAAGGCTAAACCACACCCCCAGAGAACCGTGGCAACGCACCCTGGAGGGAAAGGCCCTTCCTGAATCTTCCAGGAGCCCAGGACATAAACCACCTTGGCCAAAGACAAAGTGACCATTCGTCCTGCCAAAGAGTCTACACCTCAGCTCAGAGGAAGTAAAACTCAGAGGAAGTAAAAAAATGAACTTGAATTCTCCAATATGAACCAGCAGGCTTCTTTTCACACTGTGATAAGCAGAAGCATGATGAATATTTCTACAACTTTGGAAATAACACCACCACGGCGGGTACTTGGCTAAGATGTCATTAAGAGGCTCAAGTCCTTGTATCAGAGCACGTGGGTTCAAATCTCAGCTCCACCCCAGGTTCGGGCTTCCTGCTAATGCACACCCTGGGGGGCCACAGTTATGGCTGAAGGGGTTTGTTCCACCTGTGTGGGACACCTGGTCCTCCGGCTCCTGGTGTCAGTTCAGCCCAGTCTGGAGTGTTGCAGCCATCTGTAGAGTGCACCCACAGATGTGAATACTCTCTCTCTCTCTCTCCCCTCCCTCCTTGACTCCCTCTTGTTCTCTCTCTTTCTGTCATCCTCTCTGTCTCTCTGCCACTCAGATTTTTTTTAAAATCACCATTAAAAGTGTTCATTTGTCAATCCTGTCCTATATACAAGATCCATGTAATAAGTTTCAATTAAAAGTTAGTGATGTAAGGAGAAAATTCACCTCTAAATGAACTCATATGTATTCTAGGTATCAAAAAAAAAGTTAAGTCTTTCTCAACATTTTAAAGTTTTGATTGCTAGGAACCCACTACTAAAATTAGTATAAAACTGTAATAGCTATTATTAACCTAGGCTCATTCTTCCGTACATTACTTTAACTTTTTGTCCCTTTTAAATGAGCCTAAATACTCCTGTTTCTTTTATTGTAAGTCATTTGAAGGTGCTTTAGAAATAGGTAGTCTAAATAATAAATACAGGGGGCCAGCACTGTGGTGTAGTGGGTTAAGCCACTGCCTGCAGTGCTGGCATTCCATATAGGCTCCAGTTCAAGTCCCGGCGGCTCCACTTCCGATCCAGCTCTCTACCATGGCCTGGGAAAGTAGTAGAAGATAGCCCAAGTCCTTGGGCCCTGCACCTGCATCGAAGATCCGGAAGAAGCTCCTGGCTCCTGGCTTCAGATCAGCACAGTTCCAGCCATTGAGGCCACTTGGGGAGTAAACCAGCAGATGAAAGATCTCTCTCTCTCTCTCTCCCTGCCCCTCTGTAACTCTGCCTTTCAAATAAATAAATAAATAAATCTTTACAAAAATAATAAATACATAAAAATAAATAATGACTATCTAAGCAGACACATTGACTCACATGCACTTCCAAATGCTGTTGTTGATACAAAATCCTAATCAACTTTAAAACACTTGGGCCCGTGCAATACATCTTCTTCTGAGGACTGGCTGGCTGATTGGTTGATGAGACAATCATGCCTAGCCAGCAAAGAAATGAGTGGGAAAGACCAGAGAGCAGGATACAGATTCCCACCCAAGCCAACCTGGCTGGCTGTCCAAACAGACAGAGAACAAGAGTCACCTTGTCTGCAGAGAAAGGTTTCAGAGTTTCCCATGCCAGAAACATTTAGAGAGCTGAGTTTGAGGGAATCCGGGTGCATCGCGCTGCCCATAACAGGAAGTCCCTCCCTCCCATCTCCCTCTCTTCCTTTCCTGGGACTGTCAACCATCCGTGAGATGGGCTCTGGGTGCTCTCTGTGAAAGACTGGCTAGTGCTCCAAATCGCAGATGGGCTGGCCAACTGGGTGTCTCAGTGTCAGCCAACAGTCCTGATGCCATAGGGGTAAGTGGGAAGGAGAGCTGCATGTCATTTCCAAGAGAACACAGCAATCCTTGAACCAAAGTAGCAGAGAAATCCACAACTGTAACGTCCCCCTGCATTTGAAGGCATCAGCCAAGTGGGGGAAGCATCAGTAACACACCTCCTGTATGGAAGTTATCCAGATGTGCGTGCTGCGTAATTGCTCATTCATGAAGTCAGCTCTGGGTAAGAAGGGTGAAAATCAAACTGAGCCTGGAGTTCAGTCAACAGAGAAGATCAAGTGCATTGCCTCATTTGGATGCAGATATGTATGTATTTCATGGTTACCAAACAGAAGGCAAGAGGAGACTCCAAGACCCATCGCATCCCTGAAGTTGAGAGTGTGGGATGCAGTGAGAGTCCTTGTTAAACTCTGAATGGTTAACAAAGACACCCTTGCATCCTAGAAACAAGCTAGCCCTGTTCTCCCCTGCCTGTGCCCTGCACAACCAGTGACACAGATGGTGCGTCTTCTTAGGAAGACAATTGTCTCCAATGTGAGTGTCCCAAGATACAAATGTGATTTAAAACCTCTCAACCAGCACTTTAGCCACGGTAACATGCATTGCCTATCCCCTGAGAAGGCGTGAGTGCAGCCTCCGTTTAAGGGCCCTTTAAGTGGACTGAAATTGAATAATGTTTGCAATATGACTATGGCTATACCCCCTGGTATAGAATACAGTGGAAGGTTCAGAGTGCTCAGAGAAGCAGAGAAAGCCCAAGGAGTTGGGGACTGGAAAAGAAAGCACCATCATTTCTACTCCTGATCATCATCCACAAATGAAAAAGTTAGCTGCACGCATAGATCATTTAAATGATTTCTCTGAATGTGACTCATTTAGATGAAACATATGGAAGCTCACTTTGACAAAAATGAACTGGGGTGGAGGGGGCGCTGGGAGGGTGGTAGGCGGGAAGAAAATCACCCATTTGACTAGATTACATCAAAGCAAGGCTTTCTCAGGATGCTTACTCAATACTACTTATAGCCTCAATGAATTATTCCACATGTATAAAAACAACGTATGCTCCACAAAAAGAAATTGAAATTGCTATGCTGCTTTTCACTTAAATTCAAAAGAGGCAGAAGGAGATCTCTAGGCTCAAAATGTGATTATAGTTCTAGAATTTGGGGTGCAGAATTTTTTGTGCTGGACTTGTTGCCATTCTAGAAGTTGGAGTACTGAATTTTTTTATTATTGGATTGATTATATTATCAGGATTTGGAGTACTGGATTTTTCCATTGGGTTGGCTTTAGTTCTAGTGGTTAGAGTACTGATTTTTTTTTTTTTTACTGAGTTGATTACCATTCTAGAATTTGGAGTACTGATTTTTTTTTTTTTACTGAGTTGATTACCATTCTAGAATTCAGAGTACTGAATTTTTTTTCACAGGGTTGATTTTAGTTACAGAAGTCGGAATACTGGATTTTCTCACTGGGTTAGTTGTAGTCCTAGAGCTGGAGTGCTAAATTTTCTCACGGAGTTGACTACTGTAATGACTTTTAAAGGAATCTGCTAAATCTCCACTCACCTTGCGAGGTGTGATGCTGACCTTGTGTCTTAAGAGCTGGGCTCTGCAAGGATTTTTCCCACTTGCCCATTTGCTTGACCGGAAAAGTTGCATCGAAGTTACACATTCATCACGATGATAACTACTGGTCCAACTGTTGTGAGACATGAAAGAAGTTATTCTTATCTTCAGTGTGACACCATCCAAATGCATGTGAGAAAGTTATTTATACTCTGTGTGGTTATTTATACCCAGTCCTGTACAGGATGCTGTGCCAATTAAACTCTACAAGTCTGCTCCATCCTTATTTTGAGAAGCATACACTTATGGAAAACACTGATGAAGTCACACATCTGAGCTCCGAGTATTCCATCCAAGCATTTGTGTCCACACCGAGGCAGGGGCTCGTGTGCATTAGAGTTAGACTGGGTAGCAAGTGTGGTTGGCACAAATGTCCCCTCCACGTCCTTGTGTTTCAGAGACCTCAGCAGGGACTACTGCTTCTCTGTGTCCCCCTCCCCAGAGCCTTAGAAGACCACCTTGCACACATGGGCAGGCCAGAAGTGCTGGGGAATTTACAGACCTGGGGAGTGGTCCATGGGAGTTGGGGTAGTATTAATCCAGCTTGTTTAACAGAATACTGCTAAGACCTGTGCTTCCTATGTTTGTCCAGTGGCCCCTGGGCTTCAGTTCCTGTTGCTCACTGTGGGAACTGGTTTACCAATTCACCCTGGACTCCCCGCTTCCTTCCTGCATCATGTTCCTCTTCCCTGCCAACGTCCCACACATCGCCTAAACAACCTCCTTGCACCAGGATCTTTGCCACAGAGCCAGCTGCAGGAAGCAATCAGATTAGGACAGGGAAAGTCATCCCCTAGGTGCTGCCATGAAGTGCATTGAGGAGGGCTCCGGTCCAGACAGAATAAAGAGGGCAGGAAAGCTGTCTTCTCTTGGGCTGGTCTCGGGAGGACGCACAGACACACTGGTAGGGCAGATATTGTTGGTCACTGATGCTTCTGCGGTCAATAGAAACCGATTGGGTTTGCCTGCAGCAGAGTCAGAGTAGCTGAGTCCCTTCTTCAACCCCTGGAGATGAGCCCAGTACTCGCGGCATAACCACATTCCCATTCACTGACCATCTTGAGGAACGAGCACAAGCTGCCAGCCCATGGAGACACGTGTGGAGATATGCCGAGGAGTTCTTTGGCTCCTGGATAAGCAGAGAGCTGGGAAAGAGCAAGGCACCTGTTGTGACCTTTCTTCCTGCTTGGGGCACTATGGAGCAATGGCTAGAGTTGCTATAGTCATCTTATCCCCCTGAGGAAAAGGTTGTTGAGGGACTAAACCAACCCCAGGAACCCCTGCCTTCAATCTTCACATCATAGGAGATAAGTATCAGCAATTTCTGTTACCTGCACCCAAGTTATCCTGATTGACACGGGTAAGATTCTAGAAATCAGCTTTATGAGAAGGGACAGTATGCAGGGGATAGAGCTCGAATACGGCAATGGAAAGAGAAAGTCCCACTCTTCATCCTATACATTTCCTTCCAAAACACTGTCCATTGCAGTTGCAACAATCACCTTAGGCATTTTGCTGGTTTATTTTCCTCTCCCAACCTGTAAGCCCTGAGGGGACAGAGGGGAAAGCTTTTGGCTGGCCATGAATTTTTCCACTACCTCCTACAGCAACCGGGCAGAACCTAATCACTAAATAAATGATTAGATGTCCAGGAGAAAGGCCTCGGTTTTCTTCCACTTCCCAACTTCCTTCCAACAGCAACGACAGCTAGCACAGATAACCGAAGTTGTTGTGTGCACCCTTACAAGGGTTCTACATGTGTCAATGCACGCAATTCAAGGAAGTTGAGGCTAAGGTAGCCCCATCAGAAGACCAGAGAGGCTGAGTCACTTACCCAAGTCACACTGCTAACTGCTGGAACCAGGTCTCCCAAGGATAAGTGCTCTTGTCACCTATTATTATTCACGTGACATCCATCACCACTGAGGTGTGATATTCTTATGAGAAGGTACTTCAAAAAATTCATGGAAAATGCTTATTAAGAAAATGTGCTTGGATTTCAGAATGTTTTGCACTTACATGAACTTATTTTTCCATTCCATTTTCCACAAACTTTTTGAAGTGCCCTCAGATTCTTTTTCTGGCCTCCCAAGTTGCTTCTTGGAGTAGAAACCTTGTGAAGATTTTATGAGGTGATGTGTTTAAGCCTGATTCATTTTCATTCTCCACTCTTGAATCTTTCCAAATTAGAGAGTCTGGTGTTAATATTCAACCTCACTTGAATGTGTAGGTTCTCTCCCATAGCATCATCTTTTCAGAGGCAGTGACAAAGGTTTCACACAGTCTTGATCCTGGCCTTGTCACTGCCTGAACTCTTGTCTCTTTCCACCCTATCCCCTCCCCCAGGAGCCCATGGTGCCTTCTCTCCCTCCTTCAGTTCTTGGTGTTAGGAAACTGGCGCAGTTGTAGCCAGGTGGCTGCATGGCCCAGCTACCTGAGCCAGGCTCCACCCCCGTCCTAATGGGATTCTCTGCTCCTGCTTCCCTGCCCGCCCTCTGGTGAAGTTTTAAAAGGGCCTGTTCCTGCACACGCGCTCTCTCAGTCCTTCTCTCCTGCACTCTCTTGGCCTCTCTTGGCTCCTCTCCTCCTCTCGTCTCTCTTCTCCCTCCTCTCTGTCTCTCTCTCTCTCTTACAGTCTCCTTCTCTTTTTCCTTCGCCGCCCCTTCACTCCGGTCTGTTGGGTGTTCCCCAATAAACCCTTTCCCTTACTCCAGTGTCCGATGTGTTTTGTGACAGCTAACATTAATGTAGAACACTTGGCTCAACTGTTACCTCATGAGTGACAATCCCCTACGAGACAGCACTGTCCTAGTCCTCATCCATCTTCTCCCAAGAGCAGAAGGGACTGGGAGGAACGAAACTCAGCCCATGGGGCAAGGATGTCATTACCATGATTACATAACACTAAAGCGGATGATGCGGTGGCCATTGTGGCCACGCTATTAAGTGCTGGTGCCACAGATCCACGTGACATCACAAAGACCACCGGCCACTGCAAGTTCAGGAAGATTGTTCCTTGCCATTCCAAATATGTCCCCATACAGTGTTATTGAGTCATATGTTGAAGTCCCCTCAGTCACCTGGCTCAGATAACCTAATAGTTAACATTAAGCACGCATTCTTTTGGAGGAGTTGAGAGCATGCTTGGCATGCAGAGAGAAGCCATGGGAGACGCCTGTCTCTTGTATTCCAAACAAGCTGCCTTCCATCTTTTTTTCTGCTCTCCTTGTGTTCTGAAGAGATGGAGAAGAGTTGAGCCGTATGTTCCAGTTGCCCCTAAATCTCATCTCCCCCCCCCCACACACACACAGAAGGACTAATGTCTAACCATCTCCTGACATCTCTACCTGGGTGGCTCAGAGCACCTTACACTGCACTGCCTGGCAACCATTTGTCCCAGAAGCCATTACCAGACACCCACCCCCTCTGTGACCACCTGCTCCCTACAGAGACTGGAAGCTAAGTCTGTACTTAGCTAGGGTTGACCTTGAAACTCAGGCGAACGTGACATGGGCAAAGTTTTTGAGAAGAAATCCCTTCCCAGCTAAAAGAGGACAATCTTTGGTAGGAGAGAAAAGCTATTCATGTCCTGGCCCTTCCTCCAACTTCCCACTTGGGATGCAAGCTAGGGGGCAGGATCACAGCAGCCATCTTGAAGCATAAGCAGATGAGCAAATAGATAAAGAGATTTGCAAACCAAAACGCTGACGGAGCCTGTACCATCCCTGAATTGCTAAGCCAGGCTTGAAACAACATGGAAAAGATACTCAGGTTTACTAAGCGGCGAATGTTTAATGAGTTTCCAAACTTTGCCGTCTTCACCAGCTGTGTGTATTTCAGGGCCGACTTCCTCTCATGCATAGGAGGCATGGGTTGGGCAAGTGGCATGGAGCAGACATGTGTTCTGGACAGTGAAAGCCAAGCGACGCTGATGGGGGGCCCTGACCAGAGCCTAGTTCAGATTTCAGCCTGCTTTGAGAGCGTGCTTGGCATGCAGAGAGAAGCTGGGGGAGACGCCTGTCTCTTGTATTCCAAACAAGCTGCCTTCCATCTGAAGCTTCCTCAGCTGGGACTGGGGACAGCAGCAATCAGATGACTCAGAAAAATGCCCCGTGGGAAAACCGAGGAGCAGGGAAAGAACTGGCTGCCAAGTGACAAATGGCCTTGAGTTAGAGGGCCCGGGTTTTGAAAAGGTCAAGTTTATCCTTAAGAAGAAAGTACTCTTCCTTTCTTAATGGTTCTCTCAAGTCACTGACTCACCAGGATTCATCACTTCCCACCTTCACGGATCTGAAACAATCAAAGGCAGCAGACAGTAGGCAGACAGCCTGTGCTTTGCGGGAGGGAGAAAATAAACAGGTGGTTATGAGTTGGAGACATTGTGCAACCTTGAATTTTTAGACCTCCCGGTCTGTGACCTTCTAAGGGTGATCAGAATGGAGTACAGGAAAATGGTATTGAAGACATGGAACTGGTCTCTCCACCCACACCCAAACCCTCTGAGCCCCGGTTATCCTATCCTGTATAAGAGAGTGAAATTCTAGGCTTAGAAGCCCTGGGTTCAAGTCTCCAATAAGCCACATGTGAACCTTGTAACAGGCAGGTTACCTAACTCGTATTCACATGTAGTTCATTGCCAAATAGTAGATTGGACCCATCTGGCAAATAAAGCCAGCACAGAGCTGTGCTAATAATCAGTGAGGTCATGCACAGGGAGACTTTTATGCATGGCAAAGCTTAGATCCACATTAGCTGATCTAATGGATTTCTCATTCCCTAGGGCTCTACCATTCTTTGATGCCCTAAAGGTATGTGTTTATCTCAGCCCTGGTGGAAGCAGCTAATTCCTCCTAGAACCACACCATGAGCACTGGCCAGCTTTTGTGAAACCCCATACCCTCTCACTACCTCCACCTGCCTCTCGAATTCCTATGACCTCCCCTCAAGCCTGCCTGGGAACCACTCAGCCCGGACCCCACTCACTGGTGTCCTGGGGGACAAGAGAACCTCAAGCGATCCCCAGAAACAAGTTCTTCCCAAAGGCACCTGCTGTATGCAACATGGCTTTGAGGAGCTTTTTAGGAAGACAAGTACATCTGAGAGGTTAGACTGACCTTTTTCGGGCAGAAGGTTAGGATCTCTCATGTGCAGAGGT
The DNA here is from genome assembly GCA_949820135.1 of Sylvilagus floridanus. NCBI lineage: Eukaryota > Metazoa > Chordata > Mammalia > Lagomorpha > Leporidae > Sylvilagus > Sylvilagus floridanus. The sequence goes on from OX463243.1 coordinate 3,119,165, forward strand.
GAGCATGAGGCTCCCAGGCTCAGTGCAGACAGCCCCTGGTGTGCCTGCAGCCAGAACTCTAAATCCTCACCACCAGTAACCTAGAAACAGCCCCAGATCTTTGCTACTAATGACCTAGTAGCTCACAGAGAAGATCCACATTTGCCCTTGGAGTAAATAGGAAATGAAAATGCAAGTCCCTTCAGCAATGAGCATCTGGCTTGCTGTGTCAGAAAACACAGAAATTTGTGATCATTGGAGAACCCCAGAGTTCATTGTAAAGGTTTTTTAAGCTTTACTTATTTATTTAAGAGGTAGAACGAGAGAGAGAGAGAGATATCTTTCATCCACTGGTCCCCTATGGACCATCATCTGCAACCTTCCCAGGCACATTAGCAGGGAGTTGGATTGGAAGCAAAGCAGCCAGGACTCGAACCGGCACTTCAGTATGAAATGCTGGCATCAGAAGAGGTGGCCATGATGACTGCACCACAGCGCCAACATCTCGTAAAGTTCTGATTAACCAGTGTCACAGTTGCACAGGTGGGTACCCGGAAGTCTCACTGTGTAATGACCTGAACTGATTAACAGTCTTTGAAGTCGGAGAGGGAAGCAGGAAGATTTTCCCAAGCATATCATCTCCCACCCCAAATAAACTTGAGTGTGAGAAAAATGACACCATGCCTCCCCGTTTGCCATGCAATGCTCACCTAGAAACCGGTCCCAGAATCCACCCCTGGGGAAATCTCAGAGCATGTGAGGTCTAGAATGTGAATACAGCACCCCTGGGACCTTTGAAGGGCTAGCGTGGACCCAAGGACAGAGCTCACCCAATCACCTTCCTTTAAACGGTGGCCCTACAGTGAGCAGCAGCTGTGCTAAGTGAGAGGCTTTGGCGCACTTGCCGATCTGGTAGACGGATATGCATTTTTACACTGTAAGAGGAATCCACGGGGCCTGCCACAGAACATGTTCTCACTCTGCACGGCTCTGCAAGACAAAGCAGTGCTCGGCTGTGCTGCGGGCAACATGCACAGATGGCTGGATCCAAGGAAGCGCACTGGATGGTCAGAGTCAGAGGACCGCGCAACTCCCAGCCATCTCAGCATCCAGGCTGTGAGACTGGGTCCTCAGTGAGAGGGGACTCCCTCCCTCCTCCTTCTGAACCGCAGGAAATCCTTTAGCACAAACTGTGAACGCCCAGCAGTGAGTGAGATAATTACATTTACCCCCACAGGCTCCGAGGAAAACAAACTATGGCCATAATTTGAGTTGGTCATTAACCACACTATGGGTTAATGGTGAACCGTCCTAATGGTTATTTCACAGACATGGAACCCAATATTTTGAATCGTATTCTGAAATAGAGTCTTTTACTAAAACAACTGCAGATTTGAGATGAAATGATAGGAGTCAACATCTGGATGCAGTGATAAGCTGATGTTGCCTAAAACGTCACCATCCCCCGCTGGTGCTACTTCTAGTTCTGGCTGCTCTACTTCCGATTCGGCTTCCTGCTATTGCACCTGGGAAAGCAGCAGAAGATGGCCCCAGTGTTTGGGTCCCTGACACCTATGTGGGAGATCTGGTTGGAGTTCCTGGTTGCTGGTTTTGGACTGGCCCAGCTGCAGCTGTTGCAGCCGTTTGGAGAGTGAACGGGTAGAAGATCTCTGTATGTGTCTTTCCCTGTCTCTCTGTACCTCTGTCTTTCAAAGAAATAAATAATTTTCAAGAAGATAAAATGATAAAAGAACCAGAAGAAAACCATAGGTTAGTAGTTACACACTGTCAGGATGGGGTAATCTTTCTCCGTATAACACTGGGGACAGAAATCACATCCATGATGGGTTTGACTAGAAACAACCCAATTATTAAAAGGAACAAAAATAGTAACAGCAACAGACATCACTAACATAGAAAATTTAGCAATCATAAACAGAATTGGAAGCCTGAAACTGACACAAAAATGGTGAAAACACAGAAAAGAGACAAAGGGTAATTGTGCTTAGTTAGTGCCCATACAGCAACCAAAAATCAATGAGAAAATGGGAACAGCCAAAGAGAAAAATAATCTAAGGATAGGTTCAGGCAATTTAAAAGAGAAACCACCTCATAGCTGATAAATGTGGGTGTGGGTGTGGGGAGTTATATTATTGATTTTATTTTAAAGACAAATATATAGATAGAGATGGAGATGGAGTCACAGAGAGAGAGAGAGACCACAGACAGCTTACACTCTCTGGTTCACTCCCCAAATGCTCAGAACAGCTGGTGTTGGGCCAGGTTCAAGGCAGGAATCAGAAACTCAATCCAAGATCTCCATGTAAGTGTCAGAAACCCAGCTACCCCTGTCATCACCTGCTGCCTCCCACGGTTCACTTTAGTAGGAAGCTGGAATTGGGGCCAGAGCTGGGGCTCAAACTCTGAACTCAGACTATGATATGGGATGCAGGAGTCTCAAGCAGCAATAAACTTGCTTAAAAAGAAAAAAAATAAAGAAGCCTCAATAATCAAAGAAATGAATTGTGTCTAAGTCTTATTTATGAGTGACAGAAAGAAAGAGAGGAAATTGACATCCATTTACCCTCTAAATGCCTGCAACAGCCAGGGCAAGACTAAGCCAAAACCAGGAGCCAGGAACTCCATCTGGGTCTCTGCCATGGTGCAGGGGCCCAGGTTCTTGGGCCATCTCCTGCTTCCTCCCGGGTTTGCACATTAGCAGGAAGCTGGATTGGAAACAGGGGAGCCAGAATCAAACCAGGCACTCTGATATGGGCTGTGAGTGTCCCAAGCGACAGCTTAACCTAATGCGCCACCATGCCTACCTTCCACAATACAGGAAGTAGTTTCTCCTGGAGAAGGAGCACTTTCCAGCCATCGGGAAGTCAGACAGGGGGAAGAGGAACCATCTGAAGTCCGGGATTACAGGTAGAGATATGCACAGGCGAATGACACATCCTCAGGGGAAGAGAAGTGTGTCGACCACAATGCCAGTGGCCTCCCCAGTGAGGCTACTTTGCTGTTCTTGCTTAGCCATGGCTACAAAGCTTTTTCAGCTACCACATAACTTCTTCCAACAATTGTTGTAGTGCTTGGTTTTTAAAAATAGAACTTTACAAGCTGAAAGGAAAAACCAACAAAGCAGCAGACTTGAGTTTCTCCACTAAATTAAATGACTTTCATTTCCCAGTTTCCAAAGATCATGCTGCCCCGCTGTCCCCAGCCGTGCAACCAGCACCATAATAATCTCCTTCCCATTATGAAAACAGCACCTGGAACTCCGAGCTCATTCAATCAATTAACTCCCCAACTCTTCCTTACTCAGTATTCAATGAACATTGAATCACTTTAAATCTTGCTATTTTAAAAACCACTCCAGGGGCCAGTGCTGTGGCATAGTAGGTTAAGCCTCTGCCTGGTACCCATATTGGCACCTGTTTGAGTTCCAGCTGCTCCACTTCTGATCCAACTCTCTGCTATAGTCTGGGAAAGCAGTAGAAGATGGCCCAAGTGCTTGGGCCCCTGCACCTGCATGGGAGACCTGGAAGAAGCTCCTGGTTTCGGATCAGCCCAGCTCCATCCATTGTGGCCATCTGAGGAGTGAACCAACGGATAGAAGACCTCTCTCTCTCTCTCTCTCTATCCCTTGCAAATAAATAAATAAATCTTAAAAAATAAAGATGAACCTACTCCAATTGATCAGGTTTGTAAGCAGCTCATTACCCTCAATTTGTGGATGACCTATGCTCTGGGCAGAGGAGCCTTACCTGTCCTCCAGCGCCCATGTTCTGAAGACTAACAGATGTGTGTGTGTGTGTGTGTGTGTGTGTGGCAAGATGGCACAGTGTGGCAGCTTCCAACCTGTGACAAGGTGACAACTGAGGAAAGCTGTGCATGGCATGGTGCAAGGTGAAAACACGTGACACGGGCAAGGTTAAAATCTTGTATTAAATTCCTTAATGAGGAGGGCAAGGGCAGATTTAGCAATGATGGTGTCAGTTGGGGCACCTGTACTAAGTTCCTGGCTCCTAGCTTCAGCCTAGGCTAATCCCAGCTGTTGGGGACATTTGGTTAGTGAACCAATGGATGAGATCTCATTCTCTCCAATAAATGTTTTTAAAGATCTATTTACTTATTTGAAAGTCCGAGTTACACAGAGAGAGAAGAAGAGGCAGATAGAGAGAAAGGTCTTCCATCCACTGCTTCACTCCCCAGTTGGCCGCAACTACCAGAGTTGAGCTGATCTGAAGCCAGAAGCCAGGAGCATCCTCCAGGTCTTCCCACACAGGTGCAGGGACCCAAGAACTTGGGCTATCTTCCACTGTTTTCCTGGGCTACAGCAGAGAGCTGGATCGGAAGTGGAGCAGCCGGATCTTGAACCAGCGTCCATATGGGATGTTGGCACTTGCAGGTGGTAGTTTTACCCACTATGCCACTGCGCCGGTCGGTCCCAGTAAATTTTTAAATACCTGGGATGTGCAGACATGAGTTCTGACCCCTTATGCAGGCAGTTCCCTCTGTGGCTTTGGAAGGGCACCTGTTATATTATTTCCAAAATGACATCTAAGCCAATGGTATCTTACACACATGTCAACCCCAACCCCAACAGTGTTCTTCTAATAAATCCTTTAGCCCGATGTCACTACAGATGCATTTCTTCTCGTGACTGAGTACAACGATGGCATTTAGCCAGCTCTACAAATTGTCTGATATCCGTGATGTCTCATGAATACGCCACTGATTGGGTCATTCTCTGGTTTCTTCCATCCTTCATCTTCTCCCCTGTTCTGTCTTCCTGCATTGATTCAGGCTGTGGGTGAGTCATTTACTTATCTCTGCAGACTGGGCACTGGTTCTTCGTTTCTTCACCTGAGGGAAGTTAGTCATTTGAAATGCTTTGCTCTGTAACAACAACTTATCGTGCATGTTGCCATTTCACTGCAGAAAAGAGAGACAGCCACAAAGCAGAAGAGTGGGGATTGTAAGAGAGATTGTTTAGGTGGCCATACGTGGGACCGGCTTCCTGTACAGTCTGTCAACCCACCATTCTCAAGCCAAGGTGATCTCCCCGGGCCCCTGATGCAAGCCAGAGGAGATCCATTAGAACTCAAGAGGCTGATGAGGGTGCAGAGAGAATGTATGGCGCGCACATTGTTGGCATGTACAGAGGCGTGGCCATGATGAAGAAGCATGTGGTTGGTTCCATCTGACCTGACAATACATTCTCTGGCATTTATGCCAGAGGAATGGAAACTCACATCCACACAATAACCCGTCCACTGGTGTTCATTCACAACAACCAGAAACAGGAACCGGCTGAAATCTCTTCAACGGGGGCATGGTTAAACATACAGGAACATGCCCAAATCATGAATTACTACTCACTAGGGAAAAGGAACAGAACTATTGAGACACACGACAACTTGAAGGCATCGCAAAGGGTTATGTTGAGAAGGAGAAAACGACCCTTCTAGATGATTCTATTTATAAAAGGACAAAATTACAATTGTCAGCAAACGAATGGTTGCTGGAGCTGGGAGGGGCAGTGTGGTTAAACAGGATGGCACAAAGGGTCCTTGCAATGGAGCTGTTATGGATGTTCACTGTGGTACACAAGTCTACACCAGTGATGAAGTTGCATAGAACTCAACACGCACCTACACACACACGCACACACACACACACACACACACGAGTGTATGTTAAACTGGTGAAATTCAAAGAGGTTACTGGATAGTGTCGACATCAGTTCCCTGGTTTAAATGCTGTATATAATTACATGAGTTATTGACACAGGCAGACAGAGGCAGATAGGCTAACAGCACAATACATGGACTAAGAAACACTCCAAGAATCCACTTTAGCATTGAATTTTCCCTGTAAAGTTTTCCTATCAAATGGAATGCAAATCTTCTCTCCTATAGTCCATGTTTCCTGAAATTTTAAATTACTCCTAACTTTAGGTGTTCTATTTTGTGGTGGTTGTCATGGTGATGTTGACAGAGGGGAGAGCTGTCAAGTGCTGTACAGAGGATCCTATTTTCTCCCGGGAGTTGAAATGGCGCTTCCGTGGTATAGCATATGTCCTTGGCTCCCCACGGGAGGACCTGGCCAACTGCAGAGTCCACCTGCAGACGGAAATGCCGGGGAGCTCACACCTCTGGAACAGCCCTTGCTCAGTGATGGCCAAGAGCCGGTGGATGGTGGTGCGCCTTCCTCCCCAGGCAGTGCAGTGAACCACCTCCCACAAGATCCTCAACAGAATCCCCCCACCCCGGTGCCCCCCACTAACCTGCTCACGGTCACACCTCAGCCCTTTCTTCCTTCCTGTCACCCTCTCCTAACTCCTGCCTCCAAATAAGTGACTTGAACCCAATTCCTTGTCTCAGTGATCTACTTTGAGAAGGACTCAAGTGTGGATGTTTACATGGAAGGCACAGATTTTGCTTTCCTTAACTGACACTAAACTATGAATAAACCTTATGGAGATTTAACAAGAGGCGCTCTGTTTATTTAAGACTGATAACAATCCCTTTAGGTGTGTGGGGGCTTACATGCCTCAAAAGTTGTGCTGTTGGCCTGGTAACAAATAAGAATTTTACTTCACAACTAACTATCAGACTTTTTCCAGCAAGGCACCTGGACTCATCTGCATTCAGCACACACTCATTTAGAAAAATTACATCCGTGGGTTTCAGAGTAAGAGACCATCTGGGACCCACAAACCTACCAGTCCATCCAATGGGCTGGGTATTGGATGGGTTCCAAGTGGCCAACAGAGAGATGCAGGAAGGTCAATTTAAAGCAAAGTCTATCACAAATATGAAGGAGTAGGAGAATGCTTTGAGATCCCAAACATCGACCTAGATTATTAACCAGCCATGGTCCTAGTAGTTAATGCCTTGAGCCACTCTTCTGTCCATTTTGGCTGCTGTCAAGACTACCCTCCACTGTCACCAAGTTCTGCTATATACATGCCTACTTAAATAAGCAAATATCTAAATACGCTTTCACACACATGAGAGGTGGAATGGTTGAAAGAAGGCGGACTGGGAAGTTCGCCAGTGTGTTGGGAGCTGAGGTAGGGGGGACTCAATTTTGGTCAGACTTCCTAGGTCTCTGTTTACTCATCAGCAAAATGAGCAGCTTGCATCAGATGAGAACGGAAAGCCCAGCTCTGTTGTGCTGGACACATCTGTGATCCTAGATAATGTTTTTGTTTAGGTCTACGGGATCGGGGAACTTCCAGTCTACAGGCTGTATGAGGCCCAAGAAATCATTTGACCTGGCCCTGCGAAAGCAACCACAGGCAGGCCTCAAAATTCCATAAATCTCTAGCAGACTAATGTTTAAGTTGGACATTCTGTGGCCTGCAGTGTGCTGAAACTCTAAACGGCCCTTGGCATTAAAAAGTTCCCCATCTTCCTGAAGAAGGGGATCTTCCACCAGCATTACTATCCATGCACTGAATCATTTCACATTTCCCAAACATCCCTGTGTAAGGGATACCAAACCATCACCATGCAGAAAAACATGTGGTCTCTGCTCTTGCCCTGATCGTCATCTCTCTGCTCTTTCCTCCACCTTGGCTTGATTTCCTCCAGGTGTTATGTCATGTCCCAGAAGCCAGTGTCCACCAGGACAAGCTTAGGGCATGTCCTAGCTTCCACACTGTCCAAAAAGAGAGGCAGAGGATGCAGCTGGCCTCTATCAGCTTTCATGTTGTCAGACCACAGTGAGTGGCTTTCACCAGGAATTGCTCACCCACCAACATGATCCAGGACGGTGGATTGGTCAGAATACTCAAAGAAGGCAGGGATTCAGATGTGAGACATGTGTACTCCACAACTGCTTCCCTGGATGACTGCATCCAGCTCTCCTACTGTGCCAGTTGAGACAGGAGGACATTGGATCTAAGGGGTCTGTCACCCCAGTGGGCAGAGAGCTTTCCACACCTTTTTCATAAGTGTACTCTCATGAGAAGCTATTCCAAAATCTGAAGGGGGCAAATTGGGATCCCCTCTCTGGCTCTATGAGTCTCTCAGGGCATTGTCAAAGAGAGGCCAGCAGAGAAAACATTAAGGGAAATGCACACAACAGGGAGCCAGTGCCCAGACTGTACGTGGAGAACTACCCAGTGTTCTGTGGATGAACACCACTGGCCATGATGGCTCATGAAGGCAGTGAACTCTGCTCTCCTCCAATTGATCAAACGCTGACAGCATGGTGCTGCTATGTGTCCTTTGGCTTGCCTTGTGCCAGAAATCTGTTGCCACTACCACCCTTTACTTTGCCTCCTCTTCCACCAATGACATGATCCATGTAACTAGGAGACTGATATAAGAGGACCTTTGTGATTTACTCAATTCCCAGGCAGTTAAACAAAAAATGCAGGTGGCACAAAAGACTTAAATAGCCAAGTTTGGAAAAAAAAAATAGCCACGGACTGGCAGGTGGTGCAGCAGGTTAAGCCATGCTTGGGACACCAACATCCCATATCAGAGTGCCGCTCTACTTTGGATTCAGTTCCCTACTAATGTGCTTGGGAAGGCAGCAGATGATGGCCCAAGAACTTGGGTCCCTGCCATCCATGTGGGAGACCAGGATGGAGTTCCTGGCTCCTGACTTCAGTCTGGCCCACCCCTGGCTGTTGCAGGCATTTGGAGAGTGAACCAGCTCTTTCTCTCTACCCAGCCCTCTCTTCCAGTCTTGCCTTTTGAATGAATGAGTAAAGAAAGAAAGACAGAAAGAAATTTTTTTTTAAATAAAGAGAGAAAAAGAATAACCAAATTTGAAGAATGATACTACCTGATTTCAGGACTTATTATAACCACAGATATAAAGATAATAAAGTATTCGCATAAAAATAGGCAAAGGGATGAGCAAAACTGAATAGAGTCCAGAGATGAACTCACACACATGAACAAGTGATTTTTAGCAAAGCTGCAGAGACAGAAAACAGAGAGTCTTTTCAACAAACGTTGCTATTATTGCTGGGTATAAAAAAAAGCAAAAACAAAAAACAGAACTTCAATCCAAACCTCATGCTTTGTTCAAAAATTAACTGCAGGTGAATCACAGATCCACATGTAAAACTTAAAGCTACAAATCTTCTAGAAGAAAACCTTTCTGATCTTGAAACAGTAAGAGCCCCAAAAGCATGAGTTATAAAAGAACATGTTAGTAAATTAGTCATTATCATAAGTCAAAACTCCTGCACTTTGAAAAGCATGGTTACAACAATGAAAACAGTAGGAGAAAATATTTGCAAAGTATGTAAAAAATTTAGAGTACATAAAAAAACTCTCAAAATTCAGTATTAAGAAAACAAGGGGAAAATGTCACAATCTGACCAAAAACTTGAACAAACACTACTTTAAGTAAGATAAATGCTCAACATTTACAGTGGTTAGGGCACTGTAGATCAAAACCATCATGAAACACACAACCATTACAATGCCCTGTATCAAGTACCAGGGAGATTGTGGAAGACCTAGAATTTTCATATGCTGCTGGTAGGAATATAAAACTGGTACGGGGCTGGTGCTGTGGCTCACTTGGTTAGTCCTCCGCCTGTGGTGCCAGCATACCATATGGGCGCTGGGTTCTGGTCCCGATTGTTCCTCTTCCAGTCCAGCTCTCTGCTATGGCCCGGGGTGGGGGCAGTGGAGGATAGCTCAAATGCTTGGGCCCCTGCACCCATGTGGGAGACTGGGAGGAGGCACCTGGCTCCTGGCTTCAGATCAGTGCAGCACCAGCCATGGCGGCCATTTGGGGGGGTGAACCAATGGAAGGAAGATCTTTCTCTCTGTCTCTCACTGTCTAAACAAAAAAAATGGTACAATCATGTTGAAAAAAGAAAAGGCAGCTTCTTACAAAGTTAAACATAGAATCCAGTCTTTCTATTCCTCAGTATGTTCCCAGGAGAAAGGAAAATAAATGTCCATGTGCAGCCTTGTACATGAACACTCACAGCAGCTGTGCTCAGCAGAGCAACAAACTAGAAACAGCCTGTAGGAATTTCTAAACAATCTGTGGCTTAACCGTACAGTGGAATAAGACTCGGCGATTAAAAGGAACAAGCTCTCGATGCCAGCTGTGACATGAATTCTCAAAACAATATGAAAGAAGCCAGAGAAGACAGAAGAAATGTTGTATGGCTCCATTTAGATGCAATTCCTGAAAATATAAGCTTATCTACAGCGACAGACCAGTGATGTGCTGGGCACGTGGGGACGGGGCAGGGAGGACGGGGCAGGAAGAGAAGGGAGAGGGGTTTCCAAAGAGCAGGAATATCCCGATTGTTGTCAAAACTGACCAAACTGGACTTGTTAAATGTGTGCAATTTATTCCAATTCTATTTCGGCTAAAAACTTTTTTAAGGGAGGAGTGGCATTTGGTACAACAGTTAAGAAGCTGCGTGGGATCTCAGCATCACATCACATATAGGAGTGCCTGGGTTCAGCTGTTAGCACTGCTCCTGTTTTCAGCTTCCTGCTGATGCACACCCTGGGAGGCAGCAGTGATGGCTCAAGCACTTGGGAGTACTTGGATTGAGTCTCTGGCTCTCAACTTTGATCTGGCCTGGCCCCAGCCTTTTGTGGGCATTTGGGAAGTGAACCTGTGGATGGAAGTTTCTCTCTCTCTCTCTCTCTCTCTCCTTAAAATAAAAATAAATAAATAAATAACTCTTTTCAAATAATGGTGGCAGGCAGCGGGAGGGGTATCAGGGGTGAGAATCTGCATATCGTTGATTATTCCAGAAACAGAAAGCAGCCCAAGCAAAGCCTAAGCCGTGAGATCGTTTTTGGCTGTGCCATTTCCAAACTCCACTCACAGAGCTAGGTGCCTTCTCACGTGTTAAGGAGAACTTCCCCATGCTGTTTTTAAATATGGTTACTATACATATAGCTTTGTCAATTTGACCTTTATATAAACAAACTCATGCTCAACATATGATACTGTGACTTGCTTTTCTTGTTCTACAGTTTATCAGCAGTATTGATGCATGCCAATATGTACAGTAATAGGCATGCATTCATTTTCACTGCTATATAGTATTCCCCAACACTCCTATTCGTTCTAAATAGACATTTGTACTGCTGACAGTGTCTTCTTATTTCAAAATATTACTGTTGTAATGTGTAGGAATGTCTCCTGAGAATACATTTAAAAATAAAACCACCAGTCATAGCATATCTGCATATGCCTCTTTATTAAACAAGGCAAATTTATTTTCCAAGTACTTGTATCGATTTGTCACCTCACCCACCATGCACACAAGATTCGGTTGCTCCATATCTTCAACAACACTTAATAGCTTCCTATCTTTTAAATTGGACCAATCTGGAGTTCACAAGATGGTGCTAATTTGCGTTTCCAAAGATCACCCCTCTGCCTGTGAGTTCTGTCTTCCAGATGTTCCAATCCTGACGGGCAGGAAACATGAATAATTCAGCTTGAGGCTCCAACACGAAGCACACAGCTGGCACACAGCAGCTATTAACATTGGGAGAATGGACAAATGATGCTTATTTGTAGGTCTCCCCATCCACAAGGCTCAGAGGAAATCAAACGAGGTCAGTGTGCAGGAGAGAGAGGAAGGGCAGGGGAGTGTTGGACAGTACCATCTCTCTCTCTCTCCTCTCTCTCTCTCTCTCTCTCTCTCTCTCAGATTTTATTTATTTATTTGAGAGTCAGAGTTACAGATAGAGGGAGGGAGAGACAGATACAGAGATCTTCCATCTTCTGGTTTACTCCTCAAACAGCTGCAACAGCCAGCCAAAGCCAGGAGCCAGGAGCTTCTTCCAGGACTCCCATGCAGGTGCAAGGGCCCAAGGACTTGGGCCATCTTCTACTGCTTTCCCAGGCCATAGCAGAGAGCTGGATCAGAAGAGGAGAAGCCAGGACTCGAACAGAGCGCAGTGGGGAAGCGAGTGCTGCAGGCAGAGGCTTAACCTACTAAGCCACAGCACTGGCCCGGTACCACCTCTTCCAAGTTGGATCTCAGCGATCATGGTTGGGGGAACAGGAGCACAGAGCCTGGAGACAGCAATCCTACCTTGGCTTTTGTATTTTCTCTTTTGCAGTATTAAATTTTCTCTTACATGCATTGGGACCTCGTGTTAGAAGGCCAAGTGGAGTTAAGAGGGAGGCGGAAGTGAGGCAAAAATATGTCCATCTCTCTCTCTCAGGTTCTCAGGAAAGACCAAGACCAGGGAGTGCGGAGCCTCTGGCATCTGGAATAGCTTTCCCATGTCAGGGCAACTTTGGTGATCAGTGCCTCCGTTTTTCAGAGACCTAAGGGGAACCCCCTGGGAGGGGCGTGGTAAGCTAGGGGTGAGGGGCGTGGAGGAGGGCCTGGGGTCAGCCACCGTGGGCCTGACCCACACTGGGCTGCTGCCGTGGAGGGGGAAGCACCACCGGACCCCCTCCCCGCCGCCGGCCCGCTTGTCTTGTCTTCCTCCCCCGCCGCCAGCGGTGCGTGGCTGGCAGCTGCCTCTTTGTAGAAATCGGCGCTGAAATTAAACCCATCAACCTGTCAGCCCCGCTGCTGCGGCTGCTCGCGTGTCAGACCCCTGTCATGACAACGGGTGACGGAAATGCAACGCTGCAGGCTGCAAGGGGAGCAGCCGTTTCCTTTTTTACATCGCTTTATAAAGAAGCTTGCACGAAGGCGCCTGCTCCGCGGGGCGGGGCGTAGGGGGTGGAGGTGGGGGGTGGGGGGATGGCTGAGGCTCACAGGTGGCTGCTCCCGCAGGCTCCACACACTGCCCCGGTGGTATAGCCTCCAGGATTTTAGGACCGAGGGCAGCAGGGGAGGGGGTGGGGAGACTTTGCAAAGACCAGCCTCAAGAAGAGCAAAGAAAGGGAACAGAGCTGAAGTCCTTTTCTTCCTAAGTCCGCCTGTCTGCACTATACCCCGCACTCGGCTTCCAAGTCCAAAGTCAGGACCCTCGGGGAAAATGCAGCCTGGCATTCTCAGAAGGGGGGAGGGGGCAGAGACCACCTTGAAGGTCCTTGACCCGAAGGGATTCCAGAGTTTCCAAACTATTAGCAACATTCTCTTCTCTTCCAGCCCTTCCGGCTTTTGCAACCCAGGGAGAGGGGGCAGAGCGGAAGCCAAGGGTTCCTTAAACTCCAGACGCAAACATCCTGGTGACTCAGGATTGCTCAGCAACATAAAACCTGGAAGAGAGTCACACAACATTAGCTGAACCCCTGAAGCTTCCCCTCTTCCAGCTAGGAACACACTCACCCCCACACACCAGGCATATGGAATTGGGACCAGCCAACCGCCTGAGACCCAGAACAAAACCCTCCACACACAGCGGTTGAGCTCCGAGAGGGAAGGGAGACCTCAGCAGCCATCTCTCCCTGTCCCCGTCAATGTCAATGGAAAGAGAAGGAAACCCAAGTCCAGTGACTTCCCCAAAATTGCACGGATCCATAGTAGAAGTGCAAGCCAGGCTTCCCAGAAACCCTTGCTCTTGCCTTTGGGGCTGAATTGCACCAGACAGGCAGTAAAGTCCATTGGGAATTCGTTCTTCAGAGAATCACTGAGAAAACTCTACAGGAAACAGTATCAGGCTGGAGAGTTGAGATTTGCCACAGGGATAAGGCCACCCTCTGTGGTGGCCAAGAGGCCCCAGCTGTCCTGGACAGCTCCCTGCTGGGAGTTGCTTTTTTTCCATAAGGGAAAGGACTTGTTGCACCTTCCCCCTCCTCCCTTTCTTCCTCCTCACTCCTCCCCACCCACCTCCTCTCTTTTGTCAAGATCCTTGGTGCCTAACCAGACCCTTCTCAACTCCTTGCAATGCAAATAGAAAAACAGATAAGCTGCAGGGGTCGGTCAGCTATGAAACAGATAAGAGAGAAGTTCCCTGACTTCAAAGAGCCCCCCACTCTTCCACCAGCCCCATAGTGGCAAACTCCCTCCTAACCGGATAAACCTGAGTCCCAAATGTGCCCAGGGTGCAGTCTCTTCGCAAGAACAGACTGTTGCCAACCTCTTTGCTTCCAATAAAGCAACCTGTCTCTGTTGATGTTGGTCTCCGTCTCTTTTTCCTTCTCTCCTTTCTGGGGGGTTATGAAAAGCCAGAACCCTGAGTTATTCCAGACTTAACAGAAGGTTCTTGGCCTAGGCTGAGCAGGTGTCTGTCCATAGCAAGGTTCTTGGAGAGCTCCAGGACTTCCTGCAGATGTTACAAAAGAATAGGAATGGTGATGCAATGTGAATAGTACGAGTTTGTATGAATAGTAGCACGCAGAATATGGCCAGCAGTGGTTTTGTTGTTGTTATTTGAAAGGCAGGGAGAGAGTGAGAAGGACAGGTACAGGTAGACACAGAGAGAGAGAGAGAGAGAGAGAGAGAGAGAGAGATCTCAACAACCGCTGGTTCATTCCCTAAATGGTACAACAGCTGGAGCTGGCCAGACTGAAGGCGGGAGCTAGGAACTTAATGCAGATCTTCAATGTGTGTGGCAGGGATCCAAGCCCTTGAGCTAGCCCTTACTGCCCCCCCAGCTGTGCATTCGCAGGAAGTTGGAATCGGGGTTGAGCCAGGGCTCAAACCCAAGCACTATGGTCAGGGATGGAGCATCTTACCTGCCTGGCTAAATGTCCGCCCACCCCTACCTTGTTTCAAGAGCCTTATGTGTATAGGGTGTGTTTAGCCCTCCCCACATCACTAGGACTGACAGTATTCCTCACAGTTATGGATGAACCACCTGAGATGCTGAGTGCTTAGGTAACCTCTAGAAATCATGCGGCCATGGAGTGTCAGAGCCGACCCAATGCAAACAGCCATCCCAGAGCATGCCCGGAACCCCACCGCTGTCCTGCATGGGGGTGAGAATGAGAGCACTCCAGACCTACGTCCTCCATGGTCAAATCAACTCACTCCCCTTGTCTTCCGAGACCTGCCTGCAGGTCTGGTTCTGGCTTTGCCGTAAGCGTGTAAGCGCATCAAGCCAACTGAGTTTCAGGCTATTGCAGGCATTTGAGGCTTGAACCAGTGTATGGAAACTCTCACTTTTGTCTTTCAAATAAAATAAATAAAAATGTTAAAGATTCCTGCTGAGTAAGCTCCAGTGTCTATTTTCTCCTCCTTTCCTCATAGTCAAACCAGACTTTAGCTATTCACCTAGGTACTTGGCATAAAGACTAAATTTCCCAGCTTCCCTTGCGGTTAGAGGCAGTCACATGACTGAGAATCGGCCAATAGCATGGAGGAAAAAGTGTAACGTGAGACACACACTCTTCCCTACCCTCCCCCAACCCCCCCCCCAAAGAAAGACGCTCTGGTTTCATCCAGCTCCCTCAAGGAGTGGATGGTTGAGTCCAAATAGCTTCTTGGCTCAGGAGGAGGAAGCCACTTGGCTCCCTGGGGTCTCTGCGAGCCCCTCCATCTTCTCCACCTGCTTTCTTCTCCATGAGGAGACACAGCACAGCTCTCATTTCAACCACTCTCATTTCGGACTTTCAGCCACACTCAGCTGAGCCGTCCCCAGGCAGGCCACACTGCCCTCTCTCACTAATTGGAGACTTCGCATGGCGCCCAATCAGAGCACATCCATTGGCTATCCAAGAAAGCAGCTCCGATTCATTTCAAAGCATTCTGTTCGGAATCCTATCTTCTCCTATTTCCTGCAAATCAGATTACCAGCAGACCAATTGGATTTCCCAAGTCTCTCAAAATGTTCCTTTTAGATGTTCTTGATATTAAATAGTAACAATTTAAACGGCATCCACCAAACACACATACGTGACTATGGTGACAAGTTATGAAAATATGTGGAGCGAAGAAGCCCACGGAGGCACGATGGATGCGCAGAGGGGGAAAAACAACTGGTGGGGCATGATGGGTTTGTCTCCAGCGGGCAGCCACCTTGTCATGGTGGGCCACCTGCTCCGGATCAGGGCACTCTCTTGGTTCTTAGTAAGGTGACAGACAGGGGTATGAGGAACCCTACTGACATGTGGGGTAGGAAATCAGAAACCTCAACAATCCCAGTCCCTGAGCAGATACTGAACTTCTTGAAGTCAGAAGTCAAGCTGTTTGGGGCTGGTGCTGTGGCGTAGCGACTAAAGCTGCTGCTTGCAGTGCCACCATCCCATATGGGTGACGGTTCGAGTCCTGGCTGCTCCACTTCCGATGCAGCTCTCTGCTGTGGCCTGGGAAAGCAGTAGAAGATGGCCCAAGTCCTTGGGCCCTTGCACCCACGTGAGGGACCCGAAAGAAGTGCCTGGCTCCTGGCTTCGGATCAGCGCAGCTCTGGCTGTTGTGGCCACCTGGGGAATGAACTAGGGGATGCAAGACCTTTCTCTCTGCCTCTTCCTCTCTCAAATAAATAGCTAAAATATTTAAATAAATAAATAAATCTTTCAGAAGGAGAAGGAGGAGGAGGAGGAGGAGGACAAGCTGAGTCTTGTGCTTGTCCCCAGGGCCGAGCGTGGGACTGAATCAGCTCCACACGGAGGCCTGGTCTTGAGCCCCAGCTCTGTCCTAGGCAGGGGACAAATGCAGAGTTCTCATCAACGTCCTCTTCTTTGACCCTTGTGCTGAGCTTTGACCATGTGCCAGGCACCGTGGAAAGCGTGTTACCTTCCTTTCCAGTCACCTTTGCAAACGACCCTATAAGGCATCGCTTCTGCTATCTTACTCCATCTTCTGTTGCTAATAGCGCAAGACCACAGACCGGGTCAGTGCTGAGGAAACGGGTTGCTTTTGGTTCATGGTTGAGGTTGAGGGTCAAAGGGCAGAATTTAATGACAGCAAGTGGGCCCCAGACCTGGCCAAAGCAACTTTGCTAGTAGACGCACACCCAAGAGAACACATGGACCCACACGTCCATTCCTGAGGGCACAGCCCCAATCACCTTACAATGGTCCTACCTCATCTCACTGCCCTGGGTCTCCTTAGGGATTGAATCACAGTAGCAATTTGGAAAGGATCAAACCATAGCAACGACTACCCCTGTCTTTTTTTTAAAGGTTTATTTATTTATTTGAAAGTGAGAGTTACACAGAGAGAGAAGGAGAGGCAGGGAGAGAGAGACAGAGAGAGACAAACAGAGAGAGAGAGAGAGAGTCTTCCATCTGCTGGTTCACTTCCCAGTTGGCTGCAACAGCCAGAGCTGTGGCAATCCGAAGCCAGGAGCCAGAAGATTCTTCCTGGTCTCCCATGTGGGTGCAGGGGCCCAAGGACTTGAGTCACCTTCCACTGCTTTCCCAGGCCATAGCAGAGAGCTGGATCGGAAGTAGAGCAGCCGGGACTAGAACCAGTGCGCCCACATGGGATGCCGGCACTGCAGGCGGCAGCTTTACTGTTATGTCACAGCACTGGCCCCAGTACCACTACTACTACTAGTCTTATCACAGACTCAGAGGAGAAAGCCTGGGGGAAGCCTGGATTCCCCACTCTGCTGACGTTGTATCCATATATTACCTCATTTAATTCCTGCAGGGGCTCATTCCCAAGGCACATTAAAACAACTAATACTCAGGATGAAAAAGAACCCCTCCAAAGCCTCACAACATCCAGCTATCGCTGCAAGCCTGCCTGTCCTCTGTTTCTCAAGGCTCCCTCGCTGCCCACCACAGCTGAAATGGTGACCTCTTTCCACGTAGGCTCTTGACTCCTCTTCCCGGAGAGCTGGGATTTTAGATCTGATAGAAGGCAGTTTTCATTGATGAGTAAAGATGTTTAGTCCTCGGTGTGGAACCGACTGATACCACATCTCGTAAAATCGGTGGGCTCCATGGATAGATACATCTACACGCACACGTAGAGATAGCCAGCACTAAGACATGTACACCTGCCTGAAGCTACACAGACACCACATACGGGGGGAGGAAACCATCATTCTGAATGAGGGACTGAAATGCACGGAAGCTTGGAGGTGTTGACCTGGCACAGTCGCTGTCATGCATCTCAGTTGGAATCAGACTCACCAGAGAGGAGCTTCCCCCAGTACCATCCTGACTCAGTCCTGTGGGGGGCCACAACCATACAGACACAGCAGGTGCGGCATTCCCAGCTCATCTGGAGTCCCAGAAGCCACCCCAGGCTGTTGTTTCTTGTATCCCTGCATCCACACGGAACAGGCAGGACTGGCGTGGATGGGAGACCGAGGTGTGTGAGTCACCTGGACATAGGGCAGCGCAGAGCACCTTGGCTTCCTCCCTCCCCCCGCCCCTGTTCTTTGAGACATCCTCATCCTGCAGATCCAAGCCTCCTGCCAACTCACAGCTCCACCAGCCCCAGTGAAGTCTCCCCAGTCAGATAACCTCCCAGGCACAGCCTCCCTCCCTTGTCTTATTCTGCCATTCTCACCAAGCCATACTAGGAGAAAACATCCTTTGAGGTCACCCAGGCCTGAGGGCAACCCTTGGCTCTCAGGTATCCTGTTTCAGAGACAAGAGCACTCAAGAAGTGTGCTCTCCATCAGCGTTTAGGTCTGAATAGTTAGCCCCTCCAAAACTCACCTTGAAATTTAATTGCCACTGTAATGATATTGGGAAGCAGGGCATGTAAGAGGTGATCAGGTTGTGAGGGTTCCACCTTCATGAGTGGATTTAATGCCTCAAGAAGAGAGCTTTGGGGGCTGGCGCTGTGGGGTAGCAGGTAAAGCTTCCACCTGCTGTGCAGGCATCCCATATGGGCATCAGTTTAAGTCCTGGCTGCTCCATTTCCAATCCAGCTATCTGCCATGCCCTGGGAAAGCAGTAGAACATGGTCCAAGTCCTTGGGGGCCATGCACTCATGTGGGAGACCCGGAAGAAGCTCCAGACTCCTGGATTCAGATCAACCCAGCTCCAGCCATTGCATCCATTTGGGGAGTGAACCAGCAGATAGAAGACCTCTCTCTCTCTCTCTCTCTCTCTCTCTCTCTCTCTCTCTATCTCTCTTTCTCTCTCTTTCTCTCTTTCTGACCCTGCCTTCAAATAAATAAATAAATAAATCTTATTTTTAAAAAAATTAAGGAAGAGAGCTTTGGGGGAAGTGGCCTCTCTGCCTCCCCCCATGGGATGACACAGCAAGAAGCCCTTTGCTAGATGCCCATATCTTGCTATTGAACTTCTCAGTCTCTGAAGCTCTGAGCTAATAAACTTTTATTTATGATAAATTACCCAGTCTTGGGTGTTCTGTGATAGCAACACAAAACAGACTACTGGGAAGCATCGTGTTGGGCTAAAAGAAACAGAGGAACTTCACCCAATATTTGCTTCCACCCACCGGGTGGAAATGCCCCAGAATGCAGTGTTGAGCTGGTGCAGCTGCCCAGGGGAGAACCCTGGGGTTGTGCACCTCTGATGATGCACATCGCTTCTGGAAGTCATGGAACGGCTGCAGACTCCCAGAGAGACGACAAGCAGGAAGAGGAGGGAAGAGGAGAGGACAAGGGCAGAACCCCAGACAAGAAAGCAAAAGCGCAACCCTTGGCGGCATCCCACGGCCACCACTAGCTGCAAGAGCGTCATGCAGTGAGTCAGCCTAGGCAGGCACAGAGCTGACCCCCCCAACAAAATGGGGTGCTGTTGATGAAACAAGAAGGGAGACTGGATGTGGGGTAACCTGCCATTTGTGTCACATAAGACGGCCTTGAACCTAACCTCTCAGGTCCCTCAAGCCTCTTCCAAGCTCCTCCCCCAGGCTCAGCTCCTCCCCCAGGCTCAGCTCCTCCCTCCCATTCCCCGCAGCAGGGAACTAAACAAACACAGGTGTCCCTTCTCAGTCCTCAGGGCACACACGCCCCACCCATCCTCCAAGGAATTTATAGCCCAGGCCTCCTTTTTAGAGCCTTGGGAAGATCCTAATTGGTACAATATGGAATTTGGGGAGAACCGCTTAAGAGCATAGCAGAGCGGCTGGCAACGCACCCTCAGGCAAGCCCCTGGGTCTGTTTGGTTTTTTCATTCTGCCAACAACAGGCTGGCCTCCAAGTTCTGTTTTAAAAAAACAAGTGGCTGGGGGCAGTTGCTATGGCATGGCAGCCACCTGCAGTGCCAGCATCCCATATGGGCGCCGGTTCAAATCCTGGCTGCTCCACTTCCTATCCGGCTCCCTGTTAATGCTTCTAGGAAAGCTGCAGAGGACGACTCAGGTGCTTGAGCCCCTGCACCTGCGTGGGAGACCCGGAAGAAGCTCCTGGCCCCTGACTTCAGATCACCCAGCTCTGGCCATTGCGGCCATCTGGGGAGTGAACCAGCAGATGGAAGACTTCTCTCTCTGCCTCTGCCTCTCAAATAAATACATTTTTTTTTTTTAAAGTGGCTGCTATGACCTAGATATGTGGAACTAGTCCAATGCAGAGTCTTTTTGAACTGCCCGTGGGCAAACTTGACTTAGGAGGTAGCAAGTTGCAACCGAGTCATCTGCCAGTCCCTCTTAAAGACCACAGAACGAGGTGCATCCAAGAAAGTCTTGACTCCAAAAGACATTGATATGCATCTCTGTGGTTTTCTTTGTTTCCATCATAAAAGGGCAGCAAGTAAAAGTTATGGGGCTCCCAAGGAACACGCAAAGGTGAGTCAGAGCATTCGAAGACTGAGTCAGGCTGTGTGGTGATGAATTCATGCTGCGGCTGGCTGGGATCAGGTTCTAGGTAGAAGTTCACAAACAATGTCCTCAGGAGAGGTCGCCCCCAGCCACCTCACTGGCTTAGGAGCAGGGATCTGGGAGCTGTCTTTAGAGAACCATCTCCCACCCCCCAGCTCATATTTCAGCACTTAGGGACTGAAGCAACAAGGAAACTCATTAACCCCTGAGAATTATGACACTGACCAAGAACTAACTGAGCGTCTTCCGGGGAGGGAATCTAGGGGATGATGGGAAGGCAAATGCTATTGGAAGAAAAAGAAGACAGCCCTAAGTGTAGGATTTTTGAAAATCATAGCAGTAAGGTTTTAGAGACTAAAGGCTCTATTAATAAGGCTCGAGGGACATTGTGGCATAGTTGGTTTAGCCACCACTTGGGATACCAACATCATATGTCAGGATGTCTGGGATCAAGCCCTAAAATCTGCTTCCAGTTTGCTACCAGTACTCATGCCTGGAGGCAGCAGTTACCAGCTGAAGAGGTTGGGTCCCTGCCCCCGACGTGGGAGACCAGGATGAAGACCAGTCCAGGCTGTTGCCAGCATTTCGGGAGTGAACCAACACATGGAAGCACACTCTCGCTCTCTCTCTCTCTCTCTCTCTCTCTCTCTCTCCTTTTCTCTCCTCAACTCTTCCTTTCAACTAATAAACTTTTAAAAGATGCCTGAAAGTAACAGGTAGGTCTTAACATCACAAGCAAAATTGGAGAAAAGATCAGTAAATAGATAAAAGTCCTCTTCTTTTGCCACTGGGATGATATTCAGAAACACAACCATCCAGATATGGTAGACAATTACCAGTAAAGGCTTCGATTCCTCAGCCACACTCCTTAGCGCGTAACTTCGCCACCTGCCCCTCCGATGGAGAGGTGTGGGCTACTTTCCCAGCTCGGAATCCAGGCCAAGCTCTCTGGCCAACGGAATGGGGCAGAAATGAAAGGGAGGGGGGAGTCACACCATGTTTCATCCTCAAGAGACCATGCTGGGTTTTGCTCCGCCATAAGCTAGGCTGGGATGGTCCACAGGGGAACATGGAGGCTCAGGAGCCAGAGCCTATTTGTCCCAAACTATGCCACCCCGGAGATCAACCTCCAGCCTAACAACCTCTAAGTATCAGAGGAAGATCAACCGTCAGCAGCAGAGCCACCTACTGGCTGGTCTCAGCATCACAAGGGAGTTCACCCAGGAGCCACAGAACGCACAGACTTCCGAGGAATAACCAGTGGGGACTGTTTTAAGCCAGGGCCAGAAAACTGTCCCCACAAGGGCCAACGAGTCAGTATCTTAGGCTTCACAGGCCACGGATGGTCTGTGTTGCACATCTTTGGCGCTTCTTCAACACTTTACACATGTAAACCCAATGTTCTCTTGGGGACCCTACCACAACACACCGTGGGATACGGCTGGCCCCGTGGCACAGCCAGCTCAGTTGATGCTTGCAATGCTGACACATCCCGTATCAGAACACCTCTTGGAGTCTGGGCTACTCCACTTCCAATCCTGCCCCTGGAAAGTACTTGGACCCCTGCCACCCATGTGGGAGACCTGGATGGAGGTCCTGGTGCATGGCTTCAGCCTGGCCCAGCCCTAATTGTTGCATCTCTCTCTCTCTCTCTCCCTCTCTCCCTCTCTCTTTCTCTCTTTCCCTCCCTCCTTCCTTCTACTTCTCTGTAACTCTGCCTTTCAAATAAATAAATTAATTTTTAAAAAGATTTATTTATTTGAAAGAGTTACAGAGAGAGGTAGAGACAGAGAAAGAGGTCTTCCATCCATTGGTTCACTCCCCACATGGCCACAATAGCTGGAGGTGAGCCGATCCCAAGCCAGGAACCAGGAGTTTCTTCCAGGTCTCCCATGCAGGTACAGGGGCCCAAGGACTTGGGCCATCTTCCACTGCTTTCCTAGGCCACAGCAGAGAGATGGATGGGAAGAGGAGCAGCTGGGACTCAAACCAGTGCCCACTTCAGGTCAGGGCTTTAACCCACTACACCACAGCGCAGGCTTCGATTAATTAATTAAAAAACAAAAAACTTCGGATTAAGCTGAGTCTCCTGGACTGGACTCAATTTTGGTTTTCCTGGCTGCTCCATGCACTGGAAACTTAAAAGAGGACAGATCAGTTGTAGGAAACAATGAGAGTTTGCTAGGGGTTGAGACGTGGTCCCCCTCCCCCACCCGCAAAGCCCCTGCAAGCTTATTTGTAAATAAGGTCTTTGCAGACATTAAAAGATGAGCTCCTCGGAGTGGGCACTGCCCCATATGCTGACCAGGTGTCCGAGAGGAAGAGGAGATGCAGAGACAGAAGGAGAACGTGGCTGGAGGCAGCTCTGAGCCCACGGGCACCGGGGACGTCAGGCAATGACAGGTTGACGACAGGCAACCACAGCAGACACGCAGAGAAAGGCGTGTCACCCTCCGGGGCGCGTGGCCCTGCTGATAGTTTCATTTCAGACCTGTGGCCCCGCGGCTGCGAGGAGAGAGCACACTTCTGCTTGGTACCATCCAGTTCATGGTGCTTTGTTCACGCAGAAATGGGAGAGTTATTGTTTCCCTCCCTGGGGGGAGGGGGGAGACTGCAGACCCAGCAGGAGGGCAGATCCCAGGTGCACTGAGACCTCTGCTCCACTTTCTGATCCGGTTTGGAGCAAAAAGCCTGGCGAGAAGAGTGTTTTCCAGGGCCAACGCTGTAGCATAGCGAGTAAAGCCGCTATCTGCAGTGCTGGCATCCCATGTGGGCACTGGTTCAAGTCCTGGCTGCTTCTCTTTTGATCCAGCTCTCTGCTGTGGCCTGGGAAAGCAGTAGAAGATGGCCCAAGTGCTTGGGCCCCTGCACCTGTGTGGGAGACCCAGAGGAAGCTCCTGGCTCCTGGCTTTGGATCAGCGCAGCTCTGGGCGTTGTGGTCTTTTAGGGAGTGAACCAGCAGATGGAAGACCTCTCTCTCTGTCTCTCTGTCTCTCTTTCCCTGTTTATAACTCTGCCTCTCAAATAAACCTTTCAAAAATTAAATTAATAGAAATTTTTTTTTTAAAAAGTGTTTTCCTAGGATGGCTCACCACTTCAAGGTCCCAGCTTTAGAAGCACATAAAAATCACTGGGAATATTCTCAGAGATTCTGACTCACTTTGTCCACAGAATGAAACACAGAGCCTGCATTCTGGCAAAGCAAATTAAAACAAAATGAAATAAGGAGAAGCCTTACCCAGAAGGAGCCGTGGAAGGACCCCAAAAATCCCAAGTGGCAGAGAGCTCCACTTTCATTGGGCAATGGAGCTGCTCACCTGTGAGGCCTCCCAGTAAGGGGTGGAGTGGGGGAGGGGGAAAAGGAGATAAAAGAAGAGGGGAAGAAAGAGAGGCCTGGAGCTGCCCTTCCTCAGGGCTCTCCCTGGGCGAGGTAAGACCCCGGACAAGAAGATTCTGGGAGAAAGGCGCCCCCTAGTGGCCACGTTCGGTTTTCCAGGTATTTAGCCCCGGACAAACACCAGGAAGGCAGGGCAGTGGGGCCGCTTACTGGGCTCTTGACCCACACGGCAATCAACATGAGATCGGGACACACACAGAAGTGGAACAGCCACAGGAAGTGGCAGCTGCATTTTCTGGATCTTAAATTTCATGGAGGTCTTAGGTTCTCAAATGCACTGCAGAAGAAAGTCTACACGAAAACTGCAGAACCCAGGGCTGAGCTGGGGGCAGGTCAGCGCAGGACAGAGGAAATGGAACCCATTTGCTATAAGACAGTACAAGGATAGACCTCCGAATTCAGTGCCTGTTTCCAATCAGTTCCATCCGCTGGCAAGCATCTGTGTGTCGGTGATGAAATCATTTCACAGTTTCCCTGCACGTCTGCTAGGCGGTAGGCCCTTGATAGCTGACCTCTCTGATCATATCTGAACCAGCATGGTGTCCAGTGCACTTCTCAGGTGCGTGACCCCTGCTGAGAGGCAGCGACCCAGCTCCCAGGTTGTGAGTGAAAGAGTTGGGATCCGGACTCGGGTCTTCACAACGCCACAACCCAGGGGTCATCTCCTCCCAGCCTTGCTTCTGCACTTGTCTCCACTTCCATATTCCCCGATAAAGACAGTGCTGGGTGTGAGAATTAGCACAAAATGAGAGTAGGGGTTTCACGGGGGCATTGGATGTCCACAAGCTTGGGGAGTAGAACTTGAGGTGTTTCTAAAGGAACAAGCTTGGGTCCCAGGATGGACGCTGCAACCTCCAGCCTGCCTCTCCAGCTGAATTGCCCACATCCCCATCAGCATTGGTGGTGGTGCCTAATTTTCCCCTTGCAAGCAAAGCCTGTGTGCAGATCTTGCATTTAGCGTGTAAAGGACTGACTTGTGTTCAAAAGGCTTCCCCTCTGAAGAAATCACAAAATGCTAAAGCTCCAAATAGGACATATCACTCAGACAGCCAAGATACTTTGAAGTCAACAAGCCAGGGTTAAACCCATTACGCTGGCACCTCCAGTGGCCCCAGGGGCCAGGCTGTCTCCCCATCTAACTTACCTCACTCTGCTTCTCTGGCTCCAATCTGCCAACACAGGTCTTGGCCAACTCACAGCATCTCCCAAGTCCCCCAGCACTTGTAGAGGTGACATCCTATCGGTTCTCAGCTTGCCTGAGGTTGGCACATGGCATTCACCGTGGGTACATGACGTCCTTGAGACCAAACACTACTCTGCTGGAAACCGCCAGTGCCAGTGCAGGGAGCACATTTGCTAGCAGGTGTTCTGCTTTTGATGGGTGGATGCTGGCATGGCCGTCCCTCCCCCAGCACCGCCAAGACACCCCCAAGGACCTCAGTTGGCATCCAGGGGACTCTTGAAGCTCAGAACACGGTGTGGCACCTCAGTCTCTGAAGTTGCTCAGCTCAAGAAGTTCCCAGCTGCATCCCGCCCTCCCTGCCCCTACCCCATGGAAGAGAACTCATGAACTAAATAAAGCAACATTACCCAGGCACATTCTCTTTCCTGGAAGGCCACCTCCCAAATTGCCTCCCCCGTCATAGATGAAACCACCACCTATGGCTCATCTGTAATCTTGATGGACAAACTAATCAGGCGCTCTGCACTCTGCTACCCAGAGCAAAACCACACGGCCAGCAGCTTTGAGAGCTCAACCTGTGGCGGCGACCTGTCCCTGTCCAGTGAAGCCGTAAATTACCCTGGCTGCCAGAGGCCAGAAAAATTAATCGTGCATTGCTTCTGATATCATCAGCACACAGCAGGCCCCAGAACAAGACCAAAAAAAAAAAAAAAAAAAAGAAAGAAAGAAAGAAAAGAAAAGGAAGAAAGAAAAAATCACCAAGCTCCTAGCGACTTCACAGGGTGCTGTTTAAGAAATCAACACCCTAAAGCTCCAATTAACAGATGATTCTGGGCCAGCGCCACGGCTCACTAGGTTAATCCTCAGTCTGCGGCACCGGTACCCCGGGGTTCTAGTCCCAGTTGGGACGCCGGATTCTGTCCCGGTTGCTCCTCTTCCAGTCCAGCTCTCTGCTGTGGCCCGGGAGTGCAGTGGAGGATGGCCCAAGTGCTTGAGTGCCTGCACCTGAGTGGGAGACCAGGAGGAAGCACCTGGTTACTGTCTTCAGATCGGCACAGCGCCGGCCGTGGTGGCCATTTGGGGGGTGAACCAACGGAAGGAAGACCTTTCTCTCTCTCTAACTCTGCCTGTCCAAAAAAAAAAAAAAAAATCAGATGATTCTGTGAACTGATTTTCTTTTTTATAAGTCAAAGTATTAGTGTGCTAAGAAGCCTTACTCCTTGTGCATCTGGTTGGGTTTTTCGTAAGATTTATTAATTGATTTGAAAGGCAGAGTGATAGAGATAGAGGGAGAGACATAGAGATCTTCCATTTGCTGGTTTGTTTTCCAAATGCTGCAGCAGCCAGGTCTGGGCCAGGCCAAAGCCAGGAGCCAGGAACTCCATCCAGGTCACCTACGTGGGTGGGTGGCATGGGATACACGTACTTGGGAGGCATCTTCCACTGCCTCTCCAGGCACATCAGTAGGAAGCTGAGTTTGGAAGCAACTGGATTGGAAGCAGCTGGGACTTGAACCAGCACTCAGATACCAGATGCCGAAGTCCCAAGCTGTAGCTTAACCCACTGAGCCACAATGCAGACCCCTCTGGATTTGTAGTTTTTGTCTTTTGTTTTTTACCCCTTATTTTAACTCCTGGGTTTTAAACTCTAAGTGTTACTTTTTCAATGGATTATGCTCCCAAAGCGATTTTTAAAAAACAGGAACTCTGGGGCCGGTCTGTGGTGTATCCCCCGGTGGGATACAGTGCCGGCATCTCATATGGGCGCCGGTTCAAGTCCTGGCTGTTCTACTTCTGATCCAGCTCTGTGCTATGGCCTGGGAAAGCAGTAGAAGATGGCCCAGGTCCTTGGGTCCCTGCACCCACGTGGGAGACCCAGAAGAAGCTCCTGGTTTCTGGCTTCGGATCGGCGCAGCTCCAGCCCTCGTGGCCATCTGAAAAGTGAAACAGCAGATGGAAGACCTCGCGCGCGCGCTCTCTCTCTCTCTCTCTGTTTCTCCCTGTCTCTCTGCTTGTGCCTTTCTCTGTAACCCTGCCTTTCAAATAAATAAATAAATAAATCTTAAATTAAAAACAGGTACTTTTAAATATATATATATATATATATATATATATATATATATAGTTGAAATGAAGCCACACAAACTTGATTTGTTTTGTGTCTCCTGGGGTGCTATAGTGCCTAAAAATATCAGGTGCCCCCTCCCTGGGGCCCCAAGATGTCTTGGAAGCATCCACTCCCCTTCACTTCCGGCTTTCCTCACTGTCCTCACTGTCACAGGGATTCTGGGCCCCATCCTATTAATTGCTCCTTTCTCTGTGGATAGGGTTTGCAACGGATTTTCCTAAAGAGCTTTCACACTTTTTTCTGCAGTTAGCATTCTGAGAAGGAAGCCAGATAAACTCTTTGGCGTTGCCTGACCTCTCTTAGGGACAACGGGAGGGCACAGTAGTCTCCTTTGCCACTGTGCTCGCCACGGCTCCAGCTCCCGCGCAGCTAACTGCGGTCAGAAAATACTGGTGTTGGCCTTTACTCTTTCCAAAGAGCCCGCCTTCACACGACTTCCATTGCACGGCATGGTCATATCGGCTGCGTGTTACGACGGGTCAGTCTCTCACAAGGCCAATGCATAAGCTTTATCGTAGCTAAGTAGGAGAAAGCATGGCATGTGGTTCCGGGCACCTGCTGGGGGTCCTGGAATGTATCCCCCTAGGGTGATGGGGGTTGGGGAACCACTGTGTGCTCCCAGGCAGTGCGATTTCACCAAGCCAAACCCACCAGGACACCGCGACCCGGCAACTCAACACATCTCACAACCTGTGCCATCTGAGAGCAGCACAGCCAACCCGGGATTTTCCAGCAGGTTCGATGCTCCGAGTCACGCATGAGTCACCCACAGAACACCTTGACACTGCAGTCCAGCTGGGCAAATTAAATCACCAGCAGAGAAGCTATTAGAGAACAGAAACGCACCTGCTAGGCTACAGGCGCCCGACTCTTGGGAACGCAGGAGCTCAAGGAGAGGGGAGGGGTCGGAGGAGGTGAGACTGAAGCTGAGCCTCATGGAAAGGGGCTTAAATGAGGCGGGGGGGGGGGGGGGCTGTGGAGAAAGTGGAAAGCCTGTAGAAGAAAGGCATTCACAGGGCCGGCGCTGTGGTGTAGCGGGTAAAACCGCTGCCTGCAGTGCGGCATCCCATATGGACGCCGGTTCGAGTCCCAGCTACTCCACTTCTGATGCAGCTCTCTGCTGTGGCCTAGGAAAGCAGTAGAAGATGGCCCAAGTCCTTGGGCCCCTGCACCCACATAGGAGACCTGGAAGAAGCTCCTGGCTCCTGGCTTCAGATTGGTGGAGCAGCTCTGGCAGTTGCAGCCATTTGGGGAGTGAACTAGCAGATGCAAGACCTTTCTGCCTCTTTTTCTATCTCTGTGTAGCTCCGACTTTCAAATAAATAAACTAAATCTTAGAAAGGAAGAAAGAAAAGCACTCAGTAAGCCCCAGGAAGCCTCCATCAGCCAGGGCTGGGGCAGGCAGACAAGAGGCTCCAACCCAGCGGGGATTGAGAAAGGTGCACAGGTGGCCGCAGGGGTAAAGAACTCTCACACTGGTCAATAAACCCTGAGTCTAGCAGTGGGGCGCTGCTTTGCCCCTAAACCTGAGGACGCAGAGGAGGGAGAGCCAGTACCGGGACCAGGAGTGGCTGCTCTCTGGAGAGAACCTCTCGGTGGTCTCATTGCCTCCTTCACACCTGCTCAGGCCAAGCAGATGCCAGAAAACCAGCCCGCTCCTCCCGAGATGAGAGGCTGAGGCCGAAGGAGACAGGCAGGCAGCAGACCTGGAGGGGCCCTGGGAAGAGAACCCCGCGTAGGTGTCATGGCCGGAGCCAGGGGCACGTGGCAAGTCTCCCAGCACACCTGGTGCAGGTGATGTGCCCTGGGACAGGGAAGCAGGCGTTAACCAGCCCGCTTGCAGCCCAGGCCTGCACTCAGATCCTAAAAGTAGCCCCCCAAACTCCAACCTCCTTGGAAAGCATCGGCTCTCGTACAGTTTTCCCCACCCCAGGTCTCTGCTTCTTTGGAGAGTGGAATTTTCCCAGGAAAGTCTGGCCCTGGGAACAGCGCCTGCTGGGGGGCCCACCTGCTGAAGTCTAGACGGTGAGCCCTGGGGCATGCACAGAAAACACGCAAGCCCAAGGCCCAAGCTCTGGGCTAAGAAGGAGCAGCTGGGGCGCGCGGAGAGCAAGCAGTGGCCGGGACGCAGGGGGGACATCGCCCCCTTCCTAAGTGCCCCCAGGACTAGGGGCAGGCGGGAGGCGGGGGGAGGGGCCGCGGAGCTGAGGTGAGGGTGGCGGCGGAGTGGCCCCCCGGGCCCGCGGGCCCTGCGGTTGCCATGGAAACCGGCTCGCGGGCGCCTCGTTCTGCCATTCCAGGGGCTCAGACACGCAGGGGGAGGGGGCCGGGACTTTGCATCTTGGACAAAAGCGCATTCGGCCTTTGAGAAACCAAAGAAGCTGGAGAACAAAGTCGCCGTGCCCGCACGTCCCGCAGAGGCGCCCAGGACGCCGTGGGGGCGCGCTCAGGGGTGCAGCCGCACACACCCGTTGTGGTCACGGGGACCCGGCAGCTGCCCGGGGCGGCGGCTCCAGCCCCGCAGGGCGCACGGAGATCTGTCTCCCTCTCGTCCCACCCACCCATGCCGGCTGTGGGGCATGGGGTCTCTTCCCCTAAGGTTTCCGGATCCAGGGTCCCTCGGTGGTCTAAGACTGCAAGAATCCCCGCAGAGTGCTGAGGACCAAGGGCACGTGGCTGGCGCGCGGGCCGCCTGCTACCGCAGCTGGCCTGTCCCAGGAACTGAGCCAGACTTGCTCGGGAAGAAAATGACAGCCTGCATGGAGGAAATAAAACCAAACCACCCGTTGTCCGGCCGAAGCACTTGCGCGGTAATTCCGCAGGGGGCGTTGGGGGAGTTCAGCATCCCCGCCCCGGCAAGGGCTGGTGGAATTCTCCAGCTCCCCAGAGATTCCAGGGTGTTTTCCTGGGGTTGTGTGCTTTCCGTGCAGTGAGCGCTGGGAGCGTGTGTGCGTGTGTGGACTCGTTTTTAAGGAAATCTGGGCAGTGTGGACACCGATGATGGTCCCTAAACCCCATCCATCATCCCTGCTTCTTTCTGAAGCTTTTTGAATACTGGGCGGGGACAGCTCCTCCAATTGCCCTCTGCAACCGGGGAGTGAGTGAGGAGAGGAGTTCCAGTACGTGCATGGTCCCGGCCTACCTGTTGTCCACAGTTAAGTATTCTTTAAAAGCCAAGCACGGGTCGATGCTGTGGTGTAGCGGGTAAAGCCACTGCCTGCAGTGTTGGCATCCCATATGGGCACCAGTTCCAGTCACGGCTGCTCCACTTTCCATCCAGCTCTCTACTGTGGCCTGGGAAAGCAGTAGAAAATGGCGCAAGTCCCTGGGCCCCTGCACCTGTGTGGGAGACCCAGAAGAAACTCCTGGCTCCTGGCTTTGGATAGGTGCAGCTCTGGCCATTGCAACCATCTGGAGAGTGAACCAGCGATGGAAGATCTCTCTGCCTCTCTTTCTCTCTGTGTAACTCTGACTTTCAAATAAATAAATAAATCTTTAAAAAAAAAAAAAAAGCCAGGCATATGTCTGGGGGAAAATGGTTTCCTCTACTACAGCTCACCGGGTTACTGTCAAGTTAGGATTATGTACACGTCATAGGGCCCCAAAGGAATAATGGCTGTGATGATATGAAAACGCATTTATCAGCAGCCTAGCATCATCTTCATGGGCCACCATCACTGGTAGAGTACCAGCCCTCACAGCTGCATTCCAGAGAGCAGGATGAGAAAGACACACACACACACACACAAAAAAACAGGGGTGGCAGAGGAGGAGTGCAAGCTTTTTGCCTTGAAGACTCATGGGAGCTTCCATACAACAGTTTTGCTCACGCCCCACAAGTCAGCACTCCATCACACGCAAATGAAGTGTGTGCACTGGACAATGACATTCCCAGATTAAAGTCGAGGCTCCTAGAAGAAGGGGAGGAGCTTATGACAGCGCCAGCGGCAGCTCACACACTTCTCATTCGCAGACTCTGCTTCCACCTCATTTGTTGCCAGTGGCACAGCTGCTGTCAGCCTCAAATCCAGGTTCAGTTTCATGCAACCAGGAAATTTCTGAGCTAGGCTGAGCCTTCCCACCCCAACCCGCCCTCGTGCGCCACTGCCTAGCACACGGCCAGCAGGGCTGTGGAAGGGACAGGGCAGCTGGATCCACCGATCTCTAGCCTCAAGGAGCTCCCCTCCATGGGCAAATCCCTTTACTTCTCCTGAAGACACCCAATGGCCAGAAGCCCAACCCAGCCAATGGAGGAACTCCCAGGTGAGTGCAGGGTTCCCTTTGTGGGAGGCTACGGGGCAGGTGTTATCAGGCAATTACTCCCACAAGCCCAAAGTACCTCTTTAGATGCTCACATCCTCCTGGAGAGGGACTGCTGGCCATGCCCCAGGTAAGGATCGTTTCCAAACTACACAGAGAAGTGTCAAGCTAGGCTTTGTTTAAATGGAGCTGAGCCAGGGGCACTAGGAGGAGATTCTGTCCTGCCTGGCTGATTGTTTATGGGTGCCTCTGCAGGAAGCCAGGAAGGTATGGAGGGCTGATGTGGGGTGTGGGGGAGCAGGCTGGCTCCATGCTGTGTTGTGTGTTTGGCCAGCTGCTGGGAGCTCAGTCAGGTGGGATGTCTACCTACTAGAGGGTGGAGGTTGCAGACACAGGAACTAGTGCCTTGCAGAGTCTGGGGATCCACCCACAGCCCCAGGGTACCTCACCCGAGCCTGGCAAGAGACCCCTGCCGACAAGAGTAAGGGAGTGGATTTTGGGGTGCAGGGCTTCTCCTGAATTGTGCCCCCATAGGAGTCCTGAGCCTTACCTGGCTCAGGTCAGGATGGATTCAAAGCAAGAGTAAAAGGGGCCGGTGCTATGGCTCAGTGGGTTAAAGCCCTGGCCTGCAGCACTGGCATCCCATATGGGTTCAGGTTTTAGTCCCGGCTGTTCCTCTCCCGATCCAGCTCTCTGCTAATGCGCCTGGAAAGCAGCGGAAGACATCTCAAGTCCTCAGGCCCCTGTGCGCATGTGGGAGACCCGGATGAAGCCGGGCAGCATTGATGTTGTGAGTGACTGCGTTCCTGTCGCCACATGGACACCTATCCTGGATTTTCAGCTCCCAGCCTCAGCCCCAGCTGAGGGCCAATGTGGACATTTGGGGAGTGAGTCTGCGGAGGCCAGTGCTCTCTCTCCATCCCTCTCCCTCTCTCCCTCTCTCCCTCTCTCCGTCTCTCTCTCTCTCACTCAATTTCTCTCTCTAAATCTTCTCATCTCAAGTAAATTGTTTTAAAAATTAT
Organism: Sylvilagus floridanus; assembly: GCA_949820135.1. Classification (NCBI taxonomy): domain Eukaryota; kingdom Metazoa; phylum Chordata; class Mammalia; order Lagomorpha; family Leporidae; genus Sylvilagus; species Sylvilagus floridanus. Next base: position 3,151,696 of record OX463243.1, read on the forward strand.
TAAAACACTAGACTTTATGTTATGCATATTTTATCATGATAACAAACTTCAAAGCGTAGGATGGGTAAATTATGAAACATTCATATAAAGGAATACTAAATGAAGAACCTACTGCTTCTACAACATAGACTTTAAAACTCCTAAAGCCGGCATCTACAACAGTATGTAGTATGAATATATATATCAAAAAGTAAAGGCCGTAACCACACAAGGATATGTTCACGTCCTTGGAACTACAGAAAAGAACTTTATGAAGTTTCAGAATCGTCATTGCTGTCCCAGTTTTAGCCATGAAGCTTCTGAAAACAGAGCCCAAGAAAACATCATCTGATTAAGACAAATATTTACAAGACATTTCTTAATACTTTTTAAAATTTAATGAGCAAGAAACAAGAGAGCCAGACTGTGTCACCAACCCAGGCTCTGGCATCCGCTCCCCAATGGTTTGCCCACGTGCTGTGCATTCCCGGGTTCTAAGCAGCTGGAACCCAGCACGGTGAGGGGGCTGATGCAGGACAATATAGGATCTAAGATGTGAAAGAGACAGAGCCAGCCATGGCCATCGGAGGAGGGTAGTTCTGTAGGAACGGCCAAGTTCTGCTTCACTTCTGTCGCCTCAGGAAGAATGCTGGAGCGTTTCAAATGTCCAAGAGCTAGAATTGCGCCTGGCTGTTCCAGCATGCTTTGCAGTGGGAGAAGATTCCGGAAGGGGTCACACGCAACCACCCCATCGGCCAAGTGTGGTGCGAGGGTGCTCATTCCCCAACCGTAAGATCTGAGGACCATGCCATCTTTCAGGTTGAGTAGGAGGAGCAAAGCCAGCGCACGCCTGTGCCAACTTGTAGCCCTAACAACTCTCCTTTTATATATATATATATATATATATATATATATGAACTTAAAACAATGAGATAGACAGTATAGTAGGTTCAATAGTTCCTCTCCCCAAAAAAGAATTTTTAAAGATTTATTTATTTATTTGAAAGGCATAGTTACAGACAGAGAGAGAGACAGAGACAAAGATCTTCCATCTACTGGTTCACTTCCCAAATGGCTGCAAAGGCTGGAGCTAGGCTGATCTGAAGCCAGGAGCCAGGAGGTTCTTCTGGGTCTCCCATATGGGTGCAGGGGCTCCAGAACCTGAACCATCTTCTACTGCTTTCCCAGGCCATAGCAGAGAGCTGGATTGGAAGTGGAACAGCCAGGACTCGAACTGGCACCCATAAGGGAATACCAGTGCTGCAGGCCAGGGCTTTAACCAATTGCACCACAATACTGGCCTCAGAGAGAAAAATCTTCCATCTGCTGGTTCACTCCCCAGATGGCTGCAGAGGCTGGAGCTGGGCCAATCTGAAGCCAAGAGCCAGGAGCTTTCTCCAGGTCTCCCATGAGGGTGCAGGTGCCAAGGACTTGGGCCATCTTCTGCTGCTTTCCCAGGTGCATTAACAGAGAGCTGGATGGGAAGTGGAGCAGCCGGACTGGAACTAGTGCCCATATGGAATGCCGCACTGCAGGTGGCAGCTTCACCCACTGTGCCACAGCGCAGGTCCCCCTAAAAGAATTTTGTCTACCCCAGACTCTCAGAATGTAACTTTGTTTGTAAATAGTCTTTGCAGAGGTAACCAGTTAAGAGGACTTCATACTTTGGAGGTTCCTTGGAAAACTAGGAAGAGAAGTCCCATGCAATCCCACAAATCCACTTTGTGGGTTTGAACATAAGAAAATAAAAGCAGAATGCTCAAGAGACACCTCCACTCCCTTCTTCGCAGCACTGTTCACAATAGCCCAACAGGGAACCAACCTAGATGACCATGAGCAGATGCATGGATCAAGAAAAGGCGGCATGCATGTACTCAGTGGAATATTATTCAGCCGTCAAAAAGGATGCAATGCTGTCCTCTGGAGCTGGAAGACATGACATTGTGACATTAGGTGAAATCAATCATGCACATAAGAAAAAGGCCACACGTTCCCAGTCTGAGATATTAATATCATGGGAACAGAGAGGAGAATGATGAATACCAGCATATGGGAGTGTTAAGAGTGGGGGTGGACCACACTGGAAAGGGCCAGTAAGTTGCTCCTTAACAGATATAGGGCTGCAGTAGGATAGGAGTAACTTCCACTATTCTATCATACAGCACCCTGACTTTGATTGACAGCCATTAACGGTATATCTGAAAACAGCTAACAGAGCGTTTCGCGTGCTCCCAACACAAAGAAATGACACATGTTTGACTTGATGGATATGCTAATTCCCCTGCTTGGTGTATGCATGTACTGAAACAGCACACTGGGCCCTTACAAGTTAAGTTTGATTGTTAGGTGTCAATCAAAACAAATTAACATGGAAAAACAAAATGGTGAGTCCTAGATCCGGGGACTGATATGAAGACATACTGGCCGGTGCCGCAGCTCACTAGGCTAATCCTCCACCTGCAGCGCCGGCACACCGTGTTCTAGTCCCAGCTGGGGCGCCGGATTCTGTCCTGGTTGCTCCTCTTCCAGTCCAGCTCTCTGCTGTGGCCCAGGAATGCAGTGGAGAATGGCCCAAGTGCTTGGGCCCTGCACCCGCATGGGAGACCAGGAGGAGCACCTGGCTCCTGGCTTCGAATCAGCGCGGTGCACCAGCCCCAGCGGCCATGGGGGTGGGGGTGAACCAACGGAAAAGGAAGACCTTTCTCTCTGTTTCTCTCTCTCTCACTGTCCACTCTGCCTGTCAAAAAAAAAAAAAAAAGATGAAGACATACAGAGTCCGCCATAGGAGCTGACCCTGGGCATGTGGAGGTAGACACCGGAGTAACAGGGCTCCCAGGATGGCCTTGAGCCACCAGAAGCTGTAAGAAGCAAGCCACGGTCTTCCCCCGGAGCCCCTAGATGGGGCATTGGCACAGCCAACACCTGAAGTTCACCTTTGGAACCATGAGAATAGGTGGTCTGGTGTTTGAAGGTATCCAGGGGTGACAATGTGTTGTGTCCACTCCAGGCTACTAATACAACCTCTCCTAGCAAAGAGTGCATGCAATTTAAATAGATGGCCCCAAATTAACAGCAATAAAATGCTCACCTGTCTACCCAGGGCCTGACTGAGCAAAGTTCCAGATCATTTTGAAGTCCCCCGATGTGGTCCCCTCACAGCCCCACCCCTGTCTCTCCTGTTCCATGTCCCCTACCTTTCTGTGGTTTTCTTGTGCATACCTAAGAGCACGCGCCCAGACAAGACAGTGTTTATTTTTTTTAAGATTTATTTATTTATTTGAAAGTCAGAGTTACACACAGAGAGAAGGAGAGGCAGAGAGAGAGAGAGAGAGAGAGAGAGAGAGAGAGAGGTCTTGCACCCACTCGTTCACTCCCCAATTGGTCACAACAGCTGGAGCTGTGCTGATCCGAAGCCAGGAGCTTCTTCCAGGTCTCCCACGTGGGTGCAGGGACCCAAGGACCTGGGCCATCTTCTACTGCTTTCCCAGGCCATAGCAGAGAGCTGGATCAGAGGTGGAGCAACCAGGACTCAAACCAGCGCCCGTATGGGATGACGGCACTGCAGGTGGCGGTTTTACCCACTGCGCCACAGTGCCAGGCCCGGTAGCATTTAGTTTTACCTGCTTTGAATGTTTACAGAAATTGAGTCAGATTTTATATGGTCTTCTTTGTGAGCTTTTATACAATATTCTGTTTTTGAGGTTAATTTGTGATGATCTAGGATATCACACAGAATACTTCAGTAGTCATTTTGCTATCAATAGCACTGTTGTGGTTCCCAATCTTTTACTATCATAAACCAGGAACATTCTTACATCTCTTAATACCCATGAGCATCACTACAGGGCTAGAAAAACTGCAACTGCGACAGGCCAAGAATCAAATACTACAGAATAAAAACTAGCAGAATTGCTGAGTCGAAAGACGTATGGATGTTCAACTTTATAAAGAGCGTACTTGTAAGGATATAATAGAATTAAGGGAAACTTTTTGGATGTCAAAAACAACAACTCTAAGGAACAAAATAGAAAATATAAGCTAAAGAATAATTACTTCATAATCCCAAAGTTGACAAGGATATGGATAAATATCCATATTTATCCAAATATGGATAAATCTCATAAATATAAACAAATCAAATATAAAAGTACATAATAATAATATACCATTACCAGATTTACCCTAGAATGGAAGGATAAGTATGAAAAAGAATATATGTGTGTATAATTTATAAAAATAGGTCTGGGGTCGGTGCTGTGGTGTAGCAGGTAAAGCCTGCACCTGTAGTACCGGCATCTCATGTGGGCACCAGTTCGAGACCCAGCTGCTCCACTTCCAATCCAGCTCTCTGCTAGGGCCTGGGAAAGCAGTAGAAGATGGCCCAAGTCCTTGGGCCCCTGCACCTGCGTGGGAGACCTGGAAGAAGATCCTGGCTCCTGGCTTCGGATCAGCACAGCTCCAGCTGTTGTGACCAATTGGGGAGTGAACGAGCTGGTAGAAGACCTCTCTCTCTCTCTCTCTCTCTCTCTCTCTCTCTCTCTTGCTCTCGCTCTCTCGCTCTCTCTCTCTGCCTCTCCTTCTCTCTCTGTGTAACTCTGCCTTTCAAATAAATAAATAATTAATTAAAAAAGAAAAACTAGGTCAAAACATAAACATATGTGACTATCTCAATCAGTACTAAAAACAAATTTGATAATATTCAGAATCAACTTCTCTCTCTTTTTTAAAAAATCTCTTTATGAATCACTACTAGAAAAACAAATTCCTAGCATGATGGAAACCATCCAAATAAACTAACTTAGGACCAAGACTGCCTGACTAACACCCAATATCCAAAATAGTCCTGGGATTGCTGGTCTATGTACTAAGGTAAAGAAAACAAGGTGAAATATTAGAAAGGACACAAACATTAGACTGAAGAAAATTTTGTTTGCTTGTTATGTGATCTGCAGATGGTTTTCCCTAGAAAGCACAAGATTAAGCACCAGTGTCCATGGGCAGTGTTTGGCCAGCCAGCTAGGACATCCATGTCCCACGCTGGTGTACATGGATGCAAAGCCTGGCTCTGGCTCCTGATGCAGTTTCAGTTAACAGAGACCCCGGGGGAGGGCAGTAGTAATGGCTCAAGTAATTGGGCTGCTGCCTCTCACATGGGATACCCGGGTTCCTTGCTCCCATCTTTGTCCGGGTCATTTTTGGCACTGGGGGAGTGAACCAGAAAATAGGAGCTCTCTCTCTTCTCTGTTTCTCTCTCTGTGTGTCTCTCTGTCTCTCTCCAGATAGCTCCTCTCAAATAATGCTTTAAAAAATGTTTAAAACGTTAGCATTATGAAATTACCATTGAAAATCTCTCCCTGTGGACAACATACACAGCACTCGTCAGTGTGTCCAACGAAGACAATTCCTCCTTCCATGTTGGCACCCTGTCTTTAGCAGGGCAACAGATTAAGTAGGAGGCTGGAGTAAATGATCCTTATTACATGGAAAATATTAAGGCAGCATAGGACAATGACCCTGTCATTAGTGGAAACAGCCGGGTCACCTCCCCTTTCTCGTGCTGCCTCTCAGCCATTTTCTGGGAGGAACAGGCAATGGAATTATCAAACACTTTCAGGATTGCCTCTTTCCCTTTTTCTCTTTCTTCCCCCACTTTCTTTTCCCAACTGAGCAGATATTTGAACCAGTGCACTTCAAATGCATCTATACTATAACATCATTACAGATACAACCATGCCCAAAGGTGGCCTGGTTTTGCTTGATGCCAAACTTGATGAAAAACTCAACCTGCTATAAATCCCACCTCCCCCAAACCATCCTCTTCCACCAAAACTATTAGCCAAAGATCAGACTGTGCTAATCGCGGAGCGCAATGCGAGTTTCGGCGGTACACCGCACATGCTGTTTCTGTCGGCCAGTCCCTTGCTGAGTGTCTCTTGCCAACAGAACCAGATGTGAGCAGCCAGGGCCACAGTCCTCGGTCCCAGGATTGGCAGATCCCGGCTCTGGCTTCCTCCAGCTGAACCCACTTCCAACGACGTGGGGTCCAGAGTGTCTGTAGGGCCACCTGCCAGGGATCTCTCATTGTCCCCATCTGCTCTCTTCTCTCCTAACCATGAAGCCTTCTTCTTCCCCTCTCATTTTATTTGTTATTATTATCAGAGAAGCTTTTGTTTTATTTTCATGAAACCCCAGAGCAGCCACCTGATCCCACAAACCCATCAGCAGCCTTCCTACAACCTTCCCCCAGTAAAACCAAGCTCTTCATAAAATGGCAAGTTAATATTTGTTGCCCAGAAGGTAATATAGTTTAGCCTCATTTACATATACAAAAATCAACTGCCTGTTACAAAATAGCAGTCATTTGTTCACAAATATTAAGGAAAAGAAGTCATGTTCACAGAGACAAAATAACTAGAAGTAAAATCCATAGAAAATATGTAAGATATATACAAGGAGACTCACTTTGCCAAGATCCCAAAAGGTACCCAAAAAATGGAGAGACAGTCCTAATTAGAAGATTTTGTGTTGCAGGGGTGGCAATTATCTCGAAATTAACATCTAATGGTATGAAATTCCAAATTCCCAACTGGGCTGTAAAAGTTTTTCAACAATAAAAATAAATGGAATGGCAAAACATTTATATTATCTTGTACTGAAGAAAGCCTCCCTCGTAAACAAAGAATGAAATCCAAAACCAATCACATAAAGTCTCAATAGATTTCACTCATAAAAATTTAAACTTTCTGCCTGGTAGAAAAAGGTTATGGAAAGGAAGAAAGTAGAAAAGTAGATGACAAGCTAAAATACAACATGTAAAGCAGAGAAGGGAATTTATATGTTTAAAGAGGTGTTTTTACTTAATAAGTTAATTAATGCTAAAGAAGTGATTAAAGAATATGAGTAGGTCAAAAGTGGCCAATAAGAATATAAACTATTGTCCAGTTGCACTAATAATCTAAGTATTCTTAAGATTTAATTTTCCTTATCATTAGACAAAAAAGAAAATTCTCAAAGGCTCTGAAATTCCACATTTTCAAAAACTATCAGTTGATATACACCTGTATAATTTTTTAAAAGATTTATTTATTTATTTGAAAGAGTTACACAGAGAGAGGAGAGGCAAAGGCAGAGGCAGAGGCAGAGAGAGAGGTCTTCCATCTGCTGGTTCACTCCCCAAATGGCTGCATCCAATGAAGCTGCACCAATCCGAAGCCAGGAGCCAGGAGCTTCTTCCGGGTTTTCTCAAACAGGTGCAGGGCCCAAGGGCTTGGGCCATCTTTTACTGCTTTCCCAGGCCCTAGCAGAGAGCTGGATCGGAAGAGGAACAGCTGGAACTAGAACCACTGCCCACATGGGATGCTGGCACTGCAGGCCAGGGTGTTAACCCACTGCACTACAGCGCCGGCCCCACCTGGATAATTTTTAAAAATGATTTGGTGAGCCAAGTGTTTGACCTCGCCTGGACACTCACATCCCATATTGAAGGACCTGGATTCGAACCCCGACTGTGGCTATGAATCCAGCTTCTGGTTAAAACAGCACTGAGAGGAGGGAGGTGATAATCCAATGATTGGGTCCCCTCCACCTACCTGGGAGACCCACATGGAGCTCCTGGCTCCTGGCTTTGGCCTGAACCAGCTTTAGCTGTTGCAGGCATTTAGGGAGTAAACCAGCGGATAGGAGAATTTTCTCTGTCTTGCTCCCCCACCCAACCCCCCTGCCACCCCACCCCTCTGCCTTTCCAATTAAAAAAAAATTAAAGACCTATTTATTTATTTGAAAGGCAGAGTCAGATAGAGAAAGGGAGACCAAGACCCTCAGGGGCATTAGCAGAGACCTGGATCAGAAATGGAGCAGCGGTTGCCCACATGTGGGAAGCCGGTGTGGCAGGCAGTGGCTGAGTTTACTGGGCCACAGCGCTGGCCCCCAAACAGGCAGGCTATGAAGAGGCAGGAGATACGGAAGCCGATTCTGTGGGCAGCTACATCTCCTCAGCCACCTGCTCGCTGTCCTCCTAGCTCTCCTGCTGCTTAGCGATGCTGTAAACGCAGGGTTTTTGGAAGAGCTAGAAATAAGCATGAGTGGCCGGTGCCGTGGCACAGTGGGTTAATTCTCCACCTACGGCACCAGCATCCCACAGGGGCACCAGTTCGAGTCCCGACTGCTCCTCTTCCCACCCAGCTCTCTGCGGTGGCCTGGGAAAGCAGTGGAAGATGGCCCAAGTGCTTGGGCCCCTGCACCTGCATGGGAGACCCGGAAGAAGTTCCTGGCTCCTGGTTTCCGATCGGCCCAGCTCCGGCCATTGCCACCACTTGGGGAGTGAACCATCGGGTGGAAGACCTCCCTGTCTCTCCCTCTCACTGTCTGTAACTCTACCTCTCAAATAAATAAATAAAAATGTTGAAGAAAAAAAAGAAATAAGCACGAGCAAGAAAGGAAACCTGCCTCGTCCCACTTAGTTTCATTGCATTTTGAACACTTGTAGATAAAGCGCAAACGCCGTGCCTTAAGAGGTGCTTCTTTTTCTGCAGTCAGGAATTAGCAGAACACTGAATGAGGACAGGCTGTGGGCCGGCGCCGCGGCTCACTAGGCTAATCCTCCGCCTGCGGCGCCAACACACCGGGTTCTAGTCCAGGTCGGGGCCCCAGATTCTGTCCTGGTTGCCCCTCTTCCAGGCCAGCTCTCTGCTGTGGCCTGGGAGTGCAGTGGAGGATGGCCCAAGTGCTTGGGCCCTGCACCCCATCAGAGACCAGGAGAAGCACCTGGCTCCTGCCATCGGATCAGCGCGGTGCACCAGCCACAGTGTGCAGACCGCAGCAGCCATTGGAGGGTGAACCAATGGTAAAGGAAGACCTTTCTCTCTGTCCCTCTCTCTCACTGTCCACTCTGCCTGTAAAAAAAAAAAAAAAAAAGAAGAAAGAAAAAGAAAGACTGTGGTCCCTGGTGTCACAAGTTCAGGTCCCACTGTAGTACGAAGCATAGGTAAATGCAGTTTGCAGGCAGAGCCCTGCACTCAGCGGTCCCCAGCATTTTTAATTGCTTAGCTTCCGTACTCATGTTCTTTGGCAGAGCAGGTTCCTTGCGCTCCGCTCTCTGCCGGAGCTGAACGCTTTCTGTAACATCTCTGGCGGTGGTCTTACAATGTGGCTAATCCGATGTGAAAATTTGACATTTAAAAAAATGTTCTTAGTACAATATTAAGTCATCAACCAGCGGAATTTCAGACCGAATGACTTTCCAGTATTTTATTATATTGGTCCTTGAAATTTCCTTTTTAAGGATAATTTGCCTCTAAGTTATAACTGCAGGGTGTGAGTATTTAAAAAATATATATTTATTTATTTGAAAGTCAGTGTTAAACACGGGGCAGGAGGGAGTCTCCCATCCACTGGTTCACTCCCTAATTGGCCACAATGGCCAGAGCTGCGCCGATCCAAAGCCAGGAGCCTGGAGCATCTTCCAGGACTCCCAAGCAGGTACAGGGGCTCAAGGGCTTAGGCCATCTTCTACTGCTTTCCCAGGCCGCAGAACAGAGCTGGATTGGAAATGGAGCAGCTGGGGCTCAAACTGGTGTCCATATGGGATGCCAGCACTGCAGATGGGGGCTTTATCCTCTACACCACAGCGCTGGCCCCATGGTTCACAGTTCAAATGCCCACAACAGCTGGGCCAGGCTGAAGCCAGAAGCCAAGAATTCCATCCAGGTTTCCCGCATGGGTGGCAGGGGACCCAAGTACTTAAGCTAGTACCCATTGCCCAGCTTGGTGCATTAGCAGAAAGCTGGATCAGAAGCAGAGACAGAACTCCACCCAGACAGTCCTTATATGAGATGCAGGCATCCCAGGGGGTGGCCCCAGCTGCTACACCACAATGCCCACCCTGGAGTAGATGAAGAAGCAGGCAAGGGAGTTGTAAGAGTTGCAATAGAGGATGGGAAGTAAAGAGTAGGGTGAGGAGGGGGCGATGCCTGCTGCTTTTCATCATAAGCCTGAGAGCAATATTTAGCTTCCAACTACTTGTATGCATGAATCACACACAAAAAATATGAATTTTTGATGGAGAAGCAGACACGAGCACAGATAATTACAGCAATATAAGATAAATACCCAAAGGGAATCATGGTGTGTGGTATACGTGAACCACAGAACAACCACATCTGAGTATAATTAAAGTTGTGTTTGGTTTGGTGGTTTGGTTGTAGGATTGGGGTAGCAGAGAAGGCTTGGGGATATCTTCATTTCTTTCATTCTGGGATGGTGTGTAAGAGAAAGATTTTTTTTAAGGTTTTATTTTATTTATTTGACAGGTAGAGTTGCAGACAGTGAGATGGAGAGACAGAGAGAGAGGTCTTCCATCCACTGGTTCACTCCCCAAATGGCAGGGATGGACAGAGCTGAGCTGATCTGTACCAGGAGCCAGGAGCTTATTCCGAGTCTCCCACGTGGGTTCAGGGGCCCAAGGACTTCTACTGCTTTCCCAGGCCACAGCAGAGAGCTGGATGGGAAGTGGAGCAGCCAGGACTCAAACCAGTGCCCACATGAGATGCCCGCACCACAGACGGAGGATGAAGCAACTGCGCCCCAGGGCCGGCCCTGAGAAAGACATTTCAAACAGCGAACAGAAAAAGGCCAAACAGCAGAGTTCCTGCTCACAAGTTCTGCTCCTGCGTGTGCACAGCTGTGAGGATGCCTGCCTTGAGCCTGGTCTGTTTTTACACACTTGCCTGGTGGGAACGAGACTCTTTGCTGACACCTGGTGGATGAGAGCCATAATGGACAGTCGAGTACAAACAGTCCCATCACCTGCAGAGCACACCCTGGGCGGGCTAGCCTTGGAGCAGCATCACTTGTGAAACACCCGCTGGCCTTGTGGCACCTGCTCCCACTTGCCCTAACCTGCCACACTCTGTTGCCCTTCTCTTTCTCTTTCTCCCTGGGCTTCTGTTAAGGGAGACACAGTCTCACCTCCCACTTCCGGCCCCACCGAGGGACCTCCGGAAAGCACCCTGCTGGCTTTGGGCTGATTCTTGCCCCACCCACTGGGACCAGTGCTGGGCCCAGAACCAGCAGGGGCCAGAGAGCTTTGGGTGCCCTTTCTCTCTCCTTTCTCCTTCTCCTCCTCCTCCTCCTCCATCTCCTCCTCCTCCTCCTCCATCTCCTCCTCCTCTTCCATCTCCTCCTCCTCCTCTTCCTCCTCCTCCTCCTCCTCCTCCTCCATCTCCTCCTCCTCTATCTCCTCCTCCTCCTCCTCCTCCTCTTCTTCTTCTACTTCTTCTTCTTCTTCTCCTTCTCCTTCTTCTCCTTCTTCTTCTAGATTTGTTTAATTTGAAAAAGTCATGAGAGATCATCCTCTGGTTCACTTCCCAAATGGCTGCAACAGCCCAGGCCAAAGCTAACAGCCTGGTGCTCCATCTGTGTGGATGGCAGGGGCCCAAGCTCTTGGGCCATCCCCTGCTGCCTTCTCAGGCACATTAGCAGGGAGCTGGATGGTAAGTGAAGCAGCCAGGACTCTCAACTGGTGCCCTGCCATACGAGGCCAGCGCTGCAGGCGTCAGCTGGGCCACGGCACCAGCCATCCCAGGATGCTGGTTTTATTTGACTTGGCCTCCGCTCAGTGCTCCTGATTCAGCCCACTGGGACACCTTCCCTCCCATGTCTGCTGGTGTGCGTCACTCCGAGGACTGGCCGAGACACATGGGCCTGACACACACCCTCCACTCTCCCTGGGTCTCAGGCCTTCCTCTCTCGTACTGTGTGTGGGAACTTGAATGAGCAGGTTTATGATTTGAGAACGCAGTCCCCTATGCCGACCTGCACGGTGTGATGCTACCAGTTCTCCGGATTACTTTCTAAAACCCATAATCCCGCGCTGGATTAAAAGATTTATCTCACGTGAACCCTTTCCATCTCCCCTAACACCACGAAAGGGGAAGGAGGAACCTGCAGCAAGGCCATTGCTGCTAATGGAAGTTTCTGGAATTCTCTGGAACATTATCTAGGAACCAAGCACACCGTGAATCCCAAGGCCTTCAGCCAACTTCAGTCCCCTATTGGGTTGCAACCCTGCAAAAACTTAAAGGAATTGCAGTAATTCAGTCCAGAAAGAAAAGAAAGGGAAAGAAGCTGGGAACGGTTTGAACACTTTCAAAAATTTAAAAATTAAATAAATAAAAGAAAGGATAATTAAAGAGTCTCACCATTCATTTTTATTTATGCCCAATAAAATTTTCTAACCTGAAATTACATAACGTTGGATTAGAGCAGGTGGTTAAGAGTGTGGATGGGGACCAGGGCTGGGGTGCAGCTGGTTAAAGCCCCAGCCTACAGTGCCAGCATCCCATATGGGCACCAGTTCGAGTCCCAGCTGCTCCACTTCCCATCCAGCTCTCTGCTATGGCCTGAGAAAGCTGTAGAAGATGGCCCAAGTCCTTGGGTCCCTGCACCCGTGTGGGAGACCTGGGGGAGGCTCCTGGCTCCTGGCTTCAGATTGGCACAGCTCCGCCCATTGTGGATGGAATTCCATCCACCAGCAGATGAAAGACCTCTCTCTCTCTCTCTCTCTCTCTCTCTCTCTCTCTAACTTTGTCTTTCAAATAAATAAAATAAATCTTTAAAAAAAAAAGTGTGGATGAATTAAACTGTGAAAGAGCACCTCACTCACACTAGAGAGTTTTGTTTGTTTGTTTGTTTTGCTTCGTTGTAAGTCCCCTAGGGGACAATGAAGAATGATCTCTTGGGAGCTACCTAGAGCCCTGGGATTTTAGGCTACTTTTTCAACACACACTAACTGCAACGCTGCATTGTTAGACACCTGTGAGGCACCAAGGGTGCTAACTCACATGGGGGCAAGCATCTATCCATTCATTTATTACCTATCCATCCATCTGACTACCTACACACCTACCTGTCATCTCTCTGTCCACCTGCCCACTCATATGTCTATGTATGGATCTATCACCTATCTATTGTCAATCTATCTTTAGTAATAAATAGGTTATTATATCTAGCATTTCTAGAAGATCAGAAAAGGGGTGAAGCAAATCCTCCCTCCAAATGGTACCATCCGCCCAACCCACCTACCTGCTGTGCACTTTTTTGCCCAACTCTGTATCATCAGAAACCAACTGCCATCCTTCATAGGTCATCGGAAAATCTAAACTACCAGTAACACCTTAGTAAATTCATCTAAGGTGTAGGAAATTGCACAGTGATAAAAGTTCCAACTCTTCTCCTACTTTTTAAATACCAATAATCCTTGATTTTCTTCTCAGTGTTCCACTAGATATAATAATCTACCTATTACTAAAGATAGATTGGCCATAGATCGTCTATTGTAGATAGATTGATAGAACTTGTAGGTAGATTGATAGATAGCTAGACATATGGTGGGCAAATGAACAGACAGATAATAGGTAGGCGGATAGGTAGTCGGATGGATGGATAGATGATAAATGATAGATGGATACACAGGCGATACATGATAGATACAGATAAGATAGAAATACGTGATGCACATATACAGAACAAATGTATGTTCCAAAACAATGAGACTTGCCATTTGACATAACCGGTAGAATACAAATATTTACCTTTTCTCTCTCCCAGCTCCCACTGAAATAATAAAAGAAATAGAAGTTATTAAAATAAACCCATAGCAATTCATGTAAGCCAGAGCAGTGCCACAGAAAAGACCAGATGGCGACAAATTTAGAAATAAAGCAGAAGGGGAATAACGGGTGCCAAACTCAACAGATCTGAGGAGCACAGCAACCGAAGTCAACCAGGAGGGCCCACAGTTAGGGAGCTACCCGGCAACTGATCCACCAGTGGTGGGTGCACCCAGCTGGCGCTGGGCTCTGATTTGTGTAATGACCCGTCTGCGGAGTTCCAGGTGTGCCCTTGAGCTCAGGAGTCGAGTTCTCACACATCTGCCTTGTCGCTTACCTGGCAGTCAGGTCTGATGGCCCCGGGCTCCCCTGGGGACACTTCGGAGAGGGTCCCGGGCAGATCCACAAGGCACTGATGTGAAAACACCTGGCAGCCCAGGGAGGGCAACATTAAACAAGTATAGCATTTAACTTTTTGGCTGAGTAGTAATGAGAACAATTAAACAAGTATAGCATTTAATTTTTTGGCTGAGTAGTAATGAGAACATGATTTGTTACACTATTATACTTCTTGCATGAATAAAGTTCTTCCTAATAATTTTTAAGAAGTGCAACAATCTCATGATGGGAAAAAATATTTATCTGGTGTTTTGTTGCTATTTCCTTCAGTTTCTTCTTAAATGACTTCAAATAATATTAAACTTAGGGGGTCGGCGCTGTGGCGTAGTGAGTAAAGCCGCTGTCTGCAGTGCTGGCATCCCATATGGGTACCGGTTCGAGTCCCAGCTGCTCCACTTCTGATCCAGCTCTCTGCTATGGCCTGGGACAGCAGTGAAAGATGGCCCAAGTCCCTGGGCCCCTGCACCCACATGGGAGACCCAGAAGAAGCTCCTGGCTCCTGGATTTGGATTGGCTCAACTCTGGCTGTTATGGCCATTTGGGGAGTAAACCCTTGGATGGAAGACCTCTCTCTCTCTCTCTCTCTCTCTCTCTCTCCCCCTCTTTCTGCCTCTGCTTCTCTGCCTTTCAAATAAATACATAAATCTTTATTTAAAAAATTAAGCTTAGTAAATTTTGTTTTCACAAACACCATGAGTGGTACCATTACAATTTCCTGAAATTATTTATGAGAGTGCTTATGTGGACACATGCACACAAATACACAGAAATGTGTCTGTGTCAGTGTCCAGAAAATATTAACATAGGTGGTTTTCAGGATACCTGGATATAGTGTGATTTGTGGTCTTGGGTTTTATTTTTAAAATATCGTGTTTTTTTTTTTTTTGACAGGCAGAGTGGACAGTGAGAGAGAGTGAGACAGAGAGAAAGGTCCTCCCTTTCCGTTGGTTCACTCTCCAATGGCCACTGTGGCCAGTGCACTGTGCTGATTCAAAGCCAGGAGCCAGGTGCTTCTCCTGGTCTCCCATGCCAGTGCAGGGCCCAAGCACTTGGGCCATCCTCCACTGCACTCCTGGGCCACAGCAGAGAGCTGGCCTGGAAGAGGAGCAACCGGGACAGAATCCGGTGCCCCGAATGAGACTAGAATCCGGGGTGCCGGCGCCACAGGTGGAGGATTAGCCTATTGAGCCACAGCGCTGGCCCGTGTTTTTTTTTTTTTTTTTTTTAAATAATGAATGTATTAGTCAGTTTCCATCACTGTAGCAGAAACACCTGACAAAGGGCTCTTTTAAATGAAGAAATGAGGTTCATGGAGCTGCAGCTTTGGAGACACCAGGGCACGGCACCTGCACTGACTTATTTCTGCTGAGAACCTCCCAGCAAATGGCAGAGAGAGATGGCATTGATGAGCATGTGAGTGGGCAGTCACATCTGTTTTTTTTTTTTAAGATTTGTTTATTTATTTGAAAGGCACAGTTACTGAGGCGAGAGAGAGGGAGAGAAGTCTTTCATCTGATGGTTCATTCCCCAGGTGGCCGCAACAGCTGGAGCTGTGCCAATCTGAAGCCAGGAGCCAGGAGCTTCTTCCGGGTCTCCCACGTGGGTGCAGGCGCCCAAGCACTTGGGCCATCTTCCACTGCTTTCCCAGGCCATAGCAGAGAGCTGGATCGGAAGTGGAGCAGCCGGGACTGGAACTGTTGCCCATATGGGATGCCGGAGCTGCAGGCGGCAGCTTTACTTGCTACACCACAGTGCCAACCCCATGGTCACATCTTGAACCAGAAGCAGAGAGGACAGGGGAGGTCTGCTTGCCCCTCTTATAAAACAATCTTCTCTTAAGTACTCAGGGGATCCTTCAAGAACTACCTTCCAAGAGCACAATCCCAGTGATGTGAGGACTTCCATGGGACCCCAGCACCACCACCCCGGGGACCAACCCTCCAATCACTGGACACTTGAGGGCACAGCACTGGGCATATATTATTTGCAGGGGGAAAAATAGGTGATAAACCTTTTGAGTTGAAAACCTTGGGACCTGGACCGTGTTCAACTACAGCATAACGCAGAGGGAAGGAGTAGTCTCCCATTGCTCTGCAGAGTAGCCGAGCCTCGCATTGGCAAGCAGTTGCGCAGTGGCTGCTAAGAGAGTAAGGAACCAGCAGCAAGGCCAGGGCGTCGACAACACCAGCTCTGAGCCCAGCCTCCCTCTCTGCTGATCACACCCACAAAAATGAGCGAATCACCAGCACAACCAACAGTGCCCGGGAATCCAGCTCTGGAGAACAGAAGGCGTGCTGTTGAGCATGTAACCACCATGGCGGTGTAAAGCCTGCATGTCAGCCTCCTGGGGTCCTGGGTCACCTTGCCACGGAGCATGTAAACTGGGCGGTAGGGCTGGCGTTGTGGTGTAGCAGGTAAAGACACCGCCTGCAGTGCCGGCATCCCATATGGTCTCGGGTTCTAGTCCCAGCTGCTCCACTTCCGATCCAGCTGTCTGCTATGGCCTAGGAAAGTAGTAGAAGATGACCCAAGTGCTTAGGCCACTGCACTCACATGGGAGACCCAGAGGAAGCTCCTGGCTCCTGGCTTTGGATTGGTGCAGCTCTGGCCATTGCAGCCAATTGGGGAGTGAACCAGGGGATGAAAGACCTCTCTCTCTCTCTCTCTCTCTCTCTCTGCCTCTCCTTCTCTCTGTGTGTAACTCTGCCTTTCGAATGAATAAATAAATCTTCTTTTTTTAAAGGGCTACATTCTGTATTATCCCAATCATAGCACATCCTAGGGAAAACAAATCAATGGAGATAGATGAGTAGCTGCTGGGGATTGGGAGTTGTGGGATAGAGTGACAGCACAGAGGATTTTTAGGGTGCTGAGTGGAACCCTATGAGCATGGATACATGACATGACATGTGCATTTGTCCAACACCAGGAGTGAGCAACAGTGTCAAGTGTGGGCTCAGGCTGCACCACCCTTCTCTGGGGTGCTGAAGACAGGGGAGGCTGTGCAGGTTCAGGGACAGGAGGAAAGTCCTAGGGAATCTGAGTCTTCATAAAAGTCTTGCTCCCATTTCAGTGGTGGAAAAAAAATTTCAGATATGCCAAGCACCACTGGTTCAGAATTCATGGTTTCTGCAGATCGTGGGGGGCAGTTGTGAAGGTTCCAGTAGCTGGGTCCCTGCCAGCTATAAGAGAGTTCCCAGCTCATGAATTCTTGGTCATTGCAAGCATTTTGAGAGTGAAGATGGAAATCTCAAAATCTCTCTCTCTCTCTCTCTCTCTCTCTCTCTCTCTCTGTGCTCTCTCAAATAAATTACCAGCAAAGACATTGTCCCTGTGGAAAAAAAAATTGGCAAATCTCAAAGATTCTGGTTCCAGCACAACTTAATATCCCATCCCTAACTTGACACACATCCATAGGACTTTGTCAGCTAATGCATCACCCCTGGACCACCATCAGTTATCAGAGGAACCTTTCCCTCCCACAGAAATTTCCTTAAGAGCGTCAGATGCAGGGACCAGAGTGATGTCCTGGATTAGGCTCACCCAGACCTGACTGCTGTGGACATAGGGGGGAGACCCATAAGATGACAGATCTCTCACTCACTTGCTCTTGCTCTCTCTCCTTCACTCTCTGTCGCTCTGCCTTTCAAATAAATAAATAAATAAGTAAATCTTTAAAAAAAAAAAAAGAACCTCATATGCAGTAAGAAAAACAGCTTAACAGGGGCTAGCGCTGTAGGACAGCAGGTTAAAGCCCTGGCCTGAAGCGCCAGCATCCCATAGGGGTACCAGTTCGAGTCCCAGCTGCTCCTCTTCTGATCCAGCTCTCTGCTATGGGAAAGCAGTGTAAGATGGCCCAAGTCCTTGGGCCCCTGCACCCACATGGGAGACCCGGAGGAAGCTCCTGGCTCCTGGCTTCGGTTTGGCTCAGCTCTGGCTGTTGCGGCCATCTGGGGAGTGAACCATTGGATGGAAGACCTCTCTCTGTGTCTCTACCTCTCTCTGTAACTCTTTTAAATAAATGAAAAAAGAAAAACAGCTCAACAACAAGAGCAGGGAAATCTGCTCACATAAAGATGCTTACAGAGGCTGCTCGCTGCTCTTCAGGAATCTGTACCTTGGACGATGACAGGGGACAGGGGGACATCAGGAAGGTTCCTGGGGGGTTGCAGGCTGCAGACAAGGAAACAGAAGTGAAACAGACAAGCAAAAAGACATGGCTGGAAGCTGCACCACGAGCTTACTGGAAATGAGCTTCCTAAGCTTCCGGGGAGGTATAAAACCGGACCAGCTCATCCACCCTGGGGCCAGTGCGGCACAGCCAAGTGAATGCCCCCTGTGATGAGGCTGGGAGAGGAGCGAGAAGGCAAAGGAGTTCTGAATAAAAGGCGGGTGCAGGTAAGCATCAGGCGGTCGTCCAAAGCCAAGTCCGTACAGATCTGACACCGGCGGGCAGGATGACTCGGGGCAGCCCACGGATGCTGACAACAGGCTGAACTTCACATCAGAGCCGTGTCAGCTCTGCATCAAGGAGGCTACACTGAGCTCCCCGTGCCTGCAGGCCCCGGAGGAGATCTCTGCCCGTGGCTATGGCCAGCCGCGGCTGCCTCGGGGCCATCGGGGCATGGGGACTTATTGTTGTGTGTGCCCTGGCGAGCTCAGAAGAGAGAGTTTTGAATTGATGAAAAAGCGAGACCTGCATTTTGAAGGGCAGCTTTGGGATTCTATAAAAGAGCGTGCTGAAAGCATTGTGAAGTGGTTTATGACAGTGGGTCCTGCTCCCGGGATCACAGCTAGGGAACTGCTGGTTAACCAGCGACTAGCAGGCAACCCACTGCTTTGGCTGCATCAACAGAGACGGTAGAAGTGATTGAAGAATGCAAAAGGACCCTGGGGAACAGGTGAGGAACAGACAGCAGCCCCAAAGAAGCACAATCAGCCACTCCAGGATGGGTGGGAAGGTACCAAGGGTGGTGGTGGGGGAATGTCACGAGCATCAGACACAAAAGAGGAGAAACACCCACCCCCTCATGGAAGGACAGCCCCCGTGCCCAGTAAGGAGGTGAGATGGATGGTTTGCACGTCTCCTCCTCAGGTTGTACACCCAGCCACCAGAGATACCCCATGTGACTTCAAGGCCAGGACTAGCAACCAAGTGCAATGGCTCATCCTAAGCCCTGTGTAGAACTGAAGAGGAATGTTTAGGTCCCTCCAGGCAGGCTTCTGTTTCCTGAGCTCATGGGGCAGGAGAGTCTCGTGGCATCAGACTGAAGCTAACCCTGCACAGTAGCCGGCATTGCATTGATGCGATGGGAGAAATGCCAAGGGGCTGGGGGCAGGCTGCAGCTGGAAGGAACTCAAGACACAGTGTGTGCAGAGTTGTCTGGGTGGGCAGATGCCCTCCAAGCATCAAGGGCACTTGGGAAAGCATAGGGTATACGTGCACAGTTTTCCTTATTCTGATGGTTAATTCTGTATGTCCTGGGGCTGGCACTGTGGAATAGCAGCTTAAGCCTCCACCTGCCATGCTGGCATCCCTTATGGGCACTGGTTTGAGTCCTGGCTGTTCCACTTGCAATCCAGATCCCTGCTAATGATCTGGGAAAGCAGTGGAAGATGGCCCAGGTTGTTGGGTCCCTGCACCCATGTGGGAGATCCAGAAGAAGCTCCAGGCTCCTGGCTTCAGTCTGGCCCAGCCCTGGCCATTGTGGACATTTAGAGAGTGAATCAGCAGATGGAAGATATCTCTGTATGTGTGTGTGTGTGTGTATCCTCCTCTCTCTATAACTCTGCCTTCCAAATAATTTTTTTAAAAGATTTATTTATTTAACTTGAAAGTCAGAGTTACACAGAGAGGTAGAGACAGAGAGAGAGGTCTTCCATCCACTGGTTCACTCCTCAATGGGCTGCAACGGCCAGAACTGCACTGAGCGGAAGCCAGGAGCCAGTAGCTTCTTCGGGGTCTCCCACGTGTGTGCAGAGGCCCAAGCACTTGAACCATCTTCTACTGCTTTCTCAGGCCATAGCAGACAGCTGGATAGGAAGTGGAGCAGCTGGGTCTTGAACCAGCGTCCATATGGGATGCCGGCACTGCAGGCGGCGGTTTTACCCGCTATGCCACAGTGCTGGCCCCTCAAATAAATTTTTGAAAAAATTTCATGTCACCTTGACTGGCCACAGTATGCCCAGATTCAACATTATTTCTGGGCATGTCTGGGAGGGTGCTAAATCCCTCATGCAGTCCAAATACAACCAATCCATACTTAAAGCCAAATTGTCCAGCTCTAAGACTCACCTATGGTCTTTCTTCCCATGGGACAATCCTGACTCCACCTCTGACCCAGCAGGGCTGAACACCAGAAAGGGCAGGGGCCTCTCTTCCTCCATTGCTTAACAGAAAATGACCGAGCAGCTTCTATGTGCGGGCTGCATGCTGGGTGTGGGTGCTGGCAGTGCAGAGGTGAAGAAAGTCCCGGCCCGCGACACTGCACATGGAGAAGCCTGCTTACGGTGAATAAGGGGGTGTGATAGGGAGGCAGTGGGGCTGGATGGTCAGAGGATCCAAGGAGATCACGTTTGGAAAGAGACCTGCAAGTGCCAACAAGTGTCAGCAAGATGGAGGGTGGGAAGCCAGAACCCACCTTCACCCTCTGAAACACCCGTTCCGCAACAATCCTCAGACAAACTCCCTTTGTGAAGAATCTGCAGCGATTCAAAGAGGAAAAATAAAACTGCAAGACTAATAGAAAGCAAACAATAAAATAGTAATAGTAACCCACCCCTTTAAAAAACAATCCAAATGGATAAGCTCTTCAACCAAAAGACGTGACAGCTGAATGGGGGAAAAGTTAGGGGACCCAGGAAGCCAGCTATTTTCTATCTACAAGAAACTCCTTAGAGTTAAAGGCATTTGTAGGCTGAAAGTAAAGAGGTAGGGAATGGCATCCCACACAAATGACAAACAAAAAACAGCAAGGGTGGCTACACCGGTAGCAGACACATCAGACTTGAAGTATTTCAATTAAGAAATTGCCACAGGGCTGGCGCTGTGGCGTAGGAGGTAAAGCCCCTGTCTGCAGTGCTGGCATCCCATTGGGGCACCAGTTCGACTCCCAGCTGCTCCTCTTCTGATCCACCTCTCTGCTATGGCCTGGGAAAGCAGTGGAAGATGGTCCAAGTCCTTGGGCCCCTGCACCTGCGTGGGAGACCCGGAAGATGCTCCTGGCTCCTAGCTTCAGATCAGTGCAGCTCCAACCATTGCGGCCAACTGGGGAGTGAACCAGAGGATGGAAGACACCCCTCTCTCTTTCTCTCTCTGCCTCTCTTTCTCTCTCTGTGTAACTTTGACTTTCAAATAAGTAAATAAATCTTTTAAAAAATTACTACAACAGAAAAAGAAGGGCATTATACAATGACTAAAAAAAAAAAAAAAGGAAGATTCCATCAGGAAGATGTAACAGTTATAAATACATATATACCCAACATCAAAACACATAAAGCCAAGTATAGAAAGCCAACACTGGCAGAACTAGGAGAACAGATAGAATAATAATAGGAGACTCCAACACTCTGCCTTCAAGAATGGACAGAACATCAAGACACGAGGTCAACAAGAAAATAGCAGACTTGGACAACACCATAGACCAAATGGAGGTAAAAGACCTTCTAAAGGACATGTCACTCAACAGCAGAACGAGCACCCTCCTCCAGTTCACGCACAACACACTCCAGGAGAGATCACGTAGGCCACAAAGCAAATCTTACAAATTCAAGAAAACCAAAATCATACTAACATGGAGACAACTGTGAATCAGTAGCAGAAGGGAAACTGAAAAACACATAAACGTGTGGAAATGAAACAAAACACCATTGAACAACCCTTCAGCCAATGAAGAAATCAAGAGGAAATTGAAAAGTACCTCAAGACGCATTACAATGAAAACACCACATGCCAAAAACTTATGGAATACAGCAAAAATGCCGAGAGAGAAGTGTACTGCAATAAATGCCTACAATTTAAAAAAGAAAAAAAGAAAGACCTCAAATAAACAACCTAATTTTATACCTCAAAGAGTTGGAGACAGAAGAAAAAAGCTAAGCCTAGACCTAGCAGAAGGCAGGAAACAACAAAGATTATATTAAAAATAAACAAAGTAGGAAGTAGAAAAACAACAGAAGAGATGAACAAAACTAAGAATTGTGGGGTTTTTTTGTTTGTTTTTTGCAAAGGTAAACAGAGTTGACAAATCCTCTCCTAAACTAATCAGAAGTAGGAAAGAGCAGAGAAATAAAGAAAATCAGTAATGAAATAAGACCTGTTATAACTGATACCATAGAAATAAAATGGATCTTAAGAGACTGCTATGAACAACTGTCCATCAACAAAATGGCTAAGCAAGAAGAAACAAATAAATCCCTAGAAACACTCCACTTATAAAACTAAATCAGAAGTGCACTTAAGTGTTCAGAAAAAATTTTATCTCTTTAATTGAGTTTATTCCTAAGTATTCAATGTTTGGCAATGTGTTATAAGTGGGATTATTTTTCTTTTCAGATGGTTTATTTTTAGTGTATAGAAATGCAACTGAGTTTTATACCCTGCAACTTTACTTAATTCATTCATTAGCTACAATATTTTTTTTAAGTAGAACCTTTAAGGTTTTCTACCTATTAGACCCTGTTGGCTTCAAACAGGGAAATTTTACTTTTTTTTTAAGATCTGGAAGCCTTATATTGTTTTTATTGGCTAATTGTTCTGGCTAGGATTTCTTTCTTTTTTTTAGGATTTATTTATTTATTTATTTGAAAGGCAGAATGAGAGAGAGAGAGAGAGAAATATCTTCTATCTGCAGAGCACAGAACTCAGTTGCATTTCTATACACTAACAATAGACCATCTGAAAAGAAAAATAATCCTACTTATAACACATTGCCAAACATTGAATATTTAGGAATAAACTCAATTCAAGAGATAAAATTTTCAGAACACTAAGTGCATTTCTTGATATGTATACTGGATGCATTTCAAGAACCCTAATGAGTGCATTGAAACTTGGATTGTACCAAATCTTATATATACTATTTTTTCCTACCAAAAAAAACTACTATACAGTTTAATGCCATTTCCATTTTTTGTTCAAGATTTATTTATTTATTTGAAAGTCCAAGTTACAGACAAAGAGGGAGAGACAAAGAAAGAAAGAAAGACATATCTTCCATCTGCTAGTTCACTCCCCAGATGACCACACTGGCCAGTGCTGAGCCAGGCCAAAGCCAGGAGCCAGGAGCTTCATCCAGGTCTCCCACATGGGTGATATATGCCCAAACACTTGGGCCATCTTCTACTGGTTTTCCAAGGCCATTAGCAGGGGGAGAGCAGCATTGTAAGAGGAGCAGTTGGGACACAAACCCAGTGCCCAAAATGGGATTATGGCATTATAGGCGCTGGTCATACCCATTATGCCATAATACTGGCCTCACCTTTTCCATCTTACCTGAACACTTCTATACTGTCACTACAATTTTTTCAGGTTGAAGTGTGACAGCAAAATACTCAGGAATCTCTTTCTCCTTGCAATTTTGTGGCAAGACTTGTTCTCACTGCAGATCTTAGCAACCTCGATGTACACTTCTTTTCTGTTTCTTCCATTAAATCAAGAACTTGCACCCTTTCACTTAGAGGAAACACTTTGCACCTCTTGTTGGCATAGCTCAGTTGCCAGTACCATTGCTCTTGTGCTCTGGGGCCGTGGGTAAATAAAGGTTATCTGGACACAAGCATTGCCACACCATGACAGTCGATCTGACCACCAAGGTGGCTGCTGAGTAACTAACATACATAGCGTGGAGGATACGTGGGAAAAACAATGAGCCATGTCCCAAGTGGCACGAAGTGGGACAGTAAGAGATGGCTCATCACACTCCTAAGAATGGCCAACAGTTGAATGCTTATGAGTTGCTTATTTCTGGAATTTTCTATGGGGGATTTTCAGACTGTGATTAACTGTGGGTAACTAAAGCCATGGAGAACCAAACTGCAGGTAAGGACGGGGAACCACTGTCTAGAGAAAAGAAGGGCCCAGGGAGAGAGTCATTTGCTTATCTATAGAGTTGGAGCAATAAATTCGGCAGGGCCAACCTTGCAGGGTCTTTGCTTGGATCGATGAAGCGAGGATGGAGTTCTGCTCCAGTGTCAGCCATTGTCACTAAGCTTCAAATGCTGTCCAGCTGTTCCTTCTTAGGGGTAAGGTGGCTGACTGAGGATTTCCCAGAGTGGGAAAATGTCCCAATGGTGAAGAGCCTGTAGGGGCCGTTGGAGAGACTGCCACCTTGCACTCCAGCAACAGCTGCTTGCTCCGAGCCATAGCCTCATTTCAATGACCCTGGGACAACTGAAATTGAGCCGCTCTTCTTCCCATTCTGCCCATTGTGTTTGTGGGGCTCATTTCCAAACTTGCAGGAGCCTGTTGTGTTGTTGCGGTCCCATGATCCATTAGGCAGTTGCTCTGAGGAGTCGGAGCAATGCCAGTACTCCCTCAGCTTCGGGAATCTACCACGTGCAAGGTCTCGTTTTGTAATTGTTGGGTATTCTTCTGGGATTCTTCTGTTATCTGTGAGGAAGACAAATTATGTTCCTTTTGGTGCATTCAACACACGTGCATGCAGGCAAAACATCCTCCCGTCTAGTTGCAAAACCAAAACATTTTTTACTGAATAGTATATTTTCCCTTCTTTGGAAATGCAGGCCAAGAGTGGAAATTTTCCAGCCAACGGAAGAGGTTGATGATGCTGAGGTGTTGAAGGTGTGTTACTCTTGTCCAAAGGGACCACGGATGGTCCAGGAGCCCAGACATCTGCACCTGATCCACAGCATCCCAGAGTGTCCAGCCTGGCAGCTGTCTGGGACTTCCCTCCCCTTCAGTGAAGTGAACAACACCATTTCATTTTCTCCCTGGAGACACAGTCACACACTCTTCTGATCTGAGTCACAGTAAAATGCAAATAGAATGAACATGCAGCAGAGTGAAACACAGGCTTAGGACTGCTCTTTGATCTCTCTTGATTAAATAAGTCACAATCATTCATGCAGTAACAAGTGTTTCCTGCTCCTTCCCTTAACTACATTGTGTGTGTGTTTGTATGACCCATTAACATACACACACTTCTCTACAATTATATGTAAGGAGGCTGGGCCAGTGCTGTGCTAAGTGCTGTGAATTCAAAATGAGGAAAAGACCCCTCCACATGGTGCTCACTCTCTAGCGATACCACACAGACCTGGAGACACACTCTCAGATTTGGACAGTGTTCAGAGGAAGACCCCAAGCAAGGCTATCTGGCAGAATGTGTGGTGGCTCAGCCGGAAGTTGAGTTGCAAGGCTGGAAGTCCACCATCAAGCTGGCAGCAGGATTGGTTTCCTCTGAGGTCTCTCTGCTGGGCTTGCGGAAGCCGTCTGCTGCCTGGGCGTTCACGTGTTCAACCCTTGGTGCCTGTTCTGTGTTCTAATCTGTTCTTTGCAAGGACATCAGTCGGGCTAGATTAGGGGCCACCCATACAACCTCATTCTTCACTTAATGACCTTTTAAACACGCTCTCTCCAAATATGCTCCCAATGTGAGGTACTAAGGGTTAGGACTTCAGCTTTGGGGACACAACTTGGCCCACAGCACAAGGCTAAGTTCAGAGTCACCAAGAGTAGAGCTGGGGGCAGGATCCCGGGGAAAGGCAGGAGCAAGAAAATTTAGGTCCATTAATGTGATCCACCTGCTACATGAGGAATTCAGAATTTTGATTTTGATTCATTAAATCATGGGGAGTCTGCAGATTTTTAACTGGGAGAGTATCATGATGAAAAATTGGATTTAAGGACATAGCAGTTCCAAATATATTTCTTGCTACACAGAACACTGACTTAAAGAAAATTAATAAAAGCAGATTCTAAATGTCACAGCTCTGATCCAACATACTGATTTCAGTGATCAGCTGCACAGTAGCCCAAGCTTGTACGGCTTCAGCAACCATTTTAGTCAATTTCACAGTTTTGTAGCTCAGGAACTTGGACTCAGCTAAACTCGGCACATCAGAGCACCCAGAGAGTGTTCCAAGAGAGACAGCGTGCTAATTTACAGCCTTCCAAAGACTGGACCTGGGAAGTAAGACGGAGTTACTTAGACTGCATTCCATTTGTCCAAGTTGCATTAACTAAGAGTGTAGAAGTCAGGCAGGAGCGGGCACAGGAGCTGGGCAGAGGATCCCGGACAGTCCTCTCACCTGAACTTGATTTTCCAAGGCTGTTCTGGAAAGCTCACCTTGGAACATTAGCCTGAGCCAGAGGTTTTTTGTTTATTTGAAGATTTATTTATTTATTTGAAAGGCAGAGAGAAAGAGAGAGAGAGAGAGAGAGAGAGAGAGAGAGAGAGAGAGAGAGAGAGAGGTGTCTTCCATCCACTGGTTCACTCCCCAAATAGCTGCAATGGCCGGAGCTGCACCGATCTGAAGCCAGGAGCCAGGAGCTTCTTCCAGATCTCCCACATGGGTGCAGGGGCCCAAGCACTGGGCCACCTTCTACTGCTTTCCCAGGCCACAGCAGAGAGCTGGATCAGAAGTGGAGCAGCTGGGACTAGAACCCGAGCCCATATGGGATGCCAGCACTGCAGATTGGATAACCTGCTGCGCCACACCGCCAGCCCCTGAGCCAGCATTTAAACACACAGTGGATGAAGAAGGATGTGGCTGGAGCAGGAAGGGCCTTCCTGCACCCCCTCTCCTCCATCCTGGACACTCCCCTACCCACGACTATGCAGACTGCTTCTCCGGGAAGCAACTTGTTCAAAGAGCTCCCCTTGCCTTGTCACAGAAAAAGAGCTCCTCTGAGCAGCTCCCCCTGGCGGCTGATAATTTGGTGATCCCTCACAGACAGATCCCGTGTCTGCTAATAGTACTTGCAAACAACATGAATCCATTCTCTTTACCCTGTTCCATCAAGGGGTGCACTGGCTCAGTGAAGCCTGCTTTAGGCCCTGGGTGACTGGCACCCCCCTCAATGACACACCTAAGACAGGAAGTCCACGTCGCCCGGCAACAACTGGCCCCAGATATCAGCTGCTGAAAACGAATCCAAGTAAGCCAGAGATTACGTTAATGGTGATGAGATTATCTTGCAAGCTGAGACTAGAATTATAGACATAAATGCCTTTTATTCAATAAAACTCAGACTGTAATGGCAACGGTGCATTAGCTCCCAGCAAGAGGAAAGAATGCATCAAGCATTTAAAGGGTTTCGGGAGTAAATTTTCAGACCAAATTGGATGAGAAGGAAGGAGGAGGAAATTGGGGGTGGGGGTGGGATGGAAACTGACACTTTGTGCAGCACCAGGCTCTGTTTAAACCAGCTCCTTCCATCTTCACAACACCATGAAGTATTAGGACGGGGCTGGGGTTTGAGTAAGGGTCTCCCTGAACTGAGGGGTGAGGTCCCCAGGTCTTAACAGTGATGGGGTTAAGCCAGGGGGCGGGGTGGGGGCGCAGGGAGTCACTCCAGTTGTGCAGTGTGAGTCTTGGAGAGGTGATTGGGTTGGATTGGGTTGTTAGGGTACAGTTCCTGGGATTGACTCCTGAGGCTTTGCACAGCTATGGACAGACGGGCACACTCATTGTCTTGTGCCATGGGATGCTCTGTGCTACCTAGTGATTGCCATCATCAGAGGTTGAATCCATGGGCCCCTGATCTTAGACTGTGCACCTCCAGAACCGTAAGCCAATAGAAATCTGTTCCTTTAACAAAGCTGGGCTGCCCCTGGCATCTCTGGTAATCCTGAAACAGTGACTAATCCCCGTGGTGTTTCCCACAGTGCAAGGTAAAACTCGGGCACAGAGTCATTTAGCTTATGAAAGGCAAAACCAAGATGCAGGGCCCGGCATTGTAGTATACCTGGAAAAGCCACCGCCTGCAGTGCCGGCATCCCATATGGGTGCTGGTTTGAGTCCTTGGCTGATCCTCTTCCGATCCAGTTCTCTGCTGTGGCCTGGAAAGCAATGGAAGATGGCCCAAGTCCTTGGACCCCTGCACCTGCATGGGAGGCCGGGAAGAAGCTCCAGGCTCCTGGCTTCAGATTGGCGCAGCTCTGGCCGTTGCGGCCAATTGGGGAGTGAACCGGTGGATGGAAGACCTCAGTGTCTCTCTGCCTCTGCCGCTGTATAACTCTGACTTTCAAATAAATAAATCAATCTTAAAAAAATGCAAGACGTGAACCCCCATAACCTGATGAAGCAAAAGCTACATCTTTGGTCAGAAGTGGAGAAGAGAAGGTCCATGGATTAGACTGTCCTGCAGGCAATGGCTTTACCCGCTATGCCACAGCACCCATATGGTGTTCTTGACCCAGCAGGTTGCCCCCAAAAAGAGGCATCCAAAAGGGATCCTACCAGATCCCACTGAAGAGTTGGCTTCTGGGCCAGTGCTGCGATGTACTGAGCTAAGCCTCTGCCTGCGGTGCCAGCATCCCATATGGGCACCGGTTCGATTCCCTGGGTGCGCCACTTCTGATCCAGCTCTCTGCTATGGCCTGGGAAAGCAGTGGAAGATGGCCCAAATGCTTGGGCCCCTGCACCCATGTGGGAGACCCAGAAGAAGCTCCCGGCTCCTGGCTTTCCTGCATTGGCTCAGCTCCAGCCTTTGCAGCTATTTGGGGAGTGAACTAGCAGATGGAAGACCTCTCTCTCTCTCTCCTCACTGTAATTCTACCTCTAAAATAAATACACACAATCTTTTTTTTTTTAAAGAGTTGGCCTGTTTTTCATAAGGATTTCCCAGTTAGTCCCTGAAGAATGGTGCAGATCTGCGTGTCTTCCCTAACTCGGAGCCCTGCTTTCTCCCTCCCCATGCTCCCAGCTCTGTCTCCACAGGGCCTGTGGATGGAACTGCACTGAACACACGCTCCTTTGTCTTTGGCCAAAGTGGCTTCCGCAGAGCGAGGAGCAGCGCATCCCTGTAGTTGGTGGGTTGCTCCGTGTGTTACCTGTTCCCAGGCGGCCAGAAGTTTGTCCGCTGGGGAGCGGTCCTCTAAGCTCCCAGCAGGTGCTTAGATCTTTTGATGCCCTCTGATCATTAGAAGCAGCAGAGTTTGAAAGCGTTTCTATCTGAGGATGCAAGCCTCACACTACTTGCTGACTGCGCGATGTTTTCACAGTTGGGATGAATCTGTGACCCAGTGTTTGCTTATTTTTGTTTCTCATCCTTGCACTCTGGATTCTGAGACAGCAAGGTGATGCAGGGTCCTTGACTAATTTTTTAAGATTTATTTATTTATTTGAAAGTCAGAGTTACACAGAGAGAGAGAGAGAGAGAGAGAGAGAGAGAGAGAGAGAGAGGTCTTCCATCCACTGGTTCATTCCCCAACTGGCCGCAATGGCCTGAGCTGCGCCGATCCAAAGCCAGGAGCCAGGAACTTCCTCCAGGTCTCCCATGCAAGTGCAGGGGTCCAAGCACTTGGACCATCTTCCACTGCTTTCCCAGACCATTGCAGAGAGCTGGATTGGAAGTGGAGCAGCCAGGACTCAAACCAGCACCCATATGGGATGCCAGCACTGTAGGCGGCGGCTTTACCTGCTACGCCACAGCGCCAGCCCCCGACTCTGTTCTTAATTTGTGTTTTGTTTTCCCCTGAGCTCTAAGGAGGCAGTCTTGGGCTCCTGGCTTGCTGCTGGATTTCAGAACAGGGTTGTGCTGTGGGGCAAACAGCAGGACCTACCTGTACATCTGTTTGGGGGACAGGAGGCATCCCTAGGAGCATGTCTGAGTTTGGGAATCTCCAAATCAGGCCCCGAGAGTCCAGAATGTCGGTGCACGTGGCTTATCTGGGAAAATAAGATGCTGATGGAGGGAAGGGAAAGAAGCCACGAGAGGAAGTTGGAGGGGTTGGGGGCGGGGTCTGGGAACCGGGGACATCTGGGGGCCCAGGCTGGCTGGGCATTCTGGGAAACAGTGGAGACGGCGCCTGGGGCGACCCCTGTGAGGAGCCAAGGCCCTAGGGCTGCTTCCAGGCGGACAACAATCGCCCCAGACTGCAGCTTGCCCCGTGCGGGTGCAGTTGGGCTCCCAGCAGGGTTTGAGCCAGGGGACTTGAAGATGATGAAGCCTGGGGGGACGTGGTGGACATCACCGTCCCTGCCTTGGTGCCACTGAGGAGAGCTGGCACCTCTGAGGACCACAAGAGAGGAAGAAGGGTGCTCCTAGGGTTGTGGAGAGCTCACGGCTCCCACTGGGTGGTCAGTGTGCCAAAGCTTATGGCTTCTTGGACTCCCGGCTGGTGGCTGGACTAAATTGACCACTCTTGGGTTTGCTTCCACGCTTACAGCCTGGGAATGAATTAGCCCTGGTAGGAGGGACTCGCCTGCGTAGGGGCACTCCACACTGCCCAGCTGACTCGAGTGGACATTCAACCAATCAGGATAGATGTCTAGCTCCAACAAGTGAGGTCAGAGAAGCAGGGATCAGAACCAGAACTGGCCAGTGGCAGTGGGGCCTCCCAGCTGTGCCACCTACTCTAATTGCAGGCAGAACCAAACCCAAACCGAGAGCTGAGGCCAGTGACCCTGGACTTCAGGTCCCAGCCTCACTGCAGCGTTCTCTCCTCTCCCTCCCGTGCTGTCTCTCCCAGCACCCCAATGCCTTCCTCTGGCCCGGAGCTCTTAGTTTCAGAATCCTCACTCAGGACAGGCTAATGGATCAGTCACTTACACATAGTATAAATGTAAGACCCTAAATCATCTGCATATCTCTGCCTGTGGAAGAAAAAAATGTGGAAAAAAAAAAACGTAGGGGGTGGGACCAGTGCTGTGGTGCAGTGAGTTAAAGCGCCAGCATCCCATATGGCCACTGGTTCTAGTCCCGGCTGCTCCACTTCCAATCCAGCTCCCTGCTAATTTACCTGGGATAGCAGTAGAAGATGGCCCAAGTCCATGGGCCCCTGCACCCATGTGGGAGACTCGAAAGAAGCTCCTGGCTTCTGATCGGCTCAACTGATGCATTGCTATGTGAAAAGACTCCTCTATGGGAGATGAAGGACAACCAAGCAGGCAGGAGAACAAAGCACAATGACCCAGTCTACTACTGGGTTTCCAGAACAAGGTGTGTGCAGAGCAGGCATTAAAGTGGCAAGTTTACAGAAGCGAGAAGCAGAGTTAACATGATAGTTTAAAAGAAGTAGGAAGAATGAGCAAATGGACAGATGAGTGGGGCTGTGGATGGATGGATGGTTGGCTGTGCAGTTGGGTAGGTGGATGGAAGGATGGATGGGTGGATGGGTGGATGGTGGGTGGATGTATAGATAGATGGGTAGATGTGTGGATGGATGGGTAGATGAAGGATGGATGGATGGACAGATGGATGGGTGGATGGTTGGATGGATGGGTGGATGTGTGGATGGATGGGTAGATGAAGGATGGATGAATGGACAGATGGATGGGTAGATGGTTGGATGGATAGTGGGATGGGTGGATGAATGGGTGGGTGTGTGGATGCGTGGGTAGATGAAGCATGGATGGATGGACAGATGGGTGGGTGGGTAGGTGGATGAATGAATGGTTCACAAGCTCATGGTTTCAGATAGTCTAAGAGATCACTGAAGCATTTACATTTTCCATCCTTTAGGGGTTTTTGCATATTACAAATATGGGAGAATTACGGTTTATTCATACAGCAATTCTTAGAAAAACTTGAGAAATAACAAGTTTCCTTCCATAGTCTGGCCATGATGTGTGTATATGTGTATACCATTTTATATATATGATACCATTTTTTCACAATGTTTTCCTTCTAATTATGGTTAAATGTAAAACTCAATTATGGGGGCTGGAGCCATGGAGTGGTGGGTAGAGCCACCACCTGCAGTGCAGGTGTCCAGTACAAGCAGCAGTTCGAGTCCCGGCTCCTCCACTTCTGATCCAGTTCTCTGCTATGGCCTGGGAAAGCAGTAGAAGATGGCCCAAGTCCCTGGACCTCTGCACCCACATGGGAAAGAGACTCAGGAAGTTCCTGGCTCCTGGCTTCGTATTGGCCCAGCTCCAGTGGGCCACTTACAGAGTGAACCAGTGGATGGAAGACCTCTCTCTCTCTCTCTCTCTGTCTCTCTCTCTGCCTCTCTGTAACTCAGACTTTCAAATAAGTATATAAATCTTTTTAAAAACCTCATATTGTGCTTCTACGGAGAGAGTGTAGAATTTGTGTTCACCATCCGGTAAACGCAGTACAAATTGACATCTTCTGGCTTTAAAAGCTCATTGGTGCCAATGGAATGTCCCAGATATGGGGCCAAAAATAAATAAATAAATAAAAGACTTCACAGAACTGCATTGCTGAGGGTTTTGGTGGCTTAAAAAGAGCCAAATTGAGGGGAATATCTCAAGCCCCTGATGGTTCTCTCTCTCTCTCGCTCTCCCCTCTAGTGCAAATACTGAATGTTAGCCAAAATTGGCATTTTGATGATTTCAAACCTATTGCAAACAGGGTTCCAAAAGAAAGGCAGAGTTCTGGAAGGAGAGCAGAAATCCAACTCAGAGACACACCCCAGAGATCTCCCCGTGTGTGCCCCCTACTTTCCTGCAGGGTTTATGTGAGTACACGGGGAATGTAACTCTTTAGGTTGGTATCATGGATCATATTTAAAACGCCCTGTGAGCTCATATGGACCAAATGAATAGAAACCCAGGCCTACGTAGGAGAAAAAATGGTCGCGTTTTTAATACAGCAGAGAGGGAACAGCTGGCCACCGCAGAAGTCTAATCTCTGATGGTTTGGGTTCACTCCGCAGGATGCAAACGTGCGGTTTCCTCCTGGGGCCCCGGGTGGGGTTCGTGTGGCTTGGCCTTTACTGAGAAGCTCATGAAAAGGAGAGGAAAAAACCACATGGTTGCCAAGAGTACAAAAAGGACGGGATTCGGTTCAGCAGGCCAGAAAGTTTATTGCCTGTTCCACAGTTCGTTAGGCAACCGGGGAAAGCCGCAATCTAAATGCAGTGGACTCTCCGGGCAATGAAGAAAGAACCGGCCATACTTTTCCCCCACAGGGCATCAGAAACAGGACTGGACCAAAGAATCTGGCAACAGGAGGCAGGGAGCACACCCGCCTGCCCTAGCCCACAACTAATGACCCTGTACAAATGAGTGTGCCACGGCGGGCCAGCAAGACGTGGGCCCCACCACCGCCATTGTCACTGAAGCCGCAGCTGCTACTTTTAAAATATATTTTATTTTATATTTTATTTGAAAGTCATAGTTACAGAGAGAGGGAGACACAGAGAGAGGGAGACGCAGGGAGGGAAAGGGGGAGAGGGAGGAGGAGGGGGGGAGAGGGAGGAGGAGGGGGAGGGGAGGGGAAGAGAGGGGAGGGGAGGGGAAGAGAGGGGAGGGGAGGGAGGGAGGGGAAGAGGAGGGGGAGGGGAGGGGGAGGAGGGGGGAGAGGGAGGAGGAGGGAGAGGAGAGGGGGAGGGAGATCATCGATCTGTAGGTTTACTCCCCAGATGGCCTCAAAGGCCAGGCCAGAGCCAGGAGCCAGGAGATTCGTCCGGTTCCCCCGTGTAGGAGAAGGGGCCCAGGCACTTGGGCCATCTTCTGCCGCTTTTCCCAGGCCATTTAGCAGGGAGTGGGATTGGCCGTGGAGCAGCTGGGACACAAACCAGCAGCTGCAGTCCGTGTGCTGGGCACAAGCAGCCCCTGGAAAGTACCGCCCTATCTTCTTTGTGCCCTGACACTGCCTCTGAGCCAGGGCCCCTCATCGCCAGTACTTGGTCACTTGCAAGGAACTGTTCCACGCCCACCCAGGTCCCCACATGACCCTTCCCTGCGGCAACTGATGAGATGAAAAACAGTCCCAGGTGGGATTCAGATGCAGGACCCAGGACTGAGAGCCCTGAGGGGTATCTCCAGGTGCCAGGGGCTTTCAAAAGGTTCACGGAGGGACCAGCACCATAGCGCAGCCAGCTAACCCACCACTTGTGACAATCGACATCCAATATGGGGCACCTGTTCAAGTCCCGGCTGCTCGGCTTCCAATCCAGCTCCCTGCTCATGTGACTGAGAAAACAGTAGGTGCCTGGGCTCCTGCCACCTACGTGGGAGATTCCGATGGAGCTCAGGACTCCTGGCTTCAGCCTGGTCACGCCCTAGCCATGGTGGCCATCTGTGTCCTGAAGCAGCAGCAGCAGCAGATGGGAGATACTTGTGTCTCTCTCTTCTCTCTCCCTGCTCTTCAAATAAAATAAATCTTTAAAAAAAATAAATAAGGCCAGTGCCGCGGCTCACTAGGCTAATCCTCCACCTGCGGTGCCAGCACCCTGGGTTCTAGTCCCGGTAGGGGTGCTGGATTCTGTCCCAGTTGCTCCTCTTCCAGGCCAGCTCTCTGCTGTGGCCCAGGAAGGCAGTGGAGGATGGCCCAGGTGCTTGGGCGCCTGCACCTGCATGGGAGACCAGGAGATACACCTGGCTCCTGGCTTCGGATCGGCACAGTACACCAGCCTTAGCAGCCATTTGGGGGTGTGAACCAATGGAAGGAAGACCTTTCTCTCTGTCTTTCTCTCTCACTGTATAACTCTGCCTGTCAAAAAAAAAAAAAAACTTAAATAAATAATTAAGCATAGAGAAATACAAGGACAAGTGCTGGGGGGGGGGGCGAGGGCGGGGTGAGGGTAGGGGTCGGGGGCCTGGGTGGGGCCCAGGGCGGGGCCTCGGCTTTGCCCCTCCCTCTGGACATTCTTGACTGGCCCTGGGGCCTGGGCAGAATCTCCAGGCATCACCCCCCACCCCCCAACACACACAGCGGGGTGGGGGGTCTTCTGGCTGCTGTCTTTGGGACCCCCACTGTCCTGGTGTGGCCCTCACAGTGCAGTCCCCAGAGCAGCAGCCTCAGCTGATCCAGGAGAAAAGCAGAGGCCTCTCGGCCCCACTGGCCATGGAAGGAATGGAGGGGCACAGGGAATCCTCATCCCCTGACCGCTTCCCAGCAGGTGCATCCCGGGACCTGCATGTCTGTGCCCCGTGAGGGCAGGATCTCCTGTCCTCTCTCTCCTGGCACCTCTGGGTGTGACTCCCTGCATCGGCCTCTCCCTGCTGGTGTTAGAAAGATGCTGTTCCGCTGAGCTGCGTTTCTGTTGCCTCCCAAAAGCACTGTGCCACAGTTCCCCTGGGGGACATCCACACAAGTGGCCCGCGATCCAGCCCACCACAGCTACATAGCAGAGCCCCACGGGGCTTGGTAACTTCTGAAAGGCAGAGAAAAAAATTCCACCTGCTGGTCCAATTCCCCACCTACCTGCAACAGCCAAGGCCAAGAGCTTAGAACTCAGTCTGGGTCTCCCACGTGGGTGACAGTGACCCAAGCACCTGAGCCATGACCTGCTGCCTCGCAGCGTGTGCACAGGCAGGAAACTGGAATTGGAAGCAGAGCTGGGCTGAAAACCAGGCACGTGGATATGGGATTTGGGGGTCCCAAGTGGCATCCTGACCGCAGTGCTGAACACCCACTCCCACACTCAGGTGCGGGGGTGGGGTCTCATCACGGTCATTTGCACTGTGAGCGGCAGATTCAGAACTGGTGCCTGACCCTGCCCATACTCAGCTGGTCCCCAAATCTTCGCCTTTGCTGATAAAAGTGACCCAGAAGCTGCTGCTGATAAACACAGATGTGACCTTGATTGGGGGGTGGGGGCAGGTCTCTTTTAGGTACAAATTCCAGGCTCTGCTGGAGGGAATAGTCATTAAGTATGGACATCTTCATAAGAACCCTGGCTCTTGAGCCAGCGCTGTGGCTCACTTGGTTAATCCCCCGCCTGCAGCGCCAGGATCCCATATGGGCGCTGATTCTAGTCCCAGCTGCTCCTCTTCCAGTCCAGCTCTCTGCTGTGGCCCGGGAGGGCAGTGGAGGATGGCCCAAGTGCTTGGGCCCTGCACCCCATGGGAGACCAGGAGAAAGCACCTGGTTCCTGGCTTCAGATCGGCACAGCACGCTGGCTGTAGCGGCCATTTAGGGGGTGAACCAACGGAAGGAAGACTTTTCTCTCTCTCTCACTCACCAACTCTGTCAAAAAAAAAAGAAGAACCTGGCTCTTTCAAATATGAGAGGCAGGTGGGGGCTCTCCATGAAAGTAGAAAACTCCCTATAAGAAATAAAAACAGGGGCCGGAGCTGTGGCATGGGGGGTTAAGCTACTGCCTGCAGTGCTGGCCCTGCCCATATGGGTGCCGGTTCAAGTCCCAACAAGCTCCCTTTCCGATCCAGCTTCCTGCTAATGCACTCAGGAGGTAACGGATGATGGCCCAAGAGCTTAGGTCCCTGCACCCATACGGGAGACCCAGATGGAGTTCCAGGCTCTTGGCTTCCACCTGGCCCAGCTCAGCCATTGTGGTCATTTGGGTAGTGAACCAGTGCATGCAAGATCTCCCAACCAAACCGGGAAGAAATTCTCAAGGCGTCTGTGACAAAAGGTGAGATGAGGTCATGGGGCTGGGGCCTCTCTTGCTCTCCTTCCCCTTCCCCTGGGGCCATTTGTTTAAAATAATAATTATTATTTTTAGAAGTTATCTACAACAAGAACCTGCCAAAGTCTCCATATTTGAGTATCTGGTGAAATACACCACGGAAAAATGGTGCTCCAAGGCCAGAAACCGAACAGGTGCAGCTGTCTTAGACCATCTGAAAAGAGCCCTCCCCACACCCTTCCAGGTGCTCCATCAACCCCAGCGCAGCCGCCTGTCCAGGCTCGAGGAGACCTGAAGCTGCCCCCGAGGCGAGTCCTGGTTTTATACCGTCTGACCTGGCGCTGCCATAGCCATGTGCACACGGCTTCTGCGTGCAGAACAATGGGGCGTGGACTGAGGTGACATGCGCAGTCTGCACCAGAACTTAAAGGCCAGGGCCAGCCGCTGGCCCTCCCTCCCGCTTTCTGACAGCTGCAGGGCAGGTACCCTGGTGGGAGCCAGAGCCGCCGTGGAGCCTGCTGTGAGCAGCTGAGTGATCGGGGCAGACATGTCCGGATTTAGCTTGCTCTCCAGCCCCTCAGAATTCTCTTTGGAAGCTTTGCAGTCTCATGTGCATCCTATGGGTCAACAGCTAAGACACAAGCACCCCAGCACACAAGCTCATGTGACAACCCCCACCCCCATCCTCACCCCCCCCGCATGCACACACACACACACAAACTCCTCTGGTGCAGGTCACCCAGGGTCCACGGCAGTGCCCTACAAACTGGCAAGTTTTTTTTTTTTTTTTTTTTTTTGACAGGCAGAGTGGACAGTGAGAGAGAGAGAGAGACAGAGAGAAAGGTCTTCCTTTAGTCATTGGTTCACCCTCCAATGGCCGCCGCGGTCGGCGCACCGCGCTCATCCGATGGCAGGAGCCAGGTGCTAGGTGCTTTTTCCTGGTCTCCCATGGGGTGCAGGGCCCAAGCACCTGGGCCATCCTCCACTGCACTCCCTGGCCACAGCAGAGGGCTGGCCTGGAAGAGGGGCAACCGGGACAGAATCCGGCGCCCCAACCGGGACTAGAACCCGGTGTGCTGGCGCCGCAAGGCGGAGGATTAGCCTGTTGAGCCACGGCGCCGGCCCAAACTGGCAAGTTTTATTAAGGAACCATTTTGCATGGCTGACTTTGCAGCACTCGGTTGCGGCAGGCGTCTAATGATATCGGCACCACGTGGCTCCGCTCTGGCCGTGTGCACACCCTGTAGTTCATTTCCATGCACTGGGCCCAGCTCACTGTGACTGACACCACAGCGCCGCTTTTGGCCAGCATGCAGGAGTTCTCTACTTGGGATTTCCTCAAAGCCGTGTGGCTGCCAGCAAGGGTGACCAGTTTTGCTTACAGTTAGAGAAGAGAAAGAGAGAGAGGCCCTCCATCCGCTGTTCACTCCCCAGATGGCCACAATGGCTGGAGCTGGGCTGATCTGAAGCCAGGAGCCAAGAGCTTCTTCCAGGTCCCCTCCTTCTCTCTCTATAACTCTGACTTTCAAATAAATAAATCTTTAAAAAAAAAGTCAAAGGAAAGGAGAGAGGGGACATAATCTTTAACACCTAGGACATGTGATGCGCTGTATCAGGGTAACTTGAAAAGTTCATTGAAAGTGGAATTAAACAGTATGTTTATTTTGCTGCAAAAAATTCTGAAATCCATGCATACAAGGGGTCTTTTAAAAGTTTAAAAAAGTGGGAAACTGGCGTTGGCAGGAGGTTAAGCCGCGACCTGCAACACTGGCAGCCCGTATCAGAGAACTGGTTCAAGTCCTGGCTGCTCTGCTTCCGGTCCAGCTCCCTGCTAATGCTTCTGGGAAAGCAGCAGAAGATGGCCCAAGTCTCTGGGCCCCTGGCACCCACATGGGAGAGCTAGATGGAGTTCCTGGCTCCTGGCTTTGGCTGGCCCAGTCCCAGCTCTTGCAGCCATTTGAGGAGTGAACCACAGAATGGAAGATTGATATTCTCTCTCTCTCTCTCTCTCTCTCTCTCTCTCTCTCTCTCTCTCTCCCCTCTCTTGCTCGCTCCTATGCAGGTAGATGATCAGAAAGATGCCTGATGTGGCAGAATGCTAAGGAGCAGGCTTTTCTGACTGCCCTCTGTCTATGGGAATTGAGCACCTCTTATTCAGAATCCTGGCTCAGGATTCAACAGGTGCAGGCGCGGTGGGTGGGGCCTCCCCTGCAGGCTGTGCTGGGCCAGATCCCTTCTGACCTGCTCACGCAGCAGCCTTCTGGACAGGAGAGAAGCCATTTGCTGTGGAGCCAAATGCCACCCAGGGCATGGGAGGCACTGTGGTGTGGCTGTAGACTGTGCTGGAAGCTTGGTTCCCTGTGGGGCCACGGCGGGGGTGGAGGGCAGGCTCATGGGGGTGATTGGGGGCTCCACCTTCAGGAATGTACTAAAGGGGGTGCCTGAACCAGTAGAAGGAAGCTCTATCAACCTGCCCTTCTCTCTCTCTCTCTTTCCCCAGATCACCACCAGCCACTCCCACCCACCCACCCACCTGCCCCCGGGTCCCAGAGGCGGAAGAGGAGCCCAGTTTGGAAACGCCCTGGTGCAGTATCTATCTGCTGCAGCCTCCAGTCCCCTCGCATCCTTGCAGAGACGGGGAGCTCACTCCTCCTTGGCTGGCTTTTTCCATCATCTCCAGCAGTCAGGCTCCAATAGCAACTCTCACCCAGAGCCTACGGGATCCCCTGGGGCCAATGCACTCCATCATCCCCACAACACCGGCCCCATATCTTGAGCGGCTCTCAGCTCTGGGGTCTACCCACAAGACAGTTTTCTTTTTCTCCCATGAGTCCCACCGCACCTCTTCTCCCGTCTCCTGCCTTTGTTGGCATCAGGTGATGGATTTTGATTCCATGTAAGCCTCCCCCTTGTCCCTAGGCTGGGACAGGGCTCTGGACCCCATAGTCAGGCATCACAGCCTGCTCTAAGCCCTCCTTCTTCAGGGACACAAACGGCACGGTTTCTGTTCTCTGGGTCTCACCATGGTCCTCTCTCACCATTACCTCTGCTTCCAGGGCTCAGAGTTGGAGGTTGTGGCTCGGCCCCGGCCAAAACCGAGTCCCTCCATGGGCCCCTTGCAGTCCTCTGCAAGGCACAGCTCCTAACAGCCTGAGCTGCCCTCAGCTCCCACTGCCAGCCTTGGGTGAGGGGGGTGGCAGGACAGAGTGGGACCATGGGTTGGGAGGCAGGCATTTGGCCTAGTGGTTAATACCAGTTAAGACACTCACATCCTATATTGGATGTACCTGAATTCAATTCCAAGCTCTGGTTCCTGACTCCAGCTTCCTGCTGGTGGGGGCCCTGGGAGGCAGCAGTGCTGGCTCAAGTACTTGGGTTCCTGCCACCCACGTGGGAGACCTGGACTGAGTTCCATGCTTCTGACTTTGGTCCACCCTCATCCTGCAATCGAGAGTACTTGGGGAGTGAAGCAGCAGACGGGAGCGGTCTTTGCCTCATGGATAACTAGCTTTTAATGTCTATAAAAGTCACAGGGAAAAGACCCATCACAATGGATGGAGAAGCCCGCCTGCGCACCTGCAGGAGGAGGTGGAGGAGTGTGAATGTTTGCTGGACCACAGTCCTAATAGCTCCAGAGGGTTAAGGATGGTCATTCACTGTGCAGGGGCTGGGAGAGATTTGCTCCTGCCTCCAGCTTGCACCTGTTCTGCCCGTTGTAAGCTCTGAGGCTGCCTGTGTCTGAGCAGATGAATTCTGTTTGCCAGATCCCTACAGCTGCCTTGCTTGCTCATCTGTTTTCCAACTGCTGAGATGGTGTGGCTGCTTCCTAGTCTATTCTCTGGGTCCTTCTGAGTTTGTAGCTATTAGAAATTACCTCTCTTGGGTTCTTCCTGTGCTGGACCAGTTCTGCATCTTCTGTTGTTACACAGAGTCACACGTGATGACACTGCATGGGACACGCGCACACACACACACATACACAAGTGCACAGGGAATTGGAGAAATCTGAATAAACTCCATGGGCTGTACCAATGTCACTTTCCTGGTTTTGAGGCTGTATTTATTTTTTTTAATGCATGTGCACTTTAATTCCATTCTCCACATGGATTTTTAGAAATTTTTAAAAATAATTTCTTATAAAAATTTATCCATTTGAGAGAGAGAGACAGAGAGACAGAGAGACAGAGAGAGACAGAGAGAGAGAAAGAGTCCATCTGCTGGTTCACTTCCCAAATGCCCAAAAATAGCCAAGGCTGAGCCAGGGCCAAAGCTGGGAGATGGGAACACAATCCAGGTTTCCCATGTGGGTGGCAGGGACCCAATTCCTTAAGCCACCACTGCGGCTCCTAGGGTGTGCATTAGCAGGAAGGTGGAGTCAGGGGCCAAGCCAGGACTCAAAACGCGGGTAATACGGGGTGTAAGCATAGCAACCATTTGGCCCAGTACCCACCATGTTTAGCATACTTCAAATATGCAAGATATTACCATCAGGAGAAACTGGATAAAGGGTATACAAACCTTCCCACACATGTTTGGCTATTTTCTTGGAATCTTTATTATTTAAAAACAAGATAAAAAATTCTCCTGACTCCTTGCAACGAGGTGTGTGGGGGGGGTGGAATTTAATGCAGCTTTCAAACCCCTGCCCTGAGTCGAATGTCCTCCCCTCCCTGAGTCGTGAGTTCTAACTCCTGGGTCAGACGTGTTAGTAGGAAGTGCCCATGCTGTCACACACAATGCTGCATCCAAAAATAACTACTGCTTTTCTTTGTTTTGAACATTTTATTTATTTATTTATTTATTTGAAAGTCAGAGTTAGAGAAAGAGAGGCAGAGAGGCAGAGAGAGGCAGGGAGAGAGAGAGAGAGAGAAAGAGAGAGAGAGAGAGATGTCTTCCATCCAATGGTGCACTCCCCAATTGGTCACAACGGCCGGAGCTGTGCCAATCCAAAGCCAAGAGCCAGGAGCTTCTTCAGGGTCTCCCGCGTGGGTGCAGGAGCCCCAGGACTTGGGCCATCTTCTACTGCTTTCCCAGGCCATAGCAGAGAGCTGGAGCAGCCAGGACTCAAACCAGCGCCCACATGGGACGCCAGCATTGCAGGTGGCAGCTTTACCCGCTACGCCACAGCACCGTCCTGCTTTTTTTCTACAAATGTTTGTTCTTGTAGTCCCCACTGACCTCGACAGAAACACCTTCCACTTGTGCAGGTGATAAGCCCCAGACAAACCTATCCCAGCACATAGTTTCACCCATGAAGCTGGCCCAGGTGATTTACAGACAGAGATGGAGGGCTTCTGGTACTTCCCATTCAAAACCTTGACAGACTAAGAAGCTCACATTCAAGGAAATGTTACTGGCTTACCAGGCGGTTTGATCCAGGCATACGGAGCAGACATGCTGGCTCCGTTTGCGCTCTCCCCTTGCCCAGGCGACAACGACTCAGCAAATTCACCAACTGGGAATTGGTTCACAGAGAGAGAAGGAAAGTTCTTTGTCCGTTCCTACAGAGGGCCTGCCAGCCAGCCTGAGAGAGCTGTCAATCAGTGCCGACACTGATGCCGCCTCGAAGTC
This sequence comes from Sylvilagus floridanus, assembly GCA_949820135.1. Classification (NCBI taxonomy): domain Eukaryota; kingdom Metazoa; phylum Chordata; class Mammalia; order Lagomorpha; family Leporidae; genus Sylvilagus; species Sylvilagus floridanus. Next base: position 3,193,721 of record OX463243.1, read on the forward strand.
CTCGGCTGAGAGGTCCAGACCTGTAACACGCGAGAGCTTGTGTGCCGGGTTCACCAGCCCTGAGCCCCTGTCCCACTCCACATGACTGAACCAGCTTTGTAACCCGGACAACACACTGGATCTCTCTGAGCCTGGGCTAACACAACAGTAACCTGGCAACAACGGTGCCTTTTCTGAATTGTGTGGGTTCAACTACGTTCGTCAGACATTAGGCACAAAATATTCGGCACAAAATAGGAGCTAAATAAATGGTGAGGCTGTAGATGGTGGCCCCAGTGTGGCTTGTCCGGTGATTACAGTGGACATGCGACTTCCGGGCAGCTAGGACAGCCTGCGAGGGCCCCTGGCCCAGGAAGAGGGTGGGTCCCAGTTCTTAGAGCTCCTCGTGAGTTTGTGGTACAGAGAATAGGGCTTGAATATAAACTCATCCCCAAGGAAGAGCACTGGGAGGCGACACTCCTCCAGCCGATTATTTTGTCCTAAAATACAGATCGAGTGCCATCACTGCTGGCTTGGGACACCCCCCACCCACACCTACACCGCTCCCCAGTGAGCAGAGTCCAAGCCCACAGCACGGCTCCCAAGTCCATGACTGGACCCTGCTTCCGGCTCCTCCGCTCCATCCTCTGCCTGGATGCCTTCCCTCGCCTCTCATTCCTCATCTGCCAGTCCCCTTCTTGAACTGCTCGATTCCCCAGGATCTCCCTGCATTACACACCTCTCCCCGGGGACCGTGGCAGCATCTGTCACCCCGCCCCTTGTCCCAGCACACTGTGCCCTGTCCCCCATTGCTATCAAGTTGGTTTTGACCAATGTGACCAACAGACTTGGCATCTGGCTCTCCCATGGGGGCCCCGAGTTCCTTGCTCCCTTTTCCATTCCTTTAACATCACTACGCCATTGGAGTTTGCAAAATGCTGCTACCCCTTAAGCAGCTTTCTGGATCTGGTATTTGCCTCCAATCTAATGGCATTTCACCTCCAGGAACAGAACAATCTATCGTTTAGGTGAAGGGAAAGAAATTTATTTTTTTGATAGATTTACAAACAACTAAACAAAGGACAGAGATATCAAACACAAAGCTTTGGGGGTGTGTGTTGGGGGGGGAACAGCAACCTAGAGGTATTTTGCTACAATTCTGCAAAAGAATCAAAGCCTTCATCAGTGTTTGGGCAAGGACATGACATTTTGTGTCTTTCAAAATATAAAATGCACCAATGTCAGCGCAGACCTCCGATCAGACAAGTGCTGTCCCTGTCAAGTCCATTGCCAAATCGCATTTGCTCAGACTTCTCATTTCACGTGAGCTGTCATCCTCTGCTACCAGTTAAAAGCCTCATTTTGAGGCAGCGAGTGCACACATTTGGATGGAAGAGAGCATTTGCAATTATATTTCAAGGGGCTTCCCAGAGCTATAAAGTCAGAGCTATAAATGTAGGATGTGTGACGTTAATTGTCAACAGAATATGAAAGGAGTCTGAAATTAAGAGTGAGCTCCACTCAGCGTAGTGGATCGGGGGGACGGAGGTGGCACCCAGGGGCACAGTCAGAAAGCTGGGTGACCACAGACAAGTCGCTTAACCTCTCCTGGAGGAATTTCTTCATCTAAGTGAGAGAAGGGCATTTGATGATCTCTGAGGGTCCAACCAGCACTATGGGGTCTCTGGAAAGACAGGGCAACCCCCAAATATTAAGTAGAATCCATGAAACTGAGCCAAATGGGCCACCATGCACAGCCTCAGTATTCATGGAGCTGTTATTTTGTGCTGAGCTTTGTACCTGATGTAGTACCAATGTAATTCAATCCACGCAATTCAAAAATGGCACCGCTGTTGCCATTTTGCAGTGGTGGGAGCCCAGGCTCAGCGAGATCCAGTGTGTCATCTGTCCCACATCACAAAGTTGGTTCAGTCACGGGCAGTGGGACATGGACATGGACTTGGGGCTGACAGCCAAGCCCTTCCAATGAGGCTATGCTTTCTCTTAGCTCCTTGCCTTTCCCTCTTTTTAGAAAAGACACCCAAGTGTCGATTCTGCACAAATCTCACATATTGCACTCATGTTGTCTACACCTTTTCAAGGTTGCCCAATAGCTTATTTAAGTCCGGCTCGACTTAAAGCAACAATGTGAGTTCTTGGGAATACTGGGTCCTGATTCACCAATAGAGACTATAAAATAAGGACTTGGGTCCAATGAAGAGAAACGGTGGCGTGAGGGAGGTACAAGCCTCCCGAGCTTGCCTTTCTAGTAGTTCACTGGGCAAAGTGTCTCCAATGATCATGAAGTCTTAGGAATTTTTTTCCACCCAAAACAAAGAATTTCTAGGCAGTTCAGATCAAAAACAGAGGGAACAGAATAACTGTTGATCATCGTGGTTACAAAACAGACAACTGTGTTGTGCCCTTTTCCCACACCCCATATGTGGCTGCTACTGCCCCAGGTCTTTTAAGCCCATGAGCCATGAGTGTGATATTGGGTGATTCCATTACATGGACATTTAATCGTCTCTACACAGCACAAGCTGATCCCACGTTAACCAAGGAGAGCTACTGCAAACAGCATCCTGCATCCAGTTATTTGAAAGAAATCTGCCGTGAGTTGAAATCCCAGGATCTCTGAGCTAGGACACAAAGTGTACCCCCTGCAGCCTGCTGGAGACCACAGGCTGCTGGAGAGGTCAAAGCCCAAAACCATCGCTTCAGAGCCGATGGTGAACTTAACACCTGTGGGTGGCACAGCTGTCCCTTATAAATTCCTTGCGGGGAGAGCTGTGACCTGGTTGAGGACTGCTTACAAATTCACCCACTGCACCGGTTCTAGTCCCGGTTGCTCCTCTTTCAATCCAGCTCTCTCCTATGGCCTGGGAAAGCAGCAGAAGATGGCCCAAGTGCTTGGGCCCCTGCATCCGCGTGGGAGACCCAGAGGAGGCTCCTGGCTTCAGATCGGTGCAGCTCCAGTCGTTGCGGCCATCTAGGGAGTGAACCAGTGGTTGGAAGACCTCGCTCTCTGTCTCTACTTCTCTCTGTAACTCTTTCAAATAAATGAAAATCAAACAAAAAAAACTAAATTCACCCAATGAAGAATTAAAGGTACATTCTTGGTTCATCTTCCTACAGGGACCTTTGAAGGGATACAATGTCAGAGACAAGTTTCCACTTTTCTATGTCTCTCAAAGTCAGTTTCACTGTTCTGGCGAAGCTGACATTTGAACATGCAACGCCAAAAGTCTGCTCTTCAGGCATGGGGCCAGGGCCTGCTCACAACTGTTCCTCTGCCCACTCCTCTTTCTCCAAGTCCTCTGCCAAGTGTGTGATACAACACCTCCCATTCAGGTTGCAGCAGACGGTACCTGCACACAATCAAGTATTGCTTCTCATCAGAGACCGTGCTGGGCTCCACACACAGCCACCCGCACTGCACACCCGTACACCCCAGGCAAGTGCACCAGGGTAGAGGGCTTGCTTAACCTGGGGGCTTCCCTCAGGAAGAAACTCACATTCTGATTCCTTGGCACCTTCAGGCTCACAAGTAGCACCAAGCTTTCTGTTTGTTCCCAGTCCCTGCATCCATCTAGACAGCAACACAATTCTGTTTGTCTTCTCCCTTTCTAACAATGAAGTCCACAGTGAGCATTACTGGCAGCTAGGCCATGCAGTGGCTGACCTGGATCCCACCAAGAAAGCGTGGGATCCAGTGGGGTGGTCAGTGGAGCGCCCAGAGAATGCCAGTGTGGTGGGACAGAGGCCACTGCTGCTAAGCCTCAGGGTCCAGTGCACATGCCACTGCTTTACCACATTGAGGGGATCACAGGTCAAATGCTGGGCCCACATCCACAAGCCCACTCTTGTGCCACACTATGCTCCTCAGACAGATATGTGGAACCTGGAAGAATGCTACTTTATAAAACTCCCAGGGCTGGTGCTGTGGTGTAGCAGGTTAATCCTCCACCTGCAGCACCTGCATCCCATATGGGCACCGGTTTGAGTCCTGGCTGTTCCTCTTCCGATCCAGCTCTCAGCTATGGCCTGGGAAAGCAGTAGAGGATGGTCCAAGTCCTTAGGACGCTGCACCTGCTTGGGAGACCTGGAAGAAACTCCTGGCTCTTGGCTTCAGATTGGCACAGCTCTGGCAGTTGAAGCCAATTGCGGAGTGGACCAGCAGATAGAAGACTTCTTTCTCTCTCTCTCTCTCTCTCTCTCTCTCTCTCTCTCTCTCTCTCTCTCTCTCTCTGCCTCTCCTTCTCTCTGTGTAACTCTTTCAAATAAATAAATCACAAAGAAAAGATAAAAAAGTGTAGCCAACAACTCTATCATAAACTAACACAAAGTTGCAGAGTGTCATCCATCTTGTTGTTCTGCACCATAGAAAGGTTATATACTTCTAACTAAAATTGCCTCTTGGAAAAAAAAAAAAAACAGGTAATTTGGGGCTCATTTCTAGAACCTGCCTGTGAATGTGACAAAGAAGCTACTGAGTCAACTGATCTTCCCAGTGAAAATGTAAATTCTTTAAAGAAGAGGAAGCAAAAAAATTTACTTTGGACAGGTCTATTAATACAAAATTCCTCTCTCTCGGCATGGATGGAAAAGTGCCTTGTCCTACACCATCACCTGTTTTATTAGACATAAAATTAAAAGAATATTCAAGGCTCTGGAGAGGAAAGAAGATCTTTTGTCTCTCCCTCCATCATTCTGCCTTTCAAATAAATACATCTTAAACAAACAAGTATCAGAACAAAATTTTAATTATTTTGGTGCAAATTACCCTGAAACCCAAGTGTCGTTTTCTCATACACACATCTTCCAGGAACTTTTTCAAGATCCCCCTCTACATTCCCATCTTTTTTGCACCCAAATAATCATCTCTTTTCCACCTTCTTTTTCGAAGTTCCTTCTTATTAGCTCTGAACACACCCAATGAAAAGTCTCATCACTGGAAGAAATACTCTAACTTTAGGGCAATAATGACAAAAATGTGGCTCACTTCTGGTCCAGCAATTAAAAACTGGTTTGCCTGAGGTATTAGAGCAACATCTGCTGTTTTTGCCCCGTGTCTAACAGAACTCAGCCCTTAAACTTCCCGGCCGCTGGGCGGTGGGGGCGGTGGAGTCATAGCTTCAGGAATGGACACTAGGAAGTGCAGACCTACCTGTGCTGTGCAAAGGCAAATGCAGGACAGTGACTCACCGGCCTGCAGAAGTCCCTCTCGGTGCAGCCAGTGTCTCGGTGCTGTTCCTTTGACGTTGGTGAGCTCTTCTCCGGGGGCTGCAGGACGGCCGCTGGCGACTCTGCCTTTCTTGCCAGGGAAAGGCCTTGTTCTAATATTGCCATCGCCAGGGCTGACATCCACTCTGCTGGGTCTGGCTCAGGTCACGTGCCCACGGGCCCCAGCGAGTCACGGGGCACGTTGGTGAGCTCACAGCACAGAGATCCAGACCATCAGTTAAGCAGAGGTGAGAATGAGTATCTCCCTCCAGGGATGTGGGGATTTTCCCATATGTGACAGTCCCCGTGGTGGAGTCTGGGACATCGTTTCATTGTGTACAGCTCTTGTGGGAAGGAGAAATGAAACATTGCAACTGTACATGGGCACTGTCCTGGCTACATGACATACAGACAACAGCTGTGTACAAGGGATATTTTCAGAGTTTCAAGTCTATATTTCTATGTGTGGTTACACAATTCACTCTATTTCAAGGGCCCACATTTTGAAACAGAAAGAAAACAGATGGGAGTGTCAAGAATTTCTAAGAATATGAGGAAGACAGGAGGAAGCAGCAATTACTGATGAGGTGAGGGAAGAAGGGGAGTGTGCAAACAGAAACAATGTCAACATCGTTTGACTTCATTGTATCTTTAGCACAGAACGTCAAAGCAAGCCCTTAGTTTTAAAAATTCTCTACCATATCGTTTAGCTGGAGAAAAATGTACAGAGAAGCCAATTCATTTTCAAAGGTGCAGACTTTTATTAAACTCTAGTCTTTTCTATTTCAATTTTCAGCAACAAGCATATTTTGCCTTTTACAATTTCTTCACATGTGCCATTTCTTAAGTATCTTTTTATGGTTTCACAGTACATTACAAACATTTGCAGGATCATGCATCATAATTACTCGGACCAGGTTTCTGCAGCCGTTCACCTCATACTCGGTATTTTTTTCAATGATGTCTTTAAAAGTTGTACACCTGGCATCACAAAAGTAAACTTTGCAAAATATTTGGAGCTACATCTCTGACCTTTTAAAGTCATCTAGGATTCCAAGGAGCAGAGTACCACAAATCCATGCCCACGTCACAGGGGTTTGTATGTGTGTTCACAAAAGCACATCCACAAAGATCCCCACAGTACTCAACAGACCGCCAACCACATCCTAAACTCCAGGTCCCTGTGCGACCCCAGAAATGCCATTGCTAAGAGAGCCCATTGCTTGGATGTGGGCCATACATAGTCGGCAATCTCAAATTGGGGTGGGGGAAAAAGGCTAATCATCCAATGTGCCCAACATTCAGCCAAGCTCTAAAGAAACAGATCTGACAGAGGATTTCGGGAGTCTGCCTTGTCAATAGGACTTTGTGGAAAGAAGGGGTGACCACAGACCTGAGTTACTGCACTCTTAAAGCTGCCCAGGACAGGCACGTAAGAGTGCTCTGTAAACACAGCTGACAGGGGACATCTCGAGGGTTAAAGAGACTTTCTCCCAGGCTTGCTTTTCTGTAGGTTGCAGGGATTTGAACAGACTTTAATCAGAGAAGTATTACTTAACAGTGACATTCTAGTGTATCAAGTAGAAATACTGTTTCAACAGTTTTCCTCACGGAAAGAACTCGAGTTTGTATACAGCTACTAAACCTTCACCAAAACAAGAAAAAAATGCATCGATATTTAATACTTTGCAATGTTTAAGGTCTGACTAGGAGAACAAGATTGATAAGGATACATTTGAAGATTCGTTACTGTCACTTACTACCATGCAAACAATTCCATTAATACATTTATCATCCACCAGCGCTTAAACTAACACAGTCATCTTGATTTGGGTGCTGCTAATTTAGAGAGAGCACATTCACTGCTCTCAGTGCCCTATCTGGAGCAGAACTCCAGGTTACTCGGTAATTAGAATTCAGACAGGTCCATGTTTCTACAAAAAAACTAGAGACTGATTGCACTTCTCGTGTTCAAGCAAGTCTAGGACCAGGACAGAAGGCCCACGGGAAGCAAAGGGTCCTGCTTTCTACCTTGCCTGGACAGATGTCACAACTTCAAGACACTCTCAGGTTTTGCACAGTCCTTGCTCTTGGGGAGGTGGGGAGAGGCAACAGGTGAGCAAGTTGTCAAGAGACCCTGGCTCTGCCTGAGTGGCCCTGTGACCTTATTTGACCTCTGTGCCTCTATTTCCTGGACTGCACCAATCGGTGACCCTCAAGCTGGGAACTCGCACAGGCGGCAGGTCCTTGGGCCCCAGCCCTGATCTACACACCAGCAATGTGTGTTTGGAGAGGTTTCCAGGCACAGAATTCAAAGTTCCAAATGCAAGGTGAATCAAAAAGATCTACACTGGGTCATTAGACTTAGTTTATCAGGCTTTGTCACTGCTGCGCAGGGCAGAATATTAATTTTCAGGACTATGGTATTGAAGATTTTCTCCACCATTCTTTGGGAAAAAAATGAGGCCACAGAGTTAACATGAGGGCAATTTTAGCTACTAGTAGCCAATAAAATGAAATGTAGTTACAGCCCTAATTAGGAAAGTTGGGATATTAAGTTATTTTTTATTTTTCCAAAGCTACTTACTGTTGACAAAAAAATCATCTTTTAATTATAAAGACTTTCCCTTCCATCTCTTTAATAAAAAAGGTATATTCAAGTTTGTAATATATGCTGAAAGTTATACTTAATGTAAAATGTTCTAACAGTACAAAGTAAGAGATTTTTACACTGCTAATGTAATAAACTTAAATTGCCAAGTCATCCCGAACATGACAGTAACTGTAGTTACCTGACATACACGGCTACCTTGGGTTTTAGTTTCTAATTTTCAACTCTGTAAAAGCCGCCAAAAATTCTTATGTGGGTGTAATGGCTCCATAATCTACTCTCTGCAAAAAGTATGATTTTAATGGCAGATGTAAATTATTTACATTATAAAATAGATTAAAAAATTATAATTATAAATAATTAAATAAATAGTACTTTCCCTTGCTACAGTATCCTGATCTTTCCTAAATTAAGGTTTGTATACTTAGAGAACTGGTTCGACTTCCCAGCCCGGTTAATCTTTATTTCCTGAGATGGATAAGAAGTAAGTGCCTTTCAGCTGCCCCTACTATGTTTTTAAACACGGCTCCCAAGACAACAAAAAGAACTTACACTGCAGAGGCAACACCTTCAGTGGTACAAAGAAAAAACATCACTGGTTTGGAAAACTGTAAACCTGAGAAGCACGTTTAGAATGTCTTTTCCATTATAATTAGTTGAAAAATATTCTACTCTAGGAACAAGCGAGGAAGACGGGTGCCCAAACACTTGCATCTTGGCAAGAGCCTGTTGCTGGGGTATCTTCTGGGGTGTGTTTTGTCACAACAAAACCTGTTGCCCATCGCCTGAAGACAAAGGCGTTTCCTGCAGCAGTTTCCTGCTGAAACTGAGGAAGCTATGGCCACACAAATGCTTTCCATCCACTGCCGTCACCTTGGGCTCTACCTTTCGCATCAGCAGCAGCACTGCTCAGGGGACGCTCACGAAACACACCATCAGGGAAAAGAGGTGTACGAACACATCTTTTATGATATGTACAAACACACCCATACATCATAAAAGACTTCAGACTAGCAAATTGCGCTTCTTTTCTAAATTCATCAATGTGTCCAGAGATTCTCACACAGTGCTATGGACCAAATCATCTGAGCTGGCCGAAAAGGATGACGAAATGAATGCAGCATTTAATAGAGTTTTTATTTGCTTAATTTGGTAAAGGTAGAATGTGATGGTTTCAAGGCAAACGCTTGGAAGATTTCAGTCACAACCCATAACATGATTCTGAAGCACAGTCTTCGATATTTACCCGACCTTACACAGACACATCTATAGAATTCCATGTACAATATATACTGGTCACCAACGACTCAGGGATTCCAACAGCTCTAGAATTTAGATGTCACATTCTGACACACTGCAGGACATAACTATAACGAGATAAAAAATCCATGCAATGCTACTCGGGTTTCTTTTTAAAAGTAAATCTAGTTTTTGATCATTCAATGCTATATAAAGTGCATTGAATACCTAAAATAAAACAAGTGCCAATTTTATCACGAATTAATAACATATTTATTGTCTTGAAACCAAACAGGCCCAAGTTACTTTTCGCCCTTTTGAGTCAGTTCTCTATAAACTCATTTCTCTCGGCTTCCCCGTGTAGGGTATTTCGCTTCTTCTTTGTGGTTAGTCAAGAGATGACAGGGGGCTCAAGGGAGGTGCGTTCTGGATAGTTCTGAGTCAGAGAGCGCTTCTTCGTGAGCAGAAGGTTCATAGTCTCCCACATTTTCGGTCAGTTCGATATCTAACTCATCATTACTTTCTGCGCTGTAATCAACTTCTTCAAGGAACCGAGGTTCATCTTCATCCAAAACGTAAGTGGTAGGGCTGTGGTCAAAACATACACAACACGCAAGACTTCATGAGACGCTGCTGTTCTAACAGAAGGCTAGCTCACTAATCGGGATCAACTTGGATTCCCATAGAATACGAGCAGCTTGTACTAATTTTTAAAATGTTGTCCAAATGAACAAGCTGAGAGATGCATGACAGTTGAAAGCTCCTTGTATGAACAATCAAGGGTGACATGCTTACTTTCAATTCTATCACAAGAGTGTCAATATACATCCTACTCAGATTTCTAAACAAAAAAAGTGGGGCTCTCTCATTAGGTTCTTTCTTGGAAGGATTTCAACCGTTTGCAGGCTATTAAGATTTATATGTAAAGTTCTGTAATAATTAATGTAAACCAGGCCATATAGGAAACTGTAGGTATCTGGTTCAACTGATGCACTGACATCACTTGTGCGAAGACTATCGAGTGATCAGCCATCATAAACACAGCCCAAAGACCCATTCCCACGGCTGCCGCAGGTCGGGAATAAAAGTGAAAAACTAGTGAACACTCCGTCCTGAGACTAATAACTCTCCCTGGGGACACAGAGCAATGTCTGCCCGAAAGCACTCAGCACTTCTCAATGCTCAGTAGGTAGGCTGGCTGGGAGTGAGACCGCCTCTCCACTAGGTCTCATGACATACTCTTTCTTCTTGAAAAAGAAGTCACGCCATTCTGATTTCTCTCCATTTGTGAGATATCAGACACACGTGTACACTGTAGCAAAGAAACATCACAAACATTTGCAAGTTCCGAAGGCAGTGACCAAAACCACTGTGATTTCATACAGAGGTACGTTTGTTTAAATCCTGTCTGTTTCCAAAAGGCATTTCCAAAAGTCAATGGATTTAAAAGCCATCAACTCAAATAATGCAAAGGAACAATAAATTGCTAAGATGATCAGAGAAGCAGATGTCATTAGGCACCTAAAATTAGGGCATTCCTGCAACTGACTGTTAAAATCCAATTTGGATACCCACAAGGCAAGGATGGAGAATTAACGGATGGTATAGTTCTAATTTTTGAAAAGGAGAAAACAAAATCCACCTGGCAAGAGCACTTTTTTCCTAGAGTTACTTTAATCTTACTCATTAAAGAAAAGAGAAAAATGCATTGGAAAACCACCTTGAGCTAATATTATATGGCAAACTCCCTCTGCAGCGCTCAGAGCTTGCCATGACAGAGCAGTCCTGATAAATCAAGCTGAACCCCATACCTAACGCAAGAACAATGTCACAAGTTCAATACTGTAAATCAAATATGTAGAGTAAACCAGCTAGGTCTTTAAAACATGAAGCTATATCGAAAGAGAAGGTTATGTGCCCTTTAAAATGCCTGTTGCCATCTTTCTTTCTTTCTTTTGGACTACAATCACTCGTTTCCCCTCCTTGTTTCAAATTCTCAGGAGACATCCTAGGTGAGTCTTAGAATAGATGGAAATGGAGTTAGAGGGGGAGGTAAGAGAGAATTGAGAAAAGGCGAGTTGTCTATTGCCACAGACTCGGGTGTCGCTATTTTCTTCCTGGAGATGTTGTAACAAGAAGTGACCATGGAAACGCAAGGAGAAGGACCTGCTCCAAGGCCACGCCCTGTGTATGCACAGGGGCTGGACCCAGAGACAGGGTGCATGGGGATTGATGTATCCTGACACAGGCAAGGAGTGCACAGCCTCTGTGACGTGGCTGGCTGGGTGAGTGGGCTCGCAAGACATGAATCTCAGCCTCCCAGGACCCCAGCAGAAAGCAGAAGGCCATATATAAAAGTGGTTGTGGGGACTGCAGTCATGCACTGGGGTCGGGGCCAGGACCTAGCTTTCCACACGAAAGTGAGTTACCAGAAAAGTCAAATCAATCTGAACTAAAGGAAAGGGTTTAAAGAAAAAGCCTTGTGTCAGAGGCTACGAGGAAGCAGGAGAGGAATGTGACATGGGAGGGACAAAAATATCCCAGATGGAGCCAAACAAGCTAAACAGCAAGAACACTTAGAACAATGCTGATATTAGATGCTGATGTGCGCTTTAAAAAAAAGGAATTATTTATTTATCTGGATGGTAGAGTTAACAGAGGGAGAGGGAGAGACACAGAGGTCTCCCATCTGCTGGTTCACTTCCCAAATGGCCACAACAATGGCAGTACCAGGGCTAAGCCAGGAGCCTGGAACTCCATCTGGGTCTCCCATGTGGGTGGCAGGGGTCCAAGCACTTGGACCATCTTCTCTTCTGTTGCTGTTCCCAGGCACCTTAGCAGGGAGCTGGTTCGGAGGTGCAGCAGCCAGGACACGAACTGGCTTGCACATGGGATGCAGGTGTCTCAGGTGGAGGCTTAACCCGCTACGCCATGGCGCTGGTGCGCACTTTTTAAAACAAAGCAGCACACCCTGGAGGGCAAGTTCTTGAAAAATCAGAAGCAGCACCACGGCAGGGAATGTCCACAATCCAGAAAATAATTTCACTGTGTCAGCTCTTGATGGTGGCTCCTTCTTCAAGCTGTGATGGGAAATAAGGGTATGAAGTAGTCCCCTCCTCTTATCCCACTCCTGTGACTCACACCGGCTCTGATATTTCACTCCTGTTCCTGCAGATCCCAACAAACTCATGTTCCAAGACCTCGCTTCCCTTAGACCTACACGCCGCGACTGAAGTAGACCACACGTGACCAGCAGCTGTGAGGAGGCCCGGTGCTCCCCGCAGAACACGAGCAGGATCAAATGGACCAAAGGGAAGAGGAAGTGGGTTGGAGGAACAGGCAGGCACGGCAGGGGTCGGGGAGTGAGGAGAGAAGGTTCCAGGCTTAAGTAACTCAAACACTAACGCAGTAGAAAGAAAGGCAGGGGTTACAACTCTCAACACTGACACTAACCTTTGTCATACTATACCAACTGCCATGTCCAATCCCTTTATTACTAGATCTTTCCATTCCATGAAACAGTGGTGAAAATCCCTGATAGCCTGCTGTTCTGATCTGCTTCATTCCTCTCTGCTTCTCACCAGCTTCCCGTTGTCTAGACAGTCCACAACAGGTATCTAGAGAAAGGTTCTTGGTGGACAGCTCTTTTTATGTGAGGAAGCCCATCGACTTTCATCTGCATTAGGATGATTCCCAAATCCAAATTTCTTGCCCCCACTTCTCCACTCAACTTCTCCTGGAAAGCGTGGCCTTGCAAGATTGATTCTCAGGGCTCTCTCACTGCAGCCTGTTGGAAACACAGCACTGCTCCCCCAACCCAGAGCCTGCTCTAACACAGCACTGCTGCTCCCCCACCCAGAGCCTGCTCTACCCCAGCACTGCTCCCCCACCCAGAGCCTGCTCTACCCCAGCACTGCTCCCCCCACCCAGAGCCTGCTCTACCCCAGCACTGCTGATCCTCCACCCAGAGCCTGTTCTACCCCAGCACTGCTGCTCCCCCACCCAGAGTCTGCTCTACCCCAGCACTGCTCCCCCACCCAGAGCCTGCTCTACCCCAGCACTGCTCCCCCACCCAGAGCCTGCTCTACCCCAGCACTGCTGATCCTCCACCCAGAGCCTGCTCTACCCCAGCACTGCTGCTCCCCCTACCCAGAGCCTGCTCTACCCCAGCACTGCTGATCCTCCACCCAGAGTCTGCTCTACCCCAGCACAGCTCCCCCACCCAGAGTCTGCTCTACCCCAGCACTGCTCCCCCACCCAGAGTCTGCTCTACCCCAGCACTGCTCCCCCACCCAGAGCCTGCTCTACCCCAGCACTGCTGCTCCCCCACCCAGAGTCTGCTCTACCCCAGCACTGCTGATCCTCCACCCAGAGCCTGCTCTACCCCAGCACTGCTGATCCTCCACCCAGAGTCTGCTCTACCCCAGCACTGCTCCCCCACCCAGAGTCTGCTCTAACCCAGCACTGCTGCTCCCCCACCCAGAGTCTGCTCTACCCCAGCACTGCTCCCCCACCCAGAGCCTGCTCTACCCCAGCACTGCTGCTCCCCCACCCAGAGCCTGCTCTACCCCAGCACTGCTCCCCCACCCAGAGCCTGCTCTACTCCAGCACTGCTCCCCCACCCAGAGCCTGCTCTACCCCAGCACTGCTGATCCTCCACCCAGAGCCTGTTCTACCCGAGCACTGCTGCTCCCCCCACCCAGAGCCTGCTCTACCCCAGCACTGCTCCCCCACCCAGAGCCTGTTCTACCCCAGCACTGCTGCTCCCCCACCCAGAGCCTGCTCTACCCCAGCACTGCTCCCCCACCAAGAGCCTGCTCTACCCCAGCACTGCTCCCCCACGCAGAGCCTGCTCTACCCCAGCACTGCTCCCCCACCCAGAGCCTGCTCTACCCCAGCACTGCTCCCCCACCCAGAGCCTGCTCTACCCCAGCACTGCTGCTCCCCCACCCAGAGCCTGCTCTACCCCAGCACTGCTCCCCCACCCAGAGTCTGCTCTACCCCAGCACTGCTCCCCCACCCAGAGCCTGCTCTACCCCAGCACTGCTCCCCCACCCAGAGCCTGCTCTACCCCAGCACTGCTGCTCCCCCACCCAGAGCCTGCTCTACCCCAGCACTGCTCCCCCCACCCAGAGTCTGCTCTACCCCAGCACTGCTCCCCCACCCAGAGCCTGCTCTACCCCAGCACTGCTCCCTCACCCAGAGTCTGCTCTACCCCAGCACTGCTCCCTCACCCAGAGCCTGCTCTACCCCAGCACTGCTGCTCCCACCAAGAGCCTGCTCTACCCCAGCACTGCTCCCCCACCCAGAGCCTGCTCTACCCCAGCACTGCTCCCTCACCCAGAGTCTGCTCTACCCCAGCACTGCTCCCCCACCCAGAGCCTGCTCTACCCCAGCACTGCTCCCCCACCCAGAGTCTGCTCTACCCCAGCACTGCTCCCCCACTCAGAGCCTGCTCTACCCCAGCACTGCTCCCCCACCCTGAGCCTGCTCTACCCCAGCACTGCTCCCCCCACCCAGAGCCTGCTCTACCCCAGCACTGCTCCCCCCACCCAGAGCCTGCTCTACCCCAGCACTGCTCCCCCCACCCAGAGCCTGCTCTACCCCAGCACTGCTGCTCCCACCCAGAGTCTGCTCTACCCCAGCACTGCTCCCTCACCCAGAGTCTGCTCTACCCCAGCACTGCTCCCCCACCCAGAGCCTGCTCTACCCCAGCACTGCTCCCTCACCCAGAGTCTGCTCTACCCCAGCACTGCTCCCCCACCCAGAGCCTGCTCTACCCCAGCACTGCTCCCCCCACCCAGAGCCTGCTCTACCCCAGCACTGCTCCCCCACCCAGGGTCTGCTCTAACCCAGCACTGCTGATCCTCCACCCAGAGTCTGCTCTACCCCAGCACTGCTCCCCCACCCAGAGCCTGCTCTACCCCAGCACTGCTCCCCCACCCAGAGTCTGCTCTACCCCAGCACTGCTCCCCCACCCAGAGCCTGCTCTACCCCAGCACTGCTCCCCCACCCAGAGCCTGCTCTACCCCAGCACTGCTGCTCCCCCACCCAGAGCCTGCTCTACCCCAGCACTGCTCCCCCCACCCAGAGTCTGCTCTACCCCAGCACTGCTCCCCCACCCAGAGCCTGCTCTACCCCAGCACTGCTCCCTCACCCAGAGTCTGCTCTACCCCAGCACTGCTCCCCCACCCAGAGCCTGCTCTACCCCAGCACTGCTCCCTCACCCAGAGTCTGCTCTAACCCAGCACTGCTGCTCCCCCACCCAGAGCCTGCTCTACCCCAGCACTGCTCCCCCACCCAGAGCCTCTCTACCCCAGCACTGCTCCCCCACCCAGAGCCTGCTCTACCCCAGCACTGCTCCCCCACCCAGAGTCTGCTCTACCCCAGCACTGCTCCCCCACTCAGAGCCTGCTCTACCCCAGCACTGCTCCCCCACCCAGAGCCTGCTCTACCCCAGAACTGCTCCCCCCACCCAGAGCCTGCTCTACCCCAGCACTGCTCCCCCCACCCAGAGCCTGCTCTACCCCAGCACTGCTCCCCCACCCAGAGTCTGCTCTACCCCAGCACTGCTCCCCCACCCAGAGTCTGCTCTACCCCAGCACTGCTCCCCCACTCAGAGCCTGCTCTACCCCAGCACTGCTCCCCCACCCAGAGCCTGCTCTACCCCAGCACTGCTCCCCCCTCCCAGAGCCTGCTCTACCCCAGCACTGCTCCCCCCACCCAGAGCCTGCTCTACCCCAGCACTGCTCCCCCCACCCAGAGCCTGCTCTACCCCAGCACTGCTCCCCCACCCAGAGTCTGCTCTACCCCAGCACTGCTCCCCCCACCCAGAGCCTGCTCTACCCCAGCACTGCTGCTCCCCCACCCAGAGCCTGCTCTACCCCAGCACTGCTCCCCCCACCCAGAGTCTGCTCTACCTCAGCACTGCTCCCCCACCCAGAGCCTGCTCTACCCCAGCACCTCTCCCCCCACCCAGAGTCTGCTCTACCCCAGCACTGCTCCCCCACCCAGAGCATGCTCCTCCTTCTAGTAGTCCCAGATCACACCAACCAAAATTACCCCCATGCAAGTCAGCCACAGCGTCCCTGGCCCCACTCCTCGTCTCACACTGCACGTCACCAGCCTTCGCCTATGTTGCTTCCTCTGTGTGAGGTCTATGTCTCACCACCCTTCTGCTTCTGTTTCTTTCAAAACCCAGCTCGCGCTCCTCTTCTGATATTCTTCCATAAAGCCCACCTTGGGCCAAGTGCCTTCTCTCCATTCCCACTTCTACCCTGCACACACATTCTGTAGGAGCGCTCACCATCTTCAGCTGAGACCACCCACTGGGGCCTGTATCCCTCAGTAGGATGTCAACAGCCTCAAAGTCCGGACTGGCAGCTTCCCCATCTGAGTCCCTCCTGGCGGAATTCTTTAGGACAAGCCCTGAGGTCTGACAAGATCACCAGTTTTAGTCTGGAGTATGATCCCATCCCATTGAAATTACATTACTGAAAACGCACTGCAGGCACAAGACCAATCACAGGAACTCATCTTTACTTTATTATCAATTCTAACGCATGCTTCTTGCACACAGCTTAGCAGTGTCTTCATACCCATCATCTCGCTTTATTGTTGGGACAACCTTCACTTAAAAGACAGACCAGCCCCTAAGGTCACTTGCCTGAGGGTTCTAAAACAATCCTTGTGTGTCGGCAGATGGGAATTCAAATGTCCTTGGAACCATAAGGAAAAGAGAGGCCGAAACAGGAGGTGACTATTTCCCATCTCTGTTACTTTGCTTTCCTGCCACTCCTGACTGGTTCCCCTCATTCCCTTCTTGCATGTGTACTCCTTTTCCGTGTTTCGTTTCATTTGCCAACGGCCCTTTCCATTCTAGATTTTTCCAATCTTTCCATTCTAGATTTGAGTTCTTACGGTGAACAGGAGCTAGGCATTAAGAAAATACTACACTCTAAAAAAGGACAAACATTGCTTCATGCAAAATATCAAAACCTGTGCTCCAGGAGCCTTCTCAAAGGATGAACGCATTGACACACTCTGCTGCACGGCACCACTACAATGCACAGAAGGTTTACGATGCCAATTGCTTTCTAAAGAAAACAAACAATTCTGCTTCATGCTAGTAATCACTACACAAAATTAAACCTAAGAAATCTACCTTCTCTCTCAAGCACCCACCGTCTACTTCTAGTAGAGCTACTCTGCCAGCCGCAGCAGCAGATTCAAGACCTGCACTGCCCACGGAGCCAGAAACTCCAGGCTTCTGCCTTCATTCTTCTAATCAGCCGGGGACCCAGAGCTGAGCCCAGGGTCTCAAGTGCAGGGCTCTCTAGCTCACAACGCTGTTTGGCTCAAGTTAGGTAATAAATGCGAAAACACTTACTAACATTATAACACAGAATGTTATTATGACAATAATAAAACCTATCTTGTTAAAGAAAAAAGGAAATCAACTTTTCTCAGCTTCTAAGCAGGTCAGACAGCAGCCTGTCCCTGGCCAACTGGACCAAAACACTCGTTCTAACCTCTGTAGCCCAGAATCCTCCCTTATGCAATTTTGAGAATAATCTACCTGTTTTAAGACAGGACAGTAAACAGACATCATGGGGAGTGGGGAGGGGTGTTGTAACCGATGCACAAACAGAAACATTCCAGTTTGTGGACTGCCTGTGTCTGGCTTTCTTGTGTTGAAATGTCAGATAAGGTGAAAGCACAAATACCAGAGGATAATTTATTTATATAGTTTGATTCCAGTCTTCTGAGATAATTACATCACATCCTAAATATCACAAAATAAACAAAGTCATCCGCAGAAAATACAAGTAACAATTTTTGTCAGTAGATACTGCATACACACAGAGCTAGTGAACAGAATATCTATTTGGAAAAAATGGAAACAAATTTGCCAACTTATTGATACTTTTGTTGAAAAAAGTACAAGCCGACTGCAGGAAACAGTCACTAAACTCCACTTCACTTGCTACCCATCTAAAAGCATTCCTTACACATAAAGAGAATGTTCAATGGTTAGAATACCATGCAATAGAGTTCCACAAACTGAAACCAGTGTGTTTCAGTAATTCTGCTTATATTTTGGAGTGTGATACAAGGTATAACGAAGGGATGGGAGTTTCCAAGTTAGAGCTGGGTCCAGTTCCTGGTTTGTTCAGGCACTGCTCCATGGGTCCTTGGGTCACTTCATCTCTCTGAGCTTCAGCTGCACACATATGTAAAATGACCACAAAGCCATCTGTCTCTGACTGTTCTTACGAGAACACTAGACTGTCTGACATGACCACACTCAACAGAAATTCATCCAGTGTCCCAAGACCAGGTTCGGCGATTTGCTATGGAGACTCCAGACTCAGCAAACAGTCAGGTTCACGGTTGTGACTTATTACAGTGAAAGGATACAATGCAAAATCAGCAAACAGAAAAGGTGCAAGGGGCAAAGTCCAGTGGACACCAAGGTCAAGCAAGGCGCAGCTGCTAAGAAGCAGGGGAGCCATCCAAGTTTTCAGTAATTTCAAAGGACTGCAGGCAAAAATTGGAGTTCAGAACTGCCAAGTTTCCTGAAAGAAGGGAGTTGCAGAGATGTGACCCCAGTACTTGACAGTTTTCTCCTAGAGGCATCTGACAAATTCTTAAACTATACAGAGCAAGAAGCTAAAATAAAATGCAAAGCAGACAGCAGCAAAACAAACAGAACAAAATAAACAAATGAGCAACGGGTGTATCGGCAGTCTTGTGGAGCTAAGGCCAGGAGGAGCCTTGGGCCTTCCATGGTGACCTCTGGAGGGCTACAACCTAGAAACCGGGGGAGGGTAAACCAAGCATTAGATGACTTTCACACATTTTTGCGCCCTACCTAAAGTCAGCTCAGGAATTGAGGTGTTCTGCTGCGCTCTGCTCCAACAGCCTACCAGAAGAGAGAAAGGAGGAATTTATTTAGAGCCTTTAGTTTTGATACACAATATCTGGCATTTGACCATTATTACCCAAGTCATGTCAAGAAACAGAACATGAAGGAAAAAAAAAAAAGTCCACTAGAAACAGATTCAGAGCTGGTGCGGTATTGGAGTTTGTCAGATAAGAACTTGCAAGTAACTGTGAAACAGCTGACAACAGCAAGAATTAAATGGAAAGGGTGAACTGAAAAAATAAATGAAGTTAAGAAGTCCAAAATCGGTTTCACAGAACTAGTGAAGCAGAAATAGGGAATCAGAAAATTTCCATGTGGAAGCAAAAAGAACAGAAAAAAGGACAGCAAAATTAAAAAAAAATACTCACAAAAATTAAACCTTCAGAAAGAAAAGCATGTGGCAGAAGCTACAATGAAGAGCTGATGGTTTGGGGTTTTCATGAACAATGACAGACTCCAGCCATGTATTTAGGATGGACTAAAATTCCAACAAAGTAGAAGAAGTACAAGGAAAATCCACTGTCAGCACTCATAGCAAACTTGCTGAAAAACAACAGCAAACAGCAAAGGAAAGATATCCAGAAGAGACACCCCCACCTTCAAAGGAACAAGAAAAGTAAGACTGACAGCGACGTTCAACAAAAACAGTGGGTGCTGAGTTCACGGAAGTGACATTAGGCATCCTAAGATCGCAGCATTATCTGTGAAGAGGTGAACAGTGATTAACTTGTAGCCTAGTAACTCAAGGACTCATTCTGTCATCTCGGGGCTCTCAGTACAAGAGAATGCAGAGCATGGAAGAAGCTTAAAGAGAGACAAACATGGAGTAACAATAAAATAATTAATTTCAAAGCAGACAAGGGAGACTAAAGGAACATAACACAGGTGAGACTAACAGGAAGTAAATATGGTCCCTGATGGCTCTGCTGCCATCAGTAATTCATTACATGGCAATGGAGTAACACTCCAATTAAAAGACAAAAATATACAATCATAAGATGCATACAAGATTCACCTATTAATTTTAAGGACACAGAAAAGCTGAGAGTAAAAGGAAGGAAAAAGACAGATTATGCAAATGCTAACCAAAGAAAGGCAGGGTAGCTGTGGCAAAAAAAAAAGAGAATAGGAAAATACATTTCATGATGCTAAAGGGATCAATCCGCCAATCAATCGACTGATCGATCCATCCAGAATGGCGTTAACAATGCAAACGTTTTATGCATCTGGTATGTAACCTCAAACTACGTACAGTAACATCGACAGGACTAAAAGGAGAGGCAGACATGTTCAAACACATAAAGAAACATGCAAATACCTGTTCTTCTGAAGTGTGGCTGGACTCAGGAAATAGAGAAAGTGGCTGAGATCTAAGGGGAGAGTGGCATGAGAGGACAGCTGTGCTGGAACCCAGCCGTGGCGGAAACAAGAGGGGCTTGAAGAAGACTGGGAGGGACCTAGGCAACAGGAGACTTCAGAAAGTGCTAAAGCCGCAGGAAAGCTCAGAAAAGGGAGGCGCAGTATCAGATGCTGCGGAGAAAGAATTCAACATTATCTTTGGGATGTTGACACCAGAAAAAGTGATTTAAGTCATGTGGTGAGGGCAGCAGCAGACTGGGCTGTAAGTGAGCAGGTGGAAGCAGACAGAGCCCTGCAGGGGCACTGAAGCGGGGACAACACCACCTTCCGGGGCAAGCAAGAAGACCAGCCGCAAAGCTGGCTACAATCCGAAAGCAGGAATAACGGACTCAAAAACTCGACTTTATCAGGAATATGCGAACACTGCACTCAGCAACTGAAGACAGCGTGTACTGAGAACGTGTGTATGTATGCTTCCTTGACGTCATGTGCTACATTCTTATTCTGAAGTCTCAAATAAACACATGTGAGAAGAATGACTTCACTTTTCCGAGAAAAGTCTGTAAGCACAGACGGTCACCACATTCGCGGCACAGCCAGGTGATGGAGACTAACAATTACGAATGGGCTCTCTCTAGGTCTCAGGAGGATCATTGAACTCTCTCGCATTCAGCAGCACAGCTTTCACTATGACCCACTATGTCTGGGATCCTGAAAGGTTTACATCAGGGGCCACCTCTTGCTTATGTCCCACGTACTTTTCTGGATTATTTCAATCTCCTCTGTGTTTGTGAATTCAATAGCATTTCATCCACTTACACAAACACAAATGCTTTACACTTAGTTATAAGCAACAATGGTTTCCAATGGACTAGAAACTGAGAGAGCAATTTTCAGTTATATGGCATGATTTATCTGCCTAGAAATTATTCCAATAGCAATTCAAGCTGTAAGAATTCTCTATGTGTTAGCAATAAATAACTCCTAGAAATGCAAACCTGACTCATGAATGTTTATCACAACCATTAAAAAATATCTTTTTTTCTTAAGATCATCTTAAGTAGTAAACTGTACAAGTAAAATAAAGCATGTTAGTATCAGTAAGCTTTACTACACAGCTAGGTACCAGAAATTGCAATTAAAATCTGGACAGAGGACGGGTGTTGCGGTGCAGTGGATTAAGCCATTGGTTGGAAAGTCTGCATCTCAAATGGGAGGTGCCTAGGATGGAGTTTTACCTCCATGCTTCCAACTCACCTTCCAGGGCCTACCCTAGGAGCAGCAGACGATGGCTTAAGCACTGGGGTGATGGGTGGGGAGAGTAAGGACTATTCCAAGTTCTGCTGAGCCCCCCAAAAGCCTGCTACTAGGTGTACGTCCCCACAGCTGTATTCCTAAACTTCTCAAAATCACCCCCTAAGGAATATTTTAGACAGCTATTTTTCCTAATTTCTTCCTTGATTAACTACAGCTAAGAATTAATTCAAAGGGTAAAATCTAAATCTCATAAGATCCAGCTAAAGATAGAATGGACCAGTTAGAAGGCAGGTTAGGAAAAACACCCAGAAGAAAGCACAAGAGACAACAGGGTAGAAATTTATTCACGAGAAAACATGACACAGAACATATGAAAAGGTCTACCTAAAATATAGAGGAAATCCCAGAAGGAAGGAGAGGATGGGGCTGGGGCAGAGACAAAGTCTGAAGAGAAAATGACTGAGAGTTTCCCAAAAATGACAGACACCAAGCCATACATACAAAAAGAGAGAAAGGAAATCCTGCAGACTGAGAGACTTGTAAAAGCAACTTAGCCTTCCAGCAGGCCACCTTTCCAAGGGCAGCAACGAGGCCAAAGGCTCCCCTGACGGCTCAACAGTGAGCAAAAGCCAGCAGAATGCTTTCTTCCAGGGCTGGGAGAGAGCAAATGTTACCTCGCTTCTCTCTCCAGAAAAAAGAAGGTTTAGACATACACGTTGAGAAGAAAAATGACTTCAGATAAAACCCCCAATATAGGGAGCAATGATGAGAAAAGAGACGAAATGTGTGGTGGGACCCACGCCTGCATAAAATGTCTGTACTGTTGAAAGTACTCACAGTAACAGACTGACAATAGCAGTCCACATGTGTGTGTCGGGGGGAAATGGACTGGACATGCTCTAAGGATCCTGGATTGTCCAAAATGAGACAGAAGTACAAGTTTACATTAGGAGTTTGACAAACGGAGAATTATGAAATAAAGCCAAGAGGATAAAACCAGCCCCAAAGAGGGTGAAATAAATACCCTTACTTGCAAAGAGCCCCAGTCCAGCCACGAGTCTACTCAACTCCAAGGCAGGCAGAGGTAGCTCCTATAAGGCTTACAGAGCGCCCAGAGGCAGGAAACCAAACCCAGACCCATTAGCCCAGTAGCTGGAGTGGAGATGCCCACACTTCAGAGAGATTTCACAGATTATAACGTCAGAATCGATACAGAAAGCCACAGCCGAAACCTCCTGCACTCAGTAACTTGTCCACACAATTCCTAACCACTGAGGGATGGAAGACTAGTACCGTGACATCACACAGCGCCACGGGCTCGGCTGCAAGCCCTTAGCGCAGACACAAGACAAGGCGTGAGGTGGGCACTTTCTCCTCCGAATGAAGTCGAAGAACTACCAGGCTCGCGAGAAGAATTCACTGACACTGTGGGATTAAACGGCAAAACCCACAACCAATTTCAGGGTCTCCAAAGAGTAACCACCACAGGGATCCTCTTCTGATCCAGCTCTCTGCTGTGGCCCAGGAGTGCAGTGGAGGATGGCCCAAGTCCTGCACCTGCATGGGAGACCAGAAGGAAGCACCTGGCTCCTGGCTTCAGATTGGCTCAGCTCCAGCCGTTGTGGCCATCTGGGGAGTGAACCAGCGGATGGGGAGACTTCTCTCTCTGTCTCTACCTCTCTCTATAACTCTGTCTTTCAAATAAATAAAATAGATCTTTAAAAATACACACACACACACACACACACACACACACACACACACACAGAGAAACAAACAAAAAATCGAATTAGATGAGAAATAGAGTCAATAAAATACAAATCTCTCATGAGATAAGCTCTATGGATAGTGAATTATAAACTGCTACTGGAGACTCCACCTAGGGGCTGGCGCTGTGGCGTGGAGGGTTAAGACACTGCCTGCAACACCATCCCATATGGGAACTGGTTTGAGTCCCGGCTGCTCCCCTTCCAATCCAGCTTCCTGCTAATGGCCTGGGAAACGCAGTGGAAGTTGAAGAAGCTCCTAGCTCCTGGCTTTTGCAGGGTCCATCCAGCCTGCTGCCATCTGGAGAGTGAACCAGCAGGTGGAAGATATCACTCTCTAACTCTTTCAAAATAAATACATAAATCTTTTTTTTTTTTAAAGACTCTACCTAGAGGGAAGGGGTAGAAAATAGGACAAGACAGCTAACAGACATGTGTGAAGAAGAGGCTCCAATACAGGAATTCTGGAAGAACACCATAAAGGGAATGGTTAAGAAGCAGTTTTCAAAGAGAAAGTGGTTCAGAACTCTTCACTCAAATGTGTCAAGGTCTATTAAAAATAAACCCATTCCTATACACAATGTGCCAAAGTTAAATAGCACTGGAGGTAAGGATAAAATCTTAAGAGTTGGAGGCAGCAACATTCTGTTCTAGAACAATGCTACTTAAAGTGTGATCCACAGACCAGTGGATCTTTCGTCCTCTGACCACGAGGACGAAAGTACAAATAGCAGCCAGCATGATGTGTTTAGAAACTCACACAACAATAGGACACTGTGACTATGTGCCTGGTGACCCACAACGAGAAACTGGAGCTGAAGCCTGTATTCCCATAGGCCCCTTCTGCCATTGTCATAGTATTTCATTCTGATATTGTCACTTGAGTGTCAATCAAACAAATCGGAAAACAGAAACTAGCTATTTGCTCTGGCTGATTCTAATGCACTCTCAAAAGCTAGACCGGTGAGAAGATAGCGTGAGTGGGGTCGACTGAGAGAAGAGGCAGGCATGGCTGGCTCACGCTGCCCTGAGACGCTGGCAGTAGATGGATATATTTACTGAGGACACATGGTGGCTGCTGTGTGCAAAGCGGATGGGAGCAAGACTTAAAGAGGTCACGAGAGGAGCCCTGGCAGGGGACGACGGCAGCTGGAACTGGCCTAACGGCAGAGATGGCTGGGATATGGAAAACCAGTGAGACGTTTCAGAGCAACCCGAGAGCGCTGGGTGATTGATTAGACTAAAGGCAAGGCAGGGAGTGAGAGACGCCAAGACGTGAGCAGCTAGGTGGACGGAGAATGAAGATTTGCTTTGGGACAGGTCGGGGGGCCGAAGTCTCAAGCTGGGTTGTAGACAGGTTAACCCAGTGTGCAAGTGTGTGTGTCAGGTTGGAAGCTGGACACACAGGTCCAGAGCTCAGAGACGGAGAATTTAAAGCCCTGAGAACAAATGTCACCCACAGAAGAGAAAAGGGAAGAAGATGCTGAAGAAAAGCTCAGAGAATATTTATGGTCACCTCCCACCTGCCCCTCCTTTTTTCCTCCTCAACAAACATACTCTAGGGCTTTCATTTCCAAGGTAACTGGTATTAGTGACCACTAAATGACGAATACAAAAAGCTAGGAGAAAAGAGGTTAAGATACGTACAACCCTTCACCCACTTTACCAATAAAGTAAATAATGACAAGAATCTACAATTATTCCTGAAGGGTTTCTGAGACACAAGAGAAGGATAGCTGAATGAATAAGCAACTGCTATAAAATTACTGAAATCATAAATGGTGGTAACTGAGAAAAGCTTTGCTAAAATAGGGGTGGGACAGAGGGTGGAAGTCTGGCTTAGTGGTTAAAACACTGCTTGGGGCACCCACATGCCATATCAGAGTGAATGGGTTCCTGTCTTGGCTCTGCTTTTGATTCCAGTTTTGTGGAGCGTGTGCCTGGGAGGTAGCAGTGGGGTCCCTGACGTCCATGGGGGACACCCAGATTGCATTCTGTGCTCCAGCCCTGGCTGTTCAGGGCATCTGGGGAGTGGACCAGTACATGGGAGATCTCTCTGTGACTCCTTCTCTCTGCCTCTCAACAAAACAAAAATAAACACGTTTTCAAAGACGTCAGACTTAGAATCAACAGTACGTGCCAATGATCCTGTCTGAAATTCTGAAGCTGGCTGGGATTGCCTTGAGCCTACACTCAGAACTTCTTTGCTCCCTCTGTATTACATGGAAACTGGTTCAACAACAAATGTGCACTGAAGGCTCTAGCAGTGGACTACATTACAGTGGAACCACTGGCTCTACAGTCACCACTCCCCTCAAAGCACCACATCGCCTGCGGCTTGCGTCCATTCCTAACGTGCTGAACTTACACATTTTACACGGAGGATGCATCAGATTATCATTCCATGCTTAACAACACTTTCTCACTTTCTCACTCTTGCTCTCTCTCTGCCTTTCAAATAAAAGCTTCAAAAAAGTGGGAAGAGAACATAGCCTTGTGGCACACTGGGTTAACCCTCTCTCTCTCTGCCTGCAATGCCAGCATCTCATAGGAGCATTGATCTGAGTCCTGGCTGCTCCACTTCTGAGTCAGCTCCCTGTAATGAGCCTGAGAAGGCAGAAGATGATGGCCCAACCGGCGTGGTGGGCGCAGCGGGTTAACGCCCTCGCCTGCAGTGCCAGCATCCCATCTGGGCGCTGGTTCAAGTGCAGGCTGCTCCTCTTCCCATCCAGCTCTTGCTATGGCCTGGGAAAGCAGCAGAAGATGGCTCAAGTGCTTGAGCCCCAGCACTCACACGGGAGACTTAAGTTTCAAGCTCCTGGTTTCTGCCTGGCCCAGACCCAGCCACTGTGGCCATCTGGGAATGAACCAGTGGATGAAAGATCTCTTATCTCTCCATCTCTCTGTAACTTTGCCTCTCAAATAAATAACAAATCTTAGTAAACACACACACACACACCCATTTACTATTTCTTCTTGAGCCTAGATCTGAAACTGGCTACCTTGATTCTTCCACTTTAGCTTTTGTAATCGCCCAATAAGCCTTTCTATCTTACCTCAATTAGTCTATTTCCCATGGCTAATTCTGTTTACCCTACATTCAGAAGCTGTTTCTTTGCCAACCTTTATCTAGTACCTTTTAAGTCGTAGCCTAAAACTCAGGGAAACTTTCAGACACACCGAGGCCATTTTAAAGTATTGCAGTAACTCTTCGCTGTCAGTGATGGTTCGCTGTTCCCCTTCGTGAGCCCCGCTGTGCCCCTGCACGTGGCTGAGCTGGGCGGCTTCCATTCCCATTGGCTCCCTTGGCACACCGAGCTCTCGCCCCTGCTTCCCGTTTCTTCTGTTCTCACAGAGCCTGGACAACACTCTGCCTGCAGTAGGTCTGCAGTAACACCACAAATAAGGACTCAAGAAGAGGACAAGGCCAGCCAGCCAGCAGACACCACATGGCAGGCTCTGAATTACCAAGACTGCCTTTAAAAAGCTCCTCGCTTTGGAGAGGTGGAGCCTGAGCGGGGTGAAGAAGATACCCAAGAGAGGGCAGTGGAGATGGGAGACTGTGATACACAGGTGGGTTGACCAATAAGTAAAAATACTAAACATCACGGGAGCCAGGCTTCTTCCTGTTAAACAAAGGAGTCAGAAATTCAAAAAATAGTCTGAACCCCTAGTTATAGGATTGGAATGAAAGGTTTCACTGGGAACTCCAGATTTTCAGATTATGTCTATGTTACACGGGTAAATATGTAAATATATTCTAGGTATCTCTGTCTCCTGAGAGAACTTGAGAGCAGTGACACCACAAAAGCCTTCAATACAACCAATATCTAGACTTACTGCGTTACACCAAAAGCAATCAAGGAGCCCTAAAGAAACGGCCGATCCCAACGCTGGGATTAAACTAAATGCAAACACGTGCCTGGAAAGCCTGTGTGCCAGAAAGGAAGTCAGTCCTCAGAGCATGACGGGAATATGTTGTTCAAAGAGGCCAAATCCAGGCAACTGTGAGTTTCAACATCAATAATAATAAAAACTCATTGAATTAAAACTGTTGAGCCATAAGTCAACACATATACATTTTAAAATGAATTTAAAGTTTCCTAAAAGATAGAATATTGGGACTGGTGCTGTGGCATAGTGGGCTAAGCCTCCACCTGAGGTGTCAGCATCCCATATGGACACTGGTTCGAGTCATGACTGCTCCTCTTTCAATCCAGCTCTCTGCTATGGCCTGGGATAGCAGTAGAAGATGGCCCCAAGTCCCTGGGCCCCTGTACCTGCGTGGGAGACCCGGAAGAAGCTCCTGGCTCCTGGTTTCAGAACAGCCCAGCTACGATCATTGAAGCCATTTGGGGAGTGAACCAGCAGATGAAAGACCTTTCTCTCTCTCTCTGTAACTCTACCTCTCAAATAAATAAATAAAATCTTAAAACACAAAGAAGAAATAGAATATTGACATATACCCATAAAAATACTTGTTAGTTATGAATGGGGAGAAGAGTAAGGTTGACAGACACCACCTTGGTAAAGCGTGGTCAAGAGAATGTTCTGAGTAGTGGACCACATCAAATCTGTGTGTACAACAGCACAGACACAAGGAAAAGAACACAGTGTCCATATTCTTGCCAGGGTTGCAGAACTTGAACATAAGCCCAAGGAAAGGCAGACAGACGCAGACGAAGGATTTATGATCTTCAAAAGCATCAAGATCAGCGATCCACAGAAAATTCACTTGAGATTTCATAAACAAGAATGGCAGCATGGAGGGAGAAGTCAGTAAACAGGAAAAAAGGGCAGAGTAAAATTTCAGGGGCAAACTTCTTTCAATTTCTAATTGGCTCTAGTAGGCATATAAGTTTACAGGAATACACTGATGAGAAGTAGAGACGGTTAACCCCTTCTGTGCCACAGTCACCTTGGAGAGTCTGATGAGGCTTATGAACTCCTCATGGCAGTACTTTTAAATACATAAAACTAAATAAATGCAATTACAAATGAAACCAACTATACTGAAATTCAATGATCAGACACTAAGAACAAATATAACTGTGTATGTGGTTTCTTTAAAATACGTGCTTTTCTAAACACATATATGTTCATTTTAAGAGTAAAATTAGGTAAGGGTGTAAAAAATAGACAGTTGTGAAGTACTGGTAAGTCTGAATGATATTTCAGGATATCTAAAGCAATTGTAGTATGCCTGTGGTTTCTGGGTTATGAATTCATCAATTAAAAGTTAACAGGGGCTTCTAAATTCAGTGAGAACTTCACTTCCATTGTTTTTAGCAGGCACTCTGAAGAACAGAGAATGCAGATGACCACCTGTCTAAATTAGCATATTTCAATAATGAAGTTCCAAGTAATGCTTCAGCGACACTCAAGACTGTGACGTGTATCAGTGATACAGACGACAATGCATGCCAATAACTAACAAAGTTGAAAACAAGTTCATATCTAACAACGAAAATACTGAAGTTTCTTTAAAACAGAACTATTCTTACCCATATGCACCAAAATATAGAGCCTGAGCCCTGGCATTATAAGGAAAATTATGGTGTTGAGCTCATAACCAAGCAAAATTTCCATAGCTGGAATTTGAAAAGAAAAGGATGAACTAATTTAGAAGAGGCAGAAACAGGCCTCCAGAGGGAGGCTAAATTTAGCTGTTTCTAATATGTAGAACCAGAAAGTTACTGGATAGACACCCAATGTGTGTACACATCAACAAAATAAAGGTTCTTGATGCATGAATCCTCACTCTAAGCCTATTCTTTATAGATTCCTAGGTGCAATATTTCTCACATTGTTTCTTTCTGAGTTAAAAGTAGGCTTGTAAGATCACTACCAACAGCTGCGAAGCATATCCTTTAAAATCTCATCCAAATATCAACATGAAGAGAATCAGGAATATGATCACAATTTGGAACAACTATTAGATGAGCAACATTAATTATTATCAATTCTAAGCATACTCGTGGCAGTCAAACTCTCCATGCCTTTTCAAAACGTAGCTATTAAACAAAGCCCAAAAGTACACTACAATATAATAAAAGATAAAAAGGTGTGTCCTACCTAGTTACTTTGCAGCTTGATTCAATTAAGTCGTTTTCAAAGTCGAGCAGGCTGGAAGGTAGATTGTATTCCAATGGGGATGTCAATCTTTTCAAACGCAACAAACCAACACAAAATTTTGCTCCCATCTCTTCCAGTTCTCGAGTACCAATCTGTAGACCCTAGAAACAAAGAAATATTACATATGTATTTAGAAAGTCTGGGGGGCAGCAGAGACACTGCCTGGGATGCCTGCATCCCATATTGGAGGGCCTGGGTTTCAGTCCAGCTCCACTCTGGCTTCCTGAGGCTGTGTACCCTTTGGAGGTGATGGGTCAAGTATCTAGGTCCTTCTATTCATGAACTACACTGGACTGAGGGCTGGTGTGGTGGTGCAGCAGGGTGAGCCGCCACCTGACGCCAGCAGCCAGCATCCCTGTGGACACTGGTTTGCGTTTTGGCTCCTCCACACTTGATCTAGTTTACTGCTACTGAGCCCAGGAAAAGCAGAAGATGGCCTATGTACCTGGGGCCCCACCACCCATGTGGGAGACACAGTTGGAGTTCCAGGCTCCTGGTTTCAGACTGGTCCATCCAGGCTGTTGTGGGTGTTTGAAGAGTGAAGCAGCAGACAGAAGCTCGATTGCTTGCTCTCTCTCCCTCCCTCCCCCTACCCAATGCCCTGTAACTCTCCCTTTCCAATAAATAAAATAAATCCTTAAACAACTTTTAAAAAACAAAGTTTGTTATTCTCTGCTACACTGCATTAAAATTCCAGAAAAATAATTTACACTATATTAATAAAATTAAAAAGCTGAACCAGAACTTGACAAGGATAATGTCTTCAACATGTAACCATTCTGGGTCACAAAGGAACTATCTTTCCTATAGGACATTGCTAGAATGTCCACCAACATTCAGTGTGGTGCAAACTGTTATCATCAATGCACTGGGGAGGAAAAAAAAGGTAGATGAATAATTTGTGGTTGCTGTTACTCTTGGAGTTAATATGCTCAACTATCCTTAACAAGATCTTGATGGTATTTCTTCTAATCTGCTACTTCGGATGCCAATGTTGAGCTACTACAGTGTTAAAATGAAGGCTCCAATATGAATCCTTCAATATATATTACAGGGCTTGTACTGTGTGATAAAAGAAATTGGTCAGTAAAAAAGCAACAGAAAGGTAACTGTCAAAAAAAGAAACAAATCTATGTCAATGAGGCATTAATAATGTTAAATATCTATGATCCATGTCAATTAATGTCCACTCCAAATTCTCTCTACCAAAGAAGATCTCAGCTTCTCCCCTCTTCTTACCGCTAGTTTCTAAATAAGCAACATAAAGTTTACCACAGAAAACAAGACTGTAAACTAAGATACTGCTTATTGTTTATTCTTCAGATATAAAAACAAATCTCTAATCTAAGTGGGATTCTTGCACCAACCAAAGTTGTGGATGTAGATGAGAGCAGAGCCCGAGAGAGGCATGGTGGAACAGCTCCTCAGTGCCTGGAGTACAGAGCGCCTACAGCTCATGGCGACTGAGGAAAATGACCCGTGGAAGCCACTACTGACTGTGCGTGATGTGGAGCCAGCTCTCACATAGCCTAGAAAATATGACTCAGTGGCTTTATCAGAACGTGCGTTTGCTCCTCAACTCAAAAGTTTTAAAAAGGCCAGGCCTGTTTCTGAATTAGTTCATAGAAAATAAAAATAAAGAATATTCACAGCCAAAACTCAGTACATAAAAATATTGCTGAGGCCGAAGGAGACTGCTTCCTAAAACATTATTAGATTCCTAAAACAAATCGGCAAACAAGTTTAAAACTTGTTATGCATGAGAAGCATGTGTGGGGACAAAGCATATGAGAATTTGGTACTTCCCAGTCAATTTTGCCCTAAACAGGAAAGCTATTACACACACAAAAATCCTGACTTGGTAAGACACGCTTCTCTCCATTAGTTTTGAATGAATATACACTCTATTAAGTGAATCATATAAAAGAGAAATGAGTATTTGTTACATATTTGTTTTATTTTTAAAGGCTTATATATTTATCAGTTATAAAAAACAACTTTAAAAAACTGGTTTAACAGTGTATGTTTCAAAATAGATTTTAACTTCCTTTAAAAATTTGGATATTTCATGCCCAAATTTATCAAAACACAAACACAGTGTTTTGTTTTTATTTTGAAAGACAGAGTTACAGAGAGGCAGAGAGGCAGAGAGAGAGAGAGAGAGTCTTCCATCTGCTGGTTCACTCCTCAGATGGCCGCAATGGCTGGAGCTATGCCAATCCAAAGCCAGAGGCCAGGTGCTTCCTCCTGGACTGGAAGAGGAGCAACTGAGGCTAGAACCTGGCACCAATATGGCATGTCGGCGCCGCAGCTGGAGGATTGACCAAGTGAGCCGTGGCACCAGTCCCAGAGCAAGATCTTCTATCCACTGGTTCAATTCCCAGATGGCCATAATGGCCAGGGCGAAGCCAGACTGAACCCACGAGCTTGATCCTGATCTTGATGTGGGTAGCAAGGACCCAAGCACTTGGGCCACCTTCTACTGTGGAAGTAGAACAGCCAGGACAGGAACATGTCCTGGGGATGCCACAGGGGATGCCAGCTTTGCAGGCAGTGGCCTAACCCATTGTGTGTCTTTGAAATGCAAATCTCTTCAGTGAAGAAGAACCAAGGGAAGGAAGACCTTTCTCTCTCTCTCTCTCTGTCTATAACTCTACCTGTCAAATTAAAAAAAAGAAAGAAAAAAAGATCTTGCTCTATCGCTCTCTCTCTCTGTAACTCCTTCAACTAAATAGAAATATTAAAAAGACACAAAATCTGAATATAACTAGCTGCTTTATGAATACACAAATCATGTTTAATTTTAAATACATAAAAATAAATTTATACCCAACATATTAAAATATTTTTATTAACAATGTCTCATTCATTATAAATGACTTATCAGTATTTGAATATTACTCCAGTGAATTTTCTTAAAACTTATGAATGTAAACAGATGCGAATAACAGAAACTTAAGCATTCTAAGCAAGCTCATGAGTTCAAAGAGGTAGAACAGAAAAACCTGTTCTGAAGATTGCATATAATTCAATTCCATTATCATAAATTATATATAACTCAACAAAACAATTGCATTATTTAGTACATACTTGAAAGCCCCCAGAAGCACGTAGGAAAGCAAAGTCCTCAAATGTTTTTAATGACTGAGAGCCTTAGAGTGTTTTACCTTGTACTTTCCCTGGTCACAGCCGCACAAAGTGCTCTCCATGGTGTAGCTTCTTTGCACTCCTATTTCTCTCCAAACCACAACACGTGCTGTGGATTCTTTAGATTTCTCCACTACGAAGCTACAACTGCTCATGCAAAATGCTGGGGCAATATGGCTCAGTATCTTAGGCAAAGTCTGTAAAACAGGAAAGATAATAAAGCTAGAGTTCTTTTTCATTAAAAATGTTTGATTTTTTTCATGAAACCATAGTGTTTATAGTGAATCTCCTTGCTGACATATCCTCTGCTAATCAAATATCAAAATGATCCTCTTGTAAATTTAGAATGTTCTGCATTGCTAAACAGATAGCAATCAGAGCATATAATGGGAGATGGGATCACATTTATAGCATCAATCAATACGCAGACTAAAACCATGCAAGCCCTGCTGATGGCACTAAGTGATGGTCAGGAGACAGAAGTTCCTAGGGTACGCAAGATGACTACGGATAACTATAGGACTGTGTGTATGATTTTTTAAATAAACTAGAGGAGAGAATTTTGATGTTTTCACCAGAAAGAAATGATGAATGTTTGAGATAATTACGTTTACCCTGAAGTGGACCTTGCACAATGTCTACACCTTTCCAAAACATCACATGCTACTCCCTAAGTGTTTATACTTTTTATATATTAGTCGAAAATAAGAATTGTCTAAAATGTGGAAACTTAATCATGAAAGATTTAACACTGTAAATGTCAGTCACTCCTAAATTAATCAATAAATCAATAAAGCTAAGAAGAATCACAGTTGAAGTGTACCCAAATTTTTGCAACTTGAAATTATTCCTGGGACAGGTGTAGTGCAGGTTAAGCTACCACTTAGGAAGCCTACTTCCCATATCTGAATGCTGGTTCAAGTCCCAGCTACTCCACTTCTGATTCAGCTTTCTGCTGATGTGCAGAAACCAGGTATGCAGTGGGTGATGACTCAAGGGTCTGGGCCCCTGCCACCCATGCAGGAAACCCAGATGGAGTTTTGGGCTCCTAACTTCAGGGCCTGGCACAATGCTGACTGCTGTGGGCACTGGGAGAGTAAACCAGTGAAGGGAAGGTCTGGGTCGGTCTCTCTCTCTCTCTGCCTTTCAAGTAGATGCAAAAATAAATAAATAAATAAACATTAAAAGATTATTCTCAAGTTCACCTGGATGTGTAAATAAAGGTATACATCCTAGAAAATCCTTAGGAAAGAAAAGCAATGCCTGGAGAAATAGTCCAATAGCGATAGAAACCTGGATCACAAATCTAAAATAAGTTACTCTGTGACAATGCTGTAGGAACACATAGATCTCTGGAAAAGAGAATCTGGAATTTGAACTAAAGGTATTGCAGTAATCATTAGTGAAGGAAAGATATGTCATTGTTTAAATGTGCACAACTCAATGTTCACTGAGAAAAACATCTGAAGTCACTCTTCGTTCAGTTAAATTCTATCTGGACTCAGAATTTAAACTTAGTAAGTAAACTTTTCAAGCGAAAATAAAAATAATAAACATGAAACTGTACTTTGAAAAATTTGGAACACTAATGCTACGTTAAAAAATCAACAAATACCATAAAAGTTCTAAATTACTACATACAATAACAAAAAACTAGGAAACATATTTGTAATATGCAAAAGAGTTCTTATTTTAAAAGTAATAACTAGATAATTAGTACAAAAGCAACCAGAGGGCCGGCGCTGTGGCACAGTGGGCTAAGCTGCCACCTGTAGTGTCGGCATCCGATACCAGCAGACGGTTCGAGTCCCAGCTGTTCCTCTCCTGATCCAGCTCTCTGCTGTGGCCTGAGAAATCAGTGGAAGATGGCCAAGTCCCTGGGCCCCTGCACCCCGTGAGAGACCTGGAAGAAGCTCCTGGCTCCTGGCTCCTGGCTTCGGATCAGCCCAGCTTTGCCATTGCGGCCATTTGGGGAGTGAACCAGCAGATGGAAGACCTCTCTCTCTCTCTCTCTGTCTCCCCCTCTCTCTTTGTAACTCTGCCTCTCAAGAAAATAAATTAAAAAATCTTAAGAAAAAAAAGCAACCAGAGAATATGAGAAAACGCTATTTGAAAAGAGGGAGATCATAATTGGCCAAACACAGGGAAAGATGCTCAGCCTCATTTGTGATCACAGACATGGAGAACAGCACTATCTTTCATGGTATCTCTGAGACTCAGTTCTACAGAGTGGCAGACTGGCAGAGAAAGGAGGAGAGGCAGCAAAAGAGAGATCTTCCATCCACTGGTTCACTCCCCAAATTGCTGCAACAACCAAGGTCGAGCCTGGCTGAAACTAGCAGCCCGGAGCCTCTTCCAGGTCCCCCATGTGGATGGCAGGGGTACCCGCTGCCTTCTCAGGCTCATCAGCAGGGAGCTGGATCTGAAGTAGAGCAGCTGGGTCTTGAACTGGCACCCATATGGGATGCTGGCATCATAGGCAGAGGCTTAACCTGCTATGCCACAATGCTGGCCCCCAGTTATACAACCTTTATGACGAACAGTTTGGCAATATGAATCAAATTACCACCAAAAGTGGACTACTGAACAAATACATTGTGGAACACCTGTATAAGAATAATGAAAATGCACCATGGAAATCTTGGATAATTATTAAAAGACTGAGATAGAACTAGCAAGAGGCAAGAAGCTTCACTGAGCACACTGATAAAACTGACTCATTAGTATTAAGAGAGAGAGTGGGAGATGACTTTCACTTCCTACTTTATGTGCTTCTGGAATGTTCTGTTTTACACTACTCTAAACATTTTATTTACTTGGGAAGGGAGAAAAAGAGACAGGAGACCAAAAAGAAAATGTGCTTTAAAATTCTGTTAGGAGCACTGGTTTGCTACCAAAACCTGTTTTAGAAAAACAACCTGGGGTGCTTATTTTGGCATAATACTGTGACAGAACGTAGAAGTTTAGAACTTGAAGCAGTAACAGCTCATCCCAGTGTGATCCACACAACGTTTTAGCCAAGCAAGTGTGTCAAGGCCCACAGAAGTTTTGTTCACTCGTCTGTCCAACAGCAATGATAATCTTATTTAGGATTAGGGGTCTATTACAAGTATAGTTCAAACAGTTCATGGGAAAACAGATTAGAAAGTAACTTCATTTTGTTGCAAAATGAAGAATTGATATCCATGCAGTTTTTTCACAGTATGTGTTTTCCATAAACTTTTTGGACATCCCTCGTATCTATAATATTTAGCGATATTAGGTGCCTTAGAAGATAATATTTCATTAAGCCTAAATCACATGTTTTCTCCCAATGAGATGATTTTCACAGTGTAATAACAGTAACAATAAAGGTTTACTTTTATAACTTATTTTGAACTTATCTAAACAGGGAAAAAGTGCAAAACTAGTACAAAAAAATGTCGCCTCTCTCCCTCTGCTACTCATAATGTTAACAACTTAACCACAGAACAGCATCAGGACAAAAAATTAATCCTGATTTAAAGCTCTTAGCAACACCACAGATCTGTTTTCAGTGTCATCAGTTTTTCTAATATCTTGTTTCTTTTTCAAGATCCCATTTGGAATCTCACACTGCATTTCGTTACCAGTTCTTCTGAGGTCGCTAGTCTTGCCACAGCTTTCATGATCTGAACAATCCTGAAAATTACCAGCTTTTGTATCAAATGTCCCTTGATTTATATGCTGTAACTTTCTGTATTTTTCCTCACTAAACACATATACTAACAGGACACAAGAGTACTAAGATTTATCATCAGAATCCCAGCATTTTTGAGTATTAATGTATCAAATTATCTGGGCGGGGGGGAGGCCATGGCATTGAGTGAAAAACAGAGGCCCATCAAAGATGTTCATGTCTTAATCCCAAACCAGGGAATTCGTTGGCTAACACAGCATGGGACTCAGAGACTCTGAGCAGCAGCAGGGTCTCGATGGACCTTGTAAACGGAAGTGGAGAGAAGCTGATTACAAAAATGGAAGCAGAGGTCAGAGGTCATTTGATTCCATGACACAAGGAACACAGGCAGCCTCTCCACGTGGAGGAGGAAAAATAGAAATGGTTCTCCCCTAGGGCTTCCAAAGACCATGCAGTCCTGCTCACACCTTGATTTTAACCCACGCTTCTGATCCAGGAACTTGAAGTTCAGAATGCACTGCTGAAGCTCCCATACTTGTGGTAGTCTGTGGAAATGCTCCCTCTTCTCTTTCTCCATCCCCCCCCCACCCCGGTCTCTCTGTCTCTGTCTCTCTTTCTGTCTCTCTCACACACACAGATTCCCCTTAACAACCCTGGAATGTAAGATAATATTAAAGAAATGAAGAGAAATAGACAGCAAAGGTAAACACATGTTCTCTCTCGTGACTGTGCAGCAAGCTCATTTCTGGAGGCTAAGTAAGAACTCCCAGAGGGAAAGGTGACAGAGAACCAGGAAGGATGGTGATGACACTGGTGTCCTAGAGGCCAGCACATGCGCAAGTGCGCCTCTGCCATCCTCCGTGCCTCACTGGTGACCAGTCCTGGGCTCTGCTAACCTACCATCTCCTTCACTTAACGTGGCCTCACGCCACAGGGCTCCAGAGCCCTGGACGGCAGGCAGGGCAGCGGCATGGCTGCTGTGCCCACACGCTGGCCTTCCACTCTCTCCTGCTGCCCCTCACCCCTGACCTGGGCCTCGCTCTTCAATTTAGTTTCCTCACACCTTCCTCATTTTCAGAATACTCCTTTATTTTTGTGAGACTATCTTCCAGTAACTCCAGAAAAAGGCTATTTGTGATGTAAATTATTAAGATTTTCAAGGTCTGAGAACATCGTTTTTACTTTCACACGGATGCACAGGATGGAGTATGAAATTTTTAGGTTGGAAATCTGAGAATTGTGAAGGCTTGCTCCATTGATGTTTTAACTGGGGGCAGGCGGATAGGATTCCCAAGCACAGCAAAACTGGCACAGTACTTGGGAATAAGACTAACGAAGACAGCAGACCTGGCTGCAGAAATTTTCTATCTTTGCTGAAGAATATGAAAGACTAAATTACATAGGCATAAAGTTCACAAAGAAGAATAACAGGCTTAAAAGAGTCACGGTAAATATTTTTAAAAATATCAAGAAAGAGAAATTCGCCCTACCAGGTATTGGTACTAACAACACTAAAATGATATGGTATGCAAAGAAACAGAACCAAGACTGACCGCAGGAACAGAGAGCCTGGTAACACATGGCTGCAGCAGATCAACACAGAAGAGACTCCAACTGGTAGCCAGGGGAAAAATAAAATTACACCCTCACATTTCACACAAAATAAATTCCAAATAGATGAAAAATCTAACTACAAATCGCAAAACCTCAAAATAAAAAAAATCTAAAACATAGATGGCAAAGTGTCAACATCAATGAATCTGAGTAGTCCATGAATGTTAAATCACTTTCTGTAGTTTTACATGCTTGAAATTGGAAAACTCCTGAGACATCTGTAATAATTACCCTGTATCCCATGTCTTCCACAACATCACATGAAGAAGCATTTTCGTTGGTGTGCCACACTGTCTCTTTGATGCTGCAGCCATACATAAACACATTCTTCTTTCGGGAATGGCCATGATAATCACAATATACCTTGAAAAAGTAACAGATTTTTAAAATAACAAGGTTTCAAATTCATACACTGCTAAGGAAAGGTAGGTGATATCACGTCAATGAACAAGTCTGTGTCCCTTCGTTGTTTTGTTGTAACAGAACCACTACTTAACAAGTAGAACCAATAAAAGTAATGACATCTAGTTTTGGAAAGGATTTATAATTAATTTTAGAATTGCTAAATGCTTTGAAGATCCTACATCAAGCAGCAAGTCCCACTCTACCTTTTGTATCTACTTTCCGTCACTCAAAAAATAATCAAATCTACAGCGAGGCAACACTATCTCAAGACTACTAAAACATTTATTAATTTAAAAGAATATAAAAGTGTTCTCATGAAAAGTATCATAAAAGAGGTATGGTTTCAATGCAATTTTTAAGATCATCATTTTTAAAATGAAGAATAAAGGACAGACTCACATGTCAATTTTACCATTCTGCAAAGTTTTTCTACCTTCCCCAAAGAAAGATGAAGTAATTTAAACACTGATAAAAGAATATTCTAATGAAAGGCTGCTGAAAACGTAAGGAATGTGTGTGTGTGTGTGTTTACACAGAGTTCAGGATAGTCTCACAACACACCTGTACCACATTTCCCATGTGTGAACTGGAGACATCAGTATCCGAGCTGACGACAGAACCCAGAAATACTCCTAAGTTTGCACTAGTGAGAATTTAGAAAACATACTACTGTTCAACAGGGAAGTTAAACCCCTAAAATGCATAACCAGGGATTATCAACATGCATAGACCAAAAAGAAAAGCAACCGGACAACGTAATACAACACAGTATATTAATCTGAAACCAAAGTGACTACACGAGAAATTGATAATAAAGAGACATCTTAAATAAATTGCTTTTGACATCATTATAAACAGAAAACACGTACAAAATACTGAGTTACTAATCAACAAAAACATGCATGGATTAGACTAAGTAAAAACAAACACTGCCACCTACCAGGGGTAAACGCTTCACGGCGGCCAGGTACTGCAGCAGCCCTTTAGCATGGTAGATTGTCGGGTGCAAATCTGGATTTGGACTCTGCCATTGTCTGTTTAAATCCTCTCCACTTAAAGAACAGCGGTGACTACACACACAGAAACACAGAGATGGAAAACACTGCTAACAGTACATCTTCTACACTCCTCTGACTTCCCTTCATGATTTTATTCCACTAACTATTTCCAATAGGTGTAAGTGGTGGGCTCTACCCAATACATGTTATATTCATCAGGTACACAGCTACTCCAGTATTTGCTGCGTGCAAGATCTTGTGTCGCATGCATTAAGCTGTGGTTTATAATCAAGATTTTCCAACTACATAAAAAAGTCTCAATTCTGGGGTTTTGTTCCATTTATGAAATGGATTAATAGTCACATTTTCTGTTCTGATTACATCATAATCATTGGCTATGCCGACATTCTTTATATTGACTGCATTACTTGTTTTCTAAGAGTGCTGACCCTTCTTTCTGAGAAGAATAATGAGATAAACAGGATTCACATTATTGTAAAAATTCAAATACATTTTACTTATCTACAGGTATTAAATATTAAAGCCACTAAGCAAAAACTTAAGCAAACCATCAGGTGGAAACAGAAATGTAAATAGAATTCTGACTGGTTTATATGTTTCTGTATTAAAAACAGATATCAAATTAGTTCCATAACTGTAATATACATATTAACTAAAAAGATACTTCCTTTTTAGAAAATTCAGTAATTCACTAAAAAATGAGCAACATTCATGTTACTTCTATTGAATAAACAAGATGTGGTATTGTCCTCTTTGGAAATGCTTGTGGCAGCTAAAGTAAACCAAATCCAGGAGCACCAGAGACCTTGTCCAACGGCCAGAATAAATTATAAGTCACCACCACTTAAAAAGTAATTATATTCTAGTACTTCTGAACTATAGAATTCCTCCTGTCAGAAACTATACTTCCACGTATGAGAAAGCCATTAGCAGATGGGACTAACGTTCAGTAACAGTGGAGATTCTAGAAGTTTCCCTATCTCAGAAAACGCTGTGATTAACAACAACAAAAAATGTTTCAGTATGTGTTAGAAGTCTTTCTCATATTCTGACACTGTGCTTTTTCTAAAATATTTAAGCAAGACACCGATGCTTTATAAAATCCCATGCTCATGGATACAAAATTTATTGATTTATCATGCTACTAGTAATATATATATTTATAAAAGTTTATCTTAGATGATAAATTTATTACAGAAAAATCACTAATTTGATTCCCAAACTAATCTGGACACTATCACTTCAACAATTTTATACAAGACAGACACAACAAACAGAATTTCTACAACTATTGCTTAACTTACTTTCCATTGATGACACCATCTGGATTGAGCATAGGGACAATTTTAAAAATATAGGACTCTCGCAAGCTTTGAGCAGTAGGGTTATTACTCATGAGATACTCCAATGTTCCTTTCATAACCCAACTTGCATTAGTTTCTCCAGGATGTACCCGAGCAGATAGGAAAATGTAAGGGCGATTTCCTAAAGCACACATAAAATCTCAAATTAAAATGAACAGCTACTAAAAGTTCATATGATATTTCAACTTTGGGGCTTTAGAAATGTCTCTACTCAATTGCGAATTCTAATATAAATTCATAGTAGAACTCACTGTGCACCTACCACATCCAAGTACTGCGCTATAAACCATGTCCTAAAGGAGCTCGTAACAGGAACATTAAACAACAAACAGCACTTAAGTCACTTATTATTTCCCAATGATTAATCCAACAGACAAAATCAGTGCTTCTATGCAATCCTGATTTTATACAGTTAGGAAAACAAGGTACAAAATTATTTTTCATCAAATCATGAGAAAATATAATATTATCCCTATATTATACTCACTATAAGAAGCATGGGGGAAAAAGTGTATTTGCTCAGACTCACCAATAAGGCATATTTTCCACCACACATTTAGGTAAACTACAGTTCTACAAAGCTGATCACCAAGTTTTCACACATAAAAAAGCTCGCTCTTTTTCCTGAAAATACTTTACCTTTCTGTCAAAACTGGAACATCTTCTTTTTACTCTCATAGCTATACAGCTAAGGCAATTTTTAAAACATAAATGGCAAGGAAAAACAAGTAACTATTCAGTGTTAGCTTTTAAAATACTCTATACATTTCTGGTTATTTTACTGACAAATAAAACCAGCTGCTGGTTTTAAAATCAATGATACTGTTATGTGAAGTCTCAAAATATTTTCTTGTACTCTGCTTCAAGTAGGACTTCCAAGAATAAGAACAAAAGATCAACGTTATCATAAGGGACTTAGAACATCTTACAGAGCTCCTTCCCCTTCAAGGTGAGGGATGCCACGCCTGGGAGGTAGGCCCGTGGATCGGCAGTTACAGGACCAAAGCTGAAACCCATGCTTTTTGATTCTTGTTCTCGTGTGGTTCCCACTATACAATACATGTAGGACAGAGAAAACTAAGTGAGAAAGACACACTTTTACTGACGACAGACTTACTGAATTGACAGATATGTTCGTAATAGTTGGACTCTGGCATGGCCGTGATAGTCACCAGTGGACAGCTGTTTCCAGACAGGGTTTCACACAGCACATCTTTTCGGAAATAGATTTGCTGAGGATTGTGTGCTGATTCCAATTTCTGAAGATGCATCTTGATAAAACATAAAAGAAAGTATACAATTATTTAAAACTCCCTCTGATATATAGGAATCATGCTTCCAGATTTCCGAATAACTAGATGTGAATCAGGTTCTTAATCCCTTATCCAAAACCCTGTGGATCAGACATAGTTCAAACACCCGTATCTGGGAGACGTGAGAAAGGTGACACCATGTATACTCCATTAATTATGTAACACCACAGCTGGGTCGGGGCAGCAGCCTGCAATAAACACAGTAATCTTTCTGCACTAAAACATATTGGCGAGTCAGACCAAGCGTAACCAATACTCTAAATAAGCTGACAGCAGTGTGGGTCAGGATTTGCTATCAAGTGTGTTACAAAAAAGCTCTTGAATTTCAGAATTTTTTGAATTTTGAGTAAAATGACTATAGAGCTGTACCAGCAATCTAAGGAAGGAGGAAAGACATGTAGCACAAATTTTTAACCACTTATTTTTCCAATTTCAAAGTTAATACAAGTTCACTGTAAAGCATGTGAAAGAGTTAAAGTGGGGCCGGCGCCGTGGCTCACTTGGTTGATCCTCCGCCTGCAGCGCTGGCATCCCATATGGGCGCCAGGTTCTAGAGCCGGCTGCTCCTCTTCCAGTCCAGCTCTCCACTGTGGTCCGGGAGGGCAGTGGAGGACGGCCCAAGTGCTCGGGCCCCTGCACCTGCATAGAAGACCAGGAGGAAGCTCCTGGCTCCTGGCTTTGGATCAGCGTAGTTTTGGCCATGGTGGCCATTTGGGGAGTGAACCAATGGAAGGAAGACCTTTCTCTCTCTCTCTCTCACTGTCTAACTCTATCTGTCAAATAAAAAAAAATTTTTTTTAAATGTCTACCAATTGCATCACCTAGATTACTACTAACAAGTGCAATGTATGTAAGTAAAAGTGTGATTATATATGACCTTATAATCAGATGTTTTCACTTATTAATTTATGCATGCATAACTACACACATACAATA
Source organism: Sylvilagus floridanus (assembly GCA_949820135.1). Taxonomy (NCBI): domain Eukaryota; kingdom Metazoa; phylum Chordata; class Mammalia; order Lagomorpha; family Leporidae; genus Sylvilagus; species Sylvilagus floridanus. Next base: position 3,236,677 of record OX463243.1, read on the forward strand.
AAAACAGTCATACAATACCAATAAACACAGTAAGTGTTTCTGAGTGCACCAATTTTGATGGTTTTATTATATAGCTATACCAAAGTTGCCCAACTCCTTATTTTTAGGTACTTAGCTGTTTTCAAACTTGTACCTAGGGTTATTCATACAATCACTAGTGACTCAGTGGTCACCAACTGCCAGGGACTGCAGGGCACTGGAGATGCACCAGTGAACAAAAGGACCCTGGACCCTGGGGAAAACGCAGCGCGCTATGCGAGCTGGGGGGAGCCTCGCTGGGTCTGGGCAGTGAGGATAGCTCTTCCAGAAAGTTACACACAAGCTGAGATCTGAAGGATGAGCGCAGAGGACAGAGCACAGAGCAAGACCACAGGTAAGACAAAAAAAAGGCATTGCAAATACCTCAGAAATCTTCATTATAGCTGGGGCAGAAAGAACAAGGGTAAGAACCAGAGAACCCAGGGCCAGCGCTGTGGTATAGCAGGCTAAGCCTTCACCTGCAGTACCGGTGCTGGTTCGAGACCTGGCTACTCCTCTTCCGATCTAGCTCTCTGCTATGCCCTGGGAAAGCAGTAGAAGATGGCCCAAGTCCTTGGGGCCTTGTACCTGCTTGAGAGACCTGGAGGAAGCTCCTGGCTCCTGGCTTTGGATAGCCCAGCTCTACCTGTTGTGGCCACTTGGGGAGTGAACTAGAGGACAGAAGATCTTTCTCTCTTGTCTCTCCTTCTCTCTGTCTGTAACTAACTCTCAAATAAATAAATAAAATCTTAAAAAAAAAAAGAAATAAAGTAAGAGAGTGAGAGAGAGAGAGAGAGAGAGAGAACCCACTATAGAATGAAGAGCCTGGTAGACTGGTCTTTCCCAAAGCATGGTCAATGTACTTCTGGAATTGACATAACTAAGTGATACATGAATAGTCTTCACAAAAAGAGAGAGCTTAAAAAAATTCAAGGAAAGTGGGACTACGAGTTAAATTTATTTTGGTGCAAAACATTTTTTAAATCCCTACATACGTTTTCATAACATGCATTTCCTATGAACTTCATGCACAGAGATTTCAAAATTGTTCACACCAAAATAAAACTAATCTTTTAAATCTATTTTTTAAGTTTTTTTTTAAAAAGTCAACATCTTTTAAGATTTATTTTTATTTATCTGAAAGGCATAGTTACACAGAGAGAGAGATACTCCATCTGCTGGTTCACTCTCCAAATGGCTGCAACAGCCAGGGCTGGGCCAATTCAAAGCCAGGGGCCAGGAGCCTCTTCTAGGTCTCCTACACGGGTGCTGGGGCCCAAGCACTTGGGCCATCCTCAGCTGCTCTCCTAGGTATGTAAGCAGGGAGCTGGATGGGAAGTGGAGCACCCAGGACCTGAACGAGGGCCCCTATGGATGCCAGCATCACAGCACGAGCCCCTCCCATCAGCTTTGTGAAATGCCTTTGTGGGTATAAATTAGGAAAAAAGTCAAGCACATTAAGCTTTTTATTATTCCACGTATATTAACTTAGGGTCAGGACTAATTTTAGGAAATGACCTATTCTGAAGTACGCTTGAAGATAAACATTAAATAAATAATAGTGCAAACAGGCCGGCGCCGTGGCTCAACAGGCTAATCCTCCGCCTTGAGGTGCCGGCACACCAGGTTCTAGTCCCAGTTGGGGCGCCGGATTCTGTCCCGGTTGCCCCTCTTCCAGGCCAGCCCTCTGCTGTGGCCCGGGAGTGCAGTGGAGGATGGCCCAAGTGCTTGGGCCCTGCACCCCATGGGAGACCAGGGAAAAGCACCTAGCACCTGGCTCCTGCAATCGGATGAGCGCGGTGCGCCGGCCGCATGCGCTGTCCGCGGCAGCCATTGGAGGGTGAACCAACGGCAAAAGGAAGACCTTTCTCTCTGTCTCTCTCTCTCACTGTCCACTCTGCCTGTCAAAAAAATAAATAAATAAATAAAAATAAAAATAAAAAATAAAAAAAAATAATAGTGCAAACAGTAGGTGGATATGTCCAAAAAATGTGAAAAATAGTAGAGAAAGGACAGAAAGAACCATGGTAAGTATTACAGACGTCATACAGAGGGCAAGACCAAACACTAAGAGTTTTAAGCAGAGGATTTATGATAAGATTTTCTGTAAAAGAGCCCATCTGGCAGCAGTGTGAGGAAAATACAGATGAAAAAGAAAGGGGTAAAAATGAATCTGACAACACCAGGCAGGGTTGGTAGGGTTCCAGGTGAGAAATATGGTAATGTCCTGCCAAGGTCAGGGCTGTGTGACTACAAGGAGGCAGAAGGACTCAGAATACATGATAAAGATAACACCAGTATGTTGAATCATCCTGCATACCAGGGATAAATCCCACTTGGTCTGGGTGGATGATCTTTCTGATGTGTTGTTGCATTCTATTGGCCAGAATTTTATTGAGGATTTTTGCATCTATGTTTATCAAGGAAATTGGTCTGTAATTCTTTTTCAATGCTGCATCTTTTTCTGGTTTAGGAAATAAGGTGATGCTGGCTTCATAGAAAGAATTTGGGAGGATTCCCTCTTTTTCAATTGTTCTGAATAGTTTGAGAACTGGAGTTAGTTCTTTAAATGTCTGCTAGAATTCAGCAGTGAATCCATCCGGTCCTGGGCTTTTCTTTTCGGGAGAACCTTTATTAATGATTAAATTTCTGACTCAGTTATGGGTCTGCTTCGGTTTTCTATGTCTTCATGGTTCAATTTAGGTAGGTTGTATGCGTCCAGGAATCTATCCATTTCTGATAGATTTCCCTGTTTTCTGGCATACAACTCTTTGTAGCAATTTCTGATGATTCTAATTCTGTGGTGTCTGTTGTTACATTCCTTTTTTCATCCCTGATTTTATTGATTTGGGTCTTTTCTTTTTTTAGTTAGTTGGGCCACAGAACTAAGTCATCAAGTGCCATGTATTCTAATGCTATGGTACTGCACACAGACAGACACATAGCCAAACATGACGAGAGTGTAGGCTGCAGCCTTTATTGAGACATATTTAGTATTCCCAGCCTTCATTCTTTCTTTTCTGCTATATAGATTATGTTTCTTTCATCCCCCTCCACCCCCAAGCCTGCTTCTAATCACAGAGCTCAAATTCTTTCCTGGTAAACTGACCGTATTATCATGATCCTCAGCAATCTGGATAGATACTCTGCTTGAAGAATGAATCTACCTTAGTTGCTCATTTAACAAATATACTTGTCTTAGTTTGATTGTTTTAAAATAAAAAAATCCAAAAGTCCAAAAAAGTCTGACAAAACAACTCCTATAACTCAATATTTTAAGAAAATCTGGATCTAGTACTCCGTAATGAAACCATTTCCTACAGAAAAATCCATACTGCATCTTTACTTCTCCAACCTTTCTGATGGCAAGTAGGAAGCTCACCTAGTTAAAACTTATAAATCATGGGATCTTACCTATAGCTTTCTACAAAAAATGGGAAGTAAAAATTATGTCAAATTTCCTTAACATTTCTTTCTATTAAAAGTAAGGACCAGGGAACCCTTGCTGTGGCACAGGTTAATCCTCCACCTGCAGTGCTGGCATCCCATACGAGTGCCAGTTCAAGTCCCAGCTGCTCTTCTTCCTATCCAGCTCTCTGCTATGGCCTGGGAAAGCAGTAGAGGATGGCCCAAGCCCTTGGGCCCCTGCACCCGTGTGGGAGATCTGGAAGCAGCTCCTGGCTCCTGGCTTTGGATCCGTGCAGCTCTGGCCATTGCGGCCATCTGGGGAGTGAACCAGCAGAAGGAAGACCTTTCTCTTTGTCTCTCCCTCTCACTGTCTGTAACTCTCTCAAATAAATAAAATCTTTAAAAAAAAATAAGGACTACATTCTCATTTTACTCCCTTTAACATTTTCAGTAAACACTATAATGTTTTCTAAAATCTTCAACACTGAATTGTACTTTATTACATTATTCAATGAAAAGCAATTTTGCTTCAATTGTCTGACAGACATGCATTCAACACAGTAACAGCCACAATACAACTCAGAGCTCTCACCTGTAAAGTTGAATACGTATATGGATAGTGATAAGCGAAGTAGCAAACATCATCTTTATGCGGGAAGTTGACAGTAAATGTAATTGTATAGTAGGATTTTCCCTTTTGCCCACCTGCGGCAACTGAACTTCTAGAGAAGTGATTTCTGTAATAGAAATGCATAAAATGTTTTTTTTTAGTCCACACAAATTCAAATTTTCCTGGCCTCTTTTAATAAATAGAATCCCAGGGTGAGAAAAAAAGAAACCCTAACCTGTAAAAAGTTTAATTTATATACCCTATTAAAAAAACAGATTTGATCTATGAGCTACATGGAATCTGTTCTCATTTCTACCTAAATGGAACTACCTAATATGACACATCAATAAGATTTCAGAAGTCCATTCTTTGATGACTACGCATACTACCCAACCTAAGCAATGAGCAGCAATAGCTGCTACAATCAGCTGATGAAAGGCTACAGAAAAGTACATAATAACAGATCATTTTGGTACTGGACTCATCAGGTCACAATACCCGAAGAATTCATTAATCATCTTAAAATTACAAAGACACAAATTATCAAAGATAACTTTGTTTCTTGATGTGATACAATAGGAATTCACTGTACTACCTCCGAAGTATTCTTGCCAAAAACCAAAAAACCAAAACTGAAATTCATTAAGCTTCTAGAAGCACCACTTTAATCAAGACAGAAGAATTTGCTGGGGCTGGCACTGTGGTGTGGCAGGCAAGGCAGCCCCCTGCAATACCAGTATCCCATATGGATGCCGATTCATGTCCCAGCTACTCCACTTCTGATCCTAGGGAAAGCAAGAAAAGATGGCCCAACCGTTTGGGTCCCAGTACTCACATGGGAGACCTTGGCTCCTTTTCGGCCTGGTCCAGCCCTAGCCATCTGGGGAGTGAACCAGCAAGATGGAAGATCTCTCTCTCTCTCTCTCTCTCTCTCTCACTCACTCTCTTTAACTTGGACTTTCAAATAAATAAATAAGTCTTTTAAAAAAAGACGTATTTGTTAACATTCTTGGAATTCAATTTACAAAATCCAAATGTTAAAAATTTTTTATGATGAATAATCCAGTTTCTTTGACAAATGAACAATTTAAAAAACAGAAAAACAATGTGAAATTGTAATTGAAACAAACCAACTATAAAACACTATTTTTGAGGCAACTGGTGGATTTTGAACACTGACTGGATTTTTCATCATACCGAGGCACTTTCTTTTCTGAGGTAGGATAGTGGTACTGTAGTCAGATTGTCTTAAAAGGTCTTCATCTTTCAGAGATATACTTTTGAGTATTTATGGATAAAATCCGCTATCTGGAAACCACTTTAAGGTTCAGTGTGGTGGCAGGGGTGAAAGTATAGCTAAAACAAAGCTCCCCACGTACTGATAATTACTGAGAGGGAGTGATGACCTGGGGCCTTCTGCTCTGACCCTCTGCTTGTGTGAATGCTTGAAGACATCCATAATAAAAAGGTTTTTAAACTACAAGTATTTTCCAGACTTGAAGGACCACTAGCATATGCTGATTTAAAGAGGCTATCTTTACCAACGTTACTTCCAAAATTTGTAATCATCTTGAATCATTTAAAGCTTAACTGAAGAAAAATCAGGGCCTGTAGGTGATTTATTTGTGCACATAAATATTCAGGTATTTTCAAATTGGTGTAGTCTGCATCAACTTACTGAGTATATGTCCAAGGGCAAGTGCTAAGGACTAAGAAACACACACAACAAATTCAAGAAACACTCTTTGTCAACTCTTCCTTAAAAAGTTTAAAACCTAGCTGGAAAGATATGCACATCACCATACTGTAGCTTACAGCAGTTTACAGCCAATAAATCTGTAAAACTCACATTATTTCATATATTTGTGGAAGGTAGGCTTAGTCTGTTTCATATAAAAGGCAAACAAGCATCCCATTGACTTAACTAACATGAAAAGGTAACACACTGCAAAAAAATAGGTTTCACTCCATGCTACGTGAAGTTCAGGCGTTAGAAAAGCAACCAGAACAGTGTCCACATAGAAAATGGTTAATAAATGTAGAATTGAACTGATCCCAATTCCAGATCTGGAAGCCGCCAAGAGAAAAAAACAAAAGCTAAACATGTGAAAAAGCCTTGCCGTCGCCGCTGACACAGAACAATCCGCCATGCTATGACCAGTTAGCAGTTAGCCTGCAATATGAAGATCATCCACGGACTGAGGACTAAATCTGCCATGCTATGACCAGCTAGCCTGCAATATGAAAATCATCCATGGACTGATGACTACTGTGCAAAAGCAGATGCACTGAGGAAACAACGTATTCTTAAAACATTTCACCCTCCTGGTCTAAATAACTCTGCCAAAATCTAGCCAAGCACTGTCCGGATTGTCAGTGCTCCAATCCAACCTAACAGAATGAGAACAAGATCAAAGAGTATTTCCCTATGAGCCAAGGGGGGTATGAGATACTCCCAGGTACAGAAGAATTACTCTATCTCTATTCCTCACTTACTTGCTATTTATTTTGCTAAGAAAAGTCAGGCTAGGGGTTGGGGGACTTTACTGAGATAAATATCAAAGAATATTTTTCCCCAAAAGTAACAGCACTTAAGAACAAGATTTTTCCAAAGCCATGCCATAAGCTGTTACCAACAGTTCAATTTTTAAAGTCTGCTAACTGACAATGCTAAAAAAATACAGGACACTAGTGTTAGCTAAGCACAACATAAAAAGTCAAAATCCACTCGAAACACCAGGACTGAGACCACAAGAGAGAAGAAAAGGGGATGTCCGGTGGATTCAGCAGTGGAACATGTCTGGACACGTCACATGCAGTAACAGGTAAAACTGGGAAGCAAGAGAGACGAGAATCCCGGATTATCTAGAAGCGGAGTTGGAGAATAATTCAATTTTTCCACAGAAGCAATAAATGATTTCTAGCATTTATTTCTCACTTGCTGAGAAAGCACATCACCTGGTTGAAGTAAAAATCACACTGTGTAAGCTGACGTAACGTACCTGTGGGACACATCTCCAATTAAAATATTTTGGAAATCAAGGTGAAGTAAACATTTGTAAATACAGGAAGGGAAAAGGTAAGAATTTTAATAGATATCACAGGAACAAAAAGCCACTGTAAATTACCAACTGTAATTCCTAACTTCAGTTTTATTCAATGTTTTGAATAAACAGTTTTCAGTTTAAAGCTAGGTTAAAGATATCTAGTAGCAGAGACAAGATTTGGGCCTAGTTCTGTCTACACACACATTTTATTTCGATTATATGTGAGAGGACCTCAAAAACTTCACAGGAATATGTTTTATGAAAAAACTACACACAGTTATCAATATTTTTATGCATCAAAATCAACTTATTTTATTAAAAAGACTTTCTGAAGTACCCTTCTATACTTCCTAAGTGGACCTCAAATTCTAAAGGACTCCTTAAAATTGCAAAGGTGTAACATCACAACATGACGAGTGCAATAATTCTGTTTTTATCTTTACACTGAAATAGAATGAAGGCACTATCCCCTTTCTGTAAGTTGAAATCCTATTATTCTTTGCATACTTACTTATAGTAACAAATGTCAGTCCCCATACGAATCCACCATGGTCTGGCATTTAATGCTTCCTGAACCGAATACATGAGTGGTTGCATACCTTTGAGAGACAGAGAGGAAAAAAAGAGAGAGAGAAGAGAGAGAATTCTTTTCAGCATCTCTTAGTTACAAAGTAATCTTGCCTTTGTAGAAAGCATCAAAGTTCAGGAAAGCCAAACTGTTTCTTCATATGTGTAAGAAAAAAAATCAGAGAAATTTTTTTTAAGAATCTAGGTCAATCAATATTATGCTTTTGCTCTTTAGTTGAACTTTTGGATGAAAAACCACTAAACTTTTTTCTATTAAGTTTTCAATATTAGATCAATTAAAGGTCCTTATAACAATCAGAAATATATGAAGAAATACTGTCTAATCATCTCTGCAGCTCCCCATGAATTCCCTCCTCCACTAAAATTCCATGGAAAGATCCATCCAAACAGGTCTTTTCTTTCCTTACTCTTTTCCATACAAAGGCATGCCTGCAGCAGAGAAGAGGAGGAGGGACTGTTAAAAACAGTATTAAGTATCGCTTTTTGGCCTTTTGGCTAAGATCAAGTGTAAAAATAGGATTAAATGTACAGTATGCTTTCTTGGACATACTTAGTAAACTTTAAAAGCATCTCATTTCTTCAAATGATACACTGCTTTGCTAACAAGAATTAATTTCACATGTTAATTTTAAAAAGACTAACAATTTTTACTGAGATCTGGTTTGACTTCACTTAAACTCTGCCTTAAGGATATATTCATATTCTTGGCACAGAATTTACATTTATCTCTTACATTTATCTGGGAGGGGAGGACATTTGGCCCAGCAGTTAAAGATGCTGGTTAAGAGGTTCACACACATGTCACAGTGCCTCGGTTCAACACCCACTCCCCTCCAGCTTCCAGCTTCCAACCAGTGCAGACCCTGGGAAGCAGTGGGTGCCACCCACCCACGGGGCAGACTTGGATGGAGTTCCTGACTCCCAGATTCAAAACCAACCATTGCGGGCATTTAGAGAGTTAACCAACAGATGGGAGTGCGCGCACTCTCTCTCTCTCTCTTTCATAAATGATGAAAAAAAGTTTCTAAAGAACTTATTTGCATCTTTACAGGATTTTTTCTTTCTGCTTTTCTTCTTTTTTCCAGTTTTTATTTATTTGAGACACAGAGCTAGACAGAGAAAGAGACGGCTCATCCATAGGTTCACTCCCAAACTGCCTGCAACAGCAGAGGCTGGGCCAGTCTGAAGCCAGGTGCCCAGATCCCAATCCAGTGTCTTCCATGGGCGCCGGGGAAGTGAGTTCCTGTGGCTTCCCTGGGTACATGTTAGCAGGAAGTGGGAACTGGAGTGGATCTGAGAACTGAACCCAGGAACTCTCACTTTCTTTCGCATTTCTAACTGCTTATTTCAACAAGGAATAACTGGTGACTCTTTGAATTTATCTTATATTCACACTGTCCAATACACTCACTACTTGGAACAGGTTTTGGGTAGTCTCTGGATTTCCTAGGTATACAATCATATTATTTGCAAATTAAAATCTTTTATCTCCATTTATAGCATTTAGAGTAGTTATTTCATTTTACAATTTCATTGCACTTAAAGAAATCAAGCAACCTCAAAAGATGATACTAAGAGCAGTAACATAAGCAGGTATACACAGCAGGAGGTGGTTCCTGTCATTACCAGATGCATGGCAGCACGTTCCCCTAGTGAACAACTTTACTCTCATTCTAGCCACATGATGCCTTCCTGGTCACTGTTAGAAAGCCCCACGTGATGCTACACTTCAAGGCTGCCTCGCTGGCTCTGCTGTTCACCCGGACCACGAGAATGCTTTCATTCTTTTCTGGATTTCTCTTACAGGCAGCTGGAGCATGGGACACAGCTGACTGCTCTGGACCTTTATCAGAGCTCCACCAAAGGCCTGCTCCTGCTCCTGAATGTTCTAGGAAACCGGGACTCCCTCCCCGCAGCCTCAATGAAAACCCCAAACTGGCCTCAGGACACAAGGCAGGAGTTCTTCAGACTCGGAAGTCTACTGACAGTTAAGCTTTCTCTCTCTTTTACCCTCAAACCTTGTCCTTGTTTTGGTATGGTAACAGGGACAGAGACCGAGCTTTGGTGACAGTAAGAACACACAACAATGCCTTGTCCATAATTTTAATCAAGATGTTCCACCACTCAATGAGATATCTGCCATTTCCTAAAAACCAACTGTATCACATTTAAGTAACAAAAACAGCTAACGCTGAATAGTTTCTAAGCACCAGACAAGGTTCTAAATATGTTTACGTATACTAAGGTATTAAATCCTCACATGTGCAGTAGATATTACTATTATTCCCATAATTTGGGAGGTTTCACCATAATTCTTATTACACTAAAAAGTTTTAATTGTTGTATCAAATGCCTCTTCAGCCTCTACTAATAGAATCATAAGGCTTTTCTCCTTTAAACAATTGGCATAACACATCATGCTGGTAGGTATCCTACTGTGAACTCATTCTGGGAAAATATTCTTCTATTAGCATGTAATTTACTGAACCGATATTTAGAATTTTTGCGATTAAATTCCTAGTTTTTTTTTTTAAACTACCTATACCAACTACTGGTTTTCAATATCAGACTAGCTGCAGAAAAATTAACTCAAAAGCTTCCTAATGTTCACTGAAATAACAAAACCACAATCTATTTTTTAAAAGATTTATTTATTTATTTATTTGAGAGGCAGAGTTACAGAGAGAGGGATGGACACACATACATACACACACACACACAATCTTCCACCTGCTGGTTCATTTCCCAGTCACAATGGCCAAGGCTGGACCAGGCTGAAGTAAGGAGCCTGGAACTCCATCTAGGTCTCCCACGTGAGTGTAGGGGTCCAAGGACTTGGGCCATGATCTGCTGCCCTCCTGAGTACATCAGCAGGGAGCTGGACTGGTAATGGAGAAACTGTGACTCAAACCAGATGCCCACACGGTATGCCAGTATTGCAGGCAGCAGCTTAACCCGCTGCGCCACAATGCCCACTCACATACAATTTTTTTAAAAAACATAATAATTTGCACAATTCATCTGGAATACCATCTCAATATGGTAACTAATAAATACATATATTTATTTCAACAGTTATAACTTTATAGAAGCATTTTGTTTTCTTTCTTTTTCATTATTTTTGGCATTTATTGTTATTAATTCTTTTCCTTTTGGCTTTATTTTATTTTTCTATTTTCTTTTTCTAATTTCTGAAGTTATTTTCAGTCTTTTTTAGACTTCCAAGTTCCTCTGACGGCCAGCTGACTACAAGTCATACTCCTGAAGTTTCCCCTCCTAGACTCCTTTCTAGATCAACGCTGGCCAGCTCAACTTCCATTAGGAAGCAAATGTTGTATATATACTCGTCCAGTCGGGCAGCCTCAAGCACAGGAAATGAGCCTAGCTCCACTGAAGATCTGTATTTTTAAAATATTTTAATTCACTTAAGTTTAAACATGGAGATGAGAAACCAAGATGGCAGCTGAGTAAGGTGCTCCATAACCACCTTCCTGCAGAGACACCAACGTGAACAGCTACACACACAGCAGGTCCCCTTCACAGCGAAACCAGCTCAGAGACCGCAGCATCTCATCTTGTTATGAGTCACATTACAGGAAGCAGGAAGGAAAGGGTTGTCTGCATCCCCCTCCCTTGGCTCCATGGAGCAGGACGTGGAGTAACCATCCCTCTTGGCAGAGAGAGACAGTGGACTGAATCCCACTACCAGGCACACTGCAAGAACTCCAACTGCACTCAGCACCCTGCCCCAGCACCCCGGCCCAAACCTGTGGAATGAATATTTGGATTTCTCCACAGCCAGGTAGCCATCGCCACTGCTTCCCCAATGACTGGCAGAAAGAAAAACTCCAGTTACACAGAGAGGCCAGGAAAGGGAGCTCAGAGCTGGGCCTTCCATGCTAAAACCCAGGATCTGATAAGACCTGAATATCTCTGGCCTTGGGCCGGGCTGGTGTTCCCTGACCGAGCCTCTAGAGTCGCCTGCCATCGGCTGGAGAGCTGAGCTCTGGTGAGTCTACTTGTGTTGGGCTGTTACTACTGGCCTCTGGTGGGCTTGGTGGTCATCCCCAGGACTTCGTAGGGATCTGTGACTGGGACCCACAGGTGACCAGCCTAGGGCAGACAGGAAAGGGCCATAAAACTGTGTCTTGGGACCCAATACTGAGCAGGTCTTAACAGTTTCAGTCCCAAGGCCAGGACCAGCCCCAGGATCAGGCAGAGACCTTGACCTCGGTGACACAGACTTTTTTGGTGTGTATCAGTACCAGCCTCTTGTGGGCCTGGTGACTGTGAAGCCCAAGGATGAGCCACCCTAGGGCCTGCCTGAAGAGTTGAGGGGCTGCCTCTGTCGTCTACCCCATCCCCACCACCTCGGGCAAAAAGCAAAGAACTGGAGGAGTGTTTGGGGACTCAGCATTAGGCTGATTAAACTCAGCACAGAGCACATCCTATTGGTCTCTGCACCCAGGACGGTGCCTGCAGAGACCCTCATGACAGACGCTGTTCCATGGTCCTGGCTGAGCAGTCCTACACTCCTGCCAATAGCACTAGTGGCCGACGGGTGCAGCAACAGGCAGTGAGCCCACCTCAGCAGCAGACAGCCCACAGAGGCTGAGCCCAGGTCCTACCGCCAAGCTGCACCAGTCGTTGGTAGGCTGAGGGCTCTGGAAATGTTCTAGCATCGTGGTGCTGGTGGACACAGAACAAGGAGTCTGAGCCCTCTGTAGGCCAGGAAAAGGCGCACGAGGACAGACTACTCCCTCTGAGGCCTCTGCCCATCAATTGCAGATTTTGGAAAAATCTGAGATTGGGGGGAATTATAAATCAGTAAAAACATATCAACAAACCACAACTTAGGGTGCTACCTAGTGTTGAGACAGAAGTATCCACAGGCTCAGAGAAAAGAACAGATGGCTTAGGATTTCTAGAAAGCAAGCCACAAATGCAGTTAGATGACCACACCTAAGCCGTCAATGCACAATGTGCTATACCAAGCATCCAGAACTCCCAGGAAGCCGTGATTTTACTCAGAGGGCAAACAAGGTGTTAGAAACAAACCACCAGGAATTGAAACTTCCAAAGGCTTAGATGAAGATCTCCAGAAAGCTGTTTTAAAGAAACTCAATGAAATTCAAGAGCATATAGAGAAAGAATTCAATATTCTAACAGAGAGCTGATGGAGAGATGGAAGTAATTAAACAAAACCAGGCAGAAACTCTTCCACTGAAAAGTACACTAAGTGAAATTAAAAACATGATAAAAGGCATCAATGGCCAAATAGATCAAACAGAGGATCAGTGAGCTCCAAGCCAGGCGATTTGAAAATACACAGTCACAGGACACAAAGGAAAAGAGAATCAAGAGGAATGGAGACCGCATACAGGAAATAGGGGGTGAAAAGAGCAAATATGCACATTATTGGGGTTCCGGAGGGATTTGAGACTAGCAAAAGGGTAGAAAGCATATTCAAAGAGATAATGACAGAACACGTCCCAAACACAGAGAAGCAAACAAGTATCCAAGCAGGAAGATCAAAGATCACCCATCAGATTTAACCCAACCAAGTCTATCCTAAGACGTAATCAAGTTCTCTGTGGTTAAACACAAACAGCTGATTCCAGGGCCGCCCGAGAAAAGACACAAATAACGCACAAAGGGATCCCACTGGCCCGACTGCAGACTCCACGGCGGAGCACTTACAGGTCAGGGGCATGGGGGACGACTGTGACAGCACCCAAGGGGGAGAAAACTGCTAGCAAGAACACTGTTTGCCCGGACAAAAGATGTGAGACCTTAGCTCCCCCAGACCTGTGTTAGAGAAATGCTGCGGAGAGCTCCTCAGACTCAAAGACACTAACAAGCGGGAAGAGGACATCAGAAGGCGGAAAACTCACCGGTAGAGTAAACAAACGCAGAATGCTCTGACTCCGCAAACATGGAGACTTTAAAAAATTAAAATCACAAGGCCAGCACTGTGGCATAATGGGTAAAGCCGCTGCCTGCAGTGCTGGCACCCAACATGGACACTGGTTCAGTCCCAGCTGCTCTATCCAGCTCCCTGCTATGCCTGGAAAGGTTCCTGGCTTTGGGTCAGCCCAGTTCCAGCCATTGCGGCCATTTGGGGAGTGAACCAGTGGATGGAAGTTGACCTCTTGCTGTCTAACTGTGCCTTTCAAATAAGTAAATAAATCTTTTTAAAAAACATTATAATCACTGCACTGTAATGCTAAAAGATAGGTAATACTAAGAGATCAAGTGGAAAATCTAAAGTTCAAAACATGGAGAGGACTGGAAGACAAACCTAGAGTTCTTTGCTACAATTTTTCTCTTTGTTTTTTGATTCTCTATTTCCCTATGTTTATAAACAATGTTTTCCCCATTTCAAGATAGCTGGTTATACCCAAAAGAAGGTTTTTGTAAGCTTCATGATGACCACAAAGTACAATCTATAACAGCCTTGCCAAAAATAATAAGTAACTTTTCTATAAATGAAGATTGCAGGAGAGGGAGAAAAAAAAGAAACAACAATAAAATATAAAACAAGTATCAAAATGGCAAAACTAAGACTTTACCTAACAATAATTACCTTAAAATGTCAATGGACTAAATTCTCCAATTAAGATACTGAGCGGCCAAATATATTTAAAAATTGGACTCAACTATATGATGCTTAAAGAAACTCACTTCACCTTTAAGGATACACATACATATATTGAAAGTGAAAGGATAGAATAAGATATTTCATAAAGGGGCCGCACTGTGGAGTAGCATGTAAAGCTGCTGCCTGCAGTGCCAGCATCCCATATGAGCACCGGTTCGAGTTCTGGCTGCTACACTTCCAGTCCATCTCTGTGCTGTGACCTGGAAAAGCAGTAGAAGATGGCCCAAGTTCTTGGGCTCCTGCACTCACATGGGAGACCCGGAAGAAGCTCCTGGCTCCTGGCTTTGGATCGGCGCAGCTCTGGCAGTTGCGGCCAACTGGTAGTGAACCAGTGAATGAAGACCTCTCTTTCTCTGCCTCTCCTCTCTCTGTGTAACTCTTTCAAGTAAAATAAATAAATCTTTAAAAAAAAGATATTCCATGAAAATGGAACCCAAAATAAAGCAGAAGTAGATTTTAAATCAAAAGCAGTAAAAAGAGACCAGGAAGGTCACTGTACACTGATAAAGGGCCGAACGGAGAAAAAGGAGACAATGCTTATAAATACACACGCACCCAATCCTGGCGCACAAAAACACACAAAGCAAATATTAACAGACCTAAAGAGAGATACAGACTCCAATAGGAAACAATAGTGTGCTTTAACACCCCACTTTCAAATGCGCAGATACCCAGGCAGGAAAGAAACAGGAAAGTCAAGTAGCACCTAGACCAGCTGGACCTAACAGACAGCCACACAACTTCCCATCCAGCAAGTACAGAATGCACATTCTTCTCATTGGCACACGCAATATTTCCTAGGACAAATCATACGACAGCTCACAAAACAAGTCTCAACGAATTTAAAAGAAATCATATGGAGTATTTCTTCTGACCACAGTGCAATAAACAAAAAATCATTAACAAGAAAAACTTTGGAAACTACACAAATATATGGAAATGAAATAACTTACTCCTGAATAACCAATAGATCGAAGAAGATATCAAGGAAGAAGTTAAAAAATTTCTTGACATGAATGAAAATGGAAACACAGTATACCAAAACCTATGGGATACAACAAAAACAGCAGTAAGAGGGAAGTCTGTAGTAATCAATGCCTGCATGAAAAAAGAAAAAAAAAAGGGGGGGGGTGAAGTCACAAAGAACTTACTACTGCACCTCAAGGAACTAGAAAGAAAAACAAGAACAAACCAAACCCAAAACTGATAGACTGATACAAACAACAAAACTCAGAACACAAATAAATGACACAGAGACCAAAAAACAACACACAAAAATAAAATCAATGAAGCAAAGAGCTGGTTCTTTGAAAATACAAAAAAAGTTGATAAATTCTTAGTGAGACTAAGAAAAAAGAAAGGATTTAAACACATAGAATCAGACAGGAGAAAAGAGACATTATACTGACACTATAGAAATACAAGGCATTATTAGAGATTACTATGAAGTTATATGAACAAATCCATTAATTTTGAAGAAATGGGCAAATTCTCAGACACATATACCTTATCAAAATTGAATCATAAGGAAAGAGAATACCTGCACAGACCAGTCTTAAGTACTGAGACTGAATCTGTCATTAAAAGAAAAAGGAAAGAAAAAACTCCCATCAAAGTCAACTGGCTTTACTGTTGAATTACACCAAACTGTTTTTTAAGATTTATTTTTTATTTTTTCTAAGATTTATTTATTTTTAATTCAAAGTCAGAGCTACACAGAGAGAGGAGAGGCAGAGGCAGAGGCAGAGGCAGAGAGAGAGAGAGAGAGAGAGAGAGCGAGCCTCCCATCCGATGGTTCACTTCCCAACTGGCTGCAACAGCCAGAGCTGTGCGACCCAAAGCCAGGAGCCAGGAGCTTCTTCCAGGTCTCCTACGCAGGTGCAAGGTCCCAAGACTTGGGCCATCTTCTATTGCTTTCCAGGCCACAGCAGAAAACTGGATGGGAAATGGAGCAGCCAAGTGTCGAACCAGTGCCCATATGGGATGCCGGTGCTTCAGGCCAGGGTGTTAACCTGCTGCACCACAGCGCTGGCCTGAAGATTTATTTTCTTTACTTACTTACTTGGAAGGCAGAGTTGAGGGTGGGCTGGGAGGGGGCAAGACCTTCCAGCCACTGATCTGCTTCACTCTCCAAATGGCCATAATGGCTGGAGCTGCTCTAGGCTGAAGTCAGGAGCCCAGAACGCCATCCAGGTCTCCTATGTGGGGAGCAGCCCACATACTCGGGCCAGCTTTCCCAGGAGAAAGCTCAATCAGAAGCAGGCTGCACTCGAGCATCACTGCAAGCAGCAGTTTAACCCACTGAGCCACCCCCGAACCCCTTCTACCGAACTTTTAAAGAAGAAAAATGCCAATCATTCTGAAATTATTACCAAAAATAGAAGAGGAAGGAATCCTTCCAAATTCATTCCATGAGGCCAGCATTACCTTGAAACAAAAACCAGGCAAGGACACACACACACACACACACACACACACACACACACTACAAATCAATATCCTTGGTAAATACAGATGCAAAAATCTTCAACAAAATAGTAGGAGATCGTATGAAACGGCACATTCGACAGATCTTCTGACCATGATCCACTCACTCCAGGGATTCCAGGGTTCAACACATGCAAATCAACAATATAATATACCGCATTAACAGAATGAAGGACAAAAATCATGTGATCAACAGAAGGCAAATAGTAAAATCCAACATGCCTTCAAGATAAAACTGAACAAACTCAGTACAGAAGGAACACATCTCAATATAATGAAGACCACAATAACAAGTCAACAGCTAACATCATATTGAACAGGGAAAGGATGCTCACAACACAAGGATATCTACTTCTACCACTCCTATTTAATATAATACTGGAGAGCCTAGTTACTGTGATCAGGCAAGAGAAAGAAACAAAAGGAATCTAAACTAGAGAGAAGGGACTCTAACTGTCACTATTTACAGATGACATGACCTTACCCATAGAAAACCTCCATGGAGCCAGCATCAGGGTATGGAGGGCTAAGACACCATCTGCAATGCCCACTTCAGTTCAAGTCTCAGCTGCCTACTTCCCATCCACTTCCCTAGTATTTCACCCGGGAAAGCATAAGATGTCTGAATACCAGGGAGACCTGGATGGGCTTCCAGGCTCCTGGCTTTGCCCTGGCAGAGCCCAGGCTGTTGTGGCCATCTGGAGAGTGAACCAATGGATGGAAGATCAATCAATCAATCTCTCTGTCTCTCCCTATATAACTCTATCTTTCAAATAAATAAATATTTTTATTTGTTAAAGATTTTATTTATTTGAGAGATAGAGTTACAGACAGTGAGAGAGAGAGACAGAAAGAAAGGTCTTCCTTCTGTTGGTTTACTTCCCCAAATAGCCATAACGGCCAGAGTTGCACTGATCTGAAGCCAGGAGCCTCTCCCAGGTCTATCATGCAGGGACAGGGGCTCAAGTACTCGGGCCATTCTCTTCTGCTTTCTCAGGCCACAGCAGAGAACTGGATTGGAAGAGGAGCAGCCGGGACTAGAACAGGTGCCCATATGGATGCTGGCAGCGCAGGTGGAGGATTAACCAAGTGAGCCACGGTGCCGGTCCCATAAATAAATAAATCTTAAAAGAAAAGCTCTGGGCCAGCACCATGGCTCACTAGGCTAATCTTCCGCCTGCAGCACCAGCACCCCAGGTTCTAGTCCCAGTCGGGATGCCGGATTCTGTCCTGGTTGCTCCTCTTCCACTCTAGCTCTCTGCTGTGGCCCAGGAGTGCAGTGGAGGATGGCCCAAGTGCTTGGGCCCTGCACCCCATGGGAGACCAGGAAAGGCACCTGGCTCCAGGTTTCAGATCAGCGCGGTGCACCGGCCGCAGCGGCCATTGAGGGGTGAACCAACGGAAAAGGAAAACCTTTCTCTCTCTCTCTCTCACTGTCCACTCTGCCTGTCAAAAAAAAAAAAAAAAGCTCTGAAGACTCCACCAAAAAGCTGCTAGAGTGAAAGAATTCAGCAAAGTTCTGGATACAGTCAATATACCAAAATCAGTAGCACTCTTAAACACCAACAGTCAATTACCTGGCCGTCAGTGCTATGGCATAGCGGGTAAAGCTGCTGCCTGCAGTGCCAGCATCCCATATGGGCACCGGTTCTAGTTCCAAAGACCCCAAATAGCCAAAGCAATCTTTAATAAAAAGGACAAAGCAGAAGGCACTCCACTATCTGACTTTAGAATAGATTACAAAGCTACAGTAATTGAAACATGGTATTGGCAAAAAAACAGATCCAAAGACCAATGGAGTAGAATAGAAACCCTAGAAGTAAACCTACACAACTACAGTCAATTAGTCTCCGACACAGGTGCTGAGAACATGCATTGGAAAAAGGATGGTCTTTTTAATAAATAGTAATGGGAAAATTAGATAGCCATATACAGAAAAGTAAAACTAGATCCCTATCTCTCACCATGTACAAGAATCAAGTGGGGCCAGTGCTGTGGGGTAGTGGGTAAAGCCACCGCCTGCAGTGCCAGCATGCCATGTGGGCACTGGTTTGAGTCCCAGCTGGTCCACTTCTGATCTAGCTCTCTGCTATGGCCTGGGAAAGCAGTAGAAGATGGCCCAAGTCCTTGGGCCCCTGCTCCCACGTGGGAGACCCAGAAGAAGCTCCTGGCTCCTGGCTTCTAATCAGCACAGCTCCAGCCATTGTGGCCACTTAGGGAGTGAACCAGTGGATGGAAGACACCTCTCTCTCTCTCTTCCTCTCTCTCTGCCTCTCCTTCTCTCTGTGTAACTCTGACTTCCAAATAAATAAATAAATCTTTAGGAAAAAAAAAAAAGAATCAAGTCAAAGTGGATTAAAAACCTAAATGTGAGACCTGAATCTTTAAAACTACTAGAAGAAAACTTAGCAAAAACACTTTAGGACATGGGAACAGCAGGGATTTTCTGGGTCAGATCTCAAAAGCACAGGAAACAAAAGCAAAAATAGACAATCGGGATTTCATCAAACTAAAAAGCTTCTGCAAGACAAATGACACAATCAAGAGAGTAGAGAGACAACCTACAGAGTAGAGGAACATATTTGCAAGCAGTATGAACATGTAATAAGGGGTTAAGATCTAGAATCTGTAAGAATGTCAATAGAAAACCAAAACCAAAAACAAAATCCTAATTCGAAAATAGGCAGATTCAAACAGACATTTCTCAAAGGAAGAAATATATATGGCCAACAGGTACATAGAAACACACTTCACATCACTAACCACCAGGGAAATACAAATCAAAACCACAGTGAGAAACCATTTCACTTCAATGAGATGGGCTACCATGAAAAAGACGAAAGGTAAGTTTTGGCCTGGACGTGGAATAAGGGAAGACTTGCACGCTGCTGGCGAGTGTAAATTAGTGCGGCCATCTTGTAAAACAGTCTGGAGGGTTCCTCACCAAAAAGAAAAGGGGGGGGGGGGTTCTGTCTTATGAGTCAGCAATGCCACTCCTGGGCGTTTATGGAGGGGAAGTGCAGTCAGTCTGCTGGGGACATCTGCACTACCCTGTTCACTGCAGCACTATTCACAATAACCAAGAAAGGGACAGAGACAGCGTGGTACATATACACAGGGCAATACTAACCCAGCCACAAAAATGGATGAAATAGTTTCATGGGCAGCAACATGGATGGAACCAGAGGTCATCATGCTAGGTGAAACAAGACAAATACCACATGATCTTACTTAAAAAAGCAGGTGATCTCATAGGAGCTGAAAATACAATGGCAGTTACCAGCGGCTGGGGAGGGAAGTGGTGGGGCAAGGTTGATTGACAGGTACTAGGCTATGATTAGATAGGAGTAGGAAGTTCTGGGGATGAAATCCTGTCATTTGCAGCAAAATAGATGGAACTGGAGACATGGTGTTGACTGAAATTAACCAGACACAGCAAGATAAATACCACATGTCCTCCCTATAGTGGCAGCCACAATTAAACAAAGAAAACAAACAACAAGGCCCTCAATCTACACACAGAATGTTAATGAGTAGAGGTCAGGAGGGGAGGCAAAGATAAAGGAAGTGCAGAGTAAAAAACAGAGGAAGCTGAGTAAGGCTATTTATTGTAACAAAGATAATGATAAAATGTTAACAGGGAAATGCTGTGAGGGGTACATGGGGACTCTTTGTATCACCCCTCATAATTTTTGTTTTATAAATTTAAAATATTTTGAAATAAAATGTTAAATTTTAAATGCAAAAATGATGGGAGAAAGAAGTTCCGGGGTTCTACTGCATGGTATTTTTCTCTATATTTTTTCTCTTTAAAAAAATCTAGAAGATGGGATTTTGGATGCTTTCTCTTTAAAAGGAAATGTTAAATGCTGAAAAGGAAAAATAATTTTACCCTGATTGGATATTACACAAAGTATATATGCAACAAAACATCACACAGTACCTCACAAATAATCAAGATTTTTGCATCTGTTAAAATTTCTTATAAAAGATAAAAACTTTTAAAGAAGAAAAAATTTAAATAGCCATATGTAGCTGGTGGCTATTGCATTAGCATTGTTTTAGATAATCTGCAACAGCAGATTTAAATTTTGTCTCCTGGACTTTTTTAAAGAATAGTATATAATTTCCAAGTGCCAAATTTTTTTTTTCTTTTTTTCTTTTTTTTTTTTTTGACAGGCTGAGTGGACAGTGAGAGAGAGAGAGACAGAGAGAAAGATCTTCCTTTGCCGTTGGTTCACCCTCCAATGGCTGCCGCGGATGGCGCGCTGCGGCCGGCGCACCATGCTCATCCGATGGCAGGAGCCAGGTGCTTCCTCCTGGTCTCTCATGGGGTGCAGGGCCAAAGCACTTGGGCCATCCTCCACTGCACTCCCGGGCCACAGCAGAGGGCTGGCCTGGAAGAGGGGCAACCGGGACAGAATCCGGCGCCCCGACCGGGACTAGAACCCGGTGTGCCGGCGCCGCAAGGCGGAGGATTAGCCTGTTGAGCCACGGCGCCGGCCCAAGTGCCAAATTTTTAATCCACTTTTTGTTAATCCCTAATAATGGTACATAATGGTACATAATGGTACAAAAGCAATGACATCCGTAGAGTTTTTTAAAAAAAATTTTAAAGATTTGAAAGGCAGAGTTGGTGGCGGGGTTGAGAGAGCAAGGGAGAGAGAGAGCAATCTATCTGCTGGTCCGCTCCCCAAATGGGCTCAACAGCCAGGGCTGGGCTGGGCCAGGCTGAAGCCAAAGGCCTGAAACTCCAAATCCAGTCTCCCACATGGGTGGCAGGGGCTCAAGCATCTGGGCTATCCTCCCGTGCTTTCCCAAGAGCGTCATCAGGGAGCTGAACGGGAAATGGGAAATGGGAAACAGAGCAGCCAGAACTCAAATTGACACTCATATGGAATGCTGGCAATGCAGGCAACAGCTTAATCTGCTGGGCCACGATGCTGGCCCCTACAGAGATTTTTAAAAAATCAGTATCTTCTTTGTAACAAAATATATAACAAACTTTAAATGTTTCATGAACCTAAAGAAGATTACTACAAAGCGAAGGTATATACTCCCTCCAAAAAACTGCTCCCAGGTGTTAGCAAACTGGCGCAGTTGTAGCCAGGTGGCCACCTGGCCCAGCTACCTGAGCCAGGCTCCACCCCCATCCTAATGGGATTCACTGCTCCTGCTTCCCTGCCTGCCCTCAGGCCAAGTTTAAAAGGGCCTGTTCCTGAACAGGCGCTCTCCTGGCGCTTTCTGGTCTCTTGGCTTTTGGTTCTTGGTTCTTCTCTCCTGGCTCTGCTCTCCTCTCTCCTCTTCTCTGCTCTATCTTCTCTCCTCTGGCTCTCTTACACTTTCTCTCTCTTTTACCTTCGCCACCCCTTCACTCCGGTCTATAGTGTGTTCCCCAATAAACCCTTTCCCTTCCTCTGGTGTCCGGTGTGCTTTGCGAAGGCTAACATTAATATATAACACCAGGCTCCTTTACAAATGAATTCTTTCACACTTCATCAAATACTTCAACCCGCAGACATTTTACCCCCTCCCATTTGTTTTGTGATATTTTTTGCAGTCCTTATGCTATTTTATCCTATTGGCAAATGCTCATGGGCCTTCTGACCATAACCCTAATAGGTAACCTACATATTTCCTCCATCTTAGTTTCTTTCTACTACTTACTAAATGCTTTTCTTCTCCTTTACCTTCCTCCTTCACTGGCTTGGTTGCATTTCCTCACACTTCCTTTTCTTCCTCCTTAACAGGGAGGCTTTCTATGGAACTTTCCAATTCCACTTCCCATCCTTAAGTCATGACCAACTGATGCTTTTCTAACATGACACCAGATGAAAGCCATTATGCCAAGACAAGTTGACTTTCACTTCTCCCACATTACCCTCTTAAAACATTTTCAGTTAACACAATTATACATAGCAAGTCTTGTATCTGCAGACTTTGTGCTCATTGATCTTTCTCAGAGAAGGATCAAACAGGCTATTTTCTGAATTCTTATATACTCAATCATGCCATTTTTGGCAGGGACAAACAAATTATAGATGGTGCAAAGGCCACCTGACTGTCTTCCAGCTTACAGCACCACTGATGAGTCATCCAAAACTAGTTTAATTTTTCCCTACGCAGCACAACATGGTGATTAAGCGCATGCAATCCACAAACAGACCACCAGGGCTTGAATTCTAACTTCACCACTAGCCTAGGATGTGTATTAACCCTCTACGCTTCCGTTTTCTCTTCTGTAAAATCAGAGTAACAACCTTGCTGGTTGGTTGCTGTTGAATTAAAAGCACTGTATGTGCTAGCACTTAGAACAAGGCCTGGCAGGCACATGGTAAACAGTCAATGGATGTCACATGTTGTTGTTATCATTATTTCAAGTAATTCACTCTTTCAAAGTCAAAGATGTTCAGATTTTTCTCTTTATACCTAAAAGTCAGCAGTTTCGCTGGAACACATACATGATGTTTGCCTTTCTTATCCCTAACTGGAACTGTCCACGTTGATCCAGATTGCTTAGAAGCAGCAACAGTCCAACGGCTGACTTCAGACTGGGGCAGGGGGAGGGGCAAGGGAATCCTTATGTGTCTTGAGCCCAAAATCAAGGACACTCCGAAGAAATAACGGGGACATGACAAGAACCAATGTGAAAGGGAGCCTAATGGTTAAAGCTTGGCCAACCTGAGCATCAAAATAAATAATGATAGCAACAGATTAATCCACTGAGTAAAGGCAGAAACTAAGTCTATACAAATATTAATAAAGTGAAAACTTGAGCAGGCACAAGATAGTTACAAAGCCTCAAAATACTGAAATGCAAAATACAAGCTAATTACAAAAATAAAAAGGGTGGCTTTACAATGAGAAACCCTAATACCCCCAAACTTAAGCAAGTTAACATCAGGAATGGGACAAAAGAAAATTCTGTGCCACCAGAACACATCGGTTCTGTGATATTCCTGCCAAAGACGCATAACTTACATCAAACCATAAGGAACACGAGGCAATTCCAAAGTGAGAACCGTTCTACAAAACAGGCCTATTTTCAAAGCATGAAGGCCACGAGTTTCAAAGGCTGCAAATGTGGTTTGGAGCTAAATTCTCAGACTGAGGAAAAACTGGAGCCTTGACATGGGTCTCAGGATTAGAAGGAATTCACGATATCAATGGTAATTTTACACTGTAGTGCTACAGAAAAATGCCACTATATAGAAAAATTTGGGCAGAAAATATACCCGAAGTATCTACGACAATGCAGCATCAATTCAGATGCTCAGGATCACCTGGATAACGCGTACAGCTTTCCCTTAAATTTGAAATTATTTCATAGTGAAATATTTAGAGAAACTTGATGGTTACAAATCAAACTGGGATCTTGTTGACATCTATTTTGTGCCTGTTCACTTTACATCCCCAGCTGGGTATTTTCCACAGTGCATTCAACCACTGCCTCATTCACTGGACAAACACTGCCTGAACATCTACTAAATGCCATGGTATGAATGCTGACCACAGTCAACAGCAGGAGGGCCATTCCTGATCTCAAGGAGCTTATAAACAAGGTGGGGTGGGGGGTGGGTGGGAGGTGTTGCCAGGAAGGGTATTCATCAGTCACACACATAATAACATAAATCTGTAAAAAATCCACCGAAAGAAAGAAATTTATGAGGAACATTTGTCAAGGAGACCGCTCCGGTCTGGGGAAACAGAGGACTCCCCTGGTCCAGGGACAGCTCATCTCGGAGGTATGGAATTCTCTAATGTGAGCCTGGGCCTGGAAGACTACAACCTAGAATCCAAATTTCTGCATCCTTGCCTGGTTCCAAATGCATCCAATTTATGCAAGAAGGTAATTAAAATCCTCATATATCTGAGAGAAGGCAGAGAGAACGTGAGAGAGAAGCCTGCTACTAAAGCTTCCAGATACTAAAAGTCAAGACTGCCATCTAGTGGTACTTTGAGCAAATCCTTTTCAAGGAATGGGTGGAGGGGGAGGGTAAGAGGAGATGTGGCACATTATTGGAGGGGGCCTACACTCTCACATTCAGCATTCAAAGGCAGCACTCTCTTCAGAAATAAGAACAAAGCAACAAATGTAAATGCTGTGAACTGCTTAACATGACGATCATTCATTTGTGAGAAAACCAAGTGTTTAACAGAATCACCTAAAAAATCTCAAGGAAAAGAGTGGCCAGGAGGGGGCACTGCCAAAGAACACGGCCTCTATTAGGCACATATTCCACCGTCTCACCAACACCTCAAGACTCCCTCGACCACCAAGCGCTCATCAAGGGCAGGAGAACGCTGGCAGACCGTTAGCTGCTTCTAAGTATTACCACCTCCTTATTGCAATCGTGTGAACTTCAATCGTGTAGACAAGTTTCCACAGCAGGCATTTCCCAGGGTCCTCAGCACTACCCCTGGAATGAATTCAAAAGGGACCGATGGCCACAGGGTTAATTATACATGGGTTAGTTATGATTTATTGGTCCCTTTATTCTTCTAATTGTACTGATGTTAAGACAAAACAAGATTTGCTTTATGCTATATTAACCACACAAATCGAATGGCAGATTTTCGGAAGAAAATTACATCTACTTGAACAGCCTCTTTAGTTTCGACTTACTTCCTAAATACCTACAATTGCACGGGAATAAAAAGAGAACTCACAACAAGCAATTTTATGTTAGAATATGAGAAGAATCTCTACTAAACTTAAGACAGATGGAATAAGACAGAGAAATCCAACGCAGAGTATGTCTCGTGATCTAATTTGGGGGATTTTTTTTTATAGATTTTACATTTTTTGGCTTCCACAGCTAAGAGAAATGTCACACTACACTTGAGGACCATTAAAGATTAACAAATAGAAAAAAAAGCGAAGAAGTAAAAAAATAGAAAGCATAAGAAACCAAAAATAGTAATATAAGACAACTTTAAACAGGTTAAAAACACCTATTTAAAGAAAAAAGTCAAACATCAAAATTCAACTCTACAAAAACCAAAGGCAAAGAAAACAAAACATCACACAAATTCAACTGAAAACAACATAAAATAGAATTCAGGACTAAAGATCTTGGGTGAGATGATGTGATTACTTTATGTACTATAAAAGGTAAACACAGCAGGAAGACAGAAAAAACTGGAAACACTTTTTCCAAATAATACTGCATCAAAATAAGAGAAAAAAATTTGAAATGTGGGACAGGAACACAAGAGAACTGAAGAACAGCCGAATTTAACTGTTAGGAGGATAGAGAAAGCCAGACTAAACCAGGATTCAAACAACTGAATGAACAGGATGCACGTTGTAACACAGCAGACCAGAACACTACTTGGGAGACCTGCATTTTTCCAGATAGAAGCACCCGGGATAAAATCCCGCCTATATTTTGGATCCAGGTCCCGCCAATGCACCTGCTGGGCACCAGATGATGGTCCAAGTGCTTGGCCCCTTGCCTCCCACATGGGAGACCTGGATGGAGTTCCCAGCTCCTGACTTCAGCCTGACCCAATTTTAGCTGTTGTGGGCATTTGGAGAGTGGACTCACTGTATGGAAATCTTTCTTTCTGTCCCTCCCTCCCTCTCTCTGTCATGCTGCCTTTAAAATAAATAAGTCAAACATTTTAAAAAAGAAAACTGGATGAACAAATCTACACAACTAAATGTGAAATTAGCATAGGTACATCTTGCTATCTGCCCCCCAAGATCCTGACACAGAGCTCCTCAAAGACTTAAGATGTATCATGTGACAAGGGTGCTAGGAGCACCTTTTGCCCCAAGATGTGGTCAATGACCTCAGTTCCTGGTGTCCAGTTCCTAAAATCCTTGTCATTTTGTAAGTTGCAGAAGTGCTGGGAGTTTTTTTTTTACCACTATATTTGGTTTTTGACCTGGGTTCCTGACAAACAGCTGCTAAATAAATCTCTCAGAAAACCCTGGGTAATAGGAGCACCTTCGGTTCTACTCAGCTCCTTGCATAGGGGCTGGTCAGCAGAAAGGCCAGTCACCATTGGAAGCCTAGAACGTTCAGTTCCACCCCACATCCTCCAGGGAGGGGAAAGGAGCTGAGATGGAGTGAGTCATCAGAGCTATAAAAAAACAAGTATGCGGGTCAGAGTTTCTGAGTTGATTAATCCTTCAAGACGTCATTAGAGTGGTGCACCCCCAGTCCCCAAGAAAAAATGCTCCTGCTCTTGGGGCCCTCTGGGCTCCACCCTATATACCTTTCATGTGGCTGTTCACCCGTATCCTTTATCATACCCTTTACAATCAGTCGATGAACCCAGAGTTTTCCTGAGTTCTAGGAGCCATCATCGTAAACAATCACCCAGCCTGAAGAGGGGATCTGTAGCCAATTCAGACCAGTGTGGTAACCTGGGGAATCACTACTTCCAACCAGCATCTGAAGTTGGGGGTAGAACTGGGGGTTGGGGGGTGTCTATCCCTTAACCCACCAGGTCTGCTCTAATTCCAGGTGGTGCTGTAACTGAATTGTAGGACATCCAGCATGATGTTGAAAAATAGGAGACTTGCAATGTGTGGGCCAATTATCACACAATTGGGCACAGAAGCATTGAAGTGGCATGAGTAGTAAGAAAACACCAAAAAAAATTTTTTTATGATTTGGAGAAAAAAAATTTATAACGAAGTATCAAGTGATAAGATATCCACATAATTTTTATACTTAATATGTTAACTTCCACAAATTTCAGAAAATGTGGCATTTGCCTTTCTAGGTCCAGCTTATTTCACTTAGCATAACAATCTCCAGTTGCATCCACTTTGTTGCGAATGTCAGGATTTCATTCTTTTTATGGCTGAGTAATATTCCATCATGTATATAGATCACATTTTCTTTACCCAGACAGACATCTAGGTTGATTCCGTATCTTTGCTATTGTGAACTGAGTTACTATAATCATGGGTGTGCAAGTATTTCATATGCTAATTTATTTCCTTTGGATATATTCCCAGGAGTAGGACAGGTGGATCATACAGTAGATCCATTCTCCATTCTGTTTTCCATGATAGTTCAACCAATATGCATTCTTACCAATAGTGTATTCAGGAACCTTTCTCAACACAAGCTCACTGAGCATTTGGTATTTTTTGATTTTTGGAATAAGAGCCATTCTAACTAGAGGGAAGTGATACCTCGCTATGGTTTTATTTTCATTTCCCAGATAGCCAATGATCCTGAGCATTTTTTTTCATGTATTTCATCCTATGAAAATTGCCTGTTCATATCCTTTGCCCATTTCTAACTGGATTGTTTTGTTGCTGTTGAATTTCCTGAGCTCCTTATACAATCTAGACATTAATCCTTTAATGGAAGCATAGTTTGCGGTCTGTCACTTGCCTCTTCACTTTGTTGTTTTCTTCACTGTGCAGAGCTTCTTAGCTTGATAAAATCCAATTTGTCTATTTTTGTTTTTATTGCCTGTGTTTCTGGCATCTTATGCAAGAAGTCTATGCCTGAGCCAATGTCTGGCAGTTTTTTCCCTATATTTTCCTCTAATAATTTGAGAGTTTCAGGATTAAAATTCAGATTGTTGAACCACTGTGAGTTAATTTTTCTGCAAGGTGTAAGGTAGGGGTCTTGTTTAAAACATCTGCATTTGGAAATACAATTTTCCCAACACCACTTGTTGAAGAGAATGCTTTTTCCAGGGAATGATTTCAGCTCTTTTGTTAGTTGTAGATGTGTGGATTATTTCTGGGGTTTCTATTCTTTTCCATTCATCTACATGTCTATTTTTGTGCCAGTATTAGGCTATTCAGATTATAACAGACTTGTCTTAAAATCTGGTATTGTGATGCCTCCAGCTTTATTTTTATTGTTTAGGATTACTTTGGCTATTTGGGGTCTTCTGTGTTTCCATATGAATTTTAGGATTGTTTCTTCTGGCTCTGTGAAGATTGTCCTTATAATTTTTATTGGTTTGCACTGAATCTGTAAACTGCTTTGGGTAGTAGGGACATTTTGATTATATTAATTCTTCAGATCTATGAACATGGATTTTTTCCATGTTTGGGTGTGTGTGGGTGTGTGGTCTTCTATGAAAATTATGCTGTGGGGTGAGCACTTTGTTAAGTGGTGGGCTACCCGCACCTCACATCAGAATGCTTGGGTTCAAGTCTCAGCTCTACTCTTGATTCTGGCTTCTGGCTAACACATACCCAAGTACTCAGTTCTCCACCACTCGTGATGGAGTTCCAACTTCAGTCCCAGGCTCCTGGTTTCAGCCCAACCCAGCCCTAGATGTTGTGGATATTTGGGAGTGAACAAACAGATGAAAGATCTTTCTGTCTCTCTGATTTTCAAATAAATAAATTTTTTAAAAAATTATGCTGCCTACAAAGATTACACATGACTTTCCAAGTGCCTATGAAAACAAGAAGTAGACAGATATTAAATTATAAAAATATTGCAAATGATACGTTCTATATGCCCGAGGACAAAATGGGTTAAAATTTGAAAGTAATGAGAAAAGTTCAAACAAAATAATTCCAAATAAAAATATAACAAATCCCTTCCTAACTAATTCTTTAGTCAAAAATGGAAGGATATCAACACTCCACACAATTAGAAGAAATATTAAACAGAGACTTTACCATTAAAATCTGAAGGGAATACAAATACAGAGTTGTAATAAGGAGCAAATGCAAAACTTAAAATGTTTTGATCATCAAACAAAACAAAACTAAGAGTTTGGTTTTGTTATTTTTTTTTTTAAGATTTATTTATTTATTTGAAAGATAGAGTTACAGAGGCACAGAGAGAGAGAGAGAGAGGTCTTCCATCTGTTGGTTCACTCCCAAATTGGCTGCAACAGCCAGAGCTGGGCCAATCTGAAGCCAGGATCCAGGAGCTTCTTCCGGGTCTTCCATATAGGTGCAGGGGCCCAAGGACTTGAGCCCTCTTCTACTGCTTTCCCAGGCCATAACAGAGAGCTGGATTGGAAGTGGAGCAGCCGGGAATTGAACCAGTGCTCACATGGGATGCTAGCACTGAAGGCAGTAGTATTACTTGCTATGCCATAGCATCGGCCCCAAGAGCTAGGTTTTTAAAAATGTTAAAACATTATCAAATGTTTAGTCTAAGGGTTGTGAGGCCCACATCCTGTAGCAGAGTACCTGGGTTCAATGCCCAGGTCTGACTCCCAACTCCAGTTTCTTACTAATGAAGACCCTGGGAGTTAGCATGATGGCTCAAGCGCCTGGATTTCTGCCACTCATGTGGAAGACCTGGATCAAGTTCTTGGCTCACAGCTCTGGTTCCAGGCCTGGTTGTTAAAGGCATATTTTGCAAGTGAACTGCTGGGTGGGAGTGTTCTCTCTCTCTCTCTCTCTCTCTCTCTCTCTCTCTTTCTCTCTCTCCCTCCCTCCCTCCCTACCTCCCTCCCTCCCTCTCATAAAAATAAATTTTAAAAAGTAAAAAATAAAAATAAATAAAATAATAAAACAAAATCGGCCAGCGCCGCGGCTCACTAGGCTAATCCTCCGCCTTGTGGTGCCGGCACACCGGGTTCTAGTCCCGGTCGGGACGCCAGATTCTGTCCCGGTTGCCCCTCTTCCAGGCCAGCTCTCTGCTATGACCAGAGAGTGCAGTGGAGGATGGCCCAAGTGCTTGGGCCCTGCACCCCATGGGAGACCAGGAGAAGCACCTGGCTCCTGCCTTCGGATCAGCGCGGTGCGCTGGCTGCAGCACACCAGCCACGGCGGCCATTGGAGGGTGAACCAACGGCAAATGAAGACCTTTCTCTCTGTCTCTCTCTCTCACTGTCTACTCTGCCTGTCAAAATAATAATAATAATAAAACAAAATCGTGTTTTAAATCAAGAAAGAAAGAAATACACATACTGAAAATGCCACATACAAAAATCTCTGCTACTTGAAACTTCTCTACCTCATGACCAGTGAGATAAAACCTTTAAACAAAATACTAACAACAATGCAAAGCTTTATAAAATAAATACTAACAAAGAAATGGTATGTTAAAAGATCGATCCATGTAGCAAAGTGGCCTTATTTCTGAAATTCAAGGATGGTTTAATGATGGGAACATTATTAATAGTGTTTAATCCAGCAACATATAATGGCACTATACAGTTATATTATATATACTGATAAATATGAAAAATAAAGTAACTGACTTTTAAAACCAAATAAAAATAAATTCTTAATGTGAGAAAGAATATCTGTCTCTAAATAAGAGTTAACATGTTTAATGTAAATACTAGTAGCATTCTCATTAAAGGAAAAATAAATCAAGGCTGTCCAATGTTGTTTTAATATTAGAACCTTTAATTCTCAAAGGTTCTATCCATAAACAATGAAATAATGAAAGACATACCGTATAACCATGAAAAACAGAAATTCTAGGTACATCCACAGTAGAGCCATGAGAAGTTATAAAAAGTTCAGTACTGAGACTAATCTTCAAGTAAATTAATAAATCAATATTAGGTTTTAAAATAGAAGAGTACACTTTAAGAATAACATCAAAAAGCATAATAAAAACTTTTAAGAATAAATATAAATACAAATATAGAAAGCTTATAAAAACAAAACTAAAAAACTTAGGTGAGGGCACCATGATCCTAGGTAGCAGAACTTAAATTTTTAAAAATCCTCTCCAAATTACTCTATAAATCTAATACAATGGAAATTTCTGGCATTTGATAAAATTATTGTGAATGGTATTTAGAATAAACTGTTCAGAAAAAAAATGAATGAGTAGAAAAAATTTTAAATTGGTTTTGAAAAAAATGACAGAATATTAAGCTACATTATAAAGTCAAAATAATTTAAAAATAAAATGGTACTAGGGCAACAAATAGTTCCCAAATACGAGTGGGCACTTAGGATCCTAGCTTATGAGAACTGTGATATTACAACCTAACAAATTCAAAACGTGAGGAACTCCGCGCAAGACAGGGTGTGTGACCACTTACCAACGAATTTCTAATCTGTGTGTACTAATCTGACCATTTGCTGTACCTGCTAACAGAGAAACAAGGCATGGTGTCTCTAAGCAATGTTTCTCACTCTTCTTTTACTTGTGGTCAGGTACGCAGCTGCAAATGAGTTACAAATGTGAGATGCTG
This sequence comes from Sylvilagus floridanus, assembly GCA_949820135.1. NCBI lineage: Eukaryota > Metazoa > Chordata > Mammalia > Lagomorpha > Leporidae > Sylvilagus > Sylvilagus floridanus. The sequence continues at coordinate 3,268,610 of OX463243.1, forward strand.
GACAACTCAATAAATTCATTAAAGCAGCATTTCCAAACTCTGATGAATGAGAGAAAGTTCAGTCAAAGCTACTTTACTAAGAATAGGATTGACTTAAATCCCAATCACAGAAAATATCTAAATAAATTCAGATGGGTGAAATCAAATATAAGCCTACTATCAAACATCCATCAAACAGGGTGAATGAATTTAATACTTCTTCCAGGACCCATCTCCCCCTAATTCTCAGCAACGTCTGTTCACTCTCAAGGGGAAATTCTCTTTCTAGGAATTCATGGCAAAGTGTAAGTAAGGATATCTACTTCAAGACAGCTTGTAATTCTGAAATGCTGACGTAGACTTAAATTTCTGTCAATCTGTTACCATTTATTATACATTACTCAATAGACTATTACACCCTATTACACAGATATTTGTTACAACGTTGCTGGATAATATTTAAGGGCAGAGGGGAAAATTTTGCAAATGACTGTGTGGCATTAAAAAATGCAGTGTTGCAAACGAGTTTTCAAACTGCAGCCTCAAATCTGTAAAAGGGTAAAATTTAATTGTAAAATGATGTGAGTCAGTTTAAAGACAGACAGCAAGTATTAAAGACTGGTTGTCTGGATGTTCTCTTCTTTCCTACCTAGCTTCTTCTCCACACTGTTTTAATCTTGCTAAATCTCAAATATATTCTTAGTTTCTACTGCTTTGTAATCAGAAAAAAAAGATGTATGTCTAGAGGGCACACAGATGAGGAAATTCCACTTCCATGAATTTGTAACTAAGAAATTACATACACAAATATAAGTATAATAATGTTCATAATATAAGTATAATATAAGTATATATATAAGTACATATAAGTACATATATATATACTTATATATATAAGTACATATATATATATATAAGTACATATATATATACTTATATATATACTTATATATATATAAGTATAATATAAGTATAATAATGTTCATCTAAGTAATATTTAAATAGAAAATAATTAGAAATAAACACCTAACAGAGTTTTGAAAAAATAAGTTACAACACACCTCCACTGGATGTCCATTAAAACCCTGCTTCAGAAAAGTACTGCCGACAACATAATATTTGATTAAAATATAGAATACAAAATTACCTGGTATGGCCCTTATTCTGAACAGCAGTTACCTGACTATGTGTATGTAGAGATCATTCACAGCATTACTGTAGCTGGTGGGAACCGACAGATGATTACCTCTGGGTGCTGTATTGTCAATAGTTTCAATTTTCTTCCTAAGACCATTCTGTTTTCCAAATTCTCTACAAAGTCAGTTTGGAAAGTGTGATATACATACAAGAATACCCAAAGGAAAAGGGGGAAGTAGGAGAGGAAATTTAAAAATAAAGCAACCATCTGTCCCACTGCTTTGATTTAGATTTAGCTACAGAATCTTAAAATTTCAAATGACACTAAAGGAAGAAATTCTTCTATCTACCACATGGAGGTACAAGTATTTTTCTTTCTTTCTTTTTTTAATCAGGAAGCACTGCTCCAAATGCACACTTCTAATTTTCAGGTTTAAAACATTTAATAAAGCTTCAAGTGTTGAGTATTATCTTTTAAATTAATAAATAAATGTTTGTAATATCTATTTGTAACACTATTTGAAAATTACATGGACATATCAAGTGTAAATCTGGCTGAATATTTTATACTTTTGAGAAATACCCAAAATATGAATAAAATTAATTTAACTATTCTTCTGTCTTTCAAGAATATTATGCCTAAAAATGTTAACACATATTTTTGAGTTAAATAGGGAAAACATAAGATTTATTAATTTTGATGATCATTATATGTGATTATTTTTATATGAAAGGTGAAAGTCACTTAATAAAAGTTTCTGAGAAATATTACGTGCAATGATTGGTAGTTATTCACTAAACTCACAAAAATCAAGAATGTGAAATAGACTACATCAATAGTACCCATAACACTATTAAACAAACCAATATAACCACTGAAGAAACTTTAGTAAAAATATATATACTTTAAAATTATAAATCACTTAAAATTAATTTAAAACATTTAAAATCTGAAAAGTGTTTATAACTAAGCTAGATATATATGCTACATTATCTTCCTAAAATTATTGCATTAGATAAATGACTCTGAGTAAGCTCGCATCCCTAATTTTAGAGTATACAATTTCTATTTCCCACATACGCAATGACAGGTAGGAACAACCTCTTTTGGAAATGTTAATTTTTCAGAAACGCCTCCTTAAAGAGTACCAAGACACGCATGCTTTCAACAACCTAGAGCACTCCTTTGAAACAGACAACACAGCATTATCACGCCTCAGTTGTTTAAGTCTTTTCTTTCAGATGATTGAGATCTCTTGAGATTTTGGAACTCATCACACACAATACAAATTCTCCTCAACTGCGAATGTAAGATTTGTTATTATATACCAGAAAAAAAATCTTCTTTTACAGACAAAAAACTGTTGTATTCAGGTTAAGTACCTGACACTTAAGGTTTCAATTTTTAAATGTTGGTGTGAAGTACACAATTATATTACTTTCCACGGACATGCCTGACTAGAAAGACAAAACGTGTGACCAACAGCCCTTAGTTTTACATCTGTTACAGCACTAAACAAAAAAGCCTTAAATGAGGCTACATATATTTAATATTTTTGCTGGCATATCACCAAAGTTGCTTAAAGATAGTCTCATAAGATGGAAGGGGAGAGGGAGCGGGAAAGGGGAGGGTTGCGGGTGGGAGGGAAGTTATGGGGGGGGGGGGGGAGCCATTGTAATCCATAAGCTGTACTTTGGAAATTTATATTCATTAAATAAAAGTTTTTAAAAAATTCTTCAGAATGTAATCAAGGAAAAAAAAAAGATAGTCTCATAAGGAAAAATAGTAGAGAAAAAAACAACCCTTGAAAATGTCCATAAAACCAGGAAATCTCCAGAAGACTGACAAGGAAGGAGAGGAGCCACAAATTCTCACTGGGAGGAATGAACCAGGGGCTCTCACTGCGGACTCCATGGACCTAACAGGAGAGTACGAGATTGCTCCAAACGACCCTGCACATGCATCTGATGAGAAAAGCCACCAATTCTCAAAAAGCACAAACTGCCACAACATAGCTCTGAAACTATTAAAGAAACTGAATTCCTAGCTTAAAAGATTACCAGTGTCACTGGAGAATTCTATCAGACATTTAAGAATCAACACCAATTCTGTACAAGCACTATTCCTCAACTCATTCTACGAGCACTACTATGATATCCAAAGCAGATACCGCACCAAAAGAAAACACTACAGATCACGCTGAGTATGAATACAAAAATTCATAACAAAATATTAGCCATGAAAACCAATTGGTTTTATTCCACAGATTAAAAGGCTGACTCAGGGTTCAGCCCAGAGTAGGCTGGCATAGTAGGTTAATCCGCCCCTGCCTTGCCAGCATCCCATATGGGCACCTGTTCCAGTCCCCACTGCTCCACTTCCTTTTAAGCTCCCTGCTGATGGCCTGGGAAAGCAGTAGAAGATGGCCTAAGTTCTTAGGTCCCTGCACCCTCAGAGGAGACCAGGAAGAAGCTCCTGGCTCTCAAGTAAATAACTCTGTCTCTCAAGCAAATAAATAAATTTAAAAAAAAAAAATAGCTCAGTATTCAAAAAGCAATCAATTAGGCTAAAGAAGAAAAGCACACGATCAGATGGAAGCACTGCAGCACACATCAGAAGTCCTTTGGTCTATTCAACTTGGATGAAATTAACCATACCTATTACATTTTAAAGCACTTGGCTATACAACAGTAACTCTTCTCATCAGAAAATCAAAGCTTAACCTATTTCAAATTTTGCATAATAAACATCTGAATTTCAAGAACTAGAGAAAACAAAAGATATTGAAACATTAAAAAAAATTAATGGTTTTTTAAACTTCTGTTCTACAGTTATGAGGCTATAGGCCCCCTCAATTGAGAACAAAAACTGTCTTACCATAATTAAACTGACTGTTGGACTTCTCACAGTTAATGATGTTAAACCTGTAAGCAACACCTGGCCGCATCCCACTGACTTCAAAGTAAAACCACTGATGATAGTGATTACTGTTTATATCTGAGTTCAGAATAAGATCATACTCATTTCTGAAGAGAAAAGACAAAGAAATTTAATGAAAATTTGAAAAACTTCTACACACAAATACACACACATACAAAATAAGAAAATCTGAAATGACTTACTTTCTAATCTGAATTACTTTACGTAGATTCCCAGATTCAAATTTGGAGTTAAACTTTAAAATATCTCCTTCTTCTGGAACGGTGTAACTAAATAAAAATTTTAAAGCAAGTACATTAAAATACATTGCTTTTAAACACTATTGCCACATCATCTTCCTCATTACTTTCAATATCAAAAAACCTAACAAACACATGTAAAGTACCAACTCTGGCTATTGTTTATAGACAAAAAAATCATTTATAATTAGAGACTTCCTTGTATGCTTGTACTGGTGTAAGAACTCTTGCCTCACTATCTTATGAAAAGGCCAGACTTATTTTTAAAATTGTTTATGCCCTAGGCCGGCGCCGTGGCTCAACAGGCTAATCCTCCGCCTTGCGGCGCCGGCACACCGGGTTCTAGTCCCGGTCGGGGCACCGATTCTGTCCCGGTTGCCCCTCTTCCAGTCCAGCTCTCTGCTGTGGCCCAGGAGTGCAGTAGAGGATGGCCCAGGTGCTTGGGCCCTGCACCCCATGGGAGACCAGGAAAAGCACCTGGCTCCTGCCATCGGACGAGCGCGGTGCGCCGGCCGCAGCGCGCCGTCCGCGGTGGCCATTGGAGGGTGAACCAATGGCAAAAGGAAGACCTTTCTCTCTCTCTCTCTCACTGTCCACTCTGCCTGTAAAAAAAAAAAAAAAAAAGAAAAAAAAGAAAAAAGAAAATTGTTTATGCCCTAACAATAATTCTAATAAACCATTCTCAGATAAAAATATTATAATTAATTTAGAAACAGAGAATATCATCTATTAGCACTAAAAAGGCACACGAAACCTCCAGTGCAAGGGCACAGAACACAGTACCGCTTCGTGGCCTTTACCTTAACCCCATTAACCACTCACCTAAAAGCAAACAAAAGCTTGTGAGAGAATCAAGTAAACAAGCAGGATTTACCCTTAGCATAAATCCCTGCCAAAAAAGGAACACGTAGGGAAGATAAGCTAAAAGGATGTGCACTACAATTTCTTAGCTTTTAGAATGTTGCAGTAAAATAAGTTTTTCTTAAAAATCACACTTACTTTGGATTATCTAAGTCATACACCACTCGATCTATGATATCACTCTGATGTATCAGCCTCTCGATATCTTGGGCAATTTTTGTCCTGAAATCATAAAAATATGTCCAAAGTTCATTATTAGGCACCAATGCAAAGCTTATGCACAAGTGTTGGATGAGAAATAATAAAAACTTCTCAAAATGAGCATTCTTCCATCTACATATTTCATGTACAAAAAAGTATCAATACATAACAAGACAATAATCAATATTTATCAATCTCATTCTAGAAAACAGACATGTAGAATATAACCACAAGTCCAACAGTAAAAACAGAGACAAAAACCTTCAATGTGTATTAAGACGTTTTTTATTAATCAATTAATTTATTTGAAAAGCACAGAGACAGAGAGTGACAGCAAGAGACAGACGAGATCTCCCATCTGCTGGTTCACTGCCCAAATGGCCTGCAACAGCCAGGGCTGGGCCAGGCTGAAGCCAGGAGCCTGGAACTCCATCTGGGTCTCCCAGGTAGGTAGAAGGGACCTTGAGCCATTACCTGCTGCCTCCCAGAGTAGGCTTTATCAGGAAACCAGAATCAAAAGCCCAGCTGATACTGGAACCTAGGCACCATGATATGGGATACAGGTATCCCAAGCTGAGTCTTAAACCACTGTGGCAAATGCTCACCCCTTTTATTACAACTTTCTACATAAAAATGGCATGGATCCACTACCTAACCCCTTGGCAAATCATTCTGTATACATGACAATGCATTATTACAAGCAATAAGGAGACTTTTGTAAACAAACCTAGAGGGAGTTAAGACACCACTTAGGACACAGACATCCATAATGCAGTCTCTGGTCGGAGTCCTGGCTACTCCCCTTCTGATTCCACCTTCCTGCCAGCGCACACCCTGGGGGGCACCAACTGACGGCTCAGGTACATGGATCTCTGCCATCCTCATGGAAAACCCACACTGGGTTCTGGGCTCCTGTGTTCGAACTGGCCCAGCTGCAGCTGTTGGAAGTACCTGGGAGTGAACCCGCAGATTCTGTCTCTGTCACTCTCCCTTTCAAAAACTATATCTATGTGGAATTTAGCTAAAAGGCAGCTGGCAGTCAGCTTGTGTGTTCTGAAGCACCCCCTCTCATGCAGTAGGGAAAGGAAACAAACACCCGTCAGGGAGTGATGGGATTCCTTCAGGATTCCCCAGGCCAGATCTCCTGAATCAGTCCAATGAAATGGACACAAACCAGAAAACTCCTAAAATCCCACTACCAAGCCGCCCACAGGACCCACAATCTTCCCCACCGGGGCCAGCGCTGTAGCGTAGCAGGTAAAGGAACTACCTGCAGTGCCAGCATCCCATATGGGCGCTGGTTTAAGTTCCAGCTGCTCCACTTCCAATCCAGCTCTCTGCTGTGGCCTGGGAAAGCAGTAGAAGATGGCTCAAGTGCTTGGGCCCCTGCACCCATGTGGGAGACCCAGAAGAAGCTCCTGGCTTCAGGCTTCAGATTGGCGCAGCTCTGGCCATTGCAGCCAACTGGGGAGTAAACCAGCAGACGGAAGACTGACTTTCTCTCTCTCTCTCTCTCTCCCTCTCCATCTCCCTCTCCTTCTATCTCTAACTCTAACTTTCAAATAAAATAAATAAATCTTTCAAAAAAACTGTCCCCTTCAATATTGAAGTCCACAAAGATAACAATCACCAAACAGAACTAAACCATAGCTGAATCCCAAAGCCAAATGCCTGGAACTGCAGGTAGACTGGCCCAAGACCCTGCTAGAGCAAAGCTACCTCTCCAGTGTTAACTTGTTCTTAAAAGAGAAGCGCACGGTGTGCACTCATTGAAATTACAAGTTAGCTAGTTTCAGCTGGAGACAGGGCATGCTGATCAGAACTGTGGTTTCTAGATTCACCGAGAACAGAGGAAGAAAAAAAAATCTGTCAAAATGGTGAGAATAAAATCTCAGGAACACACTAAACCCTAAAAGTCTCCTTCACTTTGGACAAATGTGAAACTAGTCTCTTGCACAGAAGTACTTCCCTGTGGTTAAGGGATACTGTACTCCCACAACGTGCCTAACCTCACGGTGTCATCTTAAATTCAAAATAAGCCAAGAACCTATTCTAATTGAAGAATTAAAAACTATTAGGAAAATACTAAGAAGTATGATAAACAAATGAAAAAGAACACTGAAAAAATAAAATACAATGATAAAATTCTTAATCTACTAAACAGTTAAGCAAAACATACTTTTAATTTTATTCTCCAGATGATGGATAAAGTAATTGGGCCCTTGCAATCCATATAGGAGACCTCAGTTGAGTTCGTGGGTCCTGACTTTGACTGCTCCATGCATTTGGGGTCTAAAGCAGCAAATGGGGGGCCAGTGCCGTGGCTCAATTGGTTAATCCTCTGTCTGCAGCGCCAGCATCCCATATGGAAGCTGGGTTCTAGTCCCAGTTGCTCCTCTTCCAGTCTAGCTCTCTGCTGTGGCCCGGGAAGGCAGTGGAAGATGGCCTAAGTGCTTGGGTCCCTGCACCCACATGGGAGACCAGGAAGAAGCACCTGGTTCCTGGCTTCGGATTGGCGCGGCACCGGCCGTGGCGGCCATTTGGAGAGTGAACCAATGGAAGGAAGACCTTTCTCTCTGTCTCTCTCTCTCTCTCACTGTCTATAACTCTACCTGTCAAATAAAAATAAAATAAAGCAGCAAATGGAAGATCTCCTTGTGGTTCTCTGTTTCTCTGTCTCTCTGTCAATGTCTATCTGTGTATGTAATTGTCTCATCTTTCAAATAAAATGAGGCCGGCGCCGTGGCTCAACAGGCTAATCCTCCGCCTTGCGGTGCCGGCACACCGGGTTCTAGTCCCGGTCGGGGCTCCGGATTCTGTCCCGGTTGCCCCTCTTCCAGGCCAGCCCTCTGCTGTGGCCCAGGAGTGCAGTGGAGGATGGCCCAGGTGCTTGGGCCCTGCACCCCATGGGGAGACCAGGAAAAGCACCTGGCTCCTGGCTCCTGCCATCGGACGAGCGCGGTGCGCTGGCCGCAGCGTGCGCGTCTGTGGCGGCCATTGGAGGGTGAACCAATGGCAACGGAAGGCCTTTCTCTCTGTCTCTCTCTCTCACTGTCCACTCTGCCTGTCAAAAAAAAAAAAATTAAAAAAAAAAATCAAATAAAATGAAAATAAAATTTTGAATTAAAATATTTATTCTCCAAAAAATAATTCATTACTAACAAACCAGTCTATCAGGAAAAAAAGACTTAGTATCAAAGAATTAAGCTGTAAATTCTTGATTTAGTTTCAATGCCATAACTTTAAAATACCCAATTCTTTCTAGAGAAACAAACTTTTTTTTGTAAAGATTTATTTATTAATTTTAAAGTCAGGGTTATAGAGTGAAAGAAAAGAGACAGAGAAAGAGAGATTTTTCCAGCCACTAGTTCACTCCCCAGATGGCCAATAGCCCAGGCTAGCCCAGGCGGAAGCCAGGAACCAGAAGTTTACATACAAAAATCAAATATGGTTTCATTTTCAACACAATCTGTATCTGCCTTTTGTTACTTTCCTTTCAGATGCTATTTTAGGAAACTGCACACTTGAATTGCTTTCTGTCTTTGGAATACAAAGCCTAGAACGCCATAAACAAGCACCCTGCTTATTTCATTTAATAGTCCATTGTAAGAGCTCCTTCATTAGTGCAGACAGCTTTTTGGTTTTCAACCATGGCACACATCATAAAATGGATAGGCAATAATTTGTGGCTAGTCTCTGATTGATGGGCATTTGAGCTGTATCTAATCTCAAAATAACACAGCAATGAAAAATCCGGCATACCATTTCATAGATATGAGGGGTGTGTGTGTGTAGTTGTATGTGACTTATGAGATCAATGTACCCCGTAAGTTCCCGGATGTGAGGTCAAGTGTGAGGAAATCTGTACTACTACTAACTTTGATAGTCCCTGAGAGACTGTCCTCCACAAGGGATTACCAATGGACACTATCGCCCTGAATGTATTAGGAAAATATGTTTGTTCCCACAGCCTCATCCATAGAATGTGCTGTTAAACTCCTAGTTGCTAGGTGGGAAATGGTGTCTCTGTACATTGTAATTTGCATTCCTTTTATTTTGTATGAAGTTGGACACATTTTGTGGTTAAGAGTCACTGAATTTCCTTTTCACTTTATTTAGATGAATGCATTTTCAGCAATACCTTCAATGCCCCTTAATACAGGCAGTATGTATTAAATTATAATGTTAACACATGTATAAAATATAATCTTTTGAGGCATGAGGAAATAAAAAATAAAAAATGCTAATTCCAGTTAATATTTCTTCTTTTTCTCATGTTCTAATTTTATGCAATATGAAGAAAAGGAAAAATGCATAAAAATCCTAAACATAGTTTAAAATGAGTTGAGTTTCATTTTCAAATCTCATTTAAACCAAAAATAAGAGTTTACATCATCAATATGATTACAACAAAACTTTTTAAAATCTTAGCATGTTATCTATAAGATCTAAATGTTATGCTAGACTTTTTCCCTTCTAGATTAGGTGATTTGTTCTTTCCAAAATTTTTAAAAATGTATTTACTTGAGAAACTAAGAAAGAGACAGAAAGAGACCTCCCAAGCAGCGGTTCACTTCCCAGATAACCACAGTAGGCAGGCATGGGCCAAGCATAAGGTGGGAACCAGGAACCCAATCCAGGTCTCCCACATGGGTAGCAGAAACCCAGTTACTTGGGCCATCATCACTGCCTCACAGAGTGTGCATTAGCAGGAGCCCGGAGTAAAGAGCTGGGGCCAGGTATGGAACATCGGTACTCCACCCCGGGGTACAGAAGTTTTAACTGCTAGGCTACATGCAGCTAAGTCTCAGCAGAGATTTTTCAATGCAGCGTTACTCATTTTATACTGAACTTTCTTTTAAAAAGATTAGAGACTGCATACAAGAAAGAGAACCACCCAGCAGAAAATCAAAATAGCAAAAAGACATTTTACTGAATAATTTTAAGGAGTGGTAAGCTTCCTTTCTCTGAAAGCACTAGAACACTCAATCTGCATTCATTTACCATGCCACCGGGACTAAGATGAAACCAGCAAGTAATTCACAAAATGTTCATCATTGTTTTATTAAAAAACAAACAAAAAAGAGGCTCTAGAAGACTACGCACGTAAACAAACTATAATCAACATCTCCATGTACTCCAAAAATAAGCCATTAATCAGAGCTTTAGAAATACCTATGATCTGGCCCACATCTGAATCATAAGGACTACCTAGCTTCAAGGGTCAGCATATTTTTTCCTGTGGGGGGCCAGACAGGAAATATTTTAGGCTTTTCGGGCCATATGGACTGTCACAACTATTCAACTCTGCCACTCTAGGAGGAAAACAGCCATAGATAACATATTTCAAAGTAAGCATATATTTACCTGGTGGATACTTACGTGGATTTCATATAATTTGCATGATAATTTTCTCTAAATCATTTTAAACAAATATGTAAAAAAAAAAAAAAAAGCTAAGATTTTATTTTATAGAAAGCTGAGTGACAGAATGAGGGAGAGAGGGAGGGAAAGGGACCGGTGCACTCCCCGAATGTCCGCAACAGCTAGGGCTGGGCCAGGCCAAAGTCAGGGGCCTGGAACTCCATGCATGGCAGGGGCCCAAGCACAGGGGCCATCCTGCCCTGCCTTCCCAGGTGCATTAGCAGGGAGCGAGACTGGAAACAGAACAGCCAGGACTCAAACCTGAGCTGAATGGGGTATCTAAGATCAGGAGCAGCTTAACTCACGGGGCTACAACGCCAGCCCCCGTGAACAAATATTTTAGGTTTGGAAGCAGAAGGGCCGCGAATGACTATCAAACTTGTCAGATGACGATCAGTAAGTAAGAAATGAATTTAAAAACCACAGAGGAAGAGCTGTGAAATAAAACAAGGTTTGAAATGATACTTGGTTGTACTACGTGTGACACGCTATTATTTTCTCTTTAAATATTGGTTACAAAAGAGTATTAGTTAAATTTGAAAAACACTAATCTAATTCTCTGCTTTTAGTTGAGTGAATTGGTATCTGGAGAAAATGAAGTTATTTGCTCCCACTCACACAGAGTCTGTGGGAGAGCCAAGTCTAGGAGTTGCTGTTGGAGAGTCTCCTTGCTGCCAAGTTGTCTCAGCATACCACACGGCCCACCACCCTCAGCAAGTCTACCCCAACTGTCCAAGTACTGCTGCTCTACACATCTGTTCTCCAGTCGTGCACTAGTGGTCCTTAAAGGAGTATGCAATCTGAAGACTTTCTGCCCATTATTCAAAAATAATGGGTAAAAAAGTGAAAGACAAGAGGAGGCTTTAAGATACACACCTCTGAGCATCAAGACCATGCTGCTCATGGCCGGAGCTGTGGCGCGGTGGGTAAAGCCACCACCTGAAGTATGGGCATCCTATATGGGCGCCGGCTCAAGTCCTAGCTCTCTGCTGTGGCTGGGAGGGCAGTAGAAGATGACACAAGTCCTTGGACCCACGTACCCGCGTGGGAGATCTGGAGAAGCTCTGGGTTCCTGGTTTCAGATCAGCACAGCTCCGACCACTGAGGCCATCCAGAAGTAAACCAGAAGATGGAAGACCTCTCTCTCTGCCTTTGCCTCTAACTCTGCCTTTCAAATAAATAAATAAATTTTAAAATAAAAAAGTCCACACTCCTCACAACTTCCACATCAACTCTTGGCAAATACTTGCAGGCTATATGTAAACTAAGGAGGGAAAAGGCAATAACTCATAACCCTGTTACATACTGTACAATTTATAAACATTTCTAAATAAAAATATTTTTATAGTAACTATAGCTAAGTTAACATTATTGAGGAAAGTTCTACATATCTAAATAATTTCAACTGAATCTTATTGTTTCGTTGAAATATGAAGCTTCATCCCCCATCAACCTAATCATTCTCAGGCACAAAGGTCCATGCTGAAACATGGCTAGATTTATCCTCATATCAAACATCTGTTTCCTGTGGAAATTCTGGCAAAAATGACATGAGAACGCACGAGTATGATAAAAGGTATTCTGTGCAATACAGAGTGTAAAATCAGTCACAGTTGGGTATAGTCACCACTTCACAAAATAGATGATGAGAAACTAACAGAAAAAGGCTTTCAGATGCTTCAGAAATAACTTATTTCTTCACCTACAAGTCAGATGGCAAAATAATATTTTCATCAAGGTTATGAAAATCAAGAGGGAAGTCTACAAGAAAAGAAATGCTTCAAACTTATGGAGAAACACAAATCCCTCAACATTAAAATGTATTCTGGGAGGATGGCCCAAGTGCTTGGGCCCTGCACCCGCATGGGAGACAGGAGGAAGCACCTGGTTCCTGGCTTCGGATCGGCACAGCATGCTGGCTGTAGCAGCCGTTTGGGGGGTGAACCAACAGAAGGAAGACCTTTCTCTATGTGTGTCTCCCTCTCACTAACTCTGCCTGTCAAAAAAAAAATAGTATTCTGGGGCCAAATTCTGTTTTTTCTCTCTGCAAACTTTCTAAGAACAAACACAGGCCAGCAGGTGATTTCTGTCTGTTTTTGCTGCCTTGAGCTTCCTCTCTGTTATACTTTAACTTGCACATCAGCACATCCTTCTTCAAAACACACACACCAACTCCTTCCTCATAGTGTTCATCTCAAAGTCTTCTTAAACATTCAGTTTGGCTAGCAGACAAGCTTGGAGGTACATGACACTGTGTACACACGCAGCTAAACAGTCCGTCACTTCCGGAAACGCCCCACAGGCGGCCCAATGTGAGGGAAAAGCGGGACTCTGATCTGTGGAACAGACCTCGCAGGGGAACTCCAACAGCTGTGTTTCAGAGACAAGGTGAGGAGAGAGCTGCTGAAGGGGACAGTAATCCTCAGTCTCTATAAACTCCTCAGCCATTAGGACAAGCCCTGTGCATAGGACAGAGGAAGTGCAGCGTGGGCCACATGTGGAAACACAGGTCAGGCAAGGACAAAGCCCATCAGGAACACCTGCTCAGAGGAGCATGCTCACAGGTCTGTGGGGGGCTCCTCCTCGGCAGAAGGACACCTGAGGGCTCACAGTGGTCTGCCAACTACTGCAGGCCAGTACATACTTCCCTGCAGTAAGGCTACATTAGCAAAACACCAAGTTTCCTTCCATGTCAATGACTGTATCACCCAAACAGGGTTGGCCCTGGTTATCCAATGTGGAGCAAGGAATCTTCTAGAAGCTCTTATGTCCCTTATTAACATCATTTACATAAATTAGCATAGTATTAAGAGAGTTGGTTGATGAAGGCTTTCAGAACATGAGATCCATGATGGGAAACAAAAAGGACTGGACTCTCAATGGTTAAAATTAAGGCTGGCGATTCTGTCCTGATTGCCCCTCTTCCACTCTAGCTCTCTGCTGTGGCCAGGGAGTGCAGTGGAGGATGGCCCAAGTGCTTGGGCCCTGCACCCCATGGGAGACCAGGAGAAGCACCTGGCTCCTGCCATCAGATCAGCGCGGTGCGCCGGCCACAGCGGCCATTCGAGGGTGAACCAACAGCAAAGGAAGACCTTTCTCTCTGTCTCTCTCTCTCTCTCACTATCCACTCTGCCTGTCAAAAAAATAAATTAATTAAAAAAATTAAGGCTGGGCCAGCACCGCAGCTCCCTAGGCTAATCCTCTGCCTGTGGCACCAGCACTCCAGGTTCTAGTCCCAGTCGGGGTGCCGGATTCTGTCCCGGTTGCTCCTCCTCCAGTTCAGCTCTCTGCTGTGGCCCGGGAAAGGCAGTGGAGGATGGCCCAAGTGCTTGGGCCCTGCACCCGCATGGGAGACCAGGAGGAAGTGCCTGGCTCCTAGCTTCAGATTGGTGCAGCGCCCGCCGTAGCACGCCAGCCATAGTGGCCACTTGGAGGGTGAACCAGCAGAAAGAGGACCTTTCTCTCTGTCTCTGTCTCTCTCTCTCACTGTCTAACTCTGCCTGTCCAAAAAAAAAAAACATTAAGGCTGAAAGGCTGGTGCCGCATCTCACTAGGCTAATCCTCTGCCTGCAGCACCAGCACCCCAGGTTCAAGTCCCAGTTGCTCCTCTTCCAGTTCAGCTCTCTGTGGTGGCCCAGGAGTGCACTGGAGGATGGCCCAAGTGCTTGGGCCCTGCACCCCATGGGAGACCAGGAGAAGCACCTGGCTCCTGGCTTCGGATCAGCACAGCGTGTCGGCCGCGGCGGCCATTTGAGGGGTGAACCAATGGCAAGAAGACCTTTCTCTCTGTCTCTCTCTCTCACTGTCTAACTCTGCCTGTCAAAAAAAAAAGGGCTGAAAACCAAAGACTCATAAAAAAGTCCCATCTCTGTCCCACAGTCCTCTCCATTCTAACCCTAGGCTGGTTAGGCTAGAAAGAGGGGAGGACACCTTCGGTTTGAGGCAATGTAATAAGGAAATTTGCTTTCAGGGTTTAAAGAACACTTATAATTCAGGAAGTGCCTTCTGTAGACAAGATGGCACCCCTGCATTGTCTATTTCCAACTAAAATTCCGGATCTGTGGCCGGTATTTGACCTAGCAGTGAAGACACCAGTTAACACACTCACTTCCCATACAGGAGTGGCTGGCTTCAAGCACCAGCTCCACTCCTGATTCCAGCTTCCCACGAATACAGACCCTGGGAGGCAGCAGGTCACGGCTCAATTAGATGAGTCCTGCCACCAAGGAAGGAAACCCAGACTGAATTCCAGGCCCCCAGCTCCAACCTGGCCCAGCCCTGGCAGTCACAGGCATTCGGGAAATGAACCAGTTGATAGGGGCTCTGCCTCCCTGACTCTGTCTCTCAAATAAAAACATAATTTACATTTTGTCCAATTTTACAAGAAAACAGTACTGTCCATATTCTTTCCTTTATAGCCTATTTTAAAAATCACATACCTAAATCAAGTTCAAATGATTTACCAAAGTAATATTTACTCAAAGATCATTAAATAATCCATTTTTATACTTTTAAGATTCAGTCTAAATAGAAAATGTCTAAATTATTAAAAGACCATGTTTACTATTCTGGCTTCATTTGAATAAACAAGGAACTTAGAAAATAAAGTCCACCCACAAGGACAGTTTAAACACAATGCAAAATTTTCAAAGCAGGATGAAAAATCATAGTATCTTTAATTTAGAGCAATTGCACCTTATTTAGAAGGGGAAGAAACCTGCAACTCACCTTTGTACACCATAAGGCCTTTCCAAAATTGGTTCTTTGAAGGGCGGCGGAATGTGACCAAAATAATCAGGATAAGCCACCTCTGAATATTCTGGGACAGACTTTGTATTTTTCACAATCTCGATATAGAGGTCTGAGTCATGGAGTGTTGGCCCGTCCGGCAAGTCAACGGACGCCTGTTCCACGGAGGAGTTAGACTCCGTGTCCTCGTCGTCTTCAGTTTCAACGCCCGCACAGCACAGCTTCCCGAACTGAACTGCTCTTCCCTCGAAGAGGACATTGCCACAGGTGGCCACGTGCGGACAGACTTTCGTGCACGAGAGGACAGTGAGAGGGAGGCTGCAGTCCTTCTTCACCCCTGGGGCTGCTGGGGAAGGCATATTCTGCAAGGTAATCCTGTCCAAGGCCTTCACGATGTCGCTGTTTAAGCCATGGGTTGATGAAACAGTTCTACTCAGATCACCGAGCGGCGGCTGTAGCGTCCGGCCACTGTCTTTTGTGTCTTCTTGTGCGACATCCATCCAGGCAGGTTTCCTATCACCTTCCTCTCCTCTAGGCGACACATTCTCCTTCACCGCGGGTCCTCTTCTCGAACTGCCTGAACTCCCGGACGCCTCCTCTCCAGCCGTGGGAACAACAATAGGACCTCGTACCTTCCCCTCAAACACAAAAGGCTTTGGTTCTCTGGAGATTAAGTCATAGCCCTTAAAAAAAAAGTGCAATCTTTTAACTGCAGATATTAAAATATATTAGCAAAACTAAGGTCATATTCATTTTATATGCTGCTTCAGAAATCTAACATTTGAAATCTTTACAGATAGATAAGATTTTCATTTCACTAATGAAAACAAAATATTTAGCCACAATACAAATTCATAACAATTTTCTTTTCCTGTATAAAATAATGCTTATATACCACAGAAACAAGGGATCTTTTCGAAAAGTAGAAAAATATTTATGGAGTATCTGCCTTGTGCCAAGCACTGATCAGACACCTAGACACGTCAGTTTAAACAACAATATGAAATTCTTTCTTCTAAAGATTACATTTGTCATAGGTATGGAGGGGGTAAGATCGTCAACACAACAAGAGACAAATATGATATAAATGCATCTTATAGAACATTCCAGAGGTAAAGTGTCACAGGAAACAAAAAATTAAAAAGGTGGAGCGAGAAGGTGAGAATGCCAGGGAAGAGGAGGCAAGTGGCATTTCTGAACTTCTGATGCCACCTGTTAGGGAGCCTCATTGGACAAAGGAGGTACAAGCAAAGACTTCAGGAGAGGGCGCCACACACGTGGACAGCACTCCAGGAAGAGATAACTACCAGCACACAAGCTCTAGCATAGGGGAATGCTGAAGAAATTAAAGGTTAACAAAGCATATTTTTAAACCACCTAAAAGTAAACAAAATTTAATGCCTAATGTGTATTTCTGATGCAATAAACTGCATGCAGCAAAGAAAAATAGAGATGAAAAGCTTGTAGAAGAGGTTAGCAAACCTGGAAGAGAGTAAAAAGTTCTAAATTCAATGCGAATTGCAAAAAGAAGAGAGAACAAAGGGTATGAGAGGTAATCAAAAAAGAGATTTTCCGATTCTGTGAGAAAACAACATATAGAAGCCAAACTCAGTGAGCATTATCAGGCATCTGCAGACCACTAGACAACAAAGTTGTCTAAAGCACCACCAGAAACTGCTTCTTATAAAGCGAAAGCACACTTAACCATACATACTGCTCAGCTATTTACCTGAGAGAAGTGAAGGTGTATTTCCACCGAAAGTTTTATACACAAATGGTTGCATCAATTTTATTCATAATAATACAAAACTATAGATTTTCTAATACTCAACAGCTGAATAAAGAAATTGGAATATATTCCATGGATAAAATATCAAAAACACAGCTGAGCAAAAGAAGCCATATTCAAGAGTAAGGATTCCCAGCCAGCACCGTGGCTCAACAGGCTAATTCCTCTGCCTTGCAGCGCCGGCACCCCGGGTTCTAGTCCCAGTCGGGGTGCCGGATTCTGTCCCAGTTGCCCCTCTTCCAGGCCAGCTCTCTGCTGTGGCCAGGGAGTGCAGTGGAGGATAGCCCAAGTGCTTGGGCCCTGCACCCCATGGGAGACCAGGAGAAGCACTTGGCTCCTGCCATCAGATCAGTGCAGTGCGCTGGCCACAGCGTCTGGCCACGGTGGCCATTGGAGGGTGAACCAACGGCAAAGGAAGACCTTTCTCTCTGTCTCTCTCTCTCACTGTCCACTCTGCCTGTCAAACATTAAAAAAATTAAATAAATAAATTTAAAAAAAGAGTAAAGATTCCATCTATAAGAAGTTCTAGGATAGGCAAAATTCTACAGTGATAGAGACCAGACAAGAGACATGAAGGGAACCAAGGAGACTTCTGGGGATGATAAAAACAATCTTACCTCTTGATTGGGGTAGCAGTCACACAGTTGTACAAATGTATCAAAACAGCAATTTTAAATAAATGTAATTTATTGCATTTAAATTGGACCTCAATAAAGATGATGTTTAAAAAGTAGTCAGAGAAAAAGGAAAACAACTATCAAAAATGATTATGAAATAAAGTTATTTTCAAAGAGAGAAAGAGACGCATCATTCCTGGGAGAAATAATCACAAACAGAAACTCTAAGAAACAAGAAGAAAGGAAAATTTTAAGGTATTAAGAATGTGAATACATCTACAATGAAGATAAAAAACAAAGCAGTAATGTCATAATTTTTTTAAGCTAGAGTTAAAATATAAATCAAAAGCATGTAAATTGATTTGGAAAGTGATTAGAGTACTCTATTTCCTTTTTAATTATTTTTAGTGGCATTTTCATTTTATTTGAAAGGCAGAGAGAGACAGAGATCTTCCCTCTTTCAGTTCACTTCCCTGGGCTGGGCCAGGTTGAAGCTAAGAGTCTCAGACTTAACTTGGGCCTCCTACCTAGGTGAAGGGACCCAAGTACTTGAGCCATCACCTGTGGCATTCCAGGGTGCACATTAGCAGGAAGCTGGATTAGAATCGGAGGAACTAGGACTCCAACATGGAACGGAAGTACCTCTGTGCCACACACCCACCCCTCTAAGTTTACTTTTACCACTGAGGGAAGGAAAGGTCCTGATGTTTCAGACTGTTGTAAACGGAAGTTGACTTCAAAATGCTTGAGGAAAATATAATTAAAAATAAGTTTATTTGCTTTTTAAAAAAGATTTATTTTACTTGAAAGTCAGAGTTACACAGAGAGAAGGAGAGGCAGAGAGAGAGAGAAACGTCTTCCATCCGCTGGTTCACTCCCCAAATGGCCACAACAGCTGGAGTTGAGCTGATCCGAAGCCAAGAGCCAGGAGCTTCTTCCAGGTCTCCCATGTGGGTGCAGGGGCCCAAGGGCTTGGGCCAACTTACACTGCTTTCCCAGGCCACAGCAGAAACCTGGATCAGAAGTAGAGCGGTTGGGACTTGAACCAGCGCCCATATGGGCTGCTGGCACTGCAGGCGGCAGCTTTACCTGCTATGCCACAGCGCTGGCCCCCAAAATAAGCTTATTTTGAAACAAAAAAAAAAATTGAAATCCATGCCAACAAGAGGTCTCCAAAAAGTTCATGAAAAAACACATAATATGAAAAAAATGTACAGTGATTCAGTGATTTCAAAATTTTATACCAAAATAAAGTCATTCTTAATTCTACATCTTCCCATAAACTCTGAGACTCCTTGTAAGTTAGAATATCAAGAGTAACTAAAAATTTTGCACAAACGCAACACTCAAGCTTATGCATTCAATGATGCAGCTTATTATACGTAAACTGTACCTCCAGAAACTTAATTAAGTTAAAAATAACAAAGATATGTAGCTTTCAAACTTGTGGTAAAACAAGAAAAATTGAAGTGAAGGAAAACATAGGGGCTAGAGTTGTGGTACAGCATGTTAAGCCTCCATCTGTAACATCAGGATCTCAAATGGACACCAGTTCAAGTCCTGGCTGCTCCACTTCCAGTCCAGGTCCCTGCAATGCACCTAGGAGAGCAATGGAGAATAACCTAAGAGCTTGCATCCAAGCCACTCTCATGGCAGTCCCTGGCTCCTGGCTTTGACCTGCCTGTTGCAGGCATTTGGGAGGTAAACCAGCAGACTGGAAGAGTGTGTGTGTGTGTGTGTGTGTGTGTGTGTGTGTGTGTGTCTTCCCCCTCTAAGTGCCTTTCAAATAAATCTTTAAAAAGAAAAAAAATTCAAATGAAGGCAAGACAAAACAAATGAAAATCAAAGTAAGTTCTCCTACACATAATTCTAAAGGTATGAATAGTATGTAAATCACCTAAATGTTCCAGATCCTTGACAAAACTCAGACTCAATTTTTTAAAAACCCAACTACATGCTTGTAAAAAACATACATCCAAAGATGTGTAAAGCAGCCAAGGATACTGCAAAGCTGAAAGTAAGACTTACCAAGAAATCAGGCAAATAATTAAGGTTAATGTGACTACATTAGTATTTTTAAAAATGCTTTTTGTCTTAAAATCTTAAAAACAAAGATAATAATTTCATAATGATAAAAAGTTCAATTCCAAAAGGAGTAAAACTCAATTTAACTTTATGCAGAAGACGACTCAAAGTCTACAACAAAAACTGACAGAGTTGCAAACATTCACAACCATGACATTCACAACCACTTTTTAACTACTTTTCATAGTAATCAATATAAGAAAAAAAATCCATTAGGATAGAAAAGAACTTCTTGATACAATCAGCAATCTTGTTCTAATAAACAAATGCCTACACCTGTCCCTCAAAACAGCCACACAACATTTATCAAACACACAAGATTATACAACACAGAAAAGGCTGAATATATTCAAGGACAAAACAAGCCTCAAAAATTTCAAGTTAATACAGAATATGTCAGGGGCTGGCACTTTGGCACAGCAGGTTAATCCTCCACCTGCTGCACCAACATCCCATATGGGGGCCAGTACTAGTCCCAGCTGCTCCTTTTCCAATCCAGCTCTCTGCTATGGTCTGGGAGAGCAGTGAAAGGTGGCCCAAGTCCTTGGACCCCTGCACCCACATGGGAGACTGGAAGAAGCTCTTGGCTCCCGGCTTTGGATCAGCACAGTTCCAGCCATTGTGGCCAATTGGAGCGTGAACCATTGGATGGAAAACCTCTCTCTGTCGCTGCCTCTCCTTCTCTCTCTGTGTAACACTTTCAATTAAATAAATAAATCTTTTTTAAAAAATTAAAAAGAGAGGAAAAAGAAAAAAATACAAAATCCATATGGTGAATGTCATCACACTACCACAGATATATACAAAAAAACAACTGTGAAAAGCAGAATTTCGACATTTCCAATACCCTGCCATCAAGAAATAAGTGGCTGGCGCCACGGCTCACTAGGCTAATCCTCCGCCTGCAGCGCCAGCACCCCAGGTTCTAGTCCCAGTTGGGGCACTGGATTCTGTCCTGGTTGCTCCTCTTCCACTCTAGCTCTCTGCTGTGGCCTGGGAAGGCAGTGGAGGATGTCCCAGGTCCTTGGGCCCTGCACCCACATGGGGAGACCAGGAGGAAGCACCTGGCTCCTGGCTTCGGATCAGCGTAACACGCCGGCCATAGTAGCTATTTGGGGGGGTGAACCAACGGAAAAAGGAAGACCTTTCTCTCTGTCTCTCTCTCACTGTAACTCTGCCTGTCAAAAAAAAAAGAAAGAAAGAAGAGCAAATAAAATTGTAATTGTGACTATGAATAAATAAGCATAGCTTTAAAAAATCACAAGGTCCTTTCATAAAGACCTTGATAATCGCATTGTGGCATAGCAGATAAAGCTGCTGCCTACCAAGCCGACATACCATATGGGCACTGGTTTGAGTCCAATTGCTCCACTTCTGATGCAGCTCCCAGCTAATGCACCTAGAAAACAGTGGAAGATGGCCCACGTGCTTGGGCCCCTGCACCCACATGGGAGACTTGGAAGAAGCTCCTGGCTTTAGTCCTGTCTGTGGTGGCCACGGGGAGTGAACCAGCAAATAAAAGATATTCTCTCTTACTCACTCCATCTCCCTCTCTCCCCTTTCTCTCTCTCTCTGTCTCTCTCTCTCTCTAACTCTGCCTTTCAAATAAATAAAATAAGTCTTGAAAAAAAAATCACTTTTGGGGCCAGCATTGTGGCATAGTGGGTAAAGCTGCCACCTATGATACAGGCATCCCATATGGCCACCAGTTCAAAACCTGGCTGTTCCACTTCCAATCCAGCTCCTTTCTAACTCACCCGGGAAAGCAGCAGAGGATGGCCCAAATGCTTGGGCCCCTGTACCCATGTGGGAGACCCAGAAGAATACCCTGGATCCTTGCTCAGCCTGGACCAGCCCTGGCTGTTACAGCCATTTGGGGAATGAACCAGCAGATGGAAGATCAATCTCTCCCTCCTACCCTCTCCTTTCTCTTTCTAACTATGCCTTTCAAATAAATGTCTTTTGGAAAAACTAATTTGCAATACTATATATTTCTTGTATGCACAAAAACAGAGAGTAGGTGATGTGCTCACATAATGATCAATTCCTCCCCCAAATCTGTTGCCTTGATTTACCAGTATGTCTTATCTCTAGTTTTGGCTGGACACAAATGTGTTAAGAGTACCCAGATAACTCTATAGGCTGAATGGAAGAAAACGATCCTGTATTCTATCCCAAACACCTCTTCTGCCTTCTGCTTTCCTTCTCCCCGACCACTTCTCTTTCTTTGAAAGGGAGAGAGGGAAAGACAGAGGACAGAGAGCTCCCATCTACTAGTGCATGCTACAAATGATCAGGGCTGGGCCAGGCCATCGCCAAGAGTCATGAACTCCATCCGGGTCTCCAACATGGGCAGCAGAGGGCCAAGCACTTGGGCCATCTTCCCCTGCTTTCCCAAGCATGTCACCAGGAAGCTGGATCAGAAGCAGAGTAGCTGGGATGCCAGTGTTACAGGCAAAGCTTTAATCCACTGCACCACAATGCCGCACGCCCTCCCCCTTTTTTCCTCCCCCAGACAAAGCGCTTCTCCTTCAGTCTTGCCATCTTTTCTATCATCCCCGATTTCAGAGCATCTTCCGATATACTTCAAATCTATGCAGAGTACCAAGGAGCGAGTGGCAGGAGGAGGGGCAGTTGTTCCCTCTTCTACATCCAAGGCTCCTAAGTTCCCAAGGAGAAACTCAAATCATTAGGACTATAAAATGCGAGACCCTGGCTGGTAACTGTTCCCCCTCTCCTCTCTTTTTAATTTCTCATATGCATGTGAGGATATTGAAGACTTTTTCTTTAAACAGGTAGGGACTACATATATGGAATTTGGGAAGCAAAGGAGCTTACTAAAGGCTAAACAAATCTTGGACGTTATTTACTTCTAACTTTTTATTTTACCTTTTAAGTCCTGGGGAGTTTCACAGGCTTCCCCAAGGGCCCAGCACAAGTCAGCAACAGAGTGGGAGTAAGAACTAGATCTACTGACAGCAATCAATTCACCTGTCCTTGCTGTGTGATGCAGGGGGGTGATTACACTGATAAACAAAGGTAAGAAATGTTACTGAGAAGTCACTCCGCTGTGAGCACTGAGCATCTGTCCTGACACCTACATCCCATACCGGAGTGCAGAGGTTTCACACCCGCCTCCAGCTCCTGCAGATGCAGAATCGGGAAGGCAGTGGTGACAGCTCAAGTAATTGGGCTCCTGCCACCCACATATGACACCTGAATGGAGTGCTTGGCTCCCTGCTTCAGCCTGGCCCAGTCCCTGTGTGAACCAGTGGATGGAAGTTCTTGTTGTCCCTCGCTCTCATAAATAAATAAATAAAATTTTACAGCCATTCTTTCTGTGAATCAATTTAGATTTAAAGTCTTCAAAATGTCATCTTCCCTCTCTCCCCAACCCTCTTCATGGTTACACAGTAAACTACCAGGGAAGAAACTTAACATACATCAACTCTATTCTTTTTTTTTTTTTTAAGTTTTTTTTTATTTATTTTATTTATTTATTTTTTATTTTTTTTGACAGGCAGAGTGGACAGTGAGAGAGAGAGAGACAGAGAGAAAGGTCTTCCTTTTTGCCGTTGGTTCACCCTCCAATGGCTGCTGCGGATGGCGCGCCACAGCCAGCGCACCACACTCATCCGATGGCAGGAGCCAGGAGCCAGGTGCTTTTCCTGGTCTCCCATGGGGTGCAGGGCCCAAGCACTTGGGCCATCCTCCACTGCACTCCCGGGCCACAGCAGAGGGCTGGCCTGGAAGAGGGGCAACCGGGACAGAATCCGGCATCCCGACCGGGACTAGAACCCGGTGTGCCGGTGCCGCAAGGCAGAGGATTAGCCTGTTGAGCCACGGCGCCGGCTTATCAACTCTATTCTTAATTCAGCACATTTTAGTCCCACCACTCCTTAAACATTCATGATACAGGAAGACTGTAACAAAATGCTGTAACACGATTTTGAAATGTCATTTTAAAGAACTAAGAAAAAGAATAAAAAACTGTTAAAAGTGATGAACCAAAGTGGCAAAAAAGTTCAAAAATAGCCCATTTCTTCTCATTTTATGGATAAGCAACTCGCTGAGTTCAGAATGGTGGTATATTATTCTAACATCACTCAGGAATGCAACACTAGTTTCAGTTTTTAGAAATGAACAGCAGAATAAAGACGATGTTTACAGGAAAAAAGAGATTTTTTTACTAAAATCAGTGAAGACATTAAATTTCTATATTATCTATAATTATCTATATTTATACCTGAAAATCATCAACAAGCTCAGGGAAAAGGTGTTCATACATTTTTAGTTCTTCAATTGTTCGTCCTGGTTCTTGCTGGGGCTTTAATTTGTTAATATCTGTTTCAATATCATCATTCTGAAATATAAAAAGAGCATATCACCAGTTTACAAAAATTTTAAAATTACAAAACACATTGAGTAGTTAAAATGCCCCAAATTACTAATTAAGTATAATTAGAGATGACCACCAAATACAGACAGCATTAATTTCAACATAAACTCAAATCTGCTTATTATTTTTGCATTGTTTTCTTACGATTGTTCTGGTCACAGTTATTCCAGTATCACAGTATAGCTGGCTCTTCAAGAGAACCACCTGTGTCAAGATTAAGACTAGCATGTGTTGTCCTCAATCCCCCTAACTGGCATTATTTTGCTCAGTACAACTGAAGAAAACTAAACTAAAAAAGTATATGTATGATGGTGGTAATCAATACAGCTAAGACTTATTGCGCAGTAAAGATATATGAAACATTATGCTAAGCATTGTATTATCTAAATTAATCTACATAAGAACAATGAAGATATAGCATCATTACCTCCATGCAACTTAACAAAAAGAAGAGATACAGAGAAGTAGCTTGCTTAAAACGATACACCCTGCAGGGACAGGAGCCAGGACACCGAGGGTGACCCCAGGACACACACTGCCAGCCAGGGGGATGCACCACCTTGGTGAAAACTGATGAGCATCACACTCCTACACTTCATGGCAAATAAAGCCCTTAGAAAACTGTCAACATCCACTCTGTTTTTCAGGGGGAAAAAAAGAAACGCTGGAACAACAGTCAGGAATCATTTCCATGCCCCTCTAGGAAAGAAGAAGGTAAGTTAAAAGGAAAAGCATGTCCTTGTATAGCAGGATTCCTGTACTGAGACAAGACACCAAGGCTGGAACAGGAAGTAGTCTTTATTATGGCGGCATAAGGCCCAGGTGGAATTTCTTATCCAGAAGCCTGAGCCCTGAACAAAGAAGGCTTTCCCTTATACATGGATTTAGCCTCTTTGTCTCCCTTACCTGCATACGTTTGATTGGATGTTCTAACGCTACACGGTGCCCCATACTACAGAATGTAGTGACTGAGGAGGATCTCCCCACACACATACTGAACCGTCTGCCGTCAGGCAAGGGTTAGCACCACTGCTCTGCGCTCACAGGCAGAAGCTGAAAAGGCTGCGCACAAGCAGACAGGGACAGGCGGAAGCACTCACAGGCAAACAGGGAACAACCACACTTCATTCCAGGACCCATGCCTCCCTCTTTCTTCTTCTGACCTTGGGAAGGCTTCTCCCATGACGTCAATCATGTCAGTCAGAAACAAGTCTAATTCAAAGACCAAGGCCTCTGCCACAACTCTAGTATATAACTCATACAGGTAACTAAAGATTAGAAGTGTACTAACCTTAAAATTCTCATCTGGGTCATCTTCGTTTTCATTTTCAGTTTCAGCTTCTAAATCAATATCCTCGTTGTCATCACTTTCATCTACTACGTCATCCACTGTGATACAAAATGTGCTATAAGTAGGTCAGAGGTAAGCACTCGACAACATGCACATCAAAGGGAGAACGTTATATAGAAACTAACGTAATCGCCCAAGGAAAAGCGAGTGAGATTTCCTATTAAAAGAGCTCTACTGCTAGCCTGCTGCTGAAAACCCGTGAGACATGTTGGAAATGCTGCAGATTTGTGTTCTCTGTTTTTAAAAGGCAATAATGCCTTCACTATAACAGCCTGAAGGAAACACCCTGCTTTCTATTTATGATCAATTTCATCGACTCAGACTTTATCCTTTTACAATCACCACCCACCCATTTGTTTCAGTGAGGACCCTGTGCTCTATCTAGGAGGGGCATTCTTTTCTCTAGGTTTCTTTTTAAGATGCTTCAGTCTGACCTCTGGGAACTGAAAGTTTAAAGAGGAGGAGGAAACAAGTCATGTGAATACAAAAGAGAAATAGTAATGAAGACCTACACTCCAAAACACAGGAAAACTAGGAAGGCAATAACTAACTGCAGAGTGCTTGGGGCCAAGGACTTGATCTCCAATCACTTCCTCAAACAGGTAATAGGCACAGAAGAGATAAGCATCATGTGAGGCTTCTATGTCACTATAAAGGTGAGTGTGACTTTTCAGAAGAAGCAATAATGGGACAACAAGCCCATGAAAAAGCTGTCTTTGGATGCTGAGGCTGAGTTCGACTGGCACAGGTCACTCAGGAAAGTGCTGGCAGGCCAAGCAGGAGCGAGAGAAAGAAAGGCCAGAATGCAGCAGGCCAACAGATTAGATTTTATCCTGTACAAGACAAGCACTGAGGGTTTTCAAGAGGAGAACGACTGAATTCAACTTGCATTTTCCAATCAGCACCCTGGCAGGAATGAGAGAGCAGGCATGTGGTCGAGGCAGACCGTAACTAAACGAGGAAAAATAGTAAGTGTCTGGACCAAGACAGAGTAACAAGAATGAAGACGGGAGTAACAAGAATGAACATGATGGAAAAACTCGGGAAACGGAAGGGACAAGGACACGGGCAGCGGGCGTGCAGGAGACAGGGAAGCAGGGCAGGACTTCCAGGCTTCTCATTTAACAGTGCCTTTCGCAAAGTAAGAAACATGTTGAAAAGATACATTTCCAAACTCTTCCTTCCACTTCCTGTGTACTGAAGGGCAAGGATTATCAACCGTTCCAGTAGGATGTACTCTCCTCCCCTTCCTTTCAGTGACAGTGCCCTTAACTGAGTCCAGCCTCCCTGCTAGTAGTTACGTTCACACACACACAGAGACACATCCAGTTTTTGGCCAGGGGGGTACATGAAGTACAGTGGTGACGAGATTCCAGGCCACAATATATCGAAACAGAAAATGACACTCTCCGTTTTCCACATGCACATGGGAGGCCACTGTAGGAGACGATGGAAAAACACCTAGTGCCCCTGATGACTTAGAGGAACAGAAGTCTACAGCCAGGGGCGGTCTATTTTCTGGTTGGCTATGTAAGGGGGAAAAAAAAAAAACCCCACACAACTTCTACCTCCTGAAGCGCAGCACATGGACTCTGGAGGCAGAACATCCTAACTTAAATCCTGGCTCCCCACTTACTGACTGACCTTAATTAAGCAAGTTACCAAAGTTCTTCCTGTCTTTGTTTCTTTATCTATAAAATGGAGATATCTACACATTAAAGGGGTTAGAAAAGTGCCAGACAAATAAAGAGTAGGAGATATTAACACATCTATCATTACTGTTGTCTGGTGACTGTGCTACTGGGTCAGCTCTGTCTCTCCTGACACAGGCAACAAACTGCCTCCACTTCCTTTTGGAAATAGGTAGCAAAAATAGGTAGCACTGCATTACTGGGACTACTTGTGTGTAGGCCCTAACAGCACTGGTCAGGGACAAACGGGGGAAAAGCTGACACTGGAGAAAGAAGCAACTAAAGAAGTCTCAAGAAAAAAGAAAGGGAATGAATTCAGAAAAATCGATTCCAAGTAGGGGAAAAAAAAATGACTGCTAGAACAGACAAGAGGGGAAAATGCATGTCAGAGTCAAAGAGAAAAGACAATTTTAATTTTAAGTCAAACCTTCCAAATATTTTCCTCTACGTGATACTTTTCTTTAGGTTTAAATTCCATATGTGAAATATCATGCAGTTTAGTGAGTCTCAGACCATGTCTTCTATTCCAAAGATCTATTCTTATACTATTACCAATATTTAACAATATTATGGTTTAATCATACAATTAAAACCAGGGAATGTAAATAAGTACTCTGGTTATTAAGTTTCAAAATGTTCTTGGCTCATTCATCACAAAAATGGAGATCGAGGAAACAACTTAAACGTCTATCAGCAGGAAACTAGCTGGATAAACTGTGCTGTATCTCTACGATTTAACCTCTAAAAGGAATGAGTCAGCACTTTCTGGTAGGACTGCTTTGTTGTTGCTATCACTCTTGTAACTACTTCCCTTTATAGTGGACAGCCTATATATATATAGTGTGAGTGTGTGTGTGTGTGTATTTTTCTGTTTGCAATAGGCTGTGCTTATGCAACAGTTTTGTCATTTTCTTCAAAGTAGCATTTCACTGAAGTTTTATATAAGCCATGTTTTACAACTGATTCACCTGGATTTTCCATATAGACAGTAATGTACTCTACAGATATTAATAGATTTATCTCACTTTTTTAATGGTTTAGGGCCTTTCTTATCCCTCACTTACTGATTTTAGCCACAATTTCCAAAATTATGTTAAACAAAAATGGTTGAGAAGGCATCCTCTAACATTTCTTTACTACTTGCCAGGTTAGTTACAGATTTAAGTTAGGTGGTACTCAGATTGTTTAGAAAATAGTTCTGGTTTCCTTAAGAAATTTTATCTGGTACTGATAGGACTTGCAAGCAATCTCTTCATGGCATTCACTGAATGTCAGCTTGGTTTTCTTCTCTTAATATACTGATACTAACTTTCATTTAAATCTTAATGTTATAGTCAACTTATTTTCTCAAAAATAATTCTTACTTGTTCAAGGTGCCCTAGACATGAAAAATACTTAAGTCAATTTGCTAATGTTTTAGGATTTTGACATTTATTTTGATGACTGACATTAAGCTGTAGGTGGTTTCAAGTTATTCTTACCAGGTTTTGTTTTCAACATCATTCTAGCTTCCAAACTTTGCTTTTTTTTCTATGCTCTGGAAAATAAAGCATAGGAAAATTTCTTGAAAGTTGAGAGAACTAACCTATGACGTCATTAATACTTGGGTGTCTTCACTGAAGAAATTTGACTGCAGAGTCGGGTTTTTTACTATTTAATTTTAGTTAGCCAATATTATCCTAAAATACTGTCCATTTCAATTATGTATTCAAATATATTAGGAGTTATCTTCAGCAGCCACATAGATTGATGTAATCTCTATTTATTTGCCAAGAGTTTAGAGGTATATTAAAATCACCCACTATCGATGTGTTTCTATCCATTTCCCCTTGTGATTCAAATGATTACAGCTTAATACATTTTGACATATTCTTTAGCCCATCATCATCTATCTCATATAAAGTCATCTTTGCTGTCTTACACTGTTTTGGCTCTGACTTATATTTTGTGACTAGTCACACTGTCTTCCTTGCCTGTAAGTGCAGATGACAGATGACAGATATTTGCCATTTTGTGCACAGTCAAGCTTTCCACCCTAGGAGTCTCCAGTACATATCAGCTAGATGTATTTTGTATTTTGTTTTTTAATTTGTCTGAGAACCTCCCTCTCCCCACCACCTTTTTTAAAGATTTCTCTGAAAGGCAGAGAGGGAAAGAGAGAGAGGGAGAGAGAGATCTTCCATCCATTGGTTTATACCAAAATGTCTCCAACAGCCAGGGCTAGGACAGGCCAGAGCTAGAAGTCAGAAGTTCCATCCAGGTCTCCACCATATGTGGCAGGGACTCAAGCATAAGCCATCACCTGGTGCCTTTGGAGGAAGCTGGACTTGAACCAGGCACTGAGATATGGGATGTGGGTGTCACAAGCAGCAACTTATCCTGTAGCACTTGTAGCACTCCAATGCCTGCCCCAGTCTTTGTTTTCAAAGGTATACTTATCCAAAAGGCAGAGTTAGAGAGAGAGATAGAAGGAGAGATAGAGAGAAGGATCTTCCACCTGCTGGCTCACTCTCCAGATGGCCACAACTGGCAGAGCTGGGCCAGGCTGAAGCCAGGAACCAAGAGCCTCAGCCAGGTCTCTCACGTGGGTGGCAGGGGCCACCTCTACTGCCCTTCTCAGTCTACCAGCAGGGAGCTGGCTCAGAGTAGAGCAGTTAGGACTAGAAGCAGCGCCCATATGGGATGCCAGCGTCCCAGGCAGGTGGCTTTACTTTCTAGGCCACAACACCAGCTCCCCAGACTTCCTTTAAATAGAACTACTTCGTTACTTAGGTTTATTATTACTAAAGCAGATATGCATGTTCTTGCTTTGTTGAGCACTTTACAGTTTTTTTTTTTAACTGTAATCTCTGAAATTTCCTTACCTTTAGCCTTCAACAAGTTTTTCCAAGGAAGAAAAAAAACATAATTTTACACAGAAATTCAAAGTGGTCTCTGAAGCCCATCCTTGCATTCCTAAGGCTCAATGACCCCGTTCTAAGGATCCCTATTACTTTTCCATCTGTAAACTTTGGTTTATTTAAGTAAAAGTTCCAGTTTATGGTGACTATGTCTTATCTATCTTTCGCTAAGAATCAGTTGAGATGTTTCATAATAGTACAGCCATCTATTTAGCATTTGTAGTTAATGTTTAATATTTTAATTAAAATTTAATTAATACAATTGCTCTTCCATGTCTTCTGCATTCTTGACATCTGACATCTTTAACTCCTCACCTGACTGGATGGAGCAATACACCACGTAACCACGTCAGGAAGGAGCCCTGGGCAAGCACACACCTAGGAATCCATCCCCTTCACAGATCATGGCAATGAATAGGCCTCAGGACTTGGGTCAGAGATCCTTTTTCTCCAAAGCTCCATAGACACTGCTTCACTATCTTTTGACATTTAATAATCGGAAGAGTGAAGGCCTGAGGTCAGCTCTATTCATTCAACAAACACTAAATACATTCTTACTGTGTCCACTGGACTCTAATGGATGCTACAGATAAAACGAAGACAAGACACAACAGTCCTGTTATGCAGGGGCAGGCAGTGGTAAACACCGGGTGAAGACGCCAGCGCCCCATCTGGAGTGCCTGGGTTAGAGTCCCAGCTCTGGCTTGCAGTTCTAACTTCCAACACAGCCTCTGGGAGGCAGCAATGACGCTTCAAGTAGTGGAGGCCCTGCCACACACAGCACACAGAAGCAACCTAGAGTGAGTTCCTGGCTCCTAAAGTCGGCCTCAGTCCAGGCCCAGCTGCTGCAGGCATTTGGCAAGTGAACCATCACATCGGAACTCTCACTCTCTGTTGATCTCATCTCTTCATTCTCTCTAACACACACAGATTCACTTTGTCCCTGGTTCATGGCACAGACTCCAAACTCTCTTGGGGCAGGAGTGTCATTTGTTCTAATGAGGTGACTTCTGGTAGGCTCCTATACAGCTTCAGGATACCCTTGGCTAGAAAGACCAGGTGTTGGAACTTCAGCCCCATTCCTCAACATGTGAGGAGGAGAGAGGGCCTGGAGACTGAATCACTCACCAACAGTCAATGATTGGATCAATTATGCCTGTGTAACAGGACCTCCATTAAAAACCACTGGTTTTCATTGGCTCCAGTGGGGCTGAGAGAGCTTCTGGGCTGGTGAACCATGGTGGTGCTAAGGCAGTATTCCTGCAGAGGCCAGGAAAGCTCCCCGCCTGTTCCCCTATACCTGTCCCTGTGCACCTCTTCCTCAAAGCTGCTCTTCAGTTGCATCCTTTGCATTAAAGCAGGACATGTACGTAAATGGTGCTCCTGAGTTCTGGGAGCCATTCTAGTGAATTATCAACCCTGAAAACTGCCCTCCACTACCAATTTCATAGCCAGGCAGAATTACAGGAGGCTCAGACTAATTGGCATCTGAAGAGGGCTTAATCTTCTGGGACTGAGCCCTTCCTTAGCTTGTGGGGTTCGTGCTAACTCCGGGTCACTGGTGTCATAACTGAACTGAACTGCAGAATATTCATTTGGTGTGAGTTGGACAACTGGTAGTGTATTGATGTGAGTAATGGTGAGTAACTGGTGTCAGTAATGTGAGGGAAAAAAGCTCAGATCTATCCTCGTGTAATTTATATTCAAGCTGAGGAAGGTAAATAAGTAAATAAATAAATAATAAAGATGGTGACACATATAACAAAGGCTGAAACGTGAGAAAATAACAGTGAACAGAGAGAGGGTATCTTTCTGTGCCGACACAGGTACTATCAGAGATCTCCCTCACATCTGAATGATGAAGGCTTGCCAGCTCATCAGTGGAATCTGCATTTCTAGTTCAGCGATTCATCAAGTCTGAGGAGCAAAGAAATCAGCAGAAAAATATCATCTCTCTCATTTCCCCCATGTCTGGTGAATCTTATCCATCAATCTGGCCACTGAATAAAGAACAGCATGGGATATATCCTACCTCGCTCCTGGTGTCACTACCTGCTGTTTTACTGGGCCTCAGCAGCTTCCTGCCACCCAGAATCACCCATTTAAGGCCCCAGAATAAAATTCTCTTACCCTATGTTCAGATACAGGGGAGGAAAAGATTCCAATTACTCCTTGACTGTCCCTCAATATCAGGTGCTAATGGTACCTCAACATGGAGCCAGAGACATGGCATTTCAGGGAAGGAGAGGTAGAGACTTGATGTCTTCCTTAATATGCCTGTGTATATTCCGTGTATGTTTGCATGTTATGTGTTTGTTCCATGAGGATGCCTCACTTACCTAGTTCTCAAATTTGGTACAGATTTTTTTCACTATTTGAAAAATCTGTTGGTAATTTCAAATGCAATCTGAAGAAGGAGGCAGACCAACGTTTCACTTAGCTATCTGATGCAGAAGTCCCTAACTTAATGCTATACTTTTAAACTGCTTAAAAGTGATTTCTGAATACTGCAGTTTGATATTTTTATGTCAACTAAATATATGTTTTAACAATTAACTATTTTAGAAATAAAATCATAATAGTGTGCCTTGAGATTTATCATTAACAAACTAGTATTAAGGATAATACAACTAAAATTATATGAAAATTCCTAATATCTATCTTAAATAAGTGTTTTTATATATAAGAGACCTTCAGTTGTTTTCAGAAACATGGTCAACTGGCAAGAAAATAATATAGAAACTCTATTACTAGATTACTTTCTCTTTTCTAGATCTCAAGAAAAACATCCTTTTCTCCCCACATTAAGAAACTGAAAGTCTTTCTTTCCTATACATATAAGCATTACATAGAAAACAATAGCCCACCTCTAATATAATTTCATATTTTCATCCCAGGAAGTCATGTGCAAGTTTTGTTCATCATAAACCATAATAATTGATTAGGTTCTTATAACTTAAGAAAAAAGTTCATAAAAAAGCTACAACTGTAAAGCTATCCATAATTACCCATTTAATATTTACATTCTTTGAAAGTGTATATAAACTATCAAATAATGTTCCTACGTGAGGCTTGAAATTTCTCAGAATTCACATGTACATACATGCAACACAGCCCACAGTATGTCACTCAATTACTAGGTTTAGAGTCCTTATATCTGCAAAAGTCTCTAACAACTAAGATAAAACATGAACGTTTGTCATGTTCCTTAGGGTCTTCTTTCCCTGAGGACGTGGACACATGTTTCAAAAGAAAGCCATCAACAGAATTGCACAATTCCAACAGGTAATCCGAGTCAGCAATAACCCTGGCTCCTACCTTCAGGGGGCAAATTGTACAGCTGGGCCACGGGACCGGTCACGGGAACAACTGGCAACTGGAAATGGAAAGAACTTTTAATCGTTGGCAGTGGCAGGCGATTTTTCGGGAAGCATTTCCTCATTATCAGACTGGAGGTGTTGACAAGAGGATCCAGAGTCCTGACTGCCAAGCATTCCTGTTTGTCAGGAGAGGAGAAAATGAATAAATAAAACAGTATGCCTCTGGTGGGTAATGAGGCAACTTTACAGTACTTTACAGTACAGAAAGAAATCCACTAGTAATCTTCTAGAGACAAATATTACAAAAACCCATACTGCAACACAGGGTGATTATACAGCAGCTTTATATTCTCAAGTATGTACTTCTAGGTCACACTCTGCTGTGGCAGATCTAGTCACACTTGTCCTTAAGCCTTTACCTAAGCAGGAATCAGTACCATCTTTGACACCAGAAGTCACTGAGGAAGTACTGAACATCTGAGTAGAGTCAACTGAACATCCCAGCAAACATGGCTCTCTGGAAACTCTGCCAGCACAGTGGATGATTTAGACACCTTCCTTTTATGTTAGGGAGCAAAACCACACAGTGCAATTCTCCCACTCAGTGAAGGGTCACACAGGAAAAATGACTGCTTTTTAGTTTTACGTTTAAAAATACATCCAATATATATATATATATATATATATACACACACACACACACACACACATTTTTGAGCGTTTGTGCAAATTCACTTTTCTTAAAAATCAAATCATGTAATTAGTACATCAAAACAATAGGAAGTAAATAACTCACTTGTGAAGTGTTATACAAAACTTTCATCCCATTGGCATCAATAAATGCTTTTCTTCCCAACTTGATGTTTGTAACACTTTTTAAGCTCTGTAAAATTCCTTTTCGAATGAGCATGTTTCTATGCCGATTATCATGGCGGTGCCAATCTATATAAATTGTTAAAAGCACTTGGACATATCCTCTGTCTACAGCTCTCCTGGCATTTGTTTCTTTAACAAAAGAAAATTGAGAAAGAATATATTTTAAATAACAAGAGAAAATGGTAGAAGAAATCACATTACAAACATAAACCTCAATATGGCGGTGAATTCTTACACTTCTTAATTTTTTCCCAGAAAATTACTAATCATAAATTTAAGGTTTTTTTCCTAATAAAATAAATATGACAATTTCTAGAAGGAAAATTACAACATTTTTCAAAACCTGCCCCTATATTGTTTTGTGATTTATAAATACCAAAAATCTCACTACTAAAATAGGGCTACATCTTTTTAAATGTTAACACTAACAAAAGCTTCACGTATTTTAAAACTCTGATTTAAAATACACAAATATATAAGTGTATATAGTAAATCAATCTTTAATTTTCTGGCTGTGAATACTAATTTGTGAAAAGCCATTATCATTTTTTCTAACTTCAATTACAAACACTGGGTTCCCATTAGCTCCACTGGCTTATACCTCCTATTGCAAACTTTGTGTTTTCAGTAAAATTCATTGCTGCAATTACTCCTCTAATTACCACACAAGTATCTATGATACCACAGTGCTAAATTGAAAAAACTTATATTATCTTTTAGTAAACGAATGGTAAGGAGCATTACATGATTGGAAAATAGGGCTTTCTAGTCATTAAAGCTTTTAATATAACAAAAATTTCATACTTTTTTTGGAAACAGTCAATTTAACTGGAGTTGACCTAATTTGATTATTTTTAAAGTATTACTATTTACAATTACTAACCAAAAGAGTGCATCTACTAAGACAGCAGCATGGGAATCATACCCCAGAGCAATGTACCAAGAGACCAAGTCAGTCAGCACTGCTGTAGAGAGCTGAGTGCAAGCAGCACAAGAGACTGGAATACCAACCCGGCTGAGGTTGGGCAGTCGCAAGGAAATACTAATCTCTCAATCTCAAGCTGAACTGTCAGTGTCCCCCCGTTCATGGCATGGACACTAAGGTCAAACAACAGTAAGGCTCTACTGAATTTAGTTCCCTGTAAGAATCCCTAATGTGCTAACACATACCTAAAACATAACACTGACAGAAACTTACTAATTCCCTTGCAGAACTATGTTCTGCCACTACAGGGGTGGGAGAAACTTACCAGAGACAGAAAGTTTTCTCTGTTGCATTTAGCAATAGACAGTTTGCTAAGGCTGCAGCTACCTCCAGAATCAGTTCCCACTGTTCTGACCACTAACATTCCATGCATTTTAAATGAACATATACCTTTTCACACCAATGAGAATATATAAGCCATTACCATCACCCTATTACAGACTCTATGTGCTTCTGCCAGGATTCCCAACAGCCTAACTGGTATTTGTGGGAAAATTAAAATTCATGAAAAATCAAGTAAGAAACTTGACCAGATGCTGAATGAACCTTAAAGGAAGTCAACAGAGCCACTCACAATCCGCAGCAAGTGTAATTAAATCAGGTAGCAAAGGGGTTTTTACGCAGGTGTTCAGGGCACCAAACTCCCTCCCGATCAGCCTATGTCTCTTGTTTCCTCTAATTAAAAGAATCCGTAGGTTAAGCTTCAGGTTGCAGTGTCTAACCTGCACTCCAGCCATGGCCACCGGGCTATCTTTCTGGACTGTGTATGTATTCTCCTGCCTGGCTTTGCATTTCACCACATTTGTCAGTAGTCTGATTTTATCCTTTTAAAGTAAGGCTGTCCCCCACACACAGAACAAGGAATTCTTTTTAAATAAATGAAAATGTTCCAAAACGCCAATAGTTCTCTGTAAAATCTGTGGGGTGTGCTACTAGAAATTACTTTGGTTTTATTAAATTTTCGTATTATTTAGTGTCATGGATCATTTAAAGCAGAGGTGGGGAACACGCAGCCCATGGGTCACATAAGACCGGAAAAATCACTTGCTCTGGTTCTGTCATCAAAATTCAATAAATCTGTAGCAGGCTAATTTTTAAGTTTACAAAAATTCATCTGGCCCACAAATACCATATATAAATATACACATATACAATGGTCCTTGGCAGAAAAAACGTTGCCCACTTCTGATTTAAAGATGTGTTAAACAAAAGTCATTCTACTCCTCAGTTACTTTTTTTAGCCTGATTTAGTCAACAGGTGTGTGTGGTTGCCATCCTTTGAAGAAAGGCAGGGATTAAAATAAAGACTTCCATTGAAAACTAAAAATGCCAATTTCAGTCATCTTGGATTAAATGACTCATAAAATACAGGAAACTTTTGAAAGTTTTAGTTTTGACTGAGAATTAATGACTTTGACATCAGTGATTCTGAAAATTAATTTAAGCTTTACAAAAAGTTGAGTTTTACACAGCTGTTCTGGGCCACTGCAACTTACAAGTATATGTCCACACCAATTTAAGAATACTCTTTACAGTCTGAACCACACAGGGCATATCAAAGCGAAGCCACACAAGTACTTTTAAAGTTTATTCGTGTGGTGTGATGTCTGTCTAAAGTTCATCACAATACAAATTAGAATATGGCTAATCTGAATACCATACATTTATTTCATTTCAAGAATAAAATTATTGCATGAGAACTCTGGAATATAACACTAATACCAAGGTGAAATTTTTAATTTAAAATTTTTTAATTTTTAAAATTAATTTTAAGTTGTTCTAAAATTTTTCTATTTTAATTTGTAATTTTAAGGATTTAATAAGCCATTAGTTTATCAAATATCAGATTCCAACAAATTAATCATATGCTACCATTCAAAAAATTTTGGTGACTCAAACTTGAGGCAAAGCTGGCCTCACCATTGAGAGTTTTTGATGAACTCCCTACCTACTATGTCACCCTCCTGGGAGAGTGGGGACCACAGGCAAACCATCAACATAAATCCTGAAGCCTAAATGTTATCTTACTGTGGTTAAACAAAATGTTAACTAATGGCCAAAGGAGTACCTATGAAAACCAATATTTAAAATAGATACTAAGTATCTTAGAAAAATGCAAAGATGTAAATCACTCTCAAAAAACATGACACATCTACTTCAGTGCTTCAGTTCTGAAGAGAGAGTACAGTGCTGTATTTTGTAAGTTTGTTAAACTGACAGTAATAGTCAACTTGTCAAAAAGTTATAAATTATATTTACAAATAAATGTATAAACAAAATTTCTAATAAGGTTCTAAGTTAAAATCATAGGCTAAACAGACAGTAGTTGTTCAAGATATTTCTCATAGTAAAAGTTCTCAATATCCTGCTAGCTTCACTTTTTAAAGATACATATACAGTTATATATTTTCCTCTACGAACAGGGTTATATGCTTACGCTAATAACTTAGAAATGTGAAATAAATGTGCCTGAATAACATATAAATATGCTAAATGAATCACAGCTCAGTAATCATGACAGTAGTTATGACATGTATCAACTGCACTGGAATGTAAAATCAACTTTGACATTACAATATTAGGAACCAGCTATATTACCATAAACTGAATCTACATTTCCAGTTTCTTTAATACAGTAAACAGAATGCTCAGAAACATAGTATCTAGTATTTCTAGTATTTAAAAACTTACTTGATTTTAGCAATGCAGCAAGAGTGTCTAAAGCAACCCTGTCAACACAACGAGAAAACACAAACAACAACAAAACTAGTAAAATTAATCTCCAATAGGAAATTCATACAGTCTTTTCAGATACGTAATTATCCCATTATCTATTCCAAATGTATTCTGTTATCATCAGTTACATGTGGTGTTTCTCTGCAGCTTTCTTTGCACTTTGAAACTGGGTATGAGGTATACAGAAGTTACAATAGAAAAGCACCAAAAAAAATGTTTTAAGATAGAAGAAGAAAAAAAATTAATGTGTCAGTCTTTTTATCAGAAGTTGGATAAATGGAATCAATTACTGTACCTACATCTGACCCTGAGAAATTTCACAAAGGAACCACACGATTAAGAATCATAGGCCCTGACTAGCTAAGGAATTAAAACAAAAACAAGTTTCAGCACAAATTAAGCTCAAAACTATAAAGTTTTATAGACATCTTGTTAACTTTCTGACCTTAAAGGATTTCTGTTCAATTAAGCTAAAATCCTCATTAAAGTCATAAGCAATATAAAATATCTTAGAATTTGCAAGTTTTGAGGAAGTATGAAACCCTTAATATTTTTCAGCCACAAGACACCAAAGGGAATAAGGCATATGGTATCTCACAAACATTTTTACTGTCTTAGAGAGCAAAAAATAGCCTAAGTATTTAAGAAGCTTGTCGTTTCTCTGAACGTAAACATTCACTTTACACACAGTGGAATCACCTGGCACTAATCAGCTATACAAATACATACAGAATCACTGTGGAAAATCTGTAACTTAAACAGTTATTTTTAAAAATGAGTTCCTGAAGAAATGGTGTTTAATTTCAATAACCTTACAAATGTAGGGCTACAAACCATGCTGCCTTACATTTAACAACTGTAATTAAATTGCACTAACATAATTATGTATGTTAACAACTTTTAGGAAGATGTCAACAATTACAATTAATCTGCATTAAAAACATGTATGGCACCAAACTTAAGTATTTCACTCAACAGCATTTGTTGAATGCCTACTAGATACCCACAGCAGCAAGTTCTTCATGGGTAGAAAATTAGAAAACAAACTTATCTCTTCCATGGATAATTTTACGGTCCACACAATGAAATAAAATGAGCACTTCTATGGAAAAAAAAACTACCCAAGAAATTAAAACCAAAAATGTGGCAGTAAAGGTAAGAGTGGTAAAGGGCAGGGATCATGACCAGATGTAGTAAAGGCAATGGGCGTAACTGATCTGCAGGTTTAAGGTGGATCCTGGTTCACAACGAAACCCACAACAACAATCCAGGACCAAGCACAGAGCTAGTAAGTACTCAACAAAACCTCCAACGAGAGAAGTCCTGAACAATTAAACTTTGGGTTACTGACACAATGAAGCAACCATGTAAACTTTCATTCATAAGAACATTAATAAAGGCAAAGTATGTGTTTTTGAAAAATATTACAAACTTACATCTGTAACATACATAAAGTGGTGGCAATGATGAGTTAAAAATAAATGAACATTAAGAAATAATCTCCATTTTCATCAGAGTGAATCACCAGTAAGAAACTTTTCATACTATTAAAGTCAGGCAATAAAATGTAGAACTGTAAAACTATCAGAACAGGACAGCTTAAAACTGGTCAAATACAAAACTAAATAGATCTTCCAAATTAAACTGTAGTTTATCAAAACTAAAACAGAAAACTGTTCACCAAGATAAAGGTGCTTTATTTATATGCTTCTAGCTTAATTCTCAAAACAATTCTAATCCACAGAAGCGGCACATGTTACAGACCTGGAAACTAAAGATTTTAGAATATATTGTGCCTGGAGCCACATAAAAACCCAGTGACATGGAAAATGAGTTCTCTCACTGAGAAAGGGAATAAGGACCTGAGTCTCCTTTAGGAGACAAGCTGAGGGCCAGTGCTGTGGCCTCACGCCTCCTCCGGCAGCGCCAGCAGCCCCGATGAGTGCGCTGCTTCAAGTCCCACTGCTCTGCTGCCCAGACAGCTCCCTGCTGATGTGCTTGGGAAAGCAACAGAGCTTGGTCCAAGTACTTGGATCCCTGCCATCCCCTGCCACGTGGGAGACCTGGATGGAGTTCAGGGCAACCATTTGGGTAGTGAACCAGCAGATGGTAAATCATTCAATCAATCAATCAATCTCTCTCTCTCTCTCCCCTACCCCCCATCCCCCCTTCCCTCCCCTTGCCCTGCCTAATCCCCTCTTTCTCTGTCACTCTTTCAAATAAATAAAAATGAAATCTAAAAAATAAAAGACGCCAACCTGAACTCTTATTTGCAAACAAGATGGAGCAACAGGAAATGGATTCACCCTTTCACATGACATAACTTCTAAAAAATGGACAAAATGGAAAAGTCATTTAAGATATCAGATATCCCAAATTGTACATTTTGGGACATGCTCAATCGGACTTGCCCCAAATGATGGAGTTAGAAACGTGCCAGGGGATCCCAATACAATCCCATCAAGGTGGCATGTACCAATGCCATCTCACCAATCCAAGTGATCAATTTCAGTTCACAACTGATCACACTGATAGGTCTAAGAGTCAAAGGGATCACACAAACAAGACTAGTGTCTGCTAATACTAATGAATAGAATTTTTAAAAAAGGGAGAGAACCATCCAACATGGGAAGTGGGAGACACAGCAGCCTCATAGAATGGCAGATGTCCTAAATAGCACTCTGGCCTCAGAATCAGCCCTTAAGGCATTCAGATCTGGCTCAAGAGCACATGAGAGTATTTTAGGCATGGAAAGCCAAGACACTCTGGGAAAAAAAAAAAAAAAGGAA
Source organism: Sylvilagus floridanus (assembly GCA_949820135.1). NCBI lineage: Eukaryota > Metazoa > Chordata > Mammalia > Lagomorpha > Leporidae > Sylvilagus > Sylvilagus floridanus. The sequence continues at coordinate 3,309,680 of OX463243.1, forward strand.
GAATAAGACCTAAATGAAAGATCTCTGCGAGTGAGATCCCAGTGGAAAGAACGGGGCCATCAAAGAAGGAGGTACCTTTCTCTGAAGGGAGGAGAGAACTTCCACTTTGACTATGACCCTGTCGGAATAAGATTGAAGTTGGCGAACCCTAAAGGCTTCCATAGCCTCGGCAACTCATGACTAGAGCCTAGGGAGATTACTGACGACATAAACAAGAGTGTCAAAATGTTAAATCAACATCAGGAGTCACTGTGTACTTACATCTCATGTGGGATCTGTCCTTAATGTGTTGTCCAATGTGAAGTAATGCTATAACTAGTACTGAAACAGTATTTTTACACTTTGTGTTTCTGTGTGGGTGCAAACTGATGAAATCTTTACTTAGTATATACTGAATCGATCTTCTGTATATAAAGATAATTGAAAATGAAAAAACCTTGGTGTTAAATTGGAAATTGCATAGAAAATTAATCAATTTTTTTAAAAAAAATATCATGTAGGATCTCTGTCCTCAATGTGCTGTACATTGTGAATTAATACTATAACTAGTACTCCAACAGTATTTTTCACTTTGTGTTGCTATGTGGGGACAAACTGATGAAATCTTTACTTAATATATGCTAAACTGATCTTCTATATATAAAGAGAATTGAAAATGAATCTTGATGTGAATGGAAGGGGAGAGGGAGCGGGAAAGGGGAGGGTAGCGGATGGGAGGGAAGTTATGGGGGGGGAAGCCATTGTAATCCATAAGCTGTCAGATATCTAGTAATGAAAGATCTGTAAGAGATGAAAACAAATGAGGTAGCTGCAACAACTGCTCCTGCTTATTACAGCCAGAGAGAGGGCTGCCAAGCCATACCACAGGGGGACAGAAATCACACAGCACCCTGACAGATTCCGAGTTGAGCACATGGATTACTTGAATTGGACATGAAAAATTCAGGAAGAATCTGCAGAGCGTCCAGAGAAGGAAACCTTTGCAATCAGAGAAGTTTGGGGATTTTCAGAGGCTTCAGAGGGAGCAGGGCTCTGCTCACAAGCTCATTTTGAATTTCCACCCCCTTGGGAGCTGAAACAAATTTCTGTCATCTTAAGCCACCAAGTCTGTGGTAGCATGAGACAACAGCCCTGGGAACTAATACAATACAACAGATACAATCACTTGCAACGAACTGAGGATTTTCCCGTCTATAGCTGGTTCTTTATTCATAATTACAAACATTTTAGAATACTTTCAGAAAGTCTTTCTCCTTGCTGGTAGTGTTTTACAATATGCTTGAACCAAATAAATGTGCTTCTAATGGTTTCTAATCCTAAAACTCTAACTTTCATTAGGTTTATTCTTCAACACTGGAAAGCTGAATCCAGTTGTTTCTTATTCCACTGCCCATCATGCTTGTTCCACTAGATTAAAAGAAATCACAAAATTTGATATGAAGCTTTTTTACATTTTTACCAAAATACTAACTTAAAAGTATCTTTAGAACCTCAGTACAAGAGAATTCCTGAAATTCTGATACTTACAAACAAGTGTGAATTTATAATATAAAGTTCCAAAATAATTTTAAAATACTAGATTATCATAATGTATAATTTGTATTACATCAGTATTTCTTAGTCTTGAGAATTTATATTTTCTCATATATTTTTCTACTTTTCATATTTGTCATACAGAATATAACTGGGGCCAGCGTTGTGGCATAGTAGGTAAAGCCACCACCTGCAATGCTGGCATCTCTTAAGAGCAACGGTTCATGTCCTGGCTCCACTTCCAATCCAGCTCCCTGCTAATGCACCTGGGAAAAGCGGCAGCAGATGACCCAAGTGGTTGGGTCCCTGCTACCCATGTGGGAGACCTAGAAGAAGCTCCTGGTTTCAACTTGGTCCAGCCCTGGCCACTGCAGCCACCTGGAGAGTGAGTTAGCCTAAGAAAGCATTGTCAGTCTCTCCCTCTCTCTCTCTCCAACTCTGACTTTCAAATACATACATAAATAAAACTTGAAAAAATTATATAACCAAAAATAACTTAGAACTAGTCCCTGGCTCACTGGTTCAGGAGCGATGAAGGAGAAGCAGCCTCACTCCCAGGTGCTCATGAAGTTCTATCTACTGCACCTTGGCAGTCAGTCTGCAATGATCCCACGGAACTCCAGAAACCACAGTAACTTCCAGTAATCTCCTGAGCTGCGTCCCTCTGGGCTGACAGTTTTAAATCCGACACTTAAAAACAAAAGGGAAAGGACACCCTAAAGGGAAGCACCACCCTTCAAACATGAACCATCCTCAACCTTCTTTCCATTAAATGCACAGTATTGTTTACGGGGAGGGAGAACTACAAGAGAAGGCTGCAGACATGCGAGTTGCTTTAGTTAACTGGGGACGGGGGAGTCAGTCAGATTACTTGATCTTGACAGATCAAGAAATAAGCGTGTAGGGGCTAGCATTGTGGTATAGCAGGTAAAGCTGCCACCTACAATACTGGAATCCCATATGGGCACTGGTTCATGTCCTAGCTGCTCCACTTCCAATCCCACTCCTTACTAATGGCCTGGGAAAAGCAGTGAAAGATGGTCCAAGAGTTTGGGCCCCTGCCACCCACATGGGAGACCTGGATGATGCTTTTGGCTTCTGGCTTTCCCCTGGCCCAACTTCAGCCATTGAGGACACATGAGGAGTGAACCAGCAGATGGAAGATTTCTCTCTCTCTCTTTCTTTCTCTCTCTCTCCCTCTCTTTCTCTCTACATCTCGGTCTCCACACCCCCCTCAATTCTTTCAAATAAATAAAATATTAAAAAAAGAAAAATGTTTAGTTAATACATGGTTTCTTTTATTTTCTAAAGCTTTTATTTAATGAATGTAAATTTCATAGGTAAAACTTTAGGAATATAGTGGTAAGTGGTTTATTTTAAAGCAGTTTATTTTAAAGTAAAAAATAAAGTAGAAAATTTGTTTTTCTTTTTGAAGTGTAAATAGGAAACAGAATAAGGGGATTGTTTAACTACATTTTCTTCTCAGAAGTTCTACACCCACGGAGTTCCACATGGTTTTGGATGTAGTCATGTGGTATGTTATAAAGGCCTTCGGAATGTCCCATTTGTCCTACAAACAGATTAGGTAACTTGGTTAAAATAGAGTAATGAAGATCTTAAGTATGGGGTCATGACCAATACATGAGAAATAAATGATGAAGTACTTTGCAGATTAAGAGAAGAAATGTTGCATTAAATAAAGGCAAAAAATATTCTTTTAGTATTAACTAGGACATATTCATATCCAATTACACTCTATTTACCTAAACAATACTACACTAACATGGGAATGGTGCTAATTATATACATCATCTCATTAAATCCTCACAAACCTGATAATGGAGAAAACTAATATTATTACTATTTTAGGGACAAGGAAACAGGTTAAGAAACTGACTTCAGGTCTCATGGCCAGTTACAGAGCTAACGTGCAAATCCAACTCTGACTCCACAGGCTACTCCAAACCACTCCACGCCACTGACTTTGTAAGTCAGTTTTACATATTTGTGTTATTACCAATCATCAGACGCTCTAGGATTGTGTATAATCTTTGCATAAGTAAAATATGTTGAGTTGCCCCACCAAATGATATTTAATAAACAATTACATGTAATGCTCCCAAATTATTTTAAAATATTTTGAATAAAAGGACAATGTCCTAAATCCTATCTGTTTAAGGGTAAAATTTAACAAATAGTTCATGTGAATAAGTTCTTTTTAACCAATAATTCACAGCTAATAAACAGGAAAAAAAAAAAGAGCAAACTGGAAAAGACTAGTTTGCACTCCCTACTGAAATAACAGGCCTCGGCAATGTGATAGACAGCTGCTGAGTCACTAAGAGCAAAGTGAATGAGACGCTGCTATGGGATGGATTCCCTCAGCACACTGACCTCGCCTGATGCAAAACAATATGCCTAGACTACCCATGAAATATTTCTGGTCCCATAAAGAGAGCTCAAAACTAATCAAGCCACTAGCTTTGCTCATCTACAAAAAATGCAAGGGACGCATAGCTTTATAGCAAGCAATCTCAGGATGCAGTCATCTGAATACAAAATGTGGTGCACTCTAAGAGTCACAACATCCAGGTCCTTCAACAAATAAAATATAACCAAAAAACTGGGGGCAGGGACTTTTATTGACTTAAAAAGATAATGACTCAGGGCCAGCGTTATGGCTCAATGGGTTAAAGCCCTGGTCTGCGGCCTCCATATGTATCCACTTCCGATCCAGCTCCCAGTTAATGTGCTTGGGAATGCAGTGGAGGATGGCCCAAGTCCTTCAGCCCCCGAACCCATGTGGGAGATATGGAAGAGTCTCCAGGCTCCTGGCTTCGGATCAGCCCAGCTGGCTGTTCTGGCCATCTGGGGAGTGAACCAGCAGATGGAAGAGCGCTCTCTCTCTCTCTCTCTCTCTCTTTGCCTCTCTGTAACTCTTTCAAATAAATAAATAAATCTTAGAAAAAAAAGATTAGGACACCTATCAATCAAATGGAACATACACATCTTATCTGAACCTGGTTTGAACAATTCAAATGAAAATAACATATTTCTTAATCAAAAAGTCTGCATATTAAGCAATTATCAATATTGCTGGGCAAAGAAATGATATCATAATACTGAAACAGTCTGCATCTGATAGTGTTCATAACAAGGAATTCAAAGATCACACATAATGGCTAATCCTCGCTTTAAAATACTCCAGGAGTAAACAAGGCCAGAGGGAGAAGATGAAATTAAAACAGATTATTAACTATTGCTGAAATTAGGTGACAAGCACATGAGTTCATTATACTGTTCTCTGTACTTTTATGTAGGCTTATACATTTCATCAATGGAATAAGCCACAATGTTTCTTGTATAAATTCGGATTCGAACAAACTGCAAAGACGCAGAGGTTTGAAACATCTGGAGAAAACTGAAGCCTAGATTTTAGATTGCATTAAGCAATTAATAATTTTGTTGGATATATTTGTACGGTTATTTTTTCAGTCCTTATTTGGAAGACTTATATACTGTAGTATTTAGGAGAGAAATGATAGTATTCAAAGAAAGTAACGGGGATTTGTTTACAGAAACAAACACACACACACACACACACACACATACACACACACACCCCACCTGCAATTTGCTTAGAAGGGTACCCCAGAAAAAAAAAAATCAAAAACATATGGGAAATAAATTAAACAAAAGTGGCAGAAAGTTAATAACTGTTGAACACATAAGCAGTAGGTAACTTCTTAAATTAGTTTAATAGAATAGCATAGAAACTATATTTCATGGATGTTTGAAAATCCCACAAAAAAACTTCAAATACCTCTAATACAGCTTAAGAAAATACTAAACATAAATAGATAACTAGAAAGCACTTTATTTTCTGCAGTTCAAAGTCCTATGAATGAATGAGAATTACACACAGTCACACATATAAAAGAAAGAATGACATGACTAATAAAATATAAACGTGTAAATGTAAGGCATGTCAGGGTAGTTGTGAGAACAAAAGAAATAGTCATTAAAAGACTGCAAAACTGAGTGGGAAATATAGTAGGCACTCAATAAATGTTTTTGAGTGAATGATATTCTATAAATTATTTTTCCTTTTTATGCTATTTAGCAATGTTCAAAATCTAAATTTCTATGAAACCTATAGATCAGTGAATCTAAAACTTTCTAATGTTGATGTAATCTGAAGATAAAAATCTTTATCATGATAAAAATCATAACTTAAGAATTAGGAAAAGACCCTAGATACAATTTAATTCAACCTGCTCATGGTACATATGAAGATACTGAGGTCCAGAATTAACAATGGCTATTTACTCACTTCATAAGACTGGAATTCTTCTTACTAAATGGTCCAATGATTTTAAACATCAATTCCACAACTCCATTTTTCCCTAAGGATACCGAATTCACAGCTGGAAGGGAGAGAAAAGAAAACTTCAGTAGCTAAAAATGTGTACACCTAGTAAAACAAATTGTTACGTAAGTGTGAACTCAAGTCTCTCTTAAAGTCCACCTTAGTTATGGTGGACTTGAGGGGACAGGGTTTGTTTTTCTCTTTTAAATGGAAGTTGCAGGGCAATCCCAAAATAAGTCACAGACAAAAAAAAAATTAAAAAGTGCTTCAGTTGTCCCATTGTTCCACCAATAAACTTAATGAACTTCACTGAATGCCAGTCACAAGGCTTGGTCTGCCTGAGAGAACTCAGAACAGAAAGACTGACCACACACATAATCACTAGCTTAGTTTCCAGAAGAGTAAAAGAGCTAGGCTAATTGGGTTACACCAGAGAAATCCTGAATCCAGGAGGAGCCAGGTGGTTCCAGAGAACATGATGCCTGGGCTCAGTCTTTTAACATCAGCAGGAGTGACCCAGGACGGCAGCGGGAGCTCCCGGGTGGCTGGGTTCGCCAAGGGTCTCTGCAGACAAGGGCAGCACAGAGAAAAGGACAGCATGGGGGTAAGCCATCACGTGCCGTCTCAGAACGCACGAGAAGACGAAGAAGGACAAGGAGGTAGGAAATAAATTACCAAGGGCCCCAGAAATTAATTCTGTCAGCTCCAAGGAAACACCCCAAATGTCCTAGAAACAGATCAGAACTTGCAGTGCTCTGGGGAAGAGGACTGGAGGGACACTAAAGCTGTGTGGTCTTGGTGGGAGGTAAAGAAGACCTTCAGGCCGGTGCCGTGGCTCAACAGGCTAATCCTCCGCCTTGCGGCGCTGGCACACCGGGTTCTAGTCCCGGTCGGGGCGCCGGATTCTGTCCCGGTTGCCCCTCTTCCAGGCCAGCCCTCTGCTGTGGCCCGGGAGTGCAGTGGAGGATGGCCCAGGTGCTTGGGCCCTGCACCCCATGGGGAGACCAGGAAAAGCACCCGGCTCCTGGCTCCTGCCATCGGAGGAGCGCGGTGCGCCGGCCGCAGCGCGCCGGCCGCGGCGGCCATTGGAGGGTGAACCAACGGCAAAAGGAAGACCTTTCTGTCTGTCTCTCTCTCTCTCACTGTCCACTCTGCCTGTCAAAAATAAAATAAAATAAAATAAAATAAAATAAAATAAAATAAAAAGAAGACCTTCACTAAAGCAGTGGTAGTAAGGAAAAATGGGGAGCAATTTTAATACCCAATTATCAGGGCCAGCGCTGTGGCATAGTGGGTAAAGCCGCTGCCTGCAGTGCCCACATCCCATATGGGCACCAGTTCCCATCCTGGCTGCTCCACTTCCAATCCAGCTCTCTGCTGTGGCCTGGCAAAGTGTTAATTCAGTAAAACACCACTAAAAATGTAGCTCATTTTTTTTTTACAAGATTTTATTTATTTATTTGAGAGGTAGAGTTACAGACAGTGAGGAGAGACAGAGAGAAAGGTCTTCCTTCCCTTGGTTCACTCCCCAATGGCTACAACGGCAGGAACTGCGCTGATCCGAAGCCAGGAGTTTCCTCCTGGTCTCCCATGTGGGTGCAGGGGCCCAAGCACTTGGGCCATCCTCTACTGCTTTTCCAGGCCACAGCAGAGAGCTAGACTGGGAGAGGGGCAGCTAGGACTAGAACCGGCACCCATAGGAGATGCTGGCGCCCCAGACAGAGGATTAACCTACTGTGCCCTGGCACTGGCCCCAAAAATGTAGCTTTTAAATGTTTTGGAAGATGTTCCTGGGGCAGCGCTGTGGCATAGTGGGCTACGCTTCCTCCTGTGGCACAGGTATCCCATGTGGGCGCCAGTTCATATCCCGGCTGTTCCTCTTCCAATCCAGCTCTCTGCTAATGGCCTGGGAAAGCAGTGGAAGATGGCCCAAGTGCTTGGGTCCCTGCTCAAGTATGGGAGACCCAGAAGAAGCTCCTGGCTCCTGGCTTTGGATCAGCAGAGCTCTGGCCATTGCGGCCATTTGGGGAGGATGAAAGACCTCTCTCTGTAACGCTACCTCTCAAGCAAATAAAAGTTGAAGGAACAGTAGAATAATACAAAAGGAAATAAGAGCATCTTTTTTTTTTTTTAAAGCTTTACTTGTGTCTATGCTGTGTTCCTTTTTCCTTTTCTGCGATTTTTTAAATCCAATTTTTTAAAATCAACTGTTTTCCTGTTTTTCTAATAAATGTTTCCATTTTTTCCATTCCTATGTTATGACTGTTTTTCTGTTCTTAACCATTTTCTAACAATAAAACTATTTATTATGTAAGCATCCAAAGGTATTTTCCTCTAAGCACATCATTAGCCATAGTGTTAAAGCCTAGATAGACACACAGGCAAAGCATTTTCTGTTACTTTGCAATGTTCCTCACTCCATAGCAGGGGAGTGGGAAGGAAACCCCTACCTCACTGAGGTGAGACCTAGGGCTGGTGAGTAGGAGAGTCTGGGAGACCCATAGAGGCTATCTCTGCCTTCCCTCCCCAGCTTCCTAAAAGCTCTCGCACCATCTTTCTGCACTCTGCAGAAGCACTTTCAGGGTCTCCTATGCCCTACTCTCCCACACCTACTCAGCACCCTTACCCCTGTCTTTACACACTGGGCAGTTACTGAGAAATCTCAAGATTGCATCAACTCATGTCCTCACCCCACGTCTCTTTTGTTGTAGTTGTAGTTAGGAGTTAGGAGTTACAATAAGCCATATCTAATCTCTTTCCTTGTCCACAAGTTTCAGAAGTTTACAGAGTTCAGGTACTCTAAGGTTTTCCTTTTGTGTAATTTCACAACACTGAATTAACCAAAGGCCCCTCAAATACTCACAGTTGGCAGAATACACTCGTAAAAGCTGAAGACAAGGTAAAACTAAGCGATGATTCTGCAAATTCTGTTTGACCAAATTCAGGGTGATATTCAGAGCCCCATTAATTCTAGCTTTCACTCCAAATTTTTTATCTGTTTAAAAGAAGAGAAATGCAATTTATTTGCATGTAAATTGTGAATGAAATGAAGGTATCACAAAGCAATAATACCTTAAATTCATATTGTGAATTCATACTGTCAAATAAAAACCTGACTGGAAGGAACTAAAATTACAATCATGTGACTGTGAAAACGCCCCTTGCATCAGAAGCAACATACCAAAGGGCGGTGGGAAGGGGCTCGGGTGAGAGGGCACAGCTGGAATAGCCCGACAGTTAGCCTGTCATAAAAGGAAGAATTTACCTGACCCACTGAACATGTCAAATCTGCCTGGTTCAACACATTTCTTAGGAAACCCATATATAGCTGAGCAGAATAGAGAACCAGTATTCTTCTCAGCCTTACAGAAAATTATAAATTGACTTTTTAAAAATGAACAGCCTATGTAGAAAATAATCTGGCAAATATCATTCAATAAATCTGTACAATAATGTAACTCAACATAAAAAAGGAAGAGTTGCTCTTGGTTTTTATGCCTACCAAGAAACTAAAAGAGTAAAAATAAATTTAAGTAACAAGAACATAAGAATGTTAAGATTTAAACAAAAAAGTATGTTGGACCAGCAAATAGAGAAACTTCACAAACAAAATTCTAAGTCAGGGGCAGGCACAGTGGATAGGATGCCATTTGGGGTGCCTACATCCTGTATCAGAGTCTGTGGTTCCAGTCACAGCCTCTCTGCTTCCAGTCCAGCTTCCTGCTAATGTGTACCCTGGAAGGCACATAAGATGGCTCAAGTTCCTGGGTCCCTGCCACCCATGTGGGAAACCCAGATGGAGTTCTAGGTTCCTGGCTTGAGCCTGGCCCAGCCCTGGCTGCTACAGGCATTGAGGGAGTGAACTAACAAATGGAAAATCAGTCTCTTCCTCTCTGTCTCTCTTTCAAATAAGATGAAAACAAATAATCACGAAAAAAAGAATTCAGAGAACTAAATAATACCATGGGAAAGTAATTCTGACCTCTCAAGAGAAAAAACAGGATAAAAAATCACTATCACTGAAGAAATTACCGTTCGATGCTTTCAATGACATGAAAACAGAAAACTAGGGCAAACAGTAAAGGAATAGCACACATTTTCTCAAACACATAGAAAAAGTATAGATGCCTACAACTTGAACGTTAAATACAAATATAAATTAAATACATAAATGGCTTAACTTCATGAAAAGTACAAGATAACCTGGTTCTAATTAGAGAAGGAAACATGAAGTAATATTCAATAATAAATAAGATTTTCTTACTTTTTCATTGTTTGCAAAAATCTCTAAAGGGGGTCCTTAAATATCACATACAAGAGTTAAAGAAAAATAAAAGACAACTTACATTTTTTTTATTATTTATTGTGAAAATCAGTGTTATAGAGAGGGAGGGAGAGACAGAGACAGAGAGATCTTCCATCTACTGGTTCACTCCCCAGACGGCTGCAACAGCCAGTGTTGGGCCAGGCCAAAGCCAGGAGCTTCTTCCAGGTCTCCCAAACACCTGTTCAGCTGTTTTCCCAGGTGCATTAGCAGGGAGATGGATTGGAAATGGAGCAGCTGGAACATGAACTGGCACTCATTTAGATGCCAGCATCACAAATGGTAGCTTTACCTGAGCATACGCTTACTTCTTAAGGCCCCTAATATACCAGGAAAATTAAAATCCAATCACTATTACTTATCTGTTAAAAAACTAGCTAAATAATATAAAGATATGCATTAAACCTATACATATTAAATATTCACACTAACTATTAATATACATTAAATGTAAATACATAAACTATGTATATACTACATACATACACACTTTTCTGAAAGGGTAGTTAAGCTAAATACTCTAAAATTTAAAACTCATATGCATTTGCCATAGGCAAAACTCTTAAAACAATTCAAAGAGGTTAAGAAATCATTTAATCTTTATGCCTACACAAAGCTGCAAAATGAACTGATTCCATTCAAAATCCTTCCTCTATTAACCTGATCTAAATCAGCTTGTTCCTTTGGTCCATGGGTATATCTCACTTTTCTTAGTCCTTTTTTTTTTTAATATTTTTGCATGTAATAATTTTGCGGTAATAATCGGTCTCATAACTGCATGTATTTTGCTCATCTTTACTAGACTGCAAGTTTCCTAGGTATTGAGACTATGCAGCACAAATGTGACTTAATGAAAAGCAATGACCCACTCCGTCTCCATGTTCCCCAACATTCCTATCCACGGGTAGGTGTTTGGCAAAGCAGTTAAGACTCATCTTGGGATGCGCACATCCCAAACTGGAGCACCTGGTTTCAAGTCCCAGTTGCTTCTGACTCAGACCTCCTGCCGATTTTCCCTGGGAGGTCGCAGGTGACGGCTCCAGTAAGTGGGTCCCTGTCACCCACCCAGACTGAGTTGCTAGCTCCTGGCTTCAGCCTCACCCAGACCTGGCTGTTGCAGGCATTTAGGAAGAGAACCAGAAAATGCATGAGATGTCTGCTGTCTATTTCTACCTACCTACTTCTCCTTCCTGCGCCAAATAAATAAATAAAAATGTTTTCACTTGACTAATCCTCCACATGTGGCGCCGGCACCCCGGGTTCTAGTCCCATTTGCTCCTCTTCCAGTCCAGCTCTCTGCTGTTGCCCGGGAAGGCAGTGGAGGATGGCCCAAGTGTTTGGGTCCCTACACGTGTACCGCAAGGGAGACTGGGCAGAAGCACCTGGCTCTTGGCTTCGGATTGGTGCAGCGCTGGCCGTGGCAGCCATTAGGGGAGTGAAACAACGGAAAGAAGACCTTTCTTTGTCTCTCTCTCTCTCACTGTCTATAACTCTCTCTCTGTATAACTCTGTCAAAAAATTTTTTTAAAAATTTTTTAAAATTTTCAAAAACAAGAACTTTTCTATGCATACTGTTTCCTTCTAGCCTCAACCATAGCCCTATCACAGATACCCTTTACACCTACATTCATGTGTATACACACACATACACACACACACACACAATTTATATACACTTGTGATTCTGACATTTTTATGCCTTTCTCTACTACATACAGAACAATTTCATGAATTTCGGGTCCTCCATTTTTTTAAGAATTATTTATTTGAAAGGCAGAACTACAGAAAAAGAGGGGGAGACACAGAGAGAGATCTTCCATCTGCTGGTTCACTCCCCAGATGGCCTCAAAGGCCAGGTCTGGGCCAGGCCAAAGCCAGGAGCTTCAGCTCAGGTCTCCCATGTAGGTGGCAGGGGCCCAAGAACTTAGGCCATCTGCTGCTGCTGCCCCAGGTGCATTGGCCAGGAACTGGGTAAGAAGCAGAGCAGCTGGAACACAAACCAACCCCATACGGGACACCAGCATCACAGATGGTCCCAGGGTCCTCCAGCCCGAAAGTCACTAGGTAATTGTAAAAAGCATTCCATTGCTAAGGCCAAAAAAAAAAAAAAAAAAAAAAAAAAAAAACAGTAGCATTTTAGATTTTTTTAAAGTGAGCAGAAAGAATGAATTACACAAAGATGGTCTGGATTCAATATGCATACAAGGGAAAGCTTTACCTTTTGGTCCAATCTTTGCAAGAATTGAATGAATCTGTACCATTAACTCCTCATGTGGGGGAGATTCTTTGCTGGCATTCACAAGTAACTGTAACAATATTTGTGAACCACCTTTGCCAACTAAGAAACTCGCTCTTCGACCTCCGCCTAAAAGTTCAAAAAAAATGCTTTTCAACAACAAACCTTCCTATATTAGGTATCACAATTTGCTAACATTCAATAAATGTTTAAAGTGCTGATTTCTAAAGCCAAATAAATACTACCAAAATCACTTTTATTTCATATATTTAGGATATACACAAAGAATAAGCATGTATGATACCAAAATTATAGGTTAAGTTCAAGGCTATTAAACATAATTTTGCTTGGGGTAGTTTGAGGAATACTTGAAGATACCAAAAACAAGCAGTAACAAAACTATGATATTTCAGTGTCTAAATTCCAGTATTCAGAAAAGCCCCTCTATGAGTATCAGAAAACTCCAAATAAAGTACACATGATACATTGCTGCTCACTGTTTATAAACAAATCTTACCAAAGAAAATAAAAACTCACCAGCTGACACCAGCTCAACAAGAATGTTTAAGATATTAAGTGTAGTTTGCACATCTTTCGTGTTCTGAAATACATAATTGATTTGCTTTATTAAAACACTATAAACTTGTGATTCCCAAACCTTTTTTTTACCTGCTGGGAACTATCTATATTTTACAAATGACTCTTGCAATTTCTCTAAGATCAAATGCATTCAGGTTTCTACTATTCTCATATCACTTCCATCATTTTTGGCTGCCTTCAAGAATTTTCACAAGTCATTTGAGTTATCATTGTCTTAGTATCAGCGTTACTGTAGAAGGAAGTAACTGAATTCTTCATCTTTGTACCAGACAGACAATAAGTCCCAGGACGGGCATCCTGTGTGGAGTCGAGGTTCTAACTCAGCTTCCAGCTGAGCCACACCCACAGATGCGGCTGCCACCCTTGCTGGGGACCCTAATGGCGTTCCAGGCCCCTGGCTTCAACCTGTCCCAGCTTCAGACAGACGTCTCTGTCTCTTATCTCTTATCTATCTGCCGCTCTCCCTTTTAAACAAATAAAAATAAGTAACATCAGAGGCACTAAGATGTATGCATGGTGACTGCTCAGTCATCCAGCTCCCTCTCCGAAAGTAATCATGTTAGTTTCTTGCGTATTCTACCAAAAATAAACACACAAAAAAGAAACCCATCTACACAAACATGTAGACAGATTCACTTCTTCAAATGGAGCTACCCAGCAGATACTACTCCGCACTTTCATTTTTTACAGGGCAATCAATCAATAGCTTCTTCACTCTTTTTAACGGCTACCGGATAAATTCCATTCTACGAGAGGTTCTCAAAAAGTTCATAGAAAATATTAATTTTATTGTTTCATGAATTTTTTTTGAGTCCGCTCGTGTGACTATACCACATTGTTCATGTAACTCAGTCACTTACCCACGGATGTTTAAGTTGTTATTAAAAAACTGCAAAAAGTAACTACATATGTTTATATATGATGAAGCACATCTGTTTGTGAAATAAATTTCTAGGTCAAAGAATATGGGGACTTATGTTGACAGACAATATCAAGCTGCTCTGCATGGGATAATTCACATGTCATCCGCAATGGAAAAGAGCCCAATTCTCAAAGGCTGGATGGACAACCAACCTACAAAGCGAAAATGTTCAAACACTGTGCTCGGTTACATTTCTCTTACTGGAAATGAGGTTCAATCTCAAGTGACATTGGTCTTTCCATATCTGGGAACTGTCCATTCATAACTTTCACATGGTCTTTATTTTCCTCATTGACTTGTAGAAGTTCTTTATGTTAAAGAAAATCTATGAGTTTCCAATTATTGATAGTGGTTTTATCCAAGCATTTTTGTGGTTAAAAATGCATCAGTCTTTTCTCTTCTGGCTCCTGCTTGTTTCTCACATAAAAAAAGCTTTCTTTTTGTAGATTATTTTTTTAAATCCCAATTCTTCCTCTAGTATTGGGATTTTACTTTTCATACTTCAATCTCTGTTTTATATAGAACTCATTTTGATGTAGAATGCATGAGATAATTGACACTTTGAGATGGGATGACTTTCAACAGCCCTTATTCTCTATTGAACTCTTTATTTAGTGTAGGGTTAGTCTTACATCTATAAAGTTAGATAGAAAATAGATCTTAGTGGAAAATAAGAATGGGAATGGGAAAGGGAGAAGGAAGAAGGGTGATTGGGTGGGAGGGAGAATGGGGTGAGAAGAATGACTATGTTCTTAAATTTGTATTAATGAAATGCATGAACTTTATATACCTTAAATAAAAGGTGTCTGGGGGAAAAAAAATGTTAGCCTTCCCAGATGGCTACCAACCCGTCCCCTGTCTATTAATTAAGTAGGCCCTCTGCTCCACACTAATCTGAAATGCTTTTAATTACGTAGTATTAAGTTCCCTTAAATATCTTAATTCATTTTTCGATTTTCTATTCTATTACATGGATGCCTATCTACTACCTACACAATTTCTAAACCATTTTAATTAATAAAGCTTAATAATGTCCTTTGATGTTTGGTAATAGTTCTGATTTCTCTTTTTCAGAGATGTTCTTTATATTTTTGCTTTATTTTTCTTCACACTTTAGAAACAAAACTCTGGCCGGCGCCGTGGCTCAACAGGCTAATCCTCCGCCTTGCAGCGCCAGCACACCAGGTTCTAGTCCGGTGCTGGGGCACCGGATTCTGTCCCGGTTGCCCCTCTTCCAGGCCAGCTCTCTGCTGTGGCCCAGGAGTGCAGTGGAGGATGGCCCAAGTGCTTGGGCCCTGCACCCCATGGGAGACGAGGAGAAGCACCTGGCTCCTCGGATCAGCGCGGTGCTGAACCAACGGCAAAGGCAGACCTTTCTCTCTGTCTCTCTCTCTCTCACTGTCCACTCTGTCAAAAAAAAAAAAAAAAAAGGAAGAAACAAAACTCTCAGTATTTCTTTTTTTTTTTTTTAAGATATATTTATTTATTTGAAAGGCAGAGTTACAGAGACACAGAAAGAGGAAGATCTTCCATTTGCTGGTTTACTCCCCAGATGGCCACAACAGCCAGGGCTGGGCCAGGTTGAAGCCAGCAGCCGGGAACAACTTCTGGGTCCTCCATATGGGTGCAGGGGCCCAAGCACTTGGGCCATCTCCCACTGCTTTCCTAGGCACATTATCTGGATAGGAAGTAGAGCAGCCAGGATTCAAACTGGCACCCATATGGGATGCCAGCGCTGCAGGTGGTAGCTTAACATATTCTGCCCTGACACCAGAACCAACTCTTGGTGTTTCTATTGAGATTGCCCTAAATTGCCAGATCAACTTAGAGAGAAATGACACTTTTACAATGTTAAGACTTCCCACCGGCCGGCGCTGCAGCTCACTAGGTTAATCCTCCACCTGTGGCACCGGCACCCTGGGTTCTAGCCCCAGTCCGGGCGCCGGTTCTGTCCCGGTTGCTCCTGCAGTCCAGCTCTCTGCTGTGGCCCAGGAGTGCAGTGGAGGATGGCCCAAGTGCTCGGCCCTACACCTGCATGGGAGACCAGGAGGAAAGCACCTGGATCCTGGCTTCAGATTGGCGCAGCGTGCTGGCCGTAGTGGCCATTTGGGGTGTAAACCAATGGAAGGAAGACATTCTCTCTCTCTCTCTGCCTGTCAAAAAAAAAGAAAAAAGAAAAAAAGACTTCCTACCAAAGAACATGAATTTGGGGCCAGCATTGTGATACAGCTGGTAAAGCTGCTGCCTGTGATGCTGGATTCCTTACAGGCGCCAGTTCGTATCCCAGCTGCTCCACTTCCCAACCAGTTCCTTGCTAATGGCCTGGGAAAGGCAGCAGAGGATGGCCCAAGTGTTCAGGCCCCTGACACCCATATGGGAGACCTAGATGAAGCTCTTGGTCATTGTGGCCGTCTGGCAAGTAAATCAGTAGTGGAAGACCAAGATATCTCTTTCTCTCTCTCCCTCTCTTTCTCTCTCTCTCCATCCCTCTGTTAACTCTTTCAAATAAATAAATAAATCTTTATTTTCCTTTCATTCCTTGTATTGAATAAAATACAGAATTCTGATTCTAAATACTGATTATATCCTGCTGGTCTACCCAAAACTTCTACACTAACACTGAATATCAATTATCATCAATATAATGTAGTTACTCAACTAATATATATACTAATATATATACTAAAGCAAATCACGAATGTATATCAACTAATACAATAAAAAAGAATTTCCAATATGTATTGCTTATTTGAAGTTAAAGATTTGTTTCCAGATAATGTTTTATTTTCCATTATTATATCTAATTAGAATGGCATTAAGATTAAAATTTATGGCTTAATTATAATCACAAGGAAATACACCTAAAAATCCACCTAATCACCATTTCAAATAATATAAGACACAAAACAAGCTTTCATTCACTGGCTTTATCTCTAAGAAAAAAATGTTATACTTCATACATACACACACACACACACACACAAAATATATAAGGCCTGTTTCCTTCAGTATTGCTTCATATTAACAATTATATAATTAAAGCCTGTTAGTAATTTACCTCTAATGTTGTCAGCAGAACTTCCATTCCTGTAGAACCTTTGGCTGTCATTTCTCGCCTTGTTTTTTCTGAAAAATAGAAAACAATTTTTCTTAAAACACCAACTGAAAATGTATACACATTTTAGGGCTGGCACTATGGCTTAACAGGTAAGGCTACCACCTAACAGTGCCAGCATCCCATATGGCCACAGGTTTGAGTCCTGCTGCTCCACTTCCAGTCCAGCTCTCTGCTATGGCCTGGGAAAGCAGTAGAAGATGGCCTAGGTCCTTGGGCCCCTGCACCCGTGTTGGAGACCTGGAGGAGGCTCCTGGCTCCTGGCTTCAGATCGGTGCAGCTCCAGCCATCGCAGCCATCTGGGAAGTGAACCAGCAGATGGAGGACATCTCTCTCTCTCGGCCTTTCAAATAAATAAATTTAAAAAAAAATAAAAGTATCTCCATTTTGAAGAAGTACACACATCACTAACAGAGAATCAACAAGTCTCTACTGGCCCCGTAAATATTCCAAACTGGCTCCAGGATGCTCCTACTTCCACTCTGTGTAGACCTCTAGATTCCAATTCCCAAGACCTTCCGTGCATTTAACCACCGCTCCCATCACGGACCAGGTGAGTGAACCTTCGAGTCAGTGATACAGGGCAGGTGCCAGAACTGGGGTAAGGGTCAATGGTTAAGCCTTTTTCTTCATCTTTTGTCAGCTCCTTCAGCCGCAAAAGGAACGAAGCTGCTCGCAGCTAATTGGTCTTCAAAAGACTTTTACTTAGAAGGAGTGGGAAAGAGAGTGGGGGACCGGGAGAGATGGAACACACGTTCCTTAAGGGGGAAAGCTGGCGTGCCCCCTTCTCTCTCTCCCGCTCTCTGCTTATATACAGAATTTAACCAATCACAGTCAATCAATCACAATCCATGCACAGAGCTCTCCAATCCGGCACTTGATCACGATCAGCTGTGGAGTCAAGCAGCAGGCAGGGCATCAGCGCCATCTTGTTGTTTTCCACGATCCTCAGCTAGATGGAAAGTTCAATCAGCTGCTACATCCGCATTACTGCTATAAGCCAAGCCCAGCATGGGGGGTCCCATGGCAGGTCTATCCATGGGTCCCCACAATCTTTATGAGTATATCTAGAAAACAGTTATCACAACTGTTAACAACAGTGTTAACTGCTTCAAGTGTTTTGATTGTATTAACGCCATTTAAAAATTCTGGAGTCATGCAAAAATAAACATCAGTAAGGAAGAGTTACTTCTGTAGGAATCTGGAGATCCGATCACCTAATGATTCACTTCCTCTCTCTAGGATGGGGGAAAAACCTGCTTCTACTATTTAAAAGTTCCTAGAGCTTCTTAATTATTCTATTTGATTAACAAAGGAAAATAGATCATAGGCCAACATTCCATTTACTTTACATTATCTCATATATTTTTTTACTTTAATGCTCTGGAGAAAACAGTACTTTTTTCAAGGATCAAAAATCCAAGTTAAGAAAGAAGAAAGCCTGGTACAGTCATTAATCAAACAAGGGAAGCAGACCAGGTGACCTAGATATATCTGAACTCAAAGCTTATGGTCTTCTACTAATTCAATGCACTTTTCTTTAAAGACTTATTTTAAGTACTTGAAAAAATTACAGAAAGAGGTAGAAACAGAGAGAGAGAGAGGTCTTCCATTCACTGGTTCACTTCCCAAATGGCCACAACAGCTGGAGCTGAGCCGATCCAGAGCCAGGAACTTCTTCGTGTCTCCCAAGGGACGGCAGGGGCCCAAGCACTTAGGCCATCCTCTTCTGCTTTCCCAGGCACATTAGCAGGGAGCTGGATCAGAAGTGGAGCAGCTGGGGCTCAAACTGACGCCATTATGGGATGCCGGCACTGCAGGCCCAGACTTTAACTAGTTGTGCCACAGCGCTGGCCAGTCAATGCACTCCAAGAGTAACAGAAGATCATTCTTTTAGCGGGATTACTGCACAATAGACTTGGTGTTGCTCCCCAAATGAATACCAACGCAAAAACTTTTTTTCTAAGATTTATTTATTTGAAAGGCCGAATGACCCTCCTTTTGCACTTGAAAATTAAATTAGTCTAAATCAGCAGTTATTAAAGAATAAGTGGACTCTCAAGAGGAATAGCAAATGTGGCTTCATAAAATGAGAAGAAAAGCCAATTTGAAGTAACTGGGTGGTGCCCAGCTTACTCAATAAATGAGGCCGGGGGAGGCACTGTCTGGCATTCTTGTTTTTACAAGAACTGCTAAGTTAACAGCTCTGTCTTGGTGTTTGTACTATGTCACGTGTGTAAAACCTTTTAAATTTATTGCTTTTTTTGCTTATTAAATATTTTTCATTTTGTCAAAAAAAATAAATGGACTACAGAGAGGTTATAGTAGTATAATATTATTTGTGAAACTATAATTACCTACAAAAGAAATACACTGAAGATTAGATGTCACATTCATCCATAAATCAATAACCACAGGGCCAGTGTTGTAGTGTAGTGGGTAGATCACCACCTGAGACACCAGCATCCAATATGGGTGGCAGTTTACGTCCTGGCTGCTCCAATTCCAATCCAACTCCCTGCTAATGACCTGGGGAAAGCATCAGAAGATGGCCCAGGTGTTGGGTCCCTGACACCTACACGGGAAACCTGGAAGAAGCTCTTGGCTCCTGGCTTCAGCCTGGCCCAGCCGTGGCCATTGCAGCCATCTGGGGAAGTGAACCAGTAGATGGAAGATTCAAGTTTTCTATCTCTTTCAAATTTAAAAAAAGAAAGTGATAGCGTAAAAGAAAACAAAATCTCATGTTATTATGTGCCATCTCAGTTCCAGCTAATCAACTGTGTTAAACTCACAGAAACATACTTCTTTTAAAATACAAACTTCCAGAAGTGATATAAAGATCCAAAATACGGCACATCTCTATCCCCTGCTGCCATAATGCTAATCCTAAAACAAT
Organism: Sylvilagus floridanus; assembly: GCA_949820135.1. NCBI lineage: Eukaryota > Metazoa > Chordata > Mammalia > Lagomorpha > Leporidae > Sylvilagus > Sylvilagus floridanus. The sequence continues at coordinate 3,329,675 of OX463243.1, forward strand.
GACAAATTTCCTTACCTACAAAAAACCGAAGAGCTGATTAATGTTGGTAAATCTAAACATCTCCTTTTGAAAAGCATCATTCCTCTGCCAACCCAACCTATCCTTCCCCTTTCCCTTCCACCGGCCTCCACCAAAACATATTCAATTGTTTCAAATAACAATGTACCTCAATGTACCCTCAATGTCCTATTTTAAAGATCACTGATTTAATATAAAAGTCAAATCATTTTCAATATTAAGATCACAAAATATTCAAAGACAGAGGTCCCTACCTCTAAGAAATGCACACATTTCATCTTCACAGGAGAAAAACTCTCTTCCTCTGAAAGTAAAACAGCATAGCCTCTAACTCCCCTTCTTACCAGTACCCAGCATCATCTGTTACTGCCTCCACTAAATGAAAAGCAGGTGTTCCACCAACCGTTTTCTACTCGACTTTCATTTACCAGTGTGGATAATCCAACCAATTCCTTACTTACAAGTTTCTTGACCTCATAAAAACAGAATCCTTGTTACAGAGTGAACAGCATTTGGCTTCCCAAATTCATGTAGATGTTTCAACCCCAAAGTCCTAGGTTAACAGCTGGAGGATGAATGTCAGTGAGTTAAGAGTGGAGACAACATAATTACAGCACCTGCAATGTAGTCCAAGGGGAAAGTCACTGAGGGTTTCTCATGAGAGGGAGGGAGAGAGAGAGAGAGAGAGAGAGAGAGAGAGAGAGAGAGAGAGAGAGAGAGAGAGGTCTTCCATCCATTGGTTCTCTCCCCAAATGGCTGCAACAGCCGGAGCTGCACCAATCCAAAGCCAGGAGCCAGGAGCTTCTTCCAGGTCTCCCAAGTGGTGCAGGGGCCCAAGAACTTGGGCCATCTTCTACTGCTTTCCCAGGCCATAGCAGAGAGCTGGATTAGAAGTGGAGCAGCCAGGATTCGAACTGGTGCCTACATGGGATGCTGGCACGGCAAGCAGAGGCTTAGCACACTACACCACAGTGCTGGCTCCCAATCCCTCTGTTTTGCTCTGCCTCGTGGTTCACCCTGAAATCCTTCCTCCACACATGAGGTTACCTGATCTTGACTGTGAACCTCCAAAACTCCAAGATTTAAATGAACCTTCTTTCCTCCTAAATTGTTCCTCTCATGGATTTATAAAGTAACAAAAAGCTGATGAACAGAACACTCTCAATGGTCATTCTCAGGAACTCAATGTGCTCCAGCTCTGATACATAAACCTCTAATCTCCCACTTTCATATCAGAATCTCCTGTTGTCCCTAGTCCTTGTTCCTGTATAGAAAAATATTTTAAAGGTATATTTGTTTGTTTGAAAGGCAGACTCACAGAAGCAGAGGCAGACAAAGAGAGAGGTCTTCCATTCACCGGTTCAATCCCTAAATGGCCACAAAGGCCAGAGATGGGCCAATCCAAAGCCAGGAGCCTGGAGACTCCTCCAGGTCTCCTAGACAGTGCAAGGTGCCCAAGCACTTGGGCCATCTTCTACTGCCTTCCTAGGCCATAGCAGAGAGCTGGATTGGAAGTGGAGCAGCCAGGACTCAAACCAGTGCCCATATGGAGTGCCAGAAACCGCAGATGGCAGTCTTAACCACTATGCCACAGCACCAGCCCCCTTATAAGAAATATTAACCAGTCACCTTCACTGAAACTTATTTACCAATAGTTTCCCCACTGTATCAGTCTCCTCTATACCTTAGAGTCCAAGTCCTCCCCTTCCAATACAACCACTTATGCAGAAATTAATTCTATACTCCTAAATCAGTAAAAATAATGCCACAAGAATTTCTTCTCCCAATTTAAGTCTCTTAGTATGAAAAATTCAGAAAACCCAGCTCCACTTGGGGACATAAAACTGCTCCTTTCATGTATCTTAGCTCTTATTTGCCACCTTTGGATCTGCTTTTCCTGGAGCTATTCAAAATTTCTATCAATCCTCAATCCTCCTTCTTACATCTCTGGACTTCAATTCCAAACACTCAGCACCTACATTTCTCCTCAGGGAATTGAAACAAAGTAATTGGGTACCACAGATAACACTGTACACATAATGGCCATTATTTCCACGTCCACAGTCTGCGGACAGGAGAGGATGTGAGTGAGGGTCATGAAGGCCCGTTCTTCTTGTCTGGATCCATCCTACCAAAGTGAGGGTCATGAAGGCCTGTGCACCTGCTCTGGATCCATTCTATCCATAGTGAGGGTCATGAAGGCCCATTCTCCTTGTCTGGATTCCATCCTACCATAGTGAGGGTCATGAAGGCCCGTTCCCCTTGCTCTGGATCACATCGTTTCTGTATTCCCATGAACCTGGACGTGTCACTTCAGCCTCCACCCACATGCTGACCACTCCCTGCCAGGTTTTCCATTATCCCACTACTTACAAGACCTTAGTCTACCTTTCCTCCCCTACTGCTATTGCCTTTCTATCTCAGTGGAGTGGCGTCAACAAGCCCTCTATAATACCCACCGTAAATTCATCACCACTCACATTACAACACACTGAAACCTCACATCTCACCCTACCACTTGAATGTGCACTTGTTCAGGCCAACAGTTTGTTCATTATTAAATTAAAAAAAAACCTTCACTTTATGGCATTTAATTTATCTTTTTTTTCTTTTTATTGTTCAGATTTATTTATTTGAAAGACAGAGTTACAGAGTGAGGTAGAGCCAGGGAGAGAGAGAGAGAGAGAGAGAGGTCTGCCATCCGCTGGTTCACTACCCATATGGCTGCAACGGCCAGAATTGAGCTGATCCGAAGCCAGCAGCTTCTTCCAGGTCTCCCACACTGGTGCAAGGGCCAAGGACTTGGGCCATCTTCTACTGCTTTTCCAGGCCATAGCAGAGAGCTAGATCAGGAGTGGAGCAGCCGGGACACGAACTAGCGCCCATATAGGATGCTGGTGCTGCAGGCCATGGCTTTAACCCGCTGCGCCACAGCGATGGCCTCTTACCTTTTCTAAAGAAAATGAAACTGAGAGAGTTATTGTTTATTTTTTACTTATTTGAAAGGCAGAAAGACAGATAAGGCAAATATTTCTGTAAACAAAAAACTAACTTTCATTTTATTGTCTTTAAAATATGCATAACTGGGTAAAACACAAATTGTCTTACAGGACACATAAAGTATACAGATGTGATTTATACAATGGCGGTTGAAGAATGATAAAGATAACAACATTCTAATGGGGGCTGGAGCTGTGACAGAGCCGGTAGAGCCACCACCTGTGGTGCCAGCATCCCACATGGGCACCAATCCAGATGGGCACCAGTTTGAGTCTTGGCTACTCCACTTCCAATCCAGTTCTCTGCCATGGCCTGGGAAGGCAGTAGAAGATGGTCCACCAGTGCCATGACTCACTAGGCTAATTCTCTGCCTGTGGCACCAGCACTCCGGGTTCTAGTCCTGGTTGGGGTGCCAGTTCTTTCCTGGTTGCACATCTTCCAGTCCAGCTGTCTGCTGTGGCCCGGGAAGGCAGTGGAGGATGGCCCAAGTGCTTGGGCCCTGCACCCCATGGGAGACCAGGAGGAAGCACCTGGATACTGGCTTTGGATCGGCGCAGTGCACCAGCCACAACACATTGGCCGTAGCAGCCATCTGGGGGGGTGAACCAATGGAAAAAGGAAGACCTCCCTCTCTCTCTCTCTCTCTCTAACTCTGCCTGTCAAAAAAAAAAAAGAAAAAAAGAAGATGATGTTCCAAGTGCTTGGGTCCCTGCACCCATTGTGGAAGAACTGTAGGAAGCTCCTGGCTCCTAGCTCTAGATCGGACCAGCTCTGGCCATTGGAGCCATTCAGAGAATGGACCAGCAGATGGAGGATGGATCTCTCTCTCTCTCTCTCTCTCTCTCTCTCTCCCTCCCTCCCTCCCTCCCTCCCTCTGCCTCTCCATAATTCTGCATTTAAAGTAAATAAATAAAAAAAAGTTCTAATGTCCTCATATTTTACAGGAGGTTACAATATTGTTTCAGAGTAAACTACAAAGTTAATTATGTTTGTAGCATTTTTTCAAACGCAAAAGAGTAATAACTATGAAGTCACCAGATATTCAAATAATCCAAAAGTAGGTAGTACAAGAAGAAAGAAGGAGTATAAAAACAGAAAGAAGAAACAGAAAACCACAAAATTGTAGGCCTGATATAGGCAGGCAGATTAGATTAAATCAATTAGATGAGTGAGCTGGAGACCACGCCTTCGCCCTGTCCCTTTTTGTGAATTCACGACCCTGCCTGACCTCACCTGTATGCCCACCTATCAGACTACGTAACTACTCCCCCTATGAAGTGAATAAAAGCCTGCAACACGGTGGGCCCCTCCCTTGCTGTCCACTGCCTCTGCCTTCCTGCCTAGGTGCTCTGCTCCACGTGGCTCCCAGCCTGCTCCCCGCCTGGTCTGGACCCAGCCTGTGCTTCTAGACGTCCTTCTCCCCTAAATAGAGCCCTCACTTAGCTGTGCATTTCTCCCACTGAATCAGTGTGAAACACTTACCATTCGCCTGGCTCCTTTCAGCTGATATTCAGAGTTCTTATCTCAATAGACAGCAAGCGCTCTCAAAATATTAAAAATCAATAATAAGGCTGGGCGATATCAGGCCTAACTCTGATCGACAATGAGAGTAAATATTCAAATTAAAAGGCAGAGACTGTCAAACTGGAATTTTCTTTTTCAAAACAGAAAAGATCCAACGATGCACTGTTTACAGATGGTCTTTGAACTCAAAGATACAGAAAAGATTGCAAAGGAAAGAGGAGGAGACAGAGGAAGAAGGAAAGGGGTGGTGAACTTTGATGACTGGAAAGCCGTTATACAGACAGTAAGGAAAGAAAGCTGAGGGTACGTGGTAGGCCTGGGATAGCTCAGGGTTCTGGCTCAGGATGGCCCAGGTGCTTGGGCACCTGCACCCGTGTGGGAAACCAGGAGGAAGCACCTGGCTCCTGGCTTCAGATCAGTGCAGCACCGGCCATAGCAGCCATTTGTGGGGTGAACCAATGGAAGGAAGACCTTTCTCTCTGTCAACACCTCTGTCAAATAAAAAAAAAGACTTGGTGGGTTTTATCTGGTCTGGTTGCCAAGGGAACTTGGCAGCAGGGCTCTCCAGAAGCCTTGGAGGCTTCTGCAAGCAGTTTTGCAGGGGCTAGACAGAGAGAGACCACGGTTGGGGTGGGAAGGTGACATTCTTGTGAGCAGTTTGTCCTTTAATACCACTATCAGAAGAAATAAATTTCAAAATAAAGGAAATAGCCAGAAATAAGAAGGAACTTCTAGTGATAAAAGGGTAAATATCAATAAAACATAAAAATCATAAATATAATTGCCTATTAATTTCTTCATAAGACACGTTTCACAGCCGTATCTAAAACGGGGACAGTTCCCAGGACACAAACTCCTTCCTCACTCTCTATTTCCTCCTAGATAACTGCATTACACTCCTAATCCACTGGCTCATATCCAGACCTCCCTTCAGAACTATGTACTTGGCTTCCCACTGTTCTCTCCTGGCTTCTTTAGAAGGCATAGTTAATATAAGCAATAATTATAACACTGCATTATTGGATTTCGGACATGTACAGACAGAATACACACAGCATTAATAACATAGCATAAAGGAGTGAGAAGGAAAAAAAAAAGCTGTACTGGAAGATAATTTCCATAGTTTATTGGACAAGGCTGATATACACTGCAATAAGATGTGTATTTTAATCCCTAAAAACTAAAATTTTCAAGTTAAAAAAATCAACACATAACACAAAAGAAGGAGCAAAGGATGAGAATTTAAAAGACCTAAAACATTTAGAAAACAAATATCAAAAATGGCAGACATAATTCCAATCATATCAATAAGTACTTTAAATTAAAAGCATCAAACATTCAAACTAGATAAAAAGCAAGGTGTAATAATATGTTATCTTCAATAAACACACTTTGGATGCAAAGTACAAACAGGTTCAAAGTAAAAGGGAGAGAGTGTAACATGCAAAGAGGAATCCAGAGGCAGCTATGTTTTTATCTGGCAAAACAGCCTTTAAGTCTAGAAATACTACTGGAGACAAAGACAGAGATTGCATCACAATGAAAGAGTCAAAGCGGCTGGGAGATGAAAGATCCACATAGGCAACAGCAGAGTCTAACAGAAGGGATGGGCCCAGAACTGCCAAAGGTAAAAAGAGTCCACCAGTAAGAGGTGGAGAATTCAATACCCAGCTCATAAGAACCATAGAGCACCCAGACAGAAAATGAACAGGGAACAGAGGAACAGCAGCATCAACCAACTTGACCCGGCATTTACAGAGTACTCCACCCAGCAGATAAAGTAACAGCAGAGCACACATTCTTTTCAAGTACACATGGAGCATTCTTCAAGGAAGACCATACACTATCATATCTCATCACTATCATAATATCTCCTCTCCTCTCCCCTCCCCTCCCCTCCTCTCCCCTCCTGTTCCTGCCTCTTCCTCTCTGTAACCCTTACTTTTAAATAAATACATAAATCTTTAAAAAAGAAAGAAATTTGGACAATCCTGAAATACTAGGAAATTAACAACACAATTCTAAATAATCCATGGGTCCAAGAGAAACCACAAACTTATATTTTGAACAGATTAAAGCAAAATTATAACATATCAAAATTTAGAGTATGCACTTAAATCACTGTTGACAAAAGAAAGGTCTCAGAAACAATAACCTAAGCTTCCAATGTAGTAAAATGGGGAAATAACTGCAAATTAAGCTCATGAAGGAAACAATAAAAAAGATCAATAAGACAGAAAAACAGGGAAAATCAATAAACCAGACATTGGTTCTTTCACATATTACTGACATTTGGCTATACCAGGTTTCTAAGCCTCAGCTTCGTTGACATTTTAAGCAGATAATCCTTTCTTACTAGGGGAGCAGAGAGGCGTGCAATACTATATAATGTTTAACAGCATCTCTGATCTCTATCCAACAGCTTCCAGTTGCAACACCCCCAAAAAGCATTTTATGAACAAAATGGTGTCCAAACATTGTTAATGTCTCCTGGGGGAAAAAATGGAACAAAATCAACCCTGGTGACTCAGACCAAGCAAACAAGAGAGAAGAATCAAACTACCAAAATCAGGAATGAAGAGGGGACATCCCTTCCCATTCTGTAGAAACTAATAAGAAAATGTTGCCAACAAATTAAAATTAGAACATTTGCATGAAACAATTAAATGCTTTTAGCAAAAAATAAGGACAAATTACAGGAGGTATTGTGCATACTACAAATAAGTAATCCATTATTAAAGACAGAAAATGTAATGAATCCAAGAAACACTAAGAGCAAACTGTGGAAATTTTGTTTCAACCATTTGAATAAGGTACAGTACAGGAGTTGGTTTGCACTTTTAATCATTTAAATACACATGTGTGCCTGCTGTAACAACTCTAACAGTATACAACATCTAAAGTCAAAGCAAGAGTTCACACTTCACTCCTCTCCATATCTAGTCCGCTGATGCCAACAAGGGGCAACAATATTGCCAACAAGGTGTAAGGTAGCTTTCCTTTATGTGTGTGGGCATGGCCTGTTCCTGCAAACATCACATATAATCAATGATTCTGTACAAAAACAAGACTATACCTACAGAGTTACATGAACCAAAGGGACTTGCTTTTTATTCAATATATTACATGTAGGCCTCCCGGACAATTCATATACTTCCACCAATGAACCATTATGTTCCACATGATATTTTTTTTTCGGTGTCCATTAATAAAGTCTATGGGAACACAGCCATACCTGTCCATTTATGGGTCATCTATGGCTGTTTCTGTGCTACAGGGCAGAGTGCAGTAAATGTGACAAAGGCTACATGGCCCACAAAACCCAACACATATGCTATCCGGCCCTTCAGTGAGTAAGCTTGGCATTCTCTGCTTTAGAGCAGTGGCTTTCAATTTTGGAGTCACCTGGAAAGCATTAACAATGATGATTAAGTTGGTTGTGGGTGAGCCTGGGTGTTAGGATTACAAGACCCACCATATTTAATTTATTATTGATAACACTTGCATAATATGGCTATCAAGGCCTAGTCTGGCTATATTAAAATTTATCTAACCATTCTCTCGATGGATATTTAGACTGTCTCTTGATCTCTGATCTTACAAATACTATTGCAATAAATACTATCAAGATCTTTCTTTTAAAAAAGGATTGTTTGTTTGAAAGGCAGAGTTGGTTATTGGGTTAAGCCACTGCCTGTAGTGCTAGCATCCCATAAGGGCACAGTTCAAGATGCAGCTGCTCCACTTCCTGTCCCACTCTCTGCTATGGCCTGGGTTAGCAGTAGAATGGCTCAAGTACTTGGGCCCCTGCACTTGCGTGGGAGACCCGGAAGAAGTTCCTGGCTCCTGGCTTAAGATCAGCGCAACACTGGCTGTTACGGCCATCTGGGGAGTGAACCACTGGTTGGAAGACCGCTTTCTCGCTCACTTGCTCTCTCTCTGCCTCTCCTTCTCTCTGTAATGTTTTCAAATAAAACAAATCTTCAAAAAAAAAAAAAAGGAAAAGAAAGGCAGAATGAGAGAGGGAGGGAGAGAGGGAGGGGGAGAGAGAGAGAGAGAGAGAGAGAGAGAGAGAGAAAGTAACCACTGGTTCACTCCTCAAATGGCTGCAATTGCCGGCTCTAACCCAGGCCACAGCCAGGAGCTTCTTCCAGGTTTCCCATGTCAGTGCAGGGAACCAAGGACTTGGGCCATCTTCTACTGCTTTCCCAACTGTATTAGCAGGGAGCTAGTTGCTTATTTTTCCCTTATTTTGAGATACACACACACACACACAGAAATCAAACACAGGTTTTGGAATGTTAACAAAGTCTTTTATTGTTAACATCCACTGAGATAATTACATGGATTTTATGCAACTTGTCCAAATAATGTTATACTAATATACTTCCTTACATTAAATCATTTGTATTTGTAATCATTTTCTTTAGCAATGATCTTCATTTCTCTTGTACCCTTGTCAAGGTTTGATATCAAGTTAATATTACTAGCTTCATAAAACACAAATAATTACAGGTGACATCTACTGAACATTTTTAATACTCATTTTTCATGCTGTTCATGTGAATTTCAGCACAGTCCCATGATATCTGTTACCTCTCTTCTTCCAGAGATGGTGTAGCTAAATCCTAGGGATTCAGTAACTTCCCTAAGGAACCCACACACTGAGGGCAGAGGTGAATTTCAAGGTGGGGGCATACTAATAACCAACATTCCATGCTACTTGACACCTTTCTGTCAACATTCTATGGAGAGTCACCCTGGGGTTACTTGATGGGCTAGGAAATTCTCTAGGCTAAGGGTGTTGCAAATTCCCCAGCTCTGCCAACAACTGGAAAATCTGCTATTCCACAAGAAATCTGACCCTTTGCAAGCCGGACATTCAGATTCTAGTCCATTCTGTGAGCAATCAGCCTCTGGCTGTCCTGCCCACCTGCTGCGTCCCTGTAGCCTTTTCAGTACATCTACCTCTGCTCTCTCCATCTGGACAGCGACACACTCTACAACCACAAGTAACACTGGAATTCAGAATTTTCTAAAAAAGGGGCACTGAGAACCATACATCAGTAAAATTGTATAATCAAAAAAAATGTATGGGGGCCGGCACTGTGGCGCAGCAGGTAAAGCCGCCGCCTGTAGTGCTGCCATCTGATATGGGTGCCAGTTTGAGTTCTGGCTGCTCCACTCCAGATAAAGCTCTCTGCTATGGCCTGGGAAAGCAGTAGAAAATGGCCCAAGCCTTTGGGCCCCTGCACCCATGTGGGAGACCTGGAAGAACTCCTGGCTTTGGATAGGCTCAGCTCTGGCCAGTGTGGCCAATTAGGGAGTGAACCAGTGAATAGAAGATCTCTCTCTCTCTCTTTCTCTGCCTATCTCTCTCTTTCTCTCTTTCTCTGACTCTTCTGTTTCTGTGTAACTCTTTCAAATAAATAAATCTTGGAAAAAAAATAAAACAATGTATTGCAGATCAGTCTTCTCCAAAGTTCTTCAGTTTTCTACTTGTTGAGCCAATTTAACAAAGTTCAATTTTTATAGAAAATCACAGATTTATCAAGTTTTAAACATTCCTAGCATCTACTTTTAAATAACTTCTAGAAAGCACTCCAAAAAGCAAAGGAGAGACTCAAGTTTACCTTGACTTTGAGCAAGATGAAGAATCTTTGATGTGACATATCTGGCAGTATCCGATTCTGCTGATTCAGTGTTTATCTTCTCCAGCTGAGCCAGGAGTCCCACAATCCGAGAATTATTGGCAAGGCTAAAAACAAAACAAATGTTATCTTGCATCAGGATACATTCTAAACCAACTGTAAAGTCAATACTACAAGATCATTGTTTAAAAAAAAATTGCACTCTTCTAAAAACATTAAGCATTTACACACGTGACATTTCCTTATTGCTTTATAACTTAATATTGTTAAATTTCTACTGACTTAAGTAAGCAATTCATTCTATTCCAGAAAATCATAAGTCACAAATTTGCACTCAATAGTAATCTTACATCTTTTTTTCTCCCTCTGTCTGCTGAGATTTGCTTTATGGCCTAGCATGTGCTCAATCCTAAAGAAAGTTCCATGCACTGGTGAGAAAAATGTGTATGTGGAGGCTGTAGGGTGGAAGGCTCTGTAGATATCTGTTAAGTCCATTTGGTCCATAGTTTCAATTAACTCTGCTGTTTCCTTGCTGATTTTCTGTCTGGTTGATCTGTCCATTGGACAAAGTGGGATATTGAAGTCCCTCATGACTACTGTATTGGAGTCTATGTCTCCCTTTAGATCCATTGACATTTCTTTTCAATAGCCAAGTGCCTTTGTAATTAGGTGCATATACATGTATAATAGTTACATCTTCCTGTTGAATTGATCCCTTAATCATTACATAGTGCCCTTCTGTGTCTCTTTTAACAGTTTTTGTGTTAAAGTCGATTCTGTCCTATATTAGGATGGCTACATCAGCTTTTTGGTTTCTGTTAGCATGGAATACCTTTCTCCATTCTTTCACTTTCAGTCTGCATGCATCTTTGTTGGTGAGATGTGTTTCTTGTAGGCAGCAAATGGATGGGTTTTTGTTTACTAATTCATTCAGCCAGTCTGTATCTTTTAACTGGAGAGTTAAGGCCATTTACATTCAAGGCGACTTGATAAGCAACATCTTTGCTCTGGCATTTTTCTGAAAATATTCCTAGTTTTTACTTTGGATTTCCTTTGACTTTTCCTGGGAGATTTTCTTCCTTTACCTTCTTTCGTAGTGATGGCCATCTTTCTGTGTTTCTGTGTGCAGCACATCATTAAGCATCTTCTGCAGGGCTGGATGGCTGGTGACAAAGTTTCAATTTCTATTTTTTATGGGAAATCTTTATTTCACTATCACTCACAAATGAGGGATTTGCAGGATGTAGTATTCTGAGTTGACAAGTTTTTTCTTTTTTTTGACAGGCAGAGTTAGACAGTGAGAGAGAGACAAAAAGGTCTTCCTTCCGTTGGTTCACCCCCCAAATGGCTGCTACAGCCAGCACAATGCACTGATCCGAAGCCAGGAGCCAGGTGCCTCCTCTTGGCTCCAATGCGGGTACAGGGCCCAAGCACTTGGGCCGTCCTCCAGTGCCTTCCCGAGCCACAGCAGAGAGCTGGAGTGGAAGAGGAGCAACTGGGACAGAACCAGCACCCCAACCAGGACTAGAACCCGGTGCCAGCGCCACAGGCAGAGGATTAGCCAAGTGAGCCATGGCGCCAGCCAGTTTTTTTCTCTTAAGACTTGGAATGTATCTCACCATTCTCTCTTAGCCTGTAGGGTTTCTGATGAGAAGTCAGCTGTGTGTCTAATTGGAGATCCTCTGGAAGTAATCTGGCATTTCTCTTGTGCACATTTTAGAATCTTCTCTTTATGTTTTACTCTGGAGAGTTGATTACAATGTGTCAGACGAAGATCTTTTCTGGTCATGTCCATTAGGAGTTTTATGTGCTTCCTCTACCTGCATGTCCCTTTCTTTCTCCAAATGAGGGAAGTTTCCTCTTATTACTTCATTAAAAAGGCCCTCTAATCCTTTCTCTTTTTCCACACATTCTGCAACTCCTAAGACCCATCTGTCAACCATAACACCACACAAAAACGTGTATATATGTGTGTACATATATGTGTGTATGCATTTGTCTCTGTATGTGTTTGTGTCACAACAGTTTGAACTCAGAAGTAGATAAGAGACTTCTGCTTTCTTCCATTAAGCCAAATATAACAGAGATCTACAAAAATGTTGTCATACTATGTCAGTCTTCTTACTAAATATGTTTGCTTTGGTAAATGAGTTATTTTCAATATAAAAATGTTATATGATATGCAATGAGTTTATTTTTTAAATGAATTAATATTTTAGTTTCTCAGTTTTAATTTATAATACGATAAATAACAGATAAAATAATCCATGTAAACAAAAGCTTTTTGGAATCATCATTAATTTATGAACATAAGAAGATTCTGAAGTCAAAAAGTTTGGGACTGGGGCCCAGCACTTGTGGTGCAGTGGGTAAAGCCACCATCTGCAGTGCCGGCATCCCATATGAGCGCTGGTTCAAGTCCCTGGTTGCTTCACTGCCAATCCAGCCTTCTGCTATGGCTTGGAAAGTAGTAGAAGATGGCCCAAGTGCTTGGGCACCTGTACCCATGTAGGAGACCCAGAAGAAGCTTCTGGCTCCTAGCTTCAGCCTGGCCTGGCCCTGGACATTGTAGCCATATGGAGAGTAAACCAGTGGATGGAAGGTCGCTCGCTCGCGCTCTCTCTCTTTCTCTCTCTCTCTCTCACATACACACACACACACACACACACACACACTCTGTGTCTCAAATAAATAAATAAATATTTTTTAAAAAGTTTGAGACACATTCTGTGCTCCTAACTCCGAACTGACCCCTTCTCCAAAATACCACTGTTCTTTTTGGCGGAAAATGGGGTTTAAGACATCACAATTTATACACTGGAAAGCAAACACATCTTCTTAAAAATTTTCTACAACCCAGATTTGAGGTAAATTCACACTAATGGAAACCAAAATTCTGAAATTCAGTAACTGAGCATTCTGTTTTCTCCCATTCTGTTTCTCTTAAAAAGTCACCCTGTTGGGGCCAGCTTTGTGGCATAGAGGATAAAGCCGCCACCTGCAATACTGACAACCCGTATGGGTACCAGTTCATCTCCTAGCTGTTTCACTTCCAATCCAACTCCCTGCTAATGGTCTGGGAAAGGCAGCAAAAGATGGCCCAAGTGTTTGGGCCCCTTCACCCATGTGGGAGATTTCATTTCGATCTCTGTTTTGTTTTTAAAGATTTATTTTATTTATTTGAAAGTCAAAGTTACAGAGAGAGGTAGAGACAGAAAGAGAGGTCTTCTACCCGCAGGTTCACTCCTCAGTGAACTCACTGGGCTGGAGTTCACTCACTCACGGCTGGAGCTGCATTGATCCGAAGCCAGGAGCCAGGAGCTTCTTCCAGGTCTCCCATGTGGGTGCAGGGGCCCAAGGACTTGGGCCATCTTCTACTGCTATCCCAGGCCATAGCATAGAGCTGCATGGGAAGTGGAGCAGCCAGGACTCGAACCAGCGCCTATATGTGTTACTGAGCTTCAGGTCAGGGCATTAACCCACTGCTCCACAGCACCAGCCTCTCATCTCAATCTTGATCTCTCTCTGTTTCTCCCTCTCTGTTGGACTTTCAAATAAACAAATACACTTTTAAAAAAAAGTCAACTGTTATTTTTCAGTAGCTAGTGAAATATCTACTACTCAAAAAATTCAATATAAAACATTCATACACAAAAAAAGACACGGAACACAGGGCATATTCCATTTGAAATTAACAGCCTGCTTTGTCAGGAACCCTGAAAAGTTAAGCCATTACCAAAAAAATCTTCCACCTACATGATTCCTTTACAAGAATCAAGTTCTTGGAAATAATGGAAGGATAGATTAATTTTCTAAAGGAAGGCAAATAAACAGACATTGAGAGAATAGATTCATGACTTTCCCTATTTCTATCTTTCTCATCAACAGCATGAAAACTGGAAAACTTCACACTCCAAAGCACTCCCCAAGGCAGTTCACTGAAGACTGTCGACACCAGCATCGAGGGAGTCACAGGGCGAACACCAGAGGGCAGCTTTACCTTTGAATGACTGTTAGACTGAAATGGAAGAGAAAAGCTTGTATGTCCTGGGCAATCTGAGACTACGCTGCAAAGCAGGAACATTGCAAATCAAGACACTAAGAAGATGTCTCTTCCCTGCCTTACTAGTTTATTTTTAGACCAAATCAAAATGAGATTGAGCCTAACCTTAGGAGATTCCATTTATAATTACAAATTTTACTCGTGGTAGAGGAAGAAAATCATGCAATTAAAAATACGATCAATGAGAAACACACTGAGTCAGATTAACTTCACATGTATATGTTAAGGGCAGTGTCACTCAAAAATTTGTTTTAATGTTGTGGTTTTGTGCTACTTTTGATTCTGAGTTTACGTTCAATCTTACAGCTATTTTCCTAAAAATATAAATTTTTGTGGATGTTGGAAAAGTGTCAATGGCACACAGACATTAGTTCAGGAAAAAAAAGATTTTCCTAAGCAAGGGCAAGGAATACAAAAGTCACCTTCACATTGTAAGTAAATTGTATCTTTTTCACCTTAAAATGTAAATCTAGTACAGGTAATAAAGACTTCCTCACACATAACAGCAAAAAAACCATAAAAATATTCTAAAGCTTGCAATTAAATAGGATTCATAGAAATAAAGACTTAATTTCCAACAATATGGCCCTATTACTAAAATGCGCACTATTTTTCAGAAATGCTCCTCATTTAAAACTATTATTCCTGCTTTAACCACAGTTTTACTCTTTCTCTTCAAGCACTGGACAACCTTGTTTTCTCCATTCATATGGGTTATATAACAACATCAATACTTACTATATTATAAATTACAACTGTGAAGTTTTTCATTTTGTATTCATTAACATTACTAACACATTTTTATGAAGGATGTCTACATTTCGAAAACAAAAACTTTAGAAACAGTAGCACTGTTTTATATTCAAAATCTCTTTAGGGAACAGCTCACTAGAAGACAGATTTTCATGTCCACATCTATATTCCATCTGGCCCCCACACATCAGCAGCCCCTGGGAACTCCACTTCACACTCCAGAGAGAATGTCTCAGCATTACTCTGAAAACAGCTGTGACCTCACACCCCTGGTCCACAGATCCCACCGAGAAGCTCTGGGCAAGACCAAAGACTCCACAGTCCCCTTGGCTCCTTGAACATAACAGAGCTGAATTCCCTATGTGCAAATCAGCAGAGGACTCTGCTCACAAGGACCCCTGGGTGAGGTGTTTCCAGGATCATGAAGGCAGGAGGATCAGAGAGAGGGTGCTGGGGCTGCCCCATAGGGGCCCTGGCTCCAGTCTCAGCTACTCCAATTCCAATCCAGCTCCCAGCTAATGAACCTAGGAAAAGCAGCAGTGTTTCGGCCCCTGCTACCCATGTGCTAGACGTAGATGAAGCCCTTGGCTCCTGTTTTTCTCCTGGCTCAGCCCCAGCCAAAGCCATCTGGGGAGTAAAATAACATATGGGCTATTTCTCTGTCTCTCACTCTCTGCAACCCTGCCTTTCAAATATATAAATCTTTTTTTAAAAAAGAACTGGGGGCCAAAAATAGGAGCCCTCTTGGGGAGCCACTTCAACACCTGTCTCCAAAGGCTGGTGGCCCAGGACTTTCAGAACCACATGCAAGACACTGAGCTACCCCGGTTTCTAGCTTGCCTGTGACGAGAGCTGTTTCAGAGTGTGTTCATTTCAAGGTGGATGGGCTTCCTGGTTTTAGGCAGCCTGATTATTTCTCCCCAACATAAATGGTTTACTCTTTCTACCTGACTACCAGAAAGACTACTTTTAAGGTCCACAGCTTTTCTGAACGTATCTTCTCTGGCCAGTCTTCTCGAATACAGCCGCCTCTCCCTTCTGCTACCCATCCAAAAGTTTTCTTTGTCAGTTTCTAAAAACAAACCTTACAAATATACACATCCTATTCCATTGTTCCAATTTCCTTCTTTGGGAATTCTAATTATAAGCATACTGGACTCCCTTTGCCAGTCTTTCATATCTAACATTTTTTTCTGTAATCCTTTTCTAATTCTTTCTCTAGCCTCATCACATTGTGTTCACTTTCTCTGACTACTGTCTGCCTTTATAGGATTTGTGCATCCCTGTGCTGCATCTGCTCTAACCAGCCTTTCGGGGACCATTTCCTCTACCTTGTTGAGTACTGCCAGGCCACACTTCAGCTCCTCCTGCTGACGCACTATATCATCTTTCAGTGTGTCCACTTCTGATTTATGATCTTCACAGAAATGGGCGCACCATCCATTTTTTAACCCCTTAAGGGATATTTCATATTTTTAAGTCTATAGAACAAGAAATTTTACCTGCTTCTTAACAGTGTTAGTTCTGGTAAAGGACTCTGTCAAGAGGTGTTAAGTTCCCCCTACTCTTCTTTTTCTTACAGAACCCTTTTTTTAAATTTTTTTATTAGACAGGCAGAGTTAGTGAGAGAGAGTGAGACAGAGAGAAAGTTCTTCCCTCTGTTGGTTCAGCCCCAAATGGCTGCTATAGCTGGCGCACTGTGCTGACCCGAAGGCAGGAGCCAGGCGCTCCTCCTGGTCTCCCATGCCGGTACAGGGGCCCAAGCACTTGGCCCATCCTCCACTGCCTTCCCAGGCCACAGCAGAGACCTGGACTGGAAGAGGAGTAACCAGGACTAGAACTGGCACCCATATGGGATGCCCGTATTGCAGGGGGGAGGATTAACCAAGTGAGCCACGGCGCTGCCCCCTAAAAGATTTATTTATTTGAAAGTCAGAGTTACACAGAGAGTAGAGGCAGAGAGAAAGAGAGGTCTTCCATCTGATGGTTCACTCCCCTATTGGCCACAAGGGCCAGAGCTGTGCCAATCTGAAGCCAGGAGCCAGGAGGTTCTTCCAGGTCTCCCACACAGGTGCAGGGGCCCAAGGACTTGGGCCATAGCAGAGAGCAGGATCAGAAGAGGAGCAGACGGGACTCGAACCAGCACCCATATGGGATGCCAGTGCTTCAGGCCAGGGCTTTAACCCGCTGCGACAAAGCACAGGCTGCCTTACAGAACCTTTTTATTACTCACTGAATAAGCTGGATTTCCCTTATCAGCAACTTGGACAAGCTCCTGTAAAATGACTGGCAGTGCAGGCAGGCCAGGATAGTATTGTAGGTTAATCAGGGCTCTCTCCTTTGCTGCCAGAGACAGACTGCTTTGGATAAATACTATTTATTTACAAAATTATTGAATTACCCACCTACTCTGCTTCTCTGAACCAATTCAGGCCCAAGAAGATTCTGCTCCCACCCCTGCACAACCCAGTTACTGTGGATCGTAAACTTCTGCACACAACTCATTGCCTACTCTAACCCTGCAGTGAGCATGCCATTGTTGGAGCTTGCTGAGGCCTGCTATCCTGGACCTGCTGTGGCCCAGCCACACTTATCCTCACTTCCTCCCAAGTGGCTTCTGCCCAGTGCCCCAGCTGCATGTCCACGCAGTGCTGAGTACGGAGATAATAGTCCCTACTACTGCCAACATTTGAATCTTTAAAATCATGAGGCTGCTTAGCTCTGGTTTTGCAGCTTTTTAAACTGTGTGTGCAGTGTGCTTGTATTTCCAGGAGGACATGGAGAAATCACAACTATTCAGTGATATCCAAAATGGAAATTTAGTTACACAATTTTTTTAAAGGTCTCCTGGCTCTTATCAACAAAACAAGTTAGACAAGGAAATCGGGCTGGCACTGTGGCATAGTGGGTAAAGCCTCCACCTGTGACACCAGCATCCCATATGTGTGCCAGTTTATGTCCCAGCTACTCGACTTCTGATCCAGCTCCATGCTGATGCACCTGGAAAAGCAGCAGAAGATGGCCCAAGCACTTCGGCCCCTGCAACCATGTGGGAGACCCAGATGAAGTCCCTGGCTCAGCCCTGGCTGTTGTGGCCATTTGGGAAGTGAAACAGCAGATGGAAGATCTGTCTCTCTCTGCCTCATCACTCTGTAACTCTTTCAAATAAACAAACAAACAAACAAACAAAAGCAAGAAAGTAAGCTGGAGACAAGAGGATGAAAGACCCACTCCTTCTTGTAGAAATAAATAAGTAAAGAAATAAAGAAATCCAGAGTGGAGATAAGAAATGAGTAAGGAAACTATGACAGTGGTCTAAGGCAGGGATGATGAAAGCCTGGTCAAGACAGCATCAATGGGCATGAAGAAATATCCTTGTAGTGACAGACAAAGAGGGCCAAGGGTGACTCTGACATTTATAGCCTACCTGTGGGCATGCTAGGATGTCATCAATGGGACAGGCCAACCCTGGAGGAGGAAAAGACCTGCAAGGGCTCACTTGGGGGAGCAGGGTACATTGGCAATGAATGAGACTGTCGGGTGGTAATACCTAACAGGAACTCAGATACCAGATTGGGGGGGGGGGGTGTCTCTACATAGAGCAGCCTTCAATCAACAGACTCAGCTAGACTGCCTTGCCTAAGGAGAAAGAACTAGGGGAAGGCCTGAGCCCTGAGGAGTGTATGAGATCCCTAAGTAGTTTCAGAAGTTCCATGAGCAGAGTTAGAAGCAGCAGCCAATAAAGTAGGAAGAAAAGAGACAGTAGTACCACAGAAACCAGTTGAAGATCATTATATCCAACCCCAGTGGAAAGACGGGAAATAAATGAGATGAACCCAACAGCCACCTCAATTTACTGCCTGGAACTTCCCCATCAAGGCAGAAAGGGAAAACTCAGGCCATAAGAATGAGGAACTGAAGAGGAAATGAGCTAAAAGTCCAGGAAGACCAAGGTGACAAATTCAAAGGAAACACTTTCAGCTGCAGAGAGCTCCCCTCAAACACAGAGCCAAGTACAGATCTACTGACAGTAGAGAGCCAGCGCAACAGATGTGGGGTAATGCTGTCAACTGCCCACAAAGCAGGAAGAACTGTATCTGTCCCATCAATGCAAGCAGAAAACCTCATGATCAGCAGAGCTCTGGGTATAGTACACAAAGGCTGTCACCTCAGTACTGAGGAGTTTAGACACAGGCTGAGAACAGCCCCAGTCCATCTAACAAAAATACAAAGCAAGACTCAAAAGACTCAAACCGGTTCTAAGCAACTGACCTGTATCTCAGAAGAAGGCTCAAAAAGATTTTAAGGAATACAAAAATATCCAGGACAGGGCTGGTGCCGTGGCTCACTAGGCTAATCCTCTGCTTTGCGGCGCCGGCACACCGGGTTCTAGTCCCGGTCAGGGCACCGGATTCTGTCCCGGTTGCCCCTCTTCCAGGCCAGCCCTCTGCTGTGGCCCGGGAGTGCAGTGGAGGATGGCCCCAGTGCTTGGGCCCTGCACCCCATGGGAGACCAGGAGAAGCACCTGGCTCCTGGCTTCGGATCAGCGCCACAGCGTGCCGGCCACAGCGGCCATTGGAGGGTGAACCAATGGCAAAGGAAGACCTTTCTCTCTGTCTCTCTCTCTCACTGTCCACTCTGCCTGTCAAAAAAAAAAAAATATATATATATATATATATATGTACATCCAGGACAGCCCACGGCAACATCACTAATCAAAAATTACCAGGAATGTACAAAACAGGTAAGTACACTCAATAACAACAACAATCAATCAAAAGAACAAAGAACTGACATAAACATACAGGAGACACAGAAGGTCCTGGATCCTGACATCCAGAACCAGCAGATGGAAGATCTCCCTGTCTCTCTCTACCTCTATCTGTGTGTGTGCATGTGTGTGTGTGTGTGTGAAAGAGAAAGAGAGAGAGAGAGAGAGAGAGAGAGAGAGAAACTCTGCCTTTCAAATAAAAAAAAAAATAAAAATAATCATACTCACTTGAAGATGGGCTGTGGTTAAGTCTACTAAAAGTATATTTATATTTCACCCTTCAGAAACCACTAACAAAACAGAGTTCTAGCTAACAAGCCAACAAAGGTGATGAACTAGAACTAGAAAAAACTAAGTAACCTCTAAGAGAAGGCAGAAAAGGAGGAAGAAATGAAGAATAAAGGAGACAAATAGGAAATGAATAGTTGAGATATTTTTAAACACATTAAATTAGAAGGTCTGAAACCTTCAATTAAAAGGCACAAAATGTTGGAACAGATATAAAACAAATCCAGCATATGCTGCCTGTAAGAATCACTTCCAATACAAAAGCAGAAACAGGCAAAAAGGAAAAGAACAGAAAAAACGCATCCTGCTAATACTAATCAAAAGGAGGCTGTGTTGCCGGCAGAGAAATCTACTTCCAGGACTACAGGCCATCACACAGCGACCACTTCACCAACACCACAGGAACAGTGTCCCAGCACGCCAGCAGAGAAATCTACTGCCAGGACTACAGGCCATCACACAGCGACCACTTCACCAACACCACAGGAACAGTGTCCCAGCACGCCAGCAGAGAAATCTACTGCCAGGACTACAGGCCATCACACAGCGACCACTTCACCAACACCACAGGAACAGTGTCCCAGCACGCCAGCAGAGAAATCTACTGCCAGGACTACAGGCCATCACACAGCGACCACTTCACCAGCACCACAGGAACAGTGTCCCAGCACGCCAGCAGAGAAATCTACTGCCAGGACTACAGGCCATCACACAGCGACCACTTCACCAGCACCACAGGAACAGTGTCCCAGCACGCCAGCAGAGAAATCTACTGCCAGGACTACAGGCCATCACACAGCGACCACTTCACCAGCACCACAGGAACAGTGTCTCAGCATACCTGAAGCAGAACTCAGAACCATAAGAGGAAAAAAAAAAAAAAAAAAAAACTCAGAGATTTCATTATCCCTGTCTCTATAATCAACAGAACAAGTAGCAGAGAGGAGTAAAGATTAAAATATGTGAATAATAAATAGCTATCAGCCAACGTAACCTACTGAACATTTCTAGAATGCCCCCATCTAATAACAGCAGTACTCATGGAATATTTACCAAGATAGACCACTTTCTGCAGCATAAAACAAGGTTAAAGAAATTTAAAGACATACAAATCATACAAGGGGTGTTTGCTGACCACAATGGAACTAAACTAAATCTGCCAAAACCTTGGTTAATCCTCAAGTATTTGGAAACTGAATCTCATGCTTCTAAATAACTCATAGACAATGAGACCCCAGTGGAAAGAAAGGGCCATCAAAGAAGGAGGTACTTTTCTCTGAAGGGCAGAGAGAACTTCCACTTTGCTTATGGCCTTATCTAAATAAGGTCACGTTTGTGGTCACAAAAGGCTTCCATAGCCTTGGTAGCTCATGGCATACACAAAACTGTCAATTGTTAAATTAACAACAGAAGTCACTATGCACTTACTCCCCATGTAGGACCCCTGTCCTTAATGTGTTGTACCATGAGACTTAACAGTAAAATTTGTCTTCAAACAGTATTTTATACTTTGTGTGTCTGTGTGGGTGCAAACTTTTGAAATCTTTACTTAGAATAGAGTTGACCTTCTGCATATAAAGTTAATTATAAATGAATCTTAATGAAGAATGGGATGGGAGAAGGAGGAGGAGGTGGGATGGGAGAGGGGGTGAGAGGGTGGGTATGGAGGGAAGAACCACTATATTCCTAAAGTTATACCTATGAAATTTGCATTCATTAAATAAAAGCTTTAAAAAATAAATAAATAATAACTCATAGACAAAAGAAATTACAAAAGAAAGTGTTTTGAACTGAATGAAAATACAACATATCAAAATTAGTTGGATATCACTAGGACAGCACTTAGGGGAAAATTTACAGCAATAGTGCCTTCACTAGAAAAGAAACAATCTCAATGACCTTAATTTCCAACTTACATGAAACTCAAAATAAGCAGAAGTCAGGAAACAATAGAACACCAAAAGCAGAAATCCAAGAAACAGGCAATCAGGAAAACCATAAGAAAAAAAAAATCAATGAAAGCTAAACTTCTATTTTGAAGAAACCAATTCAACTGATGAATTTTCAGGAAAACTTACCAGCAACAGGAATGAAAAAGGTAACATCACTGGGGCCAGCACTGTGGCGCAGCAGGTTAACGCCCTGGCCTGAAGTGCCGGCATCCCTTATGGGCGCCAGTTCAAGTCCCGGCTGCTCCACTTCCAATCCAGCTCTCTGCTATGGCCCTGGGAAAGCAGTGGAAGATGGTCCAAGTCCTTGGGCCCTGCACCTATGTGGGAGACACGGAAGAAGCTCCTGGCTTCAGATCAGCTCAGCTCCAGCTGTTGCAGCCATCTGGAGAGTGAACCAGCGGATGGAAGACCTCCCTCTCTCTCTCTCTCTCTCTCTCTCTCTCTCTCTGTGCCTCTCCTCTCTCTGTGTAACAATGACTTTCAAATAAATAAATGAATCTTTAAAAAAATTAGGCAACATCACTACAAATTCTATACCAATTGAAAGAAGAAAGAATATTTTGAACAACTCAACGTCAATAAATTGGACAATACAGAAGAAATGGACAATTTCCAACTGCTACTGTCGTCATCAATTACGACAAACTATTAAAACAACACAAATTTATCATCTTACAACCTGCAGGTTGGAAGTCCAAAATCAGTTCTAAAGCCAAGGTGCAGTAGGAAGACGGTCCCTCTCCAGGATCTAAGAAAGCATCCAGGCCAGCGCCGTGGCTCACTTGGTTAATCCTCCGCCTGCAGCGCTGACATCCCATATGGGTGCCAGGTTCTAGACTGGGTTGCTCCTCTTCCAGTCCAGCTCTCTGCTGTAGCACAGGAGAGCAGTGGAGGATGGCCCAAGTGCTTGGGCTCCTGCACCCGCATGGGAAACCAGGAGAAGCACCTGGCTCCTGGCTTTGGACTGGCGCAGCATCGGCCGTAGCAGCCATTTGGGGAGTGAACTATCTCTCTGTCTTTCTGTCTCTCTCTCTCACTGTCTACAACTCTACCTGTCAAATAAAGAAAGAAAGAAAAGAAAGCATCCATTTCCTCACCTTTCTCAGGCTACTCCTTGACTCAGGGCCTCTGTCTCTCTCATCACATCTGCTGCTGCCTCTGACCCTCCTGCCTCCCCCTCACAAGGATTCTGTGGTTACATCAGGCGCACTCAGACAATCCAGGAGAACCTTCCCAGCTCATAGTCCTTAATTTACTCATATTCCAAAAGTACTTTAGACCAAATAAAATTAAAATAACACACTCATAGGCAACGGACATCTCCTGGGGCATTTATTCAGCCTTTCATAGACACAAATTACCAAACCTCACTCAGAAAGAAACAAAAACGTCAACAGTGCTGAATTAAAGTCTGTATTCTAGAAGTTTCCCATAAAGAACAACCCAAGCCAAGATGGCTTCACTGGAGAATATTACCAAATATTTAAAGAAAAAATAATTCTACTGAACTCTTGCAGAAAAAAAAGAAAATGAACAGGAGAGAATACTTCCCCATTCCAAAATCCCAGGAGGCCAGTGTGACACTAATAACAAAATATGGCCTATTTCATTTGAACACAGATAAAAGTTCTAAACCACCTTGGTATATTAAATTCAACAATATAAAAAATGGTAATAATGATGACTTGAGAAGCATATCAAGCACAGTAATGCAAGGTTAGTTTAACATTTAGAAGGCATCCAGTGTAACTCATCTGCTAACAAACTAAAACAGAAAAACTCTGCAACCATCTCAGCAGACACAGAAAAGGCACTTCACAAAACCCAATGCTGATTCTGGATTAAAATGGCCAGCAAACCAGAATGCAAGGCATTTTTGTAAACCTGACCAACAGCATCTACAGACACCTACTGCTAACAAAACACTTCAAAGGGAATAAAAGAATGTTTTTTCCCTAAGATCAGAAACAAGACAAGAATATCCTCTCACACAATTTCCATTCAACATTATATTGGGGATTCTAACCAGTGCAAGCCACGGGAGGGTAGAAGACAAAAAAAGAAAGCCAGATGGGTGAGGAAGATGTCAAAGTGTCTTCACTCACAAACAGCATGTCTATCCATGTAGAGAAACTATGGAAATTTACAAAAAAACTACCAGAAAAATTATGAAGTTCAGTAAGCTGACAGGATGCAAAAGCAATATTAAATCAAGTATATTTAATATATATATTAATATATATAAATCAAGTATATTTTTATATTTAGTAACAGTCAATAAGAAATTTAAATTGACAAATACCACTGACAGCAGCATGAAAACAAATTAAATAGGGATTAATCTGACAAACTACCTGAAAAGCCAGTACACTGAATACTATAAAACACTACTGAAATGTACAAAATAGCCATCATGTAAGTCAAAAAAGTTCTGATCTTCAAACATATGATTCTGAATATGAATAGAGTAAATGGAAATTTTGCCATTCAATTATCTGACAAAGGATTTGTATCCTTAACATATTAAGAACTTCCAAAACTCAGTAATTGTTAAAAGCACAATCTAATCAGTGGGAAGAGCTTAAACAAAAAATCACAAAGTGAAGTATGCTGAAGGTAATTAAGTACTTGAACAGATGCTCAACATGATTAGAAGGCATTTTTGTAAACCTGACCAACAGCATCTACAGAAACCTACTGCTAACAAAACAAATTTGCAGCTCTAATTTGCATTAGAGAAATGCAAATTAAGATGACAATGACGCCACCACACTCCTACTAGAAGCTACAATCAGAGAATACCAAGTGTCCCTGAGCCTGTAAAGGAACTAAAATTCTCATATGTAACTGAAGGAACTATACTATGGTGCTATGGTGCAACCTTCTTGGAATCAGGCTGTTGGTAGTTCCCTTAAAAAAAAAAAAAAAGGCCGGTGCCCTGGGTCACTTGGCTAATCTTCCGCTTGCGGCGCCGGCACCCCGGGTTCTAGTCCCGGTTGGGGCACCGGGTACTGGTCCCAGTTGCTCCTCTTCCACTCCAGTTCTCTGCTGTGACCGGGGAAGGCAGTGGAGGATGGCCCAAGTTCTTGGGTTCCTGCACCTGCATGGGAGACCGGGAGGAAGCACCTGGCTCCTGGCTTAGGATCGGCGCAGCACAGGCCGTAGCAACCATTAGGGAAGTGAACCAACAGAAGAAAGACCTTTCTATCTCTCTCGCTGTCTATAACTCTACTTGTCAAATAAAAATAATTAAAAAAAAAAAAAAGGGCTCATCCTATGATTCAGTCATTCCATCCCTACCTATTTAGCCAAGAGAAAAGAAATCACATACCCAAACACATGTACTTACACATGGATGCTGCACTTGTATATACAAACTTACTTGTAATAGCCAGAAACTAGAAGCAGCCCAGAGGATAAATGCACAAGCAAATGTAATGTTCTATTCGGTGGAGTATTGCTCAGTAATCAAAACAAAGTATGGGGCAGGGAAGCCACAGTGGCGCACTGAATGGGGACATTTGCATCCTGTAACAGAGTGTCAGCTTGGGTTCCAGTTAATCCACTTCTGATCCAGCTTCCTGTTAATGCACCTGGGAAGGCAGCAAATGATGGCCCAAATACCTGGGTTCCTCTCATTCACATGGGAGACCCAGATGGAGCTCCTGGCTCCTAGGTACAGCATGACCAAGTCCTGATTACTATGGACATCTGGGGAACAAACTAGCAAATGAAAGCACTTGTTCACTCACCCTCCCACCCTCCCTCTCTCCTTATCATTCTGCCATGCAAATAAATCTTTTTTTAAAAAGAGTATGAATTATACACACTACAACAGAGATGAATCTCAAGAGAGATGAACTGAATTACAACTATGCAGAGTAGAAAAGCAAGACCCATGCATCTCCCATCCTCACACATATCGCCAAAAAAGACTCTGTTTAGCACTCATAGAAAATTCTAGAAAATAAATAAATAAATAAATAAAAATAACATGCTGGGGCTGGGGCTGGGGCGCAGTGGGTTGAAGCCCTAGCCTGCAGCGCTGGTTCAAGTCCAGGCTACTCTTCTTCAGACCTGGCTCTCTGGTGTGACCTGGGAAAGCAATAGAAGATGGGCCAAGTGCTTGGGCCCCTGCTCCCATGTGGGAGACCTGGAGAAAACTCCTGGCTCCTGGCTTCGGAGCAGCTCAGCTCTGGCCAATGAAATCATCTGGGGAGCTAACCAGCAGATGGAAGACCTCTTTCTTTCTCTGGCTCTACCACTTTCTATAACTCTTTTTCAAATAAGTAAAATAAATATTTAAAAAAAAACAAAACCTCATATGGACAGAAAACAGATCAGTGGTTTCCTGGAATGAGAGACAAGATGAGAGGGAATGGTTTCAGAAGAGTACCCAGAAACACTTGGGTGTGATGAATACATTCATCATTTTGTTTGAGGCGACAGCTTCACTGGTGTACAAGGTCAAACCTTACCAAACTGTACATCAAAACCATACATAATTGTTGCATGTCAGTGACATCTCAGTAAGGCTGTTTAAAAATTTCTGAGTGGCCAAGTAAGAAATGTTGGTACTGTGGATAATACCCAATATAAACAGTAGTTGGATGGAGAGTACTAAATGAGATGCAGATTGCATTTATAGACTATCTCAAAATTCTTGGCTTTTAAGGCACTCCAACAAATTGGGTAGTAACAGAAGAGAGAGTGGAATATCAGAAATCCCAAATCATGTTTAAATGATAAGGAATGGGAATTAAAAACAAGACATTAGAATAAAGAATGATTAAAAGACCTTGAAAAGAAAGAATGGCAGGAGAAGAGTGTGAAATCTAGAACACAGGTGACAATATAGCTCTATTTAAAAAAAAAAAAAGTTGTATTTATTTATTTGAAAAAGAGACAGAGAAAAGAGAAAATCTTCCATCCACTGGTTCACTTCTCAGATGGCCCTAACAGCCAAGACTGAGCCAGGTCAAAGCCAGGAGCTAGGAACTTCATCCAGTTGACCTCCTACATAAGTATTAGCAGGGGTCCAAACACTTGGGCCATCCTCTGCTGCCTTTCCCAGGCCATTATGGCAGGGAGCTGGATGGGAAGTGGGGCAGCTGGGACTAGAACCTGGGCCCATATGACATGCTGGCATCATAGGTGGCAGCTTTATCGGCTACACAACAATGCCAGCCCCATGCTCTTTGACAAGAAAGATACATCCCCTGTTAGAGTGAATAACCAGAGTAGAGAGAGGGAGGGACTTAATAGTACAGGGTCTATAAATGCAATGCAAGAAGCAGGAGGAAAATGGATTGCATTATCTCTATGGTCTATTAAGGAAGGTCATTGGCTCAGGGCAGATATGTGGTACATATCAAACCCGTGATGATCTGAAAGGCTGAAGGACATAAAGAAAGAACAAAGCAGCTACTACAACAATTGGGAAAATGCACTTTCCAAACCACAGCAGATTACTGGGTTCAATTCAGGTTGAGGATCAATAATGTTTAGTGATAGCTGCCAAGTTCACTCATCTTCCAATGTCATTCATCTGCTGCATAAAGGTTATCCGAGGTAGGGGCTCTGTCAAGCTGTGATGGAGAAACACAAAGCAAGGCAGAGAGAGACATCCCATGTGCCTGCAGAAGTGTGTAACAATGAATTGAGAAGGGAGGAGATGAATGACAGACAGACAAAGTCAACAGATTACAGCTCTAAGTGAGATCAAACTCATACACTTCCAAGCAAGAGAGCCAGTAAGATAAAAGATACACTTGTAAAATGCAATGTCAGAATTAGTACTGAGAGTTCTTCTGGTGGTAAGACCCCGGGCAGGATCCTGATAGTACAGAAAGTTCCTGCTTCTTGTATCTTACTACTTATTGCATTTAAATCAACCCCCTGACATGCTCTGTACCTCTGCCCATCTAATGCACTGAATTTCATCCTTGGCTAAGCCTAGCACACTGGCATATTCCACCAACCCTCCAGATATGCTACAAAAGAACAAGGTTTCAAGGCAGCCTCTCCTCTTCACGACCGCACCATGCAGCAAACTCCTATGATGACAACCTTATTCTCCAGGCCTAAGGACCACTCAGTTTAACATTTGACTACACATTGGGTAAGGCAGCATATTGTAGTTGCCGTCAGGTATTCTCTTTGTGATCATATTACAAGCTTTGCATAAAAGGGAAATGGGGATTTTTTTCTTTAGGAACACACTCAACATCCATTTTCCTCAAAGCTCTATGTTAATTGTTGTATCTATGTTTCTTTTCTATTCTCCAAGATTTAGTTCCAAGCTATGTATATAAAAGGATTTAAGAGCTACCTCTTGGGTGACAAATAAATCTAAAGAAAACAAAAAAAAAAAACAATTATGCAGCCGGCACCACGGCTCACTAGACCAATCCTCCACCTGCAGCGCCAGCATCCCGGGTTCTAGTCGCGGTTCCTCCTCTTCCAGTCCAGCTCTCTGCTGTGGCCTGAGAATGCAGTGGAAGATGGCCCAGGTCCTTGGGTCCTGCACCCAATGGGAGACCAGGAGGAAACACCTCGCTTTTGGCTTCAGATCAGCACAGCACACCAGCTGCAACACACCGGCCATAGTAGCTATTTGGGGGGTGAACCAACAGAAAAAGGAGAACCTTTGTCTCTCTCTCTCTGTCTCTCTCACTGTCTAACTTTGCCTGTCAAAATAAAATAAAATAAAAACAAAACAAATAAGTAACCAAAGACAGCATCTAGAGAAGCCTCTGGAAATAGGGGAAGTGGTTAAGAAAGTTTTTTCTGGAAATTGATGCGCTTTGATCTAGCTTGAGGAAACAAACAATTCAGAAAAATAACTACAAGTATTGTTTCTCTGGGGGTCAGTTTTGTGAGTTCTCAGACATGTCTCAATATGCCACACGGTTGGGGGGACTGGTTCTGGGATTCCCCTAGATAGGACCATCTAGAGGTGTACAGGTCCCTTGTATAAAACAGCACAGTGTGCAAACAACAAAGAACCTCCACACCTCCTTCCACACACTTTTAAAGTCATCTCTACTTATAATATCTAATAAAATCTGAGTATTATATAAATATTTGTAATGCTATATTATTTAGAGAATAGTAAGAAAAAAGCTGTACATATTTAGGACCCACATCATCTTTCTTTCAAATATTATCAAACTCTAAGCAACTTCACAGTCTTAGAAATAATGATCAAGAGACTCATAGCTCAACTAAATACTTGCTTGACTTGATCCATTAAAGTAAGGAAATCACTTTTCCTTTTCTTCAAGAAAATATACAAGTATGCAAACAATGTAATTATAGACAGCAGCATGACTATCGCACATGGTTGATAACTGAAACACTTAGCAACCCCAGACAAATCTTATTTAAATCCAATCTTTAGTATAGCATATTACTGTTCATGATATAGCAAACTTAAAACACACCTAAAATGCAAAGTTACACACATGTAAACATAAAATACTACCATGACGCAGAAATGTTGGGGCCGGCACTGTGAAGTAATGGGTAAAGCCACTACCTGGGGCACCAGCATCCCATATGGGTGCCAGTATAAGTCCTGGCAGCTCCATTTTCGATCCCACTCTCTGTCATGGCCTGGGAAAGCAGTGCAAGATGGCCCAAGCCCTTGGGCCACTGCACCCACGTGGGAGACCCAGAAGAAGCTCCTGGCTCCAGACTGGCCAAGCTCTGGCCGTTGCGGTCATCTGGGGAATGAACCAGTAGATGGAAGACCTCCCTCTCTCTTCTGTAAATCTCTCAAATAAATAAAAAAATTTTAACCAAAAAAAAAAAAAAACAGAAATGTTGGTTACTATCAATATTAACAAGCCATCATTTACTGAGTCAGATAGGCACTATTTAATCTTCACATCCTTATTATAATATTATCATTAAACTGATTTTATAGATGACAAAACTGAGGTGTAGCAGAGTTAAGCAGACTGTTCAAGCCCATACAGCTAAGAAAACCTGAACATGGAACCAGTTTGCCTGACTTTTAACCAAACTTCAGACAATTCCTTGGCACTTAGGAACTTTCACAGAGATGATGTAATGAGCTCTGACTCCTAAGTCAAACTTTTCCTGCGAAGGTCCAGATAACAAATATTTTAGGCATTGTGAGCCACAGTCTGTCAAATTCCTCCACTTGGCAACCACAATACAAATGCAGCATGGAAGGAGCATGGCTGTGTTCCAATAAAATTCTCTTCACATAACTCAAACACAAATTTCCCACAGTCCTCAGGTGTCACAAAGTATTATTTTGACTTTTTAAAATCAATTAAAAACATAAAACCCATTCTTAGATCACAGGCCACACAACACAAAGAGAGGCCTTACATGGCCATGAGCCATAGTGTACTGACTACTGCTTCAATATTAATAAATACTAACAAAATAATATAAACGTACTATTAAACATGAATAGCATTTTTAAGTAATGAGATTCTAACAATTATGGCTGCAATTTCTCTCTATATAAATATTTAGAATTACCTTTTCTCTGATACCACTTTTAACTTGCTCATCTTGAGTTACTTCATTTCATCATTGCAGGTAATCTGAAAAAAAAAAATGTTAATGACATTAAACACTTACACAACTGAGTCTTCTATTTTTAAGATGTCATAAAAGTCAGGCAATGAAAAATTTTCATTGTGGGCAACACAAGACAGCACTGGAAACCAAAGGGTTTTTTAAGTATTTCTGGTGGGTCACCTCAATGTGGAATATCTGACTGTGAAAATACCTAAAATCAGCCAGGAGGACGTTAGCAAAATCCTGGTGCTACAAAAATGCAGTTTGTGATCTGCTGTTAGGCATTCTTTTGAGACATTCTTACTGTTCTAATATTCCACCTTAAAATACTTGAACTAACCACTGCATCCTGTGATTAATATACTTATTGTTTGCCATTCATACAATGGCCAAAGACTGGTAAAGAAGTATGATTATTTCTATATGAGAACACTTTCAATTAGTGACAGGTTGATTCACAGTAAAGAATATCTATATCATTATCTTGCTGAATGTACATAAAACACATTTTCCCTCCGTATTTAGAAAATACACTTTGTATACTTTAAACAACCTTCAATAGCAAGACACATAATTCTTATTATTATTCAGATTTTACATTCACCAAAAAATACTCTGAATGCCTCTTACTTTTATATAGCAATGCTTAGAAAACAAGAGTTTTGTGGTATCACTGAAAAGTGAAACAATGACCCTGTTTTTAGTAATGCTATATTTAAACCAAAACAAGCATGCAAAACAGCAGACTTGAAATGGCTTAACTTAGATTCAGAATTTTTTCTGAATCTGTAATTTTTCTATCAATAAGAACGTTTCAACAAAATAAAACTCAAAAGCAAAGGAAATAGGAATTTAGGACCATGCACAAAAATTAGGACATTTTAACGTCCATGAGGAATTTTACACTGCTACTTTTTCTTTCTTTTAATAGACTCATCTTTTTAAAGTGACTACAAATTCAGAGTAACTTTTCCCAGCTTCTAAGTGATTAAGAATCACTATATACATAAAGGCAGGGGGGGAAAAATCATATGTGCTTTCAAAAGCACTGTTGCTGTCATAAACAGAAATTATGTCATTTCTAGTTGTTGAGTGCTAAGACTCTCTCTAAAACTACACCAACAGTGCATGTCATGAAATGGTTACTGCAAATTTTATTACAACTATGAACGCTAATATTGGGTACTTGCCATAGCCAACTCAATTTCAACAGTTTAGATGTTATTCAAATTTGCAGGTCACAATACAGGTTAACCACATTCTCCTCTCCCTCCAGAAAGAGTTAAAAAAAAAAAAATAGCAGACAGTAAAGAAATAAAGTTCTGTTTAAGTCCACAGTGACAAAAAAGAAAAGTAAGGGGCACAGAAGCATGGGTATTCTGTCCAGAATCCAGGAAACTGAGACTCCACGAACTCAGGAAATGGCCAGGACAACAGAGAAAGACACCATGAAACAGAGCTACCTAAAAATTTCTGATTGCAAATAACTTCTTAGTTCCTCCATATCTCCAGCCTCACCATTATGGAAAATTCTCAGCCACTAAATACGTAACTCCTGGCAAACAATTTTCACTAATGAAACCAACAACCTCAAAGAATTCTACTTTCTGGGACTTCTAGAGTTAGCTGGGAAAAAAGATCAGCTTCCAATCCTATTATCCTAGGCTAATCCACTGTGTCCTACAGCTTTCAATTGCTGAAGCTGGAGGCCAGAGCACTTAGAGTAAATAAAAAGCTTCCTTATGCTGTGAAAGTCTGTGTCAGCAACCGCCGACCTCCTGTTATAAACCCAGTCAACGGTCCATGACCGGTCCTCGTCTCACACATCCTCCCAGCACCAGCAAACTCACCCTCTTCCTGCACACACTCTCTCCTGGCAGTAGACTCTTTGCTGCAGACCACACAGGTCACTTCAAAGTCTCCTCTACAGAATGCCCAAGGCTCAGGTCCTTCTTGTCCTCTTCTACCTACAGTCTGCTCCCCGGTCACATCATCCAGCTTCCTGACAACTCAAACATCTCCACCTGGATCTCCTAACAATATCACCAACTCAAAATCGATCCAACAGTGCTGCACCCTAGCTCTTCCAGAGTCACAAACAATCCTCTCCCCAGCTGCTCGGCCCAGGACCTTGGCTACATGTTTGTCTCCTGCCGCAGACCCACACCAATCCATCAGAAAGTCCTGACTCCCACCACTTTCACAACATACCCAGAATCTCATCCCCTCACTACCTACTAAGCACAGTCAAGCCTTCTACCTTTGACCCCCCACATTCAATTCTCAATACAACATCCTGAGTGGCCCTTTTAAAACTCTGAAGGCACAGGAGGAAAACACTTTAGTGAAGGTATGAGAAAGTGGAGTCTTTGAGATGATAATTGGGTCATCAGTGTAGAGACTTCATGAATGGGATCAATGCCCATAAGAAGAAAACCAAAAGATCTGGCTTTCTCCTAGCAAGAAGGAGCCATCTGTGAACCAGGAATGGGGCTCTCTTCAGACACAAATCCACCAGCATCTTGACCTTGGACTACAAAACTGTGAGAAATAAACTTCTCTTGTTTATAAGCTACCCATTCTGTGGTATTTTGTTACAGCACCAGAAGTGGAATAAGACAACTTGAAAACTGTTAACACTGAGTAATTGGTTATATACTATGATTATGCATCAAAATCAATTATAAGGGAATAGTTTCTATAAACTTACAAATGCTTAATATATGCCCCCATAATACCAGATACAACAATCCTATAATCTAATTCATCCCAGACTCTTAACAGCTTAAAAATGCACGGCCGGCACTGTGGCATGGCAGGTAAAGCCGCCACCTGCAGCTCCAGCATCCCATATGGGCGACGGTTCGAGTCCCGGCTGCTCCACTTCCAATCCAGCTCTCTGCTATGGCCTGGGACAGCAGTAGAAGATGGCCCAAGTCCTTGTGCCCTTGCACCCTTGTGTGAGACCCAGAGGAAGCTCCTGGCTCCTGGCTTCGCATTGGTACAGCTCCGGCCATTGCAGTCATCTGGGGGAGTGAACCAGTGAATGGAAGACCCCTCTCTCTGTCTCTACCTCTCTCTGTAACTCTTTCTAATCAATAAAATAAATCTTTAAAAAAAAACTTACAAATTATTTCTAGAATTTTCCATTTAATATTTTCAGACTATAGTTGACCACAGGCAACTGAAACCTTGGAAAGCAAAATCAGACAAAGGGGGACTATGGCACGTGCAGAGATCCCAGAATCTAGTTCGGGGTTTCTCAACCCAAGGTCTACAAGACAGTGATAAAGTTCTTTCAAGACATCACAATTTTTTAAACTATTTTTAAAAGTTCCCTGCACCATGCAATGTACCTGAGCAGCATCAGTTTTGTCAGAAATCAGCCACATGTGGGTATGCGCAATAGGCCCATGTCTTTTGGTGAGGCAGCCGTGGTGACTGCAGACGGCACTGCACAGAGGATGGGCTGACCAACATCGGCCTTTCCACATTTGGTTATGT
The DNA here is from genome assembly GCA_949820135.1 of Sylvilagus floridanus. Classification (NCBI taxonomy): domain Eukaryota; kingdom Metazoa; phylum Chordata; class Mammalia; order Lagomorpha; family Leporidae; genus Sylvilagus; species Sylvilagus floridanus. Next base: position 3,363,761 of record OX463243.1, read on the forward strand.
CCCTGACCTCACGCACGCCCAAGACACAATTTACACCAGCTTTTCAAATAAATCAACTATTTTTGGTTTTTACTCATTGGTAAGATAAGGCTCAAATAAAGATCCAGAGTTACAAAATTATATATATATATATATATAGAGAGAGAGAGAGAGAGATTTTGATCTCTTGATTTTGCATAGGCTTTGTACATAATCATTTAAAAATATTTTTCACCAAAATAAACTTCTCTTTTAATTTTATGCTCCACAAACATTCTTTTTATTATTAACTTGCATGTATTTTATGCTGAATTTATTCTCAGGCCATAAATCTTTCTTCAGTTTCTTTTGGGTTATCTTCTTCTTCTATGAGACTCCCTCTTCCAGTTTACCAACAACTTGTGCCTGTTCACCATGGATGACTGCACCGTGGCAGCGGGGCTCATCGACGGGCTAAGCGGACCGTGAGCTCTCACAGTGCAGCAGCCCATCTTGCCTGCTTTGTTTCACCTGGAAGCGTTCAGGGAGCAGAGACTCTACATCAAAACCCTCTCAGCACTACTCTCCGCACTTGTCAAGCACACGCAGCAAAAATTCAGCTCTCTTTTGCCCACCAATCCTGTGTCCAGCCCGACTGTTTGGCCCAGGCTCACCCACTACAAACATCATTGTAATGAGGAACAGCAAACGCTGCTTCTTTAATGTGGCATCTTTCAGACACTTGGGACTTTTAGGACATGCATACCCTGGACACTTTCACAAGTATTCACAAACATGAAGATGTGAACTTCTCGAGCTGCAGGATTCTGAGTTTTCTAAGAGAACAGAGAATCACTGTCACAGATCACAGATCACCTGAGGTTGTTTACTCCAAGAGCTCCATGAACCTTCTTTTTTTTTTTTTTTGACAGAGTGGACAGTGAGAGAGAGAGACAGAAAGGTCTTCCTTTTGCCGTTGGTTCACCCTCCAATGGCTGCCGCGGACAGCGCGCTGCGGCTGGTGCACCGCGCTCATCCGATGGCAGGAGCCAGGTGCTAGGTGCTTTTCCTGGTCTCCCATGGGGTGCAGGGCCCAAGCACTTGGGCCATCCTCCACTGCACTCCCGGGCCACAGCAGAGGGCTGGCCTGGAAGAGGGGCAACCGGGACAGAATCCGGCGCCCCGACCGGGACTAGAACCCGGTGTGCTGGCGCCGCAAGGCGGAGGATTAGCCTGTTGAGCCACGGCGCCGGCCATCCATGAACCTTCTTAAGCACCCTCATATACAATAAAATTATGGTTTCTTTTCTTTTTTTTTTTTTTTTTTTTTTTTGACAGGCAGAGTAGACAGTGAGAGAGAGAGAGAAAGGTCTTCCTTTGCCATTGGTTTACCCTCCAATGGCCACCGCAGCTGGCGCGCTGTGGCCGGCGCACCACGCTGATCCGAAGGCAGGAGCCAGGTGCTTCTCCTGGTCTCCCATGGGGTGCAGGGCCCAAGCACTTGGGCCATCCTCCACTGCACTCCCAGGCCACAGCAGAGAGCTGGACTGGAAGAGGGGCAACCGGGACAGAATCCAGTGCCCCGACCGGGACTAGAACCCGGTGTGCCAGCTCCGCAACGCGGAGGATTAGCCTAGTAAGCCACGGCGCCAGCCAAAATTATGTTTTTAAATAAAGAACAAAGCTAATTCACTCATGTTTTCATTTTGCTCAACTTAAGATAAGCATTTACAGTTTTCACAGTCAACTGACAAGAGACCTTTCCTCCCTGTTGTTGAAGCTTATCAAACAAGAAAAAACAAGTCAAAAAAAAAAAAAAAAAAAAAACCCACAGCAAAGCTTTCATTACTTCCCTGTGATTGACAGGATACTACTCTGTCACAGAAATCCAGAACTCTTGAGTGTGAAAAACAGTTTGATGGTTCCTCAAAAAGCTAAAGAGAGAATTACCCTATGCCCCAGCAATTCAACCCCTAGATACACATACAAAAGAACTAAAAACAGGGATGCAAACATTTACACGGATGTTCAAAGCAGCATTTTTCACAAGCCAAAAGGAAGACAAATAAAACGCCTAGGAACAGCTGGAACCGTAAACAAGAGGTGGGATAGATATCAATATAATGGAACATTATTCAGCAATGAGGAGAGTGCTGCAGGGTTAAGATACCACTTGGGAAGGCCCCATTCTGTATCAGAGAGCAGGGTTCACGCACAGCTCTGCTTCTAATGCCAGTCTCCTCCTAGAGGCAACAGCTGATTACGAAATTCCTGCTGCCCACAGGGAAACCCAGACTGAATTCCAGCCCAGCCCAGCCCCAACTACCATGGGCATTTGGAGAGTGAACCAGCAAATGGAAGATACCTCGCTCTCTGTTTCTGTCTCTCTCTCCTCAAATAAAATGAAAAGAAAGGCCAGTGAAGTTCTGACACATAGTACAAGGATGATCCTTAAAGATGTTATGCTAAATGGACTAAACATAAATGTGCAGCCCTGAAGCCATAAAACTCTTACAAGAAAGGAGGGGGAAGGATTATCTGTATCTGTCTTCTAATGATTTTTTAAACTGAGACACCAAAACCATGACCAACACATGCAAAAATAAACAAGTGGAAATATACCAAACAAAAGCACAGCAAACAACTGACAGAATGGAAAGGCAGCCTATGTATGGATTAGGATAAAACATCTGCCAAACACATACCTTATAAGGGATTAATACACAAAATAATAAGGAATTCATACAACTCAACAGCAAAAAAATGAGGGCCTGATTTAAAAATCAGCAAAGGATCTGAACAGACACTTTCCCAAAGGCAACATAAAAATAGTTAACAAGTATAAGGGAACTTCAATAAGTTCATGTGAAATGGAATTGAAAGATGAGTTTATTTTCGTAGCAAAAAAATTTGAAATTCATGAATCAGGGGTCTTCAAAAAGTTCATGAGTAATACACATGATGAAAAATCTATGCATGTACTTGAAAAACTTAAAAATAAACTTATCTTTTGCCAGCACCACGGCTCAATAGGCTAATCCTCCGCCTGCGGCACCGGCACACCGGGTTCTAGTCTCAGTCGAGATGCAGGATTCTGTCCCGGTTGCCCCTCTTCCAGTCCAGCTCTCTGATGTGGCCTGGGAGTGCAGTGGAGGATGGCCCAAGTGCTTGGGCCCTGAACCCCATGGGAGACCAGAAGCACCTGGCTCCTGGCTTCGGATGAGCGCAGTGTGCTGGCCGCAGCGGCCATTGTGGGGTGAACCAACGGAAAAGCAAGACCTTTCTCTATGTCTCTCTCTCAATGTCCACTCTGCCTGTCAAAAAAATAAATAAAAAATAAACTGATCTTTTAATTTCATTTTTTAAAGATTTTATTTATTTTGAAAGAGAGATCATCTATCCACGGTTCACTCCCTAGGGCTGGGCCAGGCAAAATCCAGGAGTTAGCAGCTTCATCTGGGCTCCCACATGGAAAACAGGGGCCCAAACACTTGAGTTATCTTGCACTGCTTTTCCCAGGTCATTAGCAGAGAGCTAGACTGAAAGTGGAGAGGCCAGGATCGAACCATTGCTGTTACGGGATGTCAGAGTCACAAGTGCTGGTTTTACCCACTACACCCCCACAACATTGGCCCCCTTATTTCCATTTTTTCCACTAACTTTTTAAAGTCTGATCCCCTCATAAATAAAAAGGCATTCACCATTACTTACTAGGGCAATTCAAATCAAAACCACAATGAGGTATCACTTCAAAACGTTATTATCAAAGAGACAGAGATCTACAAACTGCTTCATGGTGCCTCTAGGTGTAAGGATTGAGAAAGGCTGATCCAGTTACTAGTAGGCAGGGCTAGCACAGACCAGAACAGGCCCAGAGTGGTTCTGCCACAAGCAAGTACAGGTGGAGGTTCCCCATCACCACAGACTCCTCACCCCAACAGCTTCCTGATTCTGAAGTAGCAGTCAAAGAAATGAAGCATTGGAAGCAACTTCACAACTAGGTAGGACGCACGCTAGTCACAAACGAGACAACACAACCTTCCTGCCTGCATGCTAAGGTTTTGGGAGTTGTTCCTCCAAGGTCAGCCTAGGAGTGGGCATCTGGTAAAGCAGCTGATACGCTGCTTGGGAGCCCCACATCGCACCCTGGGGTGCCTAGGCTTGAGTTCCCACTGCCAGCTGCCTGCAAATGTGCACCCCAGCAGGCAGCAGATGGTTCAAGGGCCTGGGCCCCTGCCACCCACACAGGAGGCCCCGCACTTTGGCCTGGCCCAGCACCAGCTACTGCAGGCACATGGGGAATGAAACAAAGATGGAAGATATCTATCTACCCTCTCCCCCACCTGACCCGTCCACTTCTTCTACCTTTTAAATAAAAATAAATAAATCAAAACTTTAAAATCTCAATCCAAAGTCTCCTTCTTTAGATCTCCCAACAATTCTATCAGCCACTTAGTGCCTATGCCAGCTACTGATTTACTGTTCCTCATCTCCCAGTCCATCCTTTTTTGTCTGCTTCACGAAAATGCATTTATGTTCACTAAATATTTTTCCTTTGCCAGCTGGCATGGTATTAGGCTTCATCGGCAGAGGGCACCAGAAAGACATTTCGGGGGAATTCCGCTTCCCAGCTCCAGGGCCTCAGCTGCAGCAGGCTTCTAGCAGGGCCCTGCTCCTACAACATCAGGGCTCTCCCCCACCAGGCTTCTGCAGTATGCACACCCTGGGCAACAGGAGCCCAGGCAGTTTTGCAGCACAGAAGCCTCTGGTGAGACATCCCAGTGAACAGCATTCCCTGGCACCCCGAAGGGCAGGGTCCCAGCAAGATCCACTAGTGAGGAGCCATTACTACTAGCCTTAACCTTGTCCTTTTTCTGTTTTAAAAAAGATTGACTCATTTAATTTAAAGGCAGCATTACAGAGAAGGGGCAGGGGAGAGAGAAAAAGAAAAATCCTCCATCTGCTGGTTCACTCCCCCAAATGGACACAACACCCAGGGCTGAGCCAAGCCACAGCCAGGAGACACGAGCTTCATCCAGGTTTCCCATGTTGGTGGCAGGGGTCCAGGCACTTGAGCCATCTTCCGCTGCTTTCCCAGGCCATTAGCAGAGAGCTGGATCAGAAGCAGAACAGTTGGGTCTCGAAATGGTGCCCATATGGGATGCTGGCTTTAAAGGCAACAGCTTGATCCCCCAGACCCACTCCTGTCCTTCCCAACAAGGGCTAGCTCTCGTCTGGAAGGTAAGCAAGCATTCTACTCCTGCTCTGGGGCAGCCCTGCTACTCATATTTACTACTCCTTTGCTCTTTAATCTGTACTTCTTACTAGGAAATTCCTCACTGATCCAATTCCTTCTTATAGTCAATATTTATTCATTATTCTTTCTACCTCCTGATTGAACCCTACTGATCACACCCCAACAATTCTCTCTAGTATTTAATAGCCAACAGTAAACTCTCTGCAACAGTCCCTTCACAGTTTAAATAAAGAACCAAGAAGAGAGTAGGGTAGGTAGTACAATATCCTAAGAGATACAGTTGTAGCACCAATATTTTAATTAGGAAGTGATAGTAATTATACATACCCAGGATACGAACTGCTGGTTCATATTCGTAGGTCAGCCTACTAAATATTCTAATTGTAATATTATTAACTCCATCTTACAATACTATCATTCCTGCCATGCTTAACCTCTACTTTAAAACTTAGGGCCACAGAGTTCACGTATTTCTCCCCAGTACGTGGATCATTCTCTAGGATTGACCATATGCTAGGCCATAAAGGGAGCCTCAACAAATTCAAAAAAATTGAAACTATACCATGCAGCTTCTCAGACCATAGTGCAGTGAAACTCGAAATCAACAACCCAAGAATCTCTACACTATATGCAAATATATGGAGAATGGACAACATGATCCTAAACGAACAGTGGGTCATCGAAGAAATTAAAAGAGAAATCAAAAGATTTCTAGAAACAAATGAAAATGATAACACAGCCTATCAAAACCTGTGGGACACAGCAAAAGCAGTGCTAAGAGGAAAGTTTATAGCAATTGGTGCCTACATCAAGAAGCTGGAAAGGAACCAAACAAATGAACTCTCCATGCATCTCAAGGATTTAGAAAAACAGCAGCAAATCAAGCCCAAATCCAGAAGGAGAAAAGAAATACTAACGATCAGAGAAGAAATAAACAGAATTGAAACCAAAAAAAAAAAATACAAAAGATCAACAAAACCAGGAGCTGGTTCTTTGAACAAATAAACAAAATCGACACAGCATTGGCCCAACTAACCAAAAAAGGAGAGTGAAGACCCAAATCTGTAAAATCAAAGACAGTAATGGAAATGTAACAACAGACACAACAGAAATAAAAAGAATCATCAGAAACCACCACAAAGAGATGTATGCTAACAAGCTGCGGAATCTGGAAGAAATGGATAGATTCTTGGACACATACAACCTTCCTAAACTGAGCCGTGAAGATATAGAAAATCTAAACAGACCCATAATCATGGAAGAAATTGAATCAGTAATAAACGCACTACCGAAAAAGAAGAGCCCAGGACCGGATGGCTTCACCGCCGAATTTTACCAGACATTTATAGAACAACTAACCCCAGTTCTTCTCAAATTATTCAAAACAATTGGAAGGGAGGGAATCCTCCCAAATTCTTTCTATGAAGCCAGCATCACCTTAATTCCTAAGCCAGGAAAAGACACAACAGAGAAAGAAAACTACAGACCTATCTCCCTGATTAATATAGATGCAAAAATACTCAACAAAAGTCTGGCAAACCGAATCCAACTGCACATCAGAAAGATCATTCACCCAGACCAAGTGGGATTTATCCCTGGTATGCAGGGATGGTTCAATATTCGAAAGTCAATCAATGTAATACATCACATTAATAAATTGAGAAACAAAAATCATATGATTATCTCAACAGATGCAGAGAAAGCATTTGACAAAATACAACACGCTTTCATGATGAAAACCCTAAGCAAATTGGGGTTAGAAGGAACATTCCTCAACACAATTAAGGCAGTCTATGATAAACCAGTGGCCAGCATCGTATTGAATGGGGAAAAGTTGGAGGTATTTCCATTGAAAACTGGCACCAGACAGGGATGCCCACTCTCACCACTGCTATTCAATATAGTCCTAGAAATGTTAGCCAGGGCCATCAGGCAAGAAAAAGAAATTAAAGGGATACAAATGAGAAAGGAGGAAGTTAAACTATCCCTATTTGCAGATGACATGATACTATATATAGGGGACCCAATAAGCTCCTATAGGAGACTATTGGAACTCATAGAAGAGTTTGGTAAAGTAGCAGGATACGAAGTCAATGCTCAGAAATCAAAAGCCTTTGTATACACAGATAATGCCAGGGCTAAGCAAGAACTTCTAAGATCAATTCCATTCATGATAGCCACAAAAACAATAAAGTACCTTGGAATCAATTTGACCAAGGATGCCAAAGACCTCTATGATAAAAATTACAAAACACTAAAGCAAGAAATAGAAGACGACACAAAAAAATGGAAAAACCTGCCATGCTCATGGATTGGAAGAATCAATATTATCCAAATGTCCACTCTCCCAAAAGCAATTTACAAGTTCAATGCAATACCAATCAAAATACCAAAGTCATTCTTCAAAGACCTAGAAAAAATGATGCTGAAATTCATATGGAGAAACAGGAGACCGAGAATAGCTAAAGCAATCCTTTACAATAAAAACAAGGCCGGAGGCATCACAATTCCAGACTTCAAGACATACTACAGGGCAGTTATAATCAAAACAGCCTGATACTGGTACAAAAACAGATGGATAGACCAATGGAACAGAATAGAAACACCGGAGATCAATCCAAACATCTATAACCAACTCATATTCGACAAAGGACCTAAAACCAACCCCTGGAACAAGGACAGCCTCTTCAACAAATGGTGCTGGGAAAACTGGATGTCCACATGTCGAAGTATGAAGCAAGACCCCTACCCTACACCTTATACAAAAATCTACTCAACATGGATCAAAGAACTAGAGATGCGCCACGACACCATGAAACTAATTGAGAGCATAGGGGAAACCCTTCAAGATATTGGAACAGGCGAAGAATTCCTGGAGAAGACCCCAGAGGCACGGGTAATCAGAGATAAAATAAACAAATGGGGTTACCTCAAATTGAAGAGTTTCTTTACAGCAAAGGAAACAGTCAGGAAACTGAAGAGGCAATCAACAGAATGGGAGACATTATTCACAAACTACACAACAGATAAAGGATTAACAACTAGAATCTATAAAATGATCAAAAAACACCACAGAATCAAAACAACCCAATAAAAAAATGGGCCAAGGACCTTAACAGACATTTTTCAAAAGAGGAAATCCAAACAGCAAACAGACACATGAAAAAAATGCTCAGGATCCCTAGCCATCAGGGAAATGCAGATCAAAACCACAATGAGGTTTCACCTCACTCCAGTTAAATTGGCTTACATATAGAAATCAACCAACAACAGATGCTGGTGAGGATGTGGGGGAAAAGGGACACTAATCCACTGTTGGTGGGAATGCAAGCTGGTAAAGCCACTATGGAAGACAGTTTGGAGAGCCCTCAGAAACCTGAATATAGCACTACCACAGGACCCAGCCATCCCACTCCTTGGAATTTACCCAAATGTAATTAAAGGGGAGAAAAAAAGAGCCATTTGCAACTCAATATTTGTTGCAGCTCAATTCACAATAACTAAGACATGGAACCAACCTAAACGTCCATCAACGGATGACTGGATAAAGAAACTATGGGATATGTACTCTATGGAACACTATACAGCAGTAAAAAACAATGAAATCCGGGCATTTACAACAAAATGGAGGAAGCTAGAAAACATCATGCTGAGTGAAATAAGCCAGTCCAAAAGGGACAAATATCATATGTTCTCCCTGATCGATGGCAACTAAACGAGCATCTAAAATGATACCCATTGAAGGGAAATGGACACTATGAGAGACAATGACATGATCAGCCCTTGTCTAGACTGTTGAGGAACAACTTACTATTTTATTCCTTTTAGTATTTTTGTTGTTGTTGTTGCTCTGTTTGTTCTATATATAAGACCACTGGTTGAACTCTGTAATCAATGCACAATCATTCTTAGGCGTTTAAAATTAACAGAAAAGTGATCTCTGTTAAACATAGGAGTGGGAATAAGAGAGGGAGGAGATATATAGGTTGGCACATGCTCACTCGGACTTACCTCCAATGGTGGAACTAGGAATGTGCCAGGGGATTTCAACTCAATCTTACCAAGGAGGCAGGTACCAATGCCAGCGTACTTGGTAAAGTGGTAAGTATAAATACACAACCGATCAAAAAGGGCATGTGTCGAAGAGATTTCACAAATAAGACCAGTGTAAGCAAATAATGAAGGATAGAATTAAAAGGGAGAGAATGATCCTGCGGGGAAAGCAGAACACACAGCAGACTCATAGAATGGCAAACGCCCAAAACAGCACTCCTGCCTCAGAATCAACCCTTGGGACATTTGGATCTGGCTAAAAGGTCCATGAGAGTCTCACAGGCATGGAAAGCCATGACACGGTGGCAAAAAACAATCTAAATGAAAGATCCTGGTGAACAAGACCCCAGCAGAAGGAACAGGCCACCAAGGAGACAGGCGCCTTTCTCTGAAGGGAGGAAGGAACCTCCACTGTAATACGGCCTTGACTAAACAAGTTCAGAGTTGGTGAACTCAAGGGGCTTCCATAGCCTAGACAGCTCATAGCAAGAGTCTCGGGTGATTGCTGACGTCATAAATAAGAGTGCCAATTGTTAAATCAACAACGAGAGTCACTGGGTACATGCTCCCCACGTAGGATCTCTGTCCATAATGTGTTTTACTATGAATCTTAAAAACAACACTACTAGTCGAACAATACCCTATACCTTGTATAGTTGTGTGAATGCAGCCTGTTGAAATTCTTGCTTAGTATATACTAAGTTGATTTTCAGTATATGAAGGTAATTGAAAATGAAACTCAATGAAGGGCGGAATGGGAGAGGGTGTGGGAGAGGGGAGCGCCATGGGAGGGAGGGAGGTGGGGGGGGGAGCCACAACAATACAAAAGTTGCACTTTGTAAATTCACATTTATTAAATTAAAAAAAAACTATATAACAAAAAAAGAAAAAAAAAGAACTTAATACTTTACCCTTTTAGTATTTTTATGTTCTACTTAAAACTATTGGTTGAACTCTGTAATTAATACACAATTATTCTTAGGTGTTTAATTAATGCTATAACTAGTACTCAAATAGTATTTTACACTTTGTGTTTCTGTGTGGGTGCAAACTGTTGAAATCTTTACTTAATATATGCTAAATTGATCTTCTGTATATAAGGATAATTGAAAATGAATCTTGATGTGAATGGAAGGGGAGGGAGCAGGAGAGGGGAGGGTTGTGGATGGGAGGGAAGTTATGGGGGAGGGAGCTATTGTAATCCATAAGCTGTACTTTGGAAATTTATGTTCATTAAATAAAATTAAAAAAAAAAAAAAACACTTAGGGGACCAGCACCGTGGTGGAGCAGGTAAAGTCAATGCCTGCAGTGCCGGCATCCTATATGGGCACTGGTTTGTGTCCCAGCTGCTCTTCAATCAATCCAGCTCTCTGCTATGGCCTGGGAAAGCAGAGATGGTGCAAGTCCTTGGGCCTCTGCACTTGCATGGGAGACCCAGAAGAAGCTCTTAGCTCCTGGCTTCCCATCAGCCCAGCTCCACCCAATGCGGCCATTTAGGGAGTGACACAGCAGATGGAAGACCTTTGTCTCTACCTCTACCTCTATATAACTCTTCCTTTCAAATAAATAAATACATCTTTAAAAGAAAAAAAAGAGAATATTTAAAAAATCGTCCACATCCCATACTAGAATACTGGTTCATTGCCTAGCTCTGGTTCCTGACTCCAGCTTCATGCTAACACATACCCTGGGAGGCAGCAATAAAGACTCAAACAGTGAGATTCCTGCTACCCATGTGGAAGATGTGGGCTGAGTTCCAGGCTGCTGCTGTAGGCATTTGGAGAACGAACCAACAGATGAGACCTCTCTCAGATCTCTCCACCCTCCCTGCCCCGTCTCTCAAATAAATAAGTTTTATTTAAAGTGCCCAGCATATGACTCAACTAGTCCACTCCTAGGCACATACTCGAAAGAAATAGAAACATACATCCATATAAAAACCTATATGAATGTTCAGAAAAGCTTTATTCATAACAGCCAAAGAGAGAAAACAATTCAAATTTATATCCTTACAAAGGAATATTAGTTGGTGATGCAAAGAACTTAAATATTGGCACAGTAGTTAAGATGCTGCTTGGGATTCCTGCCTCCAATATCAGAGTGCCTGGGTTCAAGTCCTGATCCCACTCCCAATCCCACTTCCTGCTAATGGAGACATTAAGAAGCAGGAGGTGAAGGGCCGGCCCCATGGCCCAGTAGGTTAATCCGCCACCTGCAGTGCTGGCATCCCATATGGGCGCCAGTTCTAGTCCCAGCTGCTCCTCTTCCAATCCAGCTCTCTGCTGTGGCCTGGTAAAGCACTGGAAGATGGGTCCACATGGGAGACCAGGAAGAGGCACCTGGCTCCTGGCTTCGGATGGACGCAGCTCCGGATGTTTTGGCCATTTGGGGAGTGACGGAAGACCTTGCTCTCTGTCTCTCCTTCTCACTGTCTAAATAAATAAAATCTTTAAAAAACAAAAACAACAAATAGAAACAGAAAGTGATTTAGGTTCATGTACTTGGGTCCCTGCCTTTCATATTAATTTTAAGTTGTCTGGCCGGCACCGCAGCTCACTAGGCTAATCCTCCACCTGCAGCACCAGCACACCGGGTTCTAGCCCCAGTCGGGGCACCGGATTCTGTCCCGGTTGCTCCTCTTCCAGTCCAGCTCTCTGCTGTGGCCCAGGAAGGCAGTGGAGAATGGCCCAAGTGCTTGGGCCCTGCACCCACATGAGAGACCAGGAGAAGCACCTGGCTCCAGACTTTGGATCAGCGTGATGCGCTGGCCGCAGCGGGCAATGGAGGGTAAACCAAACGAAAAAGGAAGACCTTTCTCTCTGTCTCTCTCACTCTGCCTATCAAAAAAAAAAATAAATTAAGTTGTCCTTTTTTTAAGAAAGTACTGATACATTGAGCATAATGAAAATATTATGTTAAGAGGAAGGCCAGTCACCAAAGAGCACAACATTATGTAATTCAGTCTATAGGAAATACCTGGAATAGCACATCTATAGAAACAGAATGTGGGGCTGGCACTGTGGTGTAGCAGATAAAGCCGCCTGCAGTGCTGCCATCCCATATGGGCGCAAGTTCAAGCCCCGGCTGCTCGACTACTGATCGAGTATTACAAATGCTCTGCTTTGGCATGGGAAAGTAGAAGATGGCTCAAGTCCTTGGGCCCCTGCACCCACGCGGGAGACCTGGAAGAAGCTCCTGGCTCCTGGCTTTGGATCAGCGCAGCTCCAGCCACTGCAGCCAACAGGGGAGTGAACCAGCGGATGCAAGACTTCTCTCTCTGCCTCTCCTCTCTCTGTGCAACTCTGACTTTCAAGTAAAATAAATAAATCCTTTAAAAAAAAAAAAAAAGTAGGCCGGCGCCACGGCTCACATGGCTAATCCTTGGCCTGTGGCGCCAGAACCCCAGGTTCTAGTACCTGTAGGGGCGCCAGATTCTGTCCCGGTTGCTCCTCTTCCAGCCCAGCTCTCTGCTGTGGCCCGGGAAGGCAGTGGAGGATGGCCCAGGTGCTTGGGCCCTGTAACCGCACAGGAGAACAGGAGGAAGAAACTGGCTCCTGGCTTCAGATCGGCGCAGCACGCTGGCAGCAGCGGCCACTTGTAGGGTTAATCAATGGAAGGAAGACCTTTATCTCTGTCTCTCTCTCTCACAGTCTAACTCTTCCTGTCAAAAAAAAAAAAAATGTATTCTTTAGGCTGTATACTTTATATGTAAGTTATACTTCAACAAAACTTAACAGTCTATGTGGGAACTTTAATAATTCAAATGTTCCTTTATGCTGCCTCAGTGTCTGCCTCCTATGACACAATACAATGGAAAACAAAAGCAGAATTACTAACCCACCAGGTCCTCGGAGATGAACTCTGAATTAGCCAGCAGAGGTGCAGAGCCACACTGAAACATCCATGTTTCTTTTTTATGGTTTATTTATTATTTATTTGAAAGTCAGAGACAGAGAGGGCAGAAAGATCTTTCATCTGCTGGTTCACTCTCCAAATAACTGCAACAACCAGGGCTGGACCAGACCAAAGCCAGGAACCAGGCACCGCATCCAGTCTCCCACGTGGATGCAGGGGCCCAAGCACATGGCCAGCCACCCTCTGCTGCTTTTCCAAGCACATTAACTGGCAGCTGCATCTGTGGAGCAGACAGGACTCGACCAGTGCCCATATAGGAATCCAGTATTGAAGATGGCAGCTCAACCAGCCACGCCACAGTGCCAGCCTCCATCCATACTTCTACATAAAGATTCACAGTGTACAGTTCCCTAAAGTGGGATGTCACTAATGTATGAGTTGATTTTTTATATATTTAGAGGTGGCTTATGCTAGAATTAAATGTGGAGTAGGCATTGAGTGCAGCAGCTGAGATACAGGTGGGGATGTCCACACGCCCCCTCAGAGTGCCTGGACTCAAGCCCCTCCTCCACTTTCAAGTCCAGCTTCACCTTGACTCATACCCTGGCAGGCAGCAAGGAATGGCTCCAGCACCTGAGTCCTTCCCACCCACAGGGTAGATCTGTATTGAGTGCCAGCCTCCTGCTTCAACCTGGCCCAGCCTCAGCTACCTAATTCTTTCTCTCTTTCCCTCTCTCTCTCACCCTCTCTGACTTTCAAATACAAGTACAAATAAAAGTAAATATATTTAAAACTTGTTAATGCAGGAATTTGACCTTAACAGCAGAAAATCATAAAAGCAGTATCAGCCTGCTCTAGATAGCCTAACAAAAAGCACCTAACAAACAGCAAACAATTTTGTCTGCTCCAGTGTTAAAAAAAAAAAAAAGACACATTTTTTGAGGTTATCCTGATCTTTCGCTCTCAACTGGAGCTAGTTCCAGAGCATGATGAATCTAAAAGCTGTTCTGGTCTCACTGACTTAAGACTGAAATCAAGCCCATCAGCAAACCAGCAGGCACTGGTGTGCACACACAAGGTATTAGAATCTCACACACTTAAGTTGTCCCAATTTTCATTCTGCAGAAAAGTCAAAGAAATCTGATGCCTACTCCAAAATTCAAGTTGTATTTTCTAATTACATGACTAGTTCACATATACAAGTTTTTAAGTTAAATAAACTGCTAAAAAATGCAAAGAAACACACAGCTCACGCTTGCAAGTTCAATCTCAATCGTTTAAACACGCTCAGTGTGAGAAACTACCATGCCCTCTCATTGTCTTTGCTTACACGCCCGGATCCAGTTCTCATTCCACCACAACTTCACTATTTTATTCTCATCTATTTACACAAGGATTTCCCTGCCAAATACCATTAGACAAAAAGTTTCCAGTGCTGAAAAACATCTGCAGAACATTGGTCTACTGAACAATGATAAACTTCACTGTAAAATATTAGATACTGTCCTTGCTAGACTGTGGACAACTGAGCAAACCCTGCAGCTGAGGATCCTGGAAGCTGGTTGGAGAAAATAAGAACACTGAGAAGTCATCACCTTCTGTCAACTTCTCATCACCACTTCATGATCAGAAAGGAAATCACTTTTAGGAACACGCAAAGGAAGGCACTATTTCACTATTCCCCAATACCAGCTCTATCACTGAAATGCAAAATGGCAAATCCATGGCACAGCCTGTGATGCTGGCACCCTGTATGAGCACTGGTTCAAGTCCCGACTCCTCCACTTCCAATCCAGCTCTCTGCTAACGCACCTGGGAAAGCAACAGAAGATGGCCCAAACACCCACGTGGCTTCAGCCTGGCCCAGCCTCAGCCTCTGCGGCTACTTGAGAAGTGACCAGTGGATGGAAGATCTCTCTGTGTCTTCCTCTAACTCTGCTTGTCAAACAAATAGATAATTAAAAGAAAAAAGAAGGAGCGGAGGAAGGAAAGAATGAAGGAAAGGCAGACCAGCAAATCCAGGTTATTTAACAAGAAACAACCCAAAGAAGATGCCCTTGACAACATCACTAAGGAAAAAGTGAGAAATCTTGAGCACAAGATGCAAATAACAGCTGAAATGTAAAGAAAGATGGCTACCATTTCCAACAACAGTCATGGAGATTTTACCTTAGATTAATGTTTAAGGAAGAAATACAAACACTGGAGAGGGTTTGAGTGATATTAACCTTGTCTAAATTCCTGTAGAGAGGTACACATTTTCATCTAGTTACCTTACTCAGATGACATCCACTGATTGCTTTATGAATGTTTTACCCCAATCTGCAAAAGGGCAAATTTAATTTACCTAATTACTGTCATCAATTTGAGGGAAAAGGTAAGAGTCAATCTACAAAATAAAAAGAAGCTTTTATGTTTTCTCTTTCCTGATCTTGCATCCTAATGGAAATCAAGTAAGTCTGGATGGATGGTTCAAACCTGTCCCACAAAAAATGTTCAGACACTTCAAAAAAAAAATTTTTTTGCTCTATGAAATCTTATTACAAATAAATGCAGCCTCCTGTCTGGAGAAAAGGGTCTCAATTACACTTCAATTTAATTAAATAGTTTGTTTAAAAAGTTTTTCTTCAACCCAGATTTCCAATGACTTTCTTAAGACTTAACCAATGCTGAAATCCTAAGTCTATATATGAATGACGCATGATATTAAAATTATTTTATTTGAGAGGCAGAGTTACAGACAGTCAGAGGAAGAGACAGAAAGAGATCTTCCTTTTGCTGGTTCACTCCCCAATTGGCCGCAACAGTCGGAGCTGGGACAATCTGAAGCCAGGAGCCAAGAGCTTCCTCTGGGTCTCCCACATGGTTACAGGGGCCCAACAACTTGGGCCATCTTCTACTGCTTTCCCAGGACACAGCAGAGAGCTGGATGTAAAGTGGAACAGCTGGGACTAGAACCAGTACCCATATGGGATGCCGGCACCTCAGATGGAGGAGTAACCTACTGCAACACAGCACCTGACCCAGATCAAAATTCTTTTTCTTTCTTTTTTTTTTTTTTTTTTTTTGACAGGCAGAGTTAGACAGTGAGATAGAGAGACAGAGGGAAAGGTCTTCCTTTTCCATTGGTTCATCCCCCAAAGGGCTGTTAGGGCCGGCACGCCGCGCCGATCCGAAGCCAGGAGCCAGTTGCTTCCATGTGGTCTTCCATGCGGGTACAGGGCCCAAGCACTTGGGCCACATCAGAGAGCTGGACTGGAAGAGGAGCAACCAGGACAGAACTGGTGCCCCAACCAGGACTAGAACCAGGGGTACCGGTTCCACAAGCGGAAGATTAGCCTAGTGAGCCACAGCACCAGCCCAGATCAAATTTCTTAACTTGAAATTTTCTCTGCCTCTAACTTACAATGGTGCCCATTAAAATGAATAAAATTTTTTTAGGGAAAGTACCATATCTCAAAATCAGTCCCAGTAGAAATCCAAATATTCAGGACATGAGGAATAAGAAAGCAGTAAGGCATATAGAAACAATCGCAGTAGTAAAACAACAGAAATATGTCCCCCTTATCAGTAATGAAATGTACATGGACTAAATTTGCCAACCAAAAGACAGACATTGGCAGAGTGGAGATTTAAAAAAAAATCGATCCCACTAAATGTCACCTGCAAGTTTCTGACTTTGGAGTCAAAGGCACAACAAGGTTCAAAGGGAATGGACGGAAAAGATACCCCATGCATACAGTAACCAAAACTGGGCAGCAGTGTCTACTCTAGTATCAGACAAAATGGCTTTAAATCAAACAAGGATGCCAGAGACAAAGAATATATTAATAAAACAAGATATTACCAAAAGGTTCAGCAGAAAGAAGATATAATTGAAAACCTATGCAAATCTAATAATAGACACCAAAATATATGAAACAAAAATTGTCAGGATTAAAAAGGGAAACAGAAGATCTGGAAACAAATCAGCACATGAAAGAGACAGCTGCACTCCTCACAACAGCCAAGCTATGGAATCAGCCCAGATACCCACTGATGGATAAACACAACATGGTATACGTCACAATGGAATACTACTGAACCATAACAAGGAAGGAAATCCTGACAATTTCAAAGCTGTAGGCAGAACTGTAGATCGTTCTGTTAAGTGAAACAAGCCACATGCAGAAGGACAAATACTGTAGGTTCACATACATATGGAAGCTAAAGCGGGTAAAAGCCACCACTTGCAACGCAGCACCCCACATCAGAGAGTGGCATCCCGGCTGCCCTGCTTCCAATCAGGCAGCGGAAGAGGGCCCTGCCACCCAGGTGGGAGACCAGGATGCAGTTCCTGGCTGATGGCTTCAACCTGGCCTACATCTAGCTGCTGTGGCCATTTGGGGAGAGAACCAGCACACAGATCTCCACCCACCCACTCACCCACCACCACCATTCTGCCTTTCAAATAAGTGCATTAATTTTTTTTTTAAATAGTCATCTGAACTTAGAACAGGGTTCACTAGAGGTTGGAAAGAATAGAGGAATAAAAAGGAGCTGAATAATGGGTTCTGAAGCAAGTCAGACAGAAGTACCAA